>JAQMRL010000002.1:127546170-128161170 GCA_035578175.1 Catonia carolina
TATTGCTTTGAGTTCACTTAACATATGACTAAAAATTAGACTGAGCTTTGTGAGGTTTCTTCGGTAATGGGAGTTTTCGTCGAACATCTTTTCTTTGCCTTCTTTAAACAATTTAATAGCCTGTTTACACTTACGCATTAAATTTACAATAAATACATTAAAATGTTCATTATTGTGAAGGACTATCATTTTATCTTCATACTTTGAATAAATAAGTCTTAGCCGTTGGTAAGTATCAGGTAAAATATCTAGGATAAAAGGTGGAGAGTTTTTTAGATTCATTTTTGAATGCTGACATAATTTAACAACTTTATCCATTAATTTCCAAGTTTTATCAAGAGTCCTTTTGTCTGTCGCTAATTTAGGGGGAGCCATGGCATCGGTAAAGGCTCCATGCAATTTCGAAAAAATAGAGGATAAATTTTTTTGTTGGGCGACCCTTGTTCTGTTAGCCGCCATAATGCTTAGGCTCAGCCTTAATAAATATAATACAGATTGAACAATCACATCTTATTAAATTACAACACTTAGCACATCGTGTAATACAATAAATCACATTTTCAATACACATAAGCTAATAAACAAAACCTAAACACACACACAACACTACGCCGAACTACACCATCTCGCGAATTGTCAGTGATTAAACAAGTCACCATTGCCAACATACAAATTTAAGTCCTCCAGTAACTACGATTAATTTAATGTTCGAAAAATTAAATAATGTAAACAAAATACAGACTATAATAATGATTTAAATTTTGAAATAAAAGACATACGTTACTAACAAATTATTTATACCACAAAGTAGCAATAATTTGCATTTACCATACTTATGGAATGCAAGGGAATAACAATTCATATTATTACTCTTAAATCAACTTCTTTTATCAATTAAATTTAATAACTACAATTTACTTTGAAACAAATTTTTAAAATTAACAAGAAAGGGCGGTTATTTTGAATATTCAATCTAGAGAGATCACATAACTATTTTTGAAATCAACGTTGGTACCTACATAAAACGTATGTCAACGGAAGAACAAACAAGCGCCGTGTTTAAAATATTCCTAAAGCAGCCTATTAATCACAAATAATTAATGACAGCTCATTTTGAAATATCACTGGATGATCTTCAACTGCAGTATAGTCTCGATTATCCGACAAACTGAATGGGAGATGGTCAGATATCCTGAACCACAAGATGTTTGAATCCGGGATTCCCAATTTTTGAAATGAACCAAGGTTAAGACCCGGTAGATGTTTTCGATGTAAATTATTAGCTAAAATCGGCCATAATTCACTGATGTTTACAGAACAGGTGAGGATAAATAAAACCATTCTTATACACATATATTAAAAGTTTTAAATTTTTTACTTTAAGGAAAATTACTGTTTCGTATGACTTTTTATTTAAAGTACAGTAATTCTATATCTATAAGAAACTAAAATACTGTAAAGTATACAACTAAAGTAACAAAACACTCTGTTAGGAACGGCAAGTATTAGTCATTTTTGGCGCTTTTATACTAATACATACATACTGTAACTGTATGAGCAGTCAATTTTTTTTGTCAGAATCAAATCCGATTTATCGACAGTCCTGATTTTTGACACTCTGCCTTAACTTAATTTAACTTATATTAACAAAACATACTTTAACCTGGACTAGAAGACAGTTTATATGTTACTTTCTCTAAACAGTTGTGCAGTGCTGAAGTCTTGTCACCTAAGTCACATAAAAAAGGGATTCAGGCGTTTAAGGAGTCGCTTTACTGATGGATTTGATGTATACTGGGTAGATTGAATAAGTAATGAAGAATTGCTCAGAATGAGAACTGGAACTGATAGTGAGTACTAAAAGACAGAAGGTGAAGTACGTTGTGCACATCATTGTGAAATATGACTCCTACAGGTGGTCATTCAAAAGATGTTGGAGGACAATGGAGCCTGGACAGAAGGATTTCCTGACGTGCAGACCTTAGGAAGTAGTTCACCATCACCTCCATTGAGCTTTATCAAGAGACACACAAAAAAGAATAAGAATACAACATACAATAACAAAAATCAACAAAATATAATTTGAAAAAAGTGTATATTTTTATTACAAATTAACAAGAATAACAAATAACAAAGATTTCACAAAAACAATAACAATAATAAATTTATAATAATTAATAAATAATTTTAATAAGTTCGATAAAAGCGTACTAATAATAATTCTACAACATATAACCCTTTCTTAAGTACAGCTAAAAAGTTAAAAATGTTTTTTTTATTAAGAATATGTTCAAGGTGTGAGTTATTTTTGAATATTCTGACACTTGTCACTAATTGCAAACACAATTTCAATGAGTTGTCGCCTACTATTTAAGGTATTCATCAATATAATGAACAAGCAATATTATTAAAACCTTTTAACTGTTTCGAAAAGCATTTATATTTACTAGATGATACACCTAACTTCATTTGCCATCGAAATACCTTTCATATCTTGAGGCAGTTTGATGTCCTACTGCAACTTTATATTTCCTTTTCCTCAAAGCAAAGCCAACACATACAGATCAAACATGAGTAATGATTACTTTATTTTGTCAGATATAACCAGATTTAAAATACTTCTTCAACTATAGTTTAAAACACTAAATCAACTATGGTAAAAAATTCTACAAATTTTACCTTTTGAATCAGCAGCTGGTAGATTTTTAATGGGTGGCAATTTTTAAACTTGTCATCTATCATTTTGTTTTGTTCGTCCGTCCATCACACCCACATGTCAGAAACTACAAAAAATTGCAACAAATGGTTTTCGGATTCATAATCTATACCAAAACTTAGTGGACCTGGATTGAGTTTGAAGTTCCAATTTTGACCAGAAGTGGCCCAAAACCGGAAGTCAAGAAATCAAAGTTGGAATTTGGAAACAAAAATAACGTCATTCGATTTCTCTTAAAGAGCAGATACAGAAATCATTGGGTTTCAAGGTCTGGTTTCGACCAGAAGTGGCCCGAAACCGGATGTCAAGAAATAAATTCAGAAATAAAAATAATAATTTGATCCCTCTTAAAAAGTAGATACATAAATCACTAATGGTTTTTTTAATTGGTTATAAGTCAAAGGTAAGTCTTTTTAAAAATTGCCACCAGCTATGAGACTCATTGTCTCATGAAAAATGAATTTTTTTTGACAAGAAATACATTTTTTATCTTAAGAAACTTGAAGACAAAAAAATATTTTTTACCAAACACTCCAAAACTGAAATGCTACAACTTATGTCTTTACTCTTAGGACATATAAGAGATTTCATAATTTGAACTCTCTGTACAACCAAAAAGGCTTACAAAGTAGAAAAATCTCTAAAAAAACTATCAAATAACCTTAATAAAAAGACAAAACACATTAAATGAAATCTTAGGAAATTAAGGAATAATGTATTGGTCATATTAAATACTGAACAATTGTATTGAAAACAAGAATTACATTATGGTCCAAAAATTTTATTTTTGGTACTAAAAAAATAAAATCAACTACTATAAAAACAAACCTACTTTAAAAAAAACAAACTGGATTGTTCGATAAATAAGGTAAAAATTAATACATGTCAGAATTATAGTCTGGAATGGATCAATGTAAGCTTTAAACCACTGCATTTTCAGCTATCTTCCTAGTTTCCCTATGTTTTCTTTTTCTTTATGTGCCATAACTGCAAAAACGTTGGCAACCATTTGTTTTGTGGCTTTGTACACTGGAGCTGTAAAAAAACTGGAGGTGCGCCTGAACTATGTTCTTAAGTTATTTAGCCAAGATATAATATGTCTTTTACTTGACATTTTTCATCCATAATTATTGTTTGAATTATTTCATGGAGTAAGCGTACTTTTCCCCTTCTCATTATATGACCCAAGTATTGGAATTTGTTATATTTTTTTATGGTTCTCATAACCTCTTTCTCTTTTTCATCATTCTGTAAACAAACTTGTTTGTGACACGACCGCTCAACATCAAATCTTTCAATATGAAAATAAATCCTTATAATGCATCCTGCAGCTTGAAATCAATTCTATTTCAAATAATAAATTTAAAGGTCCAGGCCACCAGGTTTAAAACTACACTACTGAGAACATTATAAAATGTAAGAAATGCAATTCCTAATCTGAAGTCTGAATTTCCTAGTCTTGTCGTAAAATAAAAAGACAAAATTAATTTTTGCCAATTCAGAATTCAGTTTAAATCATAATACAATAGCTTTTAAGAGATTAACACCAATATGCAAAAAACATGGGCATACATGAAAAAAACCACAATGAGTACAAAAATAAACTGACATATTATCCAAGTTTCTTTTTTCACTATCATATTAGTTATAACATTCGTACATACATCCAAATTATTTAAAAGCCTACATTGACCTGTCCCTGGCTGTAAAAACTTACTAATCTAATGTCTGGATAAATAATACTGTAAATTGTATTACCTTACTACTATAGAATGTTGTAAATCTAATATAAATTAAAAAAGTTAAAATTTATTCACAATAAAAAGAATATAAAGCCAAGAAACTTTATATATATAAAGGTCTTTTTTAAAAATACAAAATAAATAAAGCTATAAAATTCAAAACTCATTTTATATACATATGAAATTTAAATTATAACTCACCATACTTTTTAAATCACAGTTTTACAAAAATATTAATGGAAAAACATTGTAACTTATTTTAGCATGGTTACACACCAGCAAAGAGAAAAGATTTTTTTATTAAAGATACATCAATCATATCACATGGTTTTCAACTAACCTTAAAAATTAAGTAACTAGCAATTCTTTTTCAAAATTTCAGTGCAAATATGTTTATTACAACACTAAACCAAGGTTTTTAAGAAATTTGACCATGATGTGTAAAATCAATAAGTTTTAATAGTAAGTCATCAAAATGAGTTTGTTTTTAAAGCCATTACCCCTTCATTTGATTACCACATTTTAGACTAAACATTTTTCCAAAAATTGTTTCATTTTTAAAATACTGTATTCAGACAATTAGTTTACTGTATCAATGCAGTAATAGTTTTATAAAACTATTAAATACTGAATTGTTTAGAGTACAGAACAATTAAAGTTGCCCAATTCTAACAACATAAGTTGAAAGACAAGTTTCATGCAGAGTATGTCTATGTTTAACAGATTTCTCTTAAAAAGAGCTCTGTGCAACAATATCCTAATGAATTCTCTGGAGATGGAGGGATAGGAGAAGCAAGGTTCCTGAGTTTGGAATTATAGAGTAATATTAATAAGCAATCTCTGGCGAGGAGAACGGCTGAAGATTTTGAAGCAGGCAGATATAAATTTGAAAGTGTAGAAAAGTTTATTTACCTTGGTACTGAGCTCAATGTGAATAACAACCTCAGTAATGAAATAAGGAAGAGAATTGATCAGGGTAACAGAGCCTACTATGCAAACAGAAATTTAATAAAATCTAGGCTTATATCAAGATGTACAAAGAAGAAAATATATCAAACACTAATAAGACCGGTAGTGACATATGGCTGTGAAGCATGGGTTCTTGGCTCTCGGAACGTTAACGCATTGAGGATTTTTGAAAGAAAGATTTTGAGAAGAATTCATGGTCCAATATATGACGAAGGCGAATGGAGAATAAGAACCAATGCAGAAATCAACACCATTTTACAAGGAAAAGATATAGTACGGTATATAAAGTCTAGACGAATCAGCTGGCTGGGACATGTGCACAGGATGGAACAGGACAGGATGCAGAGACAGATGCTTGTTGGGAGAATGGAGGGAATGAGGAGGAGGGGTCGCCCTAGAACACGCTGGCTGCAGGATGTGGAAAAGGATCTGACGAGCTTGGGGGTGGGGAACTGGAGGAGACGGGCAGGTCAGAGGGATGAATGGAGGCGCATTGTTGAGGAGGCCAAGGTCCACGTAGGGCTGTAGCGCTTCGTAAGTAAGTAAGTAAGTATTAATAAGCAGAGTTACTGGTAACGTTCTATAAGTTGACGATTGCACCTATCATGCGGAGGAGAGTATACTATCTATCCTACTTACATTGGCCAACCCGAAAGTATAAGACATTGTATCAAGCGTGTAACTTAAAATGTAACCACCACAAATACTTAAGTAATAAAATTCAGTTCATGACCCGTCACACTAAATAAGTAAGGAGTAATATAATTATTTAAAGAAAGTAAATTGTTTAAAATTCAATTGCAATTTAACATAACTTTACTGAAAATAATGACATGAGAAAACCCTAAAAATACAATAACATTTTGAAATTACCTTAAAACTAGTATTACTCACGATAATAAGCTCGCATCGACGGAACTCACGAACTAACTAGTCTATCACTACAAATGTGAAGAGTGCAGTAATTCAGTTTACTGCCGATGACCAAAAAGGATACTAAATATAGCTTAGACCTAGTATTATGGTTTATTTAGAATGAATATTTATTATTTAGGATAATTATTAAGAATCAATAAATAATACAATGGGATGTTTATAAAATGATATAGTTGTAAACATAATAAATCAATGTAAGAGTAAAACTACAACATGATGTCATGGTTAGAGCTGCTACTATGATGTATTTAGAAAAGCACATATAGTAGCACTTCCAGCCCCCGCATAGTCCAGTCTTACTCTCGCTGATGATCGTCAACTTATATTGCGTAACCAGTAGATGTTTGCATGAATTTGGTAGAAAAGGATAATGTCCATACAGAGCTCCAACACAAAAGGGGTGGTTTCTTCCACATCTTCAGAATTTACTGCGCATTAAAGACCAATCACCACACAGATTTTGCAAGGAAAGTGACTTTCAGTATTGGTAATAACTGAAAACCTGTTAATACAGAGACTATGAGGCAAATTTTTATGTATCTATGCTGATATAGCAACGAAACACGAACCTACCAAGTGGTACAATAGACACGTTACGAATATAAAAATATAGATAAATTCAAAAGCAATTAAATTAGAAAATTTAAAGTGGATTTGATCCAAGATATTCAAGTTAAATAACAAGTAAATATTTAGGCAGAAACTTGATAGTTCTGTACATCAAAATATTTTTTAGAGAAACTCAAATAATTTATAATATAAATCCCAGTCACCAAAATACTGAAAACTTTCTTTTTGAAATATACGATCATCTATTTAGGCCTAAAATACAAATATGAATTAAAAATTTAAAAATAATATGTATAAATAATTGATTAACAAAGCTACAAAAGTATTATTATTATTGATATAAATCTCTAGCAACAACCAATAGACCAAATGAGCTCATAACAAATACCGTTCCAGGAATTGATGCTAACAGCCTATATCGTTCATCTGTGAACACAAAAATTGTTAAATTTAATCAAAACAACATGAAAAAGACCTAATGCAATAAATCAAGTAGATTTTTTTTTTGTTTTACATCTGACTGTTTTGCAATTTCTGCTAATGCAGATGATGGGGAATGATGATACATGAAAATGGGTGATTAAAAAATGCAGACCTGATTGGGAATCGAACCCGGCACCCCAGCGTAGAGTGACAGCTCTGCATTTACTGTAAAGTTTGAATTACTGTGACTCCACCTATAGCTCCAGTTTAAAAAAAAAATAGCTGAAGTCGATGTGGAGGGATGGCATATTTGTGTTTACAGATAGTCTAGGGCAAAAAAATGTACAAAACACAAGACCAGTTAGGATAGGCCTATGCCAAGACTAGTCTAAAATTATTTATTTAAAATTTTAAAAATTTCAAACAAAAACACTACTACTATTCCAGATAACACTACTACTATTTCCAGATAAGACACACCATACTGGCCCATATCCAACTGACTCCCTTCAACAATATCCTGCATTGCCAGGTTATAGTGCTATTGTACCATAGCTCAGTGTTAAAAACATTTTTGTATTAAATCTTCGGAGCTACTACAGTATGCGGCCTACCACATTAAGTTTAGTAAAGTTTGTATTTGTTAATGTGTTAGCACTGTCCACTAGCACTTTTCACATACTTTTATAATAAAAGGATAATTTAAAGAAAAAAGGATACAATAAGGACAATTAAAAGGATAATTAATAAGAAAAGGATAATAATAATAATAATACGATAATATACAATAGCAAAAATAATACTATCATATAATATGAAAAGGACAAATATTATAGGTAAGTTTGTACATATAATTCACATTTTATGTATGATTGCGCTGTGTCGAGTAGCTTGTGCTGCCTCAAAAAAGCCACAGCTGTTTCTTTATTAGAAAAATTACAATTCTATGAAAACCGGTAAACATTTTCATCTCGTTAACACATAACCCAATTGTAGTTAAGACATAACCTTAATGTAAAGTATGTGAATCTTTACGAGTGGACAGTGCTACCATATCAAAAAATACAAACTTCACTAAATTTAATGCGGTAGGCCGCATACTATTATAGTAACACCAGTATGGGGTGCAGCCCCAAACTGCAGTTGCTGTGGCAAACTGTAGTCAAGATATAACCTTAATGTATGTATGTGATTCTTTATGCATGAAAAGTGCTAGTGGACAGTGCTACCACATCAACAAATACAAACTTCACTAAACATAATGCGGTAGGCTGCATACTATAATAGCACCAATCTTCTTAAATACGAGGGCTATTCAGAAAGTAGGGAACGTTTTGTAAATAAACGATAACTATGTAAAAGAAAAATTTTTTATTATATACATCTGAAAGAGTGACTAAAATACTACTTTTCTACATAGTCACCAAGCAAATTGAGGCACTTGTCATAGCAGTGGACAAGCTTCAAAATTCCTTCGTCATAGAAATCCGCCGCCTGCGACCGCAGCCACTCAGTGACACGCGCCCGGAGTTCCTCGTCGTCGTCGAAGCGCTGTGTTGCTAGCCAGTTCTTCATTCTTGGAAACAAGTGAAAATCACTCGGTGCAAGATCAGGACTATAGGGTGGATGAGGGAAAAGTTTTTTCCCTCATTTTTGAGGGAGATTTCCCCACTTTTTGAGGGAAAAAGATCAGTAAGCATTTTTGACACCCATCTTGCACAAAATTTGTGGTAGCCTAGCTTTTTAGTGACAATTTCAAACAACAAAGTGCGTGAAATTTGAGGGAAGGAAAGTGAAAGCTCCATTATAGTGAATCGTCGGTTTTCACGAATTTTTTCATTGACTTTGGTGACCAAATCGTCTGTCACAATGCTCGGGCGACCGCTCTTCTCTTCATCATGGACGTTGGTATGGCCATTTTAAACCGAATACACCATTTTCGCACTGAACTTTCATTTAATTTTCAAATTCAACTGGCTAGGAACACAGCGCTTCGACGACGACGAGGAACTCCGGGCGCGCGTCACTGAGTGGCTGCAGTCGCAGGCGGCGGATTTCTATGACGAAGGAATTTTGAAGCTTGTCCACTGCTATGACAAGTGCCTCAATTTGCTTGGTGACTATGCAGAAAAGTAGTATTTTAGCCACTCTTTCAGATGTATATAATAAAAAAATTTTCTTTTACATAGTTTTTGTTTATTTACAAAACGTTCCCTACTTTCTGAATAGCCCTCGTAGTAGCATAAATTTACAAATTTATTAATCCATAAATTACAAAAAAAAATACAGCAAACAAAGACAAAGATTTCAATGCAAAATTTCATTCAATAGCGTATGGGAACCTGAACTTATTTCTGAATAAATTACATTTTACCCAAATATTTGGTGAACATTATGATTTCAAGTTTGTAGTAACAATTTAAAAAAAAACATAAATATCATCTAGACAGATATGCCATCCGTGCATGACTGAGAAGTCAGCTGGAGCTCAGCTGTGTGTGACAAAGCAAAGAGGCAACCTCACACTCAATCTTGGCTGTCATTGGCTGGATCTGATCCACAAACATTCATTGTTCCTGAAATAATGTTCACTAACCTGTTTTCATCTTAATGCTGCTTTAATTTTTTCCTGTTAATAATTACTAATACTATAATATTTCGGTGGATTCACAGTTATCAGTAAAAAAATCAGAATTTAAAATCAAAATGAACAATTTTTTAAAACCATTTCTGGAAGTTGCTATCTCATCTTTATGTTAAAAAGACAAAATGCATTGTGATAATAAGGGCACTCAAGAAAAGATGATGGTAAGCTTGAAAGTAAATAATATAGAGCAGGTCAAGTTTTTATGGTATCTTAAATCCCTGGTAACGGAAGATATGAGGTGTGTCAAAGAAGTGAAGGTGAGGATCGCAATGGCCAAAGAGGAATTTGGCAGGAAAAGGCAGATTTTGTGCAGTGGCCTTGATTTGGAATTGCTGAAGAGATAGATGAAATGCTTTGTTTGGAGTGTGGCCATGTATGGAGCGGAAACGTGGACTTTGAGAAGGGGTTGGAAGCCCTGGAAATGTGGATTTGGAGAAGGATGGAGAAGATTAGCTGGATAGAAAGAGTTAGTAATCAGGAGGTGCTTTGGAGAGAGGGGGAGAAAAGGTAGCTGCTGGAGATAGTGAGATGGAGGAAACACAGGTGGCTGGGTCACTGGTTGAGAAGGGTGTGTCTGATAGCAGAAATGCCGGGTGGATCAGTTAATGGAAGGAAAGCAGCAAGAGGGCGGAAAACGTACAAGATGCTTGATGATGTGAAACAGGGGAGAAGGTAAGAGGAGGTGAAGAGGTTGGCATGAGATACGGAGAGATGGAGGACTAAGTGTAGAAACCTGCTGTGAAGCAGAACACGAATGATGATGCTATCTCCTCATTAATTTGTATTTATACAATTTTTATAAAAAAGACTTAAGATATAACATCTTCTAAAAACGTTTTAATAGTCATAGTTTCAATTTTCATGATTTACACACTATAGAAATGCTATGATAATTATAATATACCAAAATTTGTTAGTATACATAAATAAATAAAAATTAAAGCAGCATTAAGATGAATACAGGTTAATGAAAACCATTAATATCTTTTAATTTGTATCGATTATAAGTAACAGGGCGAACTTTCAGGATTTATTCATAAATTTAAATTTTGAAAGCACTAAACTTCAGTCTGACTAACCAAAACTACTTGGTTAGATATCCAAACCTGGGTTTGTCACATTTTGTGAACAGTGAACCAGCACCTATAGTAACATTAATAAAATGAAAAAAAAGTTTTTTATTTTTTTCTATTTTTTATATTTATAAGCTTCTACTTGAGGAAGGCAATGGTAAACCACTCTCTCGTCGATTTACTTAGTGAAATCTCTACATGGTTCAAACCAGCCTTTTGGCTGATGACCTAAACCACAAGCTTCTACTGTCTTGGAGATGTACTGATCAGAGTTTCTTCAGGCAATTACCTTGATACATTTGGATTCCTTTACATACCTCCTTTTCTGGGATAGTGTCATCCAGGCAAAATCTCTTCATATATGTCACATACATCCTAACCTTGGTCTAACTCTTTTCTCTAGCCTTTAATACATCCTACTTTAAAGTAACAGTAGTCGTAGAAGCCTAAACTAATTTTGCTGGGTCAGTTGGTATCCATTTTTAGGTTAGTAGGTTTATAACACAATGCTAAGTAAATATCACATAATTTAAAAGTACAAATAATGAACTGCTATAAAATAATCGGTAATTTTAATTATTTATATCCTTGAGTATTTGAGGGGTACCCAAAAGTAACCGGAATAGCATTGCCATGGGCGGTGCTTGTGTAGTATGCATTTCTGCCGCACAAACGGGTATAGTGCAACTCATTGCGAGTTCAGTGCAGTGATTGCAACTCATTGTGAGTTCAATATTCATTTGCAGTGATTTTTTTGGCTAGTGCTGTTGTTCTTGTTTAGTTTTTTATGATGGCAAGTTTAAGTGAACAGCTTACAAAGATAACGCTATGGGAACATCTCAAGTATACGAGCGGTTTTCTCGGTTTAAAAATGGCGACATGTCGATTGATGACAAACCTCGTTCTGGACGTCCATCAACTCCCTGAATCGACGAAAATGTTTAAAAAATTCGAGAGCGTGTGCTCTCAGACTGTCAACTGACAATTTGGAAGTTTTAAGAAGATTGCACAACAGTATTCGTCAAAAAAGATCCGATTTGTGGCAGACAGGAGACTGGTTCTTCCACCACGACAGTGCACCAGCACACATAGCCATCTCAGTAAAAGATTTTTTGACTAAAAATGGCATGGTTCCGCTGCCCCAAGCACCTTACTCGCCTGACCTGGCTTCGTGCGACTTTTTCTTATTTCCACGCATGAAAAGGGACATTAAAGGACACCGATTAGACAACATTGAAGCGGTCAAGAAAAAACTGTGGGAGGAGCTGTCAGCCATTTCCTAAGATGACTACAAAAAAATTTTCGAACAGTGGAAGCAACAATGGGATAAATGTATTGGTTGTAATGGAGAGTATTTTGAAGGGGATAAGGTTGTTTTGTAAAAAAAATTGAAAATAAATAGCTTTTGAAAAATACTAACGTTTTCTTTTGGGTACCCCCTCGTATATTTGTATGTATAAATGGTAAAGCCTAACTAACAGATTAATTCACTCATTTAACACTAAATCTTTAATTTCTGCAATCATTTAGAGTTGAAATTTAGCATACTTGTTGGGATTCAACAACAAAACTACAGGATTTGTATTTTCGCCACTTGCACCACAGGGATAAATAGGGAGTGTCTTTCCCAAAATGACATTATTTGTATGCCTCCCTAAAGCACTACTATTCTAAAAAAATCAGCGTATACTCTATAATGCATAGGAAAGATATAAAATTTGAATTTTTCGACCATTTGCAAGTTAAGGACAGAAAATGTAGCTACTCGAAATCAAGATATTATTGCTATACATTCCTGCTAGTACACTCCAATACGAATTTACAACAAACAATTTCATCCAACAACAGTAATGTTTAGAAAGTGTTTTAGTGGTGTGGTGTTTGTAAGAAAATTACATAGTTGTAATTACATGGTTTGTAAAATTACATGGGTTAGCTGTATTGCCCTACAAGGCAGCAACAGGTTAAGAGAGAGGCAAAATTATTAATAAATTCTGTGAAGACGATTTCAATTCTACTTAATTACCAGTAAAATTAATGATTTTTAGTGTTTTCACTGTTTTTTTTTTTCTAAAGGAATAATACATTTAAAAATATAAGGTTTTCCTACAACCAATATTACAATAATTATTTTTTATAAGTAATACATTAAGAAATCTGTGAAAATTGTACTTATTTACCTCCCACAAGTTAGAATTGTACCTGGAGGAAGTCTTCGTTTGACAGTAAACAGTATATACGAAAAACTTCACAGCCTTTTTCATTTCTCATACCATGAACATTTGACCATTTATTCTTTCATATTTTCTGTTGTTTATTTATTTATCAACCACAAGGTGTATACAAGGGATCTAAGAATTAAATGCACTAACTACACAGTTCATGCACAGATTAAATGAACCCAATAATAAAAAGTACTTTTACTATAGATATTTACAAAATTCAAGAAATATAACACAATATTAAAATATACATAATATGTACAAATCAAAAAAACTTTCATGATACATTCAAGCAAAAAAAAAACATAAATACAAACATTACAAATAAACAGGAAAAGGTTAGATTAAGCATTAGAAAGAGTTTACTGTTTCAAATTTATTGAGAACAAAAAAAATACACGTATATTTACAAATGTATTTGATACATAAAAAAAGATAAAAAGAAGAAAAATATACACAAAATAAAATCTACTTATTTACATAAGATTATAAAATGTAAATACAAATATGCAATAGTGTTACGCACACAAGGCAAGAGTGCAACAATAAAAAGAAAATGCTAAGGTAAAAATGATACAAACTGTAGTTGATAAATAAAAAAGAAATCAGGGATATAAAGCATCCGATAATTAAATTGTACAGCAAAAAAGCTAAATAATAAAAATATATTGAAAACATACAAGTATTGTACTGAAGTACTTTTCCATTCACAGTTATAAATAATAATATTGAAAAAGAGTAGTCATGGAGAATTAAATAAACAACGTTAATCAAGTTTTGACTATTATAATTTTATCAAAGCTACACTAACTTCGCTGGAAATGTGATTTTTGTTACATAATTTGTATCATTTTTTTAACCGTAAGATTCATTAAATGTATAAATACTACGTACAATTAAAATTAATAATACTGGAATTAAATTTTACATAAAAACTTGCTTCAAAAACAAAAGTGATTTTTAGTCCTGTTACCCAAATGTTAATCTCTGGTAATTTTTTTCTAAGAAAGGGAAATTTTGTTTTGTGACTTGAAGTTGGTAGCCATACTCAACCAGTATAGATACAGCAGGTGTGAGTTGATTCTCCTTGAGCTGTGTAAAACTTTGTGCCGTTTCCCCAGTCATCTTACGAACAGAATGTCTTTTACCTAAGAACATCGGGTTTTCATTCTTGAACAATATTTTGCAACAAAATTGTACACGTGTAAAAGAATCATTTCAAATTAAATTTGTTGATATTCCTCCACCAGAAAAAATGTTAATTTCTAGGCTAACAAATCGATTTCAAGAGACAGGTAGTGTTTGCAACAGAAAACGCAGTGGTTGACCAACTTTCTTAACAGATGACATTTTAGAAAATGTGAAAAAATTGCTCAATTCTCTATGGAAAAGTTTACAAAAATTTTCCTCGCAAGTTGGTTTCTCCTATTCGAGTGTTCAGAAAGCTGCTAAAAAATTGAAATTGTATCCGTATTGTGTACGATTAGTCCAAGACCTTCGCTACCAGATTTAAACAAGCGATTGTTCTATGGTAAAAGACATTCTGTTCATAACACGACCGGAAGCGGCACAAAATTTTACACAGCTCAAGGAGAATCAACTCACACTGCTGTATCTATACCGGTTGAGTAGGACTACCAACTTTGTGCCACAAAACAAAATTTCCCTTTTTTTAGAAAAAAATTACCAGACATTAACAATTGGGTAACAAGACTAAAAAAATCACACTGATGAAGCAAAAATGGGGAAATAACACATATTTTTAAAATTTTGATACAATGATTATTGTGAACATCATTTTTTTAACAATAACACCATCTATTGTTATTAAATCAAAGATCTACAAAGGCATTATTATTTTATCACGTTCAGCTCATTATTTTACTTCCTTCAATGCAAACATAATATGTTTAAAATTTCTATAGACAGAATTTTATAAATACAAATTTAAAACATAAAATGTTTTAAACTAAACCACGTTCTTTAGAAACCAATTTTCAAAAACTCAAAAATAATATTTTGATGCAATCACAAATTATCACTATTGGCTAAACCTGATAAATGTTTTAAATTAATAAAAAAATATTTAAACATTTTATCATTTAAAAATCTCTCTAATAACACAATTGGTGAACACAAAAGAAACCCTACTTACAAAATGATGGTTTTAATTGGTTTACTTTTTAAAATAATTTTAACTCAACAATTTCAATAAGATAAGGAGATTACATATTACTACAACACTTACAATGAACGTAGCTTCCAATACTTCTTTACAAAAACATAAAAAATTGATGTTGATATCAATTAAAATTTTTATAAGAGATTCACTTGAAAATTATTTCCTTTAATGCATTTTAAGAACATTTAAGAATGTATTTCATGAAGATAAAAGAATTTCGGGCTAGAAATTAAAACACATATTTTGTCTCCAAGAGATTATTCAATGACAATTCAATTGCATCAATTTTATGCTTATATATGATAAAAATTAAGTATAATGTACAGATCATAGAAGATAATAACACCACACCATACAAACACTTTTCTAATCAAACACCAAAGAAAAATTATACTAGGAAAAAGAAACTGATGCAGTTGCAATTCTACAGGATGTGCAAAAACAAAAGACCAGTACCATCCCCCTCCTCAAATGTTTTACATGTAGTGGAATATTGCTTTATTACCTGTCATAGCAACAGATTTTTTTGCTGTTGCCCAACCAAGACTTCTTTGGACTGCCATTTTCCATTTCTTGTACCTAGCGTTACGATCTACAACATCAAAATTAAAAGAAAATTGTGTTATTACAAAAAAATACATAATTCATACATTAATTAACTAATATGTAAATTAAAAATTATGAATCCAATGAAATTAGATGTTAGAAAAACATGATTTTAAAAATACTGAGTTCCAAGTGACTGTCAAACACAGACCAGGATTAGAACTGAGATCTGTCAAAAAAAGAATCCTGTGCATTTCTACTTCACAACCCAGCATTTTGTTCACAGAACATATTTATAGTATACTCAACACTTGTACCATACCTGCAAGTGTAGTCACTGGCAAAAATATTCTTCGTGAAGTGGATGTATCATCAGCATTAGCTTTTAGATCCACAACATCAATCCCTTTCGCATTTCCTGCAACTAATGCTGCTCCAAGAGATGTAACATCTGGTGACTCTACTCTAACTGTAAACAACAAATAAATTTAAATACTTTAAAAACATTTATAACTGATAAAATTAGACCAAAATTAAAAACATTATTTGGCTGTTTTCATGGCCCGGTGATGGTTCAGAGGCCTAGATTGTGCTGACTGTTATTGCCTTGACTGAGATTGCAATGGCTGATATTGCCTTTTGCTTATGAATGGACTATGAGGAAGGGAAGTGAAATTATGACAGTGCTGCCAACCTCAACAGTGCGACACTACGCGTACATTTCACTACCGTGCAGTTTCTATATACATTTTGTAAGCTGTGGTTTAATCCCAGAAAATTTTCTTCATAAACCTTATAAGAAATAATTCTGACCTGTAATACTGCCTATAGCTTAATTACAAGACTAAAAATGTTTGATTTACTGTAATTACCAGCTACCTTATTCCATAGGAACAAATTTTCTATAAATGAATCGCCTTCTTTACGATCGCTGTCACCGGTGTCTTCACTATCAGTCTTACTAGTCTACCTAACCGCTTCCTTTTTTACCAGGTGTCAACAAAACTGTTGAAGAATAGCTTCTTCACGTCTTTAATTTCCTTCCTTATTTTTCAGATTGTGGAAAGAGAAACATCACAGTAGTTATTCACTCGCTCATGGCTTTTGTTAAGAGGCATTGAAAGGCATTTTTGTTTAGTTTCAATTTCTCCGCATTTTATTACACTGCATATTACATTTCCTTCAGCACTGTGAATAGTCTGCCCATATTTTCGAGAAACTAGCATTTCTGTTTACGGTAACAAACATTTATATTCGTACCGTTAACTAACAAAAGGTTCCGCGATATACTGTATAGGCTATGCTCTGGGTATAGTATAAGTTGTTATGTTTGTGTACTGAAATTAAACCAGTCGCACATGCGCACTGATGCTGTTCCCTCTTTACCCCTCCGGACGTTAAACCAAAAAAAAAAAAAAAAAAAAAAAAAAAAAAAACTCTTTACCCCTCGTTGCAATCAAGGGAAAATTCGTGACTCAAGTGACTAAAGGTAAATTATCGACTTCTTTATAATTTTCTTAATTAAAAAAAAATATTCTTTGCATTGTGTAATATGTAATAGCCAGTGTTTTACAGTGCTTATGTTTAAGGTTAACTTTTTCAAAATACAGTACATGCATAATTATCAAAAACTAGTATCCCCGGTTATACCGGGGGTAGACCTATAACGCGAGTCTCGCAATGTCCCCATTATACTGCGTAATCACCCGGGGGGGGGGGGGGCACTGTACGTTCAAATAACTGAATATATATCAATGTATCAAAAAATAAAAAAATGAACAATACGTTATAAAATATTTTATAATTTGGCACAAAAATTTCCTTAACACACATTTAAAAGTCCCAATTTAATCTATTAATAAATTTAACAAGGTACAAAAATCACTGTCTAAATTATAGCTATAATTTAGACCAGGGGTTCCCAAACTTTTTTGTACCACGCCCCTTTTGTTGAAATGAAAGCTTCTCGTGCCCCCCCCCTTAACAATAAATTGTATGGGCCTAGGAACAAAACAAAAACAAATAAGTATTACATTGAAAACAAAACATTTATTTTTGGGAGGGAAGGGGGAGGCAGTGCTTAGAAACGCTCGGTTGCCAAATGCGCACTGTTGCCACATTGAACAGCTCACATTCGATTCTTTCAAGCCTTCGATTTAGAGTTTATATAGTAAAGTCAGATGTTACAGTGGTTTGTTTTAATTTTCTAAACATCATGGGTAATTTAGAATTTTACAAAGACTACCTAAATTTAATTTAATTTTACAAAGACTACCTAATTTAATTTAATATTCAACTTGTCTCACACCCCCCAGTTTGGGAACTAAAGATTTACACAGTATACTAAACAGGTAAAAAAAATTGTTATAATTTTTAAATATTTCTCATAGAAAGTTATATTACAATTTCTTGCCAAAGTTTATATAAATACAATAATGAAAGTACTAAAATCTCACAACCGTGATAATTTGTATTCTAACCTTGAATTTCATTATCTAAAAATGTATCAAATGATGAACCTAACTTTTATAAAAAAAAATCCAATTTTGAATAAAATTAAAGACATGAACTACAAAATATAAAATTTACTAACGAGTGTTTCAAAAAGGACGCACTTCAAAGTTTAGGAACGCTAATTTATTACATTAAGTAATTACAAATTATACGGTATGAAATTATTACCTTTATAACATTCAGATTACCTTTGAAACTTAACAATAAATGTTCAAAATGACTTCCTCCGCTCGTAATGCAATTTCGGACACGTTTCGTAACATTTGCAGCCACTTTTTGTAGTGTTTGCTCATTAATGTTTGTAATCTCACTTTCAATATTAGCCTTCAATTCTTCAATTGTATGAGGATTGTTTTTAAAAACCTTACTCTTTAAATTCCCCCAAACCATGTTTAAAGTTATACAGACACAAATGAATACTGGGATAGCACTAGTACATGTCAGTAATACACAATGGGTCAACAATGAGTACGGTAGTGCCAACTGTTATTTGGGGGGGAAAAAATATTCCCTATGCAGAAAATATTAACCCTTAAACGTCGAAGTGCGTCCTTTTTGAAACACCCGTTACAAAAATCTTACAGGTAACAACAATCAAGAAATGGTTACAGATACTAACCAACAGGGATTCCACAAAGATCAGCTTGTAGCTGCATTAATAGATTATTGGACGACATCATTCCGTCTACTTGTAACTTAGTTAAAGGTAGACCACAGTCTTTATGCATAGCTTCTAATATATCTCTCGTCTGGAAACAAACAGCTTCAAGAGCTGCTCTGATAATGTGTCCTTTAGTTGTAAACTGTGTTAACCCACAAAGAATTCTGTAAATAAAAATTCTAATGATTAATAGAACAAAGGAAATCATCGTAAACAAATTTTGCTAACCAGAATTGTACAACCAGTCATAAAAGGCAAAGTCTACTTTCAAAAAATAATTTCATTTAAAAAAATACATTCACTACTTTTGCAGCGTACATTATTCTGAATGTGGTTTTATTTTAATACTGTAATAACTTTTGTTTTAATAAATCATTAAAAACATAAGCAATGTCATACCAAAATTAACAATTCCTTATGTGAAAATTTTGAATTTTAAACTTCAATATCTAGTTCAAAGATTGAGATTGAAGTTTTTCAAAAGTCTAACTTTTGATATACTAAACTGATTTTTAACATTTGTTTTTTAAATTACTCAGAATTTAATTCTGTACGACCCTTTGCATGTGAAAGGTTTTTTAAAGGTGAAAAACCTGAGTGATTATCATTACGTGATATCCTGAGATAGGGTGTATAGGACCCTAACAGTTTTCAATATTTTGAAAATTGTTACTTTTTGTTTTAAAACTTAAATTATCACAATAAAATACATTTAACACAGAACTTACATACTAAATATAAGAGACATTGGGAAAACACCAAGATAGTGGTGGTAATGGGGCCTCCCATATGCAAAACGTTATTCTAAGAATTAAACATTATAAACAAACTACTTTGTTTCTTTGATGATCAAAGATTTTCTACAGTTAGAGAAATTCTTAAAATACTGAATATAAAGGGAAGGAATACTGCAACCATACTGGATATGTTCTAGAATGAAACCTTTCCTTCAAAACGACACCAATTTTAATGGAAATTATTAGACAAAGTTTCAGACACACAAAAAATCTTTTTTTTAAGGTAGACTCATACTTAACCTTTTGGAAATGGACTGTTACTCAACAGAAGAATTACAAAATTCAAAACGCGCTCTCAAAACAACTGTTTTAACTAACGTCACTACTGATGAAAAATTCTGAAAATATTACAGTTGATTCATATAATATGTACGCACCTTTTGAAAATAATTACAACAAAATTGCTTGATAATTCTTTGCGTTTAGGCGAGCGAAATTTTCAACCGCGAAAGTTTTTGTGTTCACTTTATATTTTTTACTATAACTGGCTTAAATTTCAGTTTAGCAAAAAAATTTATAAAACATGTTTTGTAGACAAGAGTTCACTGGAATAAATGTTTTTTTTTTATTTAAATATCCGTAAATATTTGATGAAGTTACAAAATGTTCAACATGAGTCCATTTTTACATCACAGGGAAGCATGAAGGGATGGTATTTTACATTCTTTACAGTGATGTCAGAGAGCCACTATTACATTTAGGTTACAGCTGTAAGCAATGTACAAAATTCTTTTCCCTACAACCACATGTTTTGAAAAATTCTGTAGGTGCGGTTAGAAAGAAGCCGTTACACGTCCTTTGCAACCCGGCAATGTGTTGAATTTTTTGCCTCTGTGATGGTAAACCCCCTCCTGAAAAGTCAAATGGACTCGTCTTTCCTTTTCAAGGACAAACGCTGTAACAGAATTCATCATAGCTTCAACACAAACTAAAGAACATGCATGTGCGTTGACTTGCACATGAGCTATACGGATTTCCATTCAAAACAAACAATTCCCAAATTATCAATGCTACCTACACACTATAGAGGGAATACAAATTTTCCCTGTTACGTTCATCTATTTCTGAAAACCCTATCAGATGGGTTAAAGAATTCCCTACAAGAAAAGTGCAAAATTTACCAGTCTCCGATTTATACTGACCTTGCAGAAGCAGGTTTTATCGCCCCAACCACAATCCATTTGGCATCATCTAAAATTAGACTACCAGTGTGAACAGGGTTAAAATAACCTACATTTAACCAATTCTTATAGTAGAATTTTCATAAGTCTTTGTTATGTTTTAGCTACTCAACTTTAATATTTAACATCATTGTTCCAAAGTAATAAATTGTACCACTACTGATCTTACACTTCTCTGAATCAAACTATCCAACCTCACTCGCTTCACGAATGCTGATACCTAATCTTAATATTTCACTAATAATATTGTACATTTTATCAAACAAAAAGACTTCTACTAACCCATGATCCTACCTTAAGCAGCACTTTGCTGAACTTCTTCCTGAGTTCATGTTTATTATTCCACATAGACTTGTCTTCAGATGAACCCGCCGGGATATTTGATTGTGAGTATATTCCAGAATATTTTACTAAAGAGCAATATGTTTCACCAGTTACTTTAATTATGCACTTAAGAAGGCATCAGTTGTCTAAATGTAATGACACCATAAATTATAGGTTTTCATGTATGCACACAAACCACCACTAAATACCCATTAACAGAGCAGAGTAAATATAAATAACATAACAAGAATGAAGAAGATAGAATCCGGTTAAATACTCATTAACAGAGCAGAATAAATATAAATAACATAACAAAGAATCTAGAATCCGGTTAACATTATGTTTTACAGTAGTGGGTTTTACAGTATTACTCAATCTTATAATGCTCACTAGAATTTTTATAAGTCATTATTTTTGATTTGAGAGGCAAAGAAATGTTTAGCCTAAGAATGTTATGCATGGTTCATAAATCTGCTGAATTCACTGAATTAGTTTCACAACATATTACCGAACTAAATAAGGCTGATGTCCAGGAGTACTCTCATAAATTTTCCAGTGAGGATACAGTTAAATTGATTTTTTCAAATATATACAATTTGAAAAATAAAATCGTATGGGATGCCATCCTAATGTGTTCCCACCCCCATGATACACTTGCTGTTATCCAAATTCAGCCCTCACAAGTGCTGAAGTGTAAACCGTCAATGCAAAAAATCAGTAATGGAACTTAAAATATTTATGATTAATTAATAAAAACAAACTGTTATCATAAATTTGGTGTAAGCAAATTAATATTCAAGAACCTTAACCTGGTTTACACCGTTGATCTAATATTAGGTGATGCTGAATGGATTGAGGGTGGGGTGATAAAACGTGCTTCTGTAAGGTCAGTATAAATCGGAGACCAGTAAATATTGCACTTTTCTTGTACGGAATTCTTTAACGCATCTAATAATGTTTTCAGAAATAGATTATCGTAAAAAGGAAATTTATTATTCTCTCTTTAGTGTGTTGGTGGCATTGATGGTTAGGGAATCAGTAAGTAGTGATGGAAGTCCGTGCAGCTCGTGTGTAAATCAATGTACATTCAATATCTTCAGTTTGTGTTGAAGCTGTGTATTTTCTATGGCAAAATTTGTTCTTGATGTGGGTGGACAAGTTCATTTTACTGTTCGAGAGGGAGTTTACCTCACTCAGGTCAAAAATACAGCTCTTTGTAGTGTTGCACGGAAAATTTAACAGCTTCCCTCTCACCCGACCTACAGAATTGTTTGAAATATGTGATTGGAGACAAAAAATTTCCTATATACGGTTGCTTTTAGCTTTACCCTGAGTATGATAGTGGCTCTGTGACGTCACCATAAAAGAATGTAAATATTACTCTAAATTTCTGTCGCCTGTATGCTATCTACATTTCTCACTTCGTTCGACCCAGTTTTCTTTGAATCGCGTACCAGTTAGGAATGCTTCTTCACTGAACTAACTTTTATTTATTATTTAGAATTTTTTGTCGGAAAATAGCTTGTATAAAAAATATTTTACATCACTTGGTTCACTGATAGTTTATATGAGATCGGAAAATTAGACTAATTTTGAAAATTTTATAACTCCATCAAATATTTAGAGAAACCTAAATGAAAAATATACATTTATTCAGTCAACTCTTATCTAAAAAGCATGTTTTATAAATTTTTTGCTTAATTGAAATTTAAGCCCGTTATAGTAAAAAATCTACACAAACACAAAAATTTTCGCGGTTGAAAATTTCACTCGCCTAAATGCAAAGAATTATGAAGTGATTTGCTTGTAATTATATTCAAAAGGTGCGTACATATTATATGAATCAACTGTAATTTTTTCAGAATTTTTCATCAGTAATGACATTAGATAAAAGAGTTGTTTTGAGAGCGCGTTTTGATTTTTGCAATTCTTCTGTTTAACGAGAAATAGTCCGTTTTCATAAGGGTTTAAGAATTATTAATAAATAAACAGTAAATACCCTCTTGAATCTTTTCTCCAATATGGTGCATATAAACCGGTGAATGCTGGTACAAAATAGACATCACCGGTTGTCATAACTTCTTCTGCTAATGATTCAGTTTCTGACACATTTTGAAGCATATTTAGGTTATCACGAAGCCATTTAATAGCAGCTCCTGCCATTGCCACAGAACCTTCTAAAGCATACATTGGTCGAGTCCCGGATCCTAACTGATATGCTACAGTTGTCACTAAGCCATGTGTAGATAGTACTTTCTGGAAACAAAAATAATTTAGTAGTATTATGAATAGAATTTACGACAAACATTCAGTTCTAAACACTAAAAATATTTCAGCTGGACTTCGAACAAGAAGAATCAAAAAAATTAACCTTACTGAAAAATTTTAAAGAGAAACTTTGAAAAGCTTTTTTAATCATGAAGCAAATTCAATACAGAGTGAAGTAAGCAATTGCTGCAATATGATTATCAATTACCTTTGAAATTTTATATTTTTCCAATGAATTCTTTCAATTACATAAATTTACAATCTGTTGGATCTGACTTTTAACATAATAGTTGGTGGAATTAAAATATGTGATCATAAAAACAAAAGAAAACTAACTGTAGTTTATGATTCGATTCTGTTCTTTTGTATTTGATCACAATAAGTGACAGATTGAATCAACTAGTGATTACAATAAGCAGCGCTTACAGTACCTAACAACTATGAGGAGAAAAAATTGCAACAAAAATTGTTTGATAAGAACAGTAAAATTTCAATAAATAAATATTTTATACGACACTAACATTTCTTCCTGTGTTATATAGCAAAAAACATCCACTCCTGTATGTATTTTTGGCTTGACCTTCTGAAAGACAACCTTGTCCCACTAATGCAGCTTGCTGGTTTCCAAGAATCTAAAAACAAGATAACACATGTTAATGTCATTATATGTAAATACAGTTTATAGATAATTTTTAAATTAACCAGAAATATAGTTTAAAGTCACAGTTTTTATTTATCATACAACTTTCTTTCAATAATAATTAGTCAAAACTAATGATTCGGAGAAATAAAATTATCTGTTTTAACTACTGTTTATTTCAAAACAAGAAGCAAGCATATAACGGTCCAACATAAAATTCCTTCTATTTTTTAAAATCTATTTAATAAAGAACTATAAATACAGTAATTTCACTTCTTTTGTTCAGTATCACCCTCCCATATTTATTTTAGTGTGTCATAATACTACATTAATTGTTTCACCTTGGGAATCATTTATTCAATCTTGTTTCCCATCTTAACAGTCACAACTGATGGACATCTTCTCCTTTGTTCCTCATGAACATTCATTCAGCCAGCTTTAAACTCACGACACTACTTGTATATGTTACTACAGTTTACGATACTACCCCATAAACAATTTTTAATTTGTTAATCTGGAATGGCATGTTTCCCTTAGCAAGAAGAAACTGGATTACACTCCTCCACTCAAAGCTGGTGAAGTTTGGAACGAGACAATCATTTCATTAGGGCTACTACAATAAGAGTTTTCAACCGAATGAGATACACAAGCACATATTCTACTCCCAAGAACTTCACCTTGAATGCAGTGCTGCCATCTTTGTTAAAAAAGTTCCGTTGGAGCGTAAAGAAGTTTAGTATTCTTACTTTCTGGATTTCCCTTGTATTGCAACAAAATTAATTAAAATGGTTTTGGCATAAAAGTTTAAAGAACAAAATGTTACAATTACACAAGAAGTGCACTATTTGTGGGCTAATGATCTTAGCAGTACATGACATGAAAATCTTTTTTAAAAAATAAATCATAATTTTGACTAATATTAACCAGTTGTACAATGGCACAATGAGAAAAAAGATTACTTCAACAGAATTCATAAGACATATAAGGTCATATGATTGTTTTTATAACAACTTATTAGACAAACAAAATGGTAACTTACACCAGAAATGCGAATACCTCCCAATGATGGCTCTTTAATAGTTCCATAAATTTCTGAAGAACTTTTAATTTTTGGTAAAATATCCATGGGTATATTAAAATGCCTAAAACAAATGAATAATAAAATAATATATTGTTCTTTTATAAATTGTTGATAAGTTGTAACAGATGGTAATTTCAATATATTTTATTACTATAAAAAGAATATCAAAAACAAACGTGATTTATTTAATTGTAATATTTATACAGAGCTTCAGAACAAATTTGACGTGTAGGGAAATTAATATTAGACAATGTATTGTCAACATAAATTTTATTATAATGGTGTCATCTAACTTTTATTACTCCAATCATTTGGAAACAGACTAAAAATGAGTCTCCAAAAGATTTTAATCGATAATAATTTAATTTATAATGAATAATAGGTGCAAATTTTTTCTTATGTAAGCACCACGCTATATCGAAATTGAATAACACTTTGTCTTTTTATTAATAATAATTAAATTATTAGCAATTAAAATTTTTGTACTTATTTTTATTGTTTCCAAACGACTGGAGTAATAAAAGTAAGATTACACTCTTATGATTAGATTAATGTTGACAGTTCATTGTCCAATTTTAATTTCCCTACATGTCAAATTTGTTGGGAAGAACGGTATATGTTTTAACTAATGCTACATAAATGATAATTATTTGGCAGCATTAATAAAATAATTACAGTAATACATTGTTTATCAGAACTAATTGGAACCGGAAGTAATCCAGATAACCAGAAACAATTGGATAAGAATATAAACTAAATATAAAGGGAAAACTGTTTGTTTATATACAAAAATCTTTTACGTTTAGTTTACTTTTACAAAATTATATATTTTGTTTTGCTTTACTTTTGTGTGGCATTTAGGGTAATAATAGATGGACGGCGCATTGATGGGCAGCCAACGCTGAGCAGTAGTGCACACGAACGACAGTGTGTATTAACAACCATTGAAAAATTCAACATCGGTTGACATCGGGTCACCAGCATGTTACCGTTCTATCATCTGTCCTTCACCATCTGATTCATGTAACCCACCGTACAACAGTAACGCCAGTGTCACATGCCGTCCGTCTTTACCTGGCCTTAAAGACCACAAGATTAACGATTAAGCAATCATTTTACAATCATAAGTTCAGCTGGTGTGGTGTCGAGGCTGTTCTAAATACACCATACCATAATATTGTATAGCAATGGCTCACCAAGTAACACAACAACAAGTACAGTAACAAGTTTGGAATCTTTAGCTCAGGCCATAAATGGTTTAACAATATAGTATATACTGTATCTGTACATTTTGAGGATTTAAATTTGAAAAGTGTACTATACTATACTGGTTATACAAAGTATAGAGTAGTGTATCTACATTGCAGTGTTGTTCAAATACTGCGATTTTACGGATAAAAAAAATATGTTCCGTATCAGATTGGGTCAAATAACCCAGCTATCTGTTTCACTGAGGTAGTACTGTACTGAATTCTGTTAAATAAAATGCTTTAATAAAAATTGAGATTTACATGTTTTACTACAGCACTGATGTATATCAATGGTTATGATGGATAAAAATATAAAAATCTGGTGTAAACACTCACAACTTTCTCTTGCCAATGTAAACTATAACTTTTTTATTTTTTTTTTTTTGGTTTAACGTCCGACTGTTTTGCAAATTGCTGCTAATGCAGACGGTGAAGGATGAAATGAATTTTTTGTAACGTATGAAAAAATGCCATGCCCGAGTGGGATTCGAACCCAAGACCGCGCGATGAGAGGCGAGCACGTTACCAACATCGCCAACGCGGCCGGCAAACTATAACTTATGAAATAAACAATAAAATATACAACTTATGTTTAATCATGAGTAAACAAAGTGAAAAACATAACCTAACTGTAATCATGAATAAATGACATCTGATGAAAATCAACCTCTGTTAGACTTTAAAATACAGAAAATCACTTATTGATGCCTAAACTAAGCTGTGTAGAAAAAATATTAATGCTTAAAATAAAAATTGTAGAGTTTTTAATTTTCTATAAAGTTAATTATAAATACTATGGTCCTAAAATGCATATTAAGGCCCAATCTAAAAAAAATTCAATTTTTACTATGAGAGTACAGTAGGGATTCAAGTAAAAACCGAAGATATAAATTACCTGCATAAAAGTGGATCCCATTGTAAAGAATCAATGTTCATCAGCATCGTACGAGAAGCGTTAGTTACATCAGTTATATGAAGGCCCCCTTCCTTACCTCCAGTCAGATTCTGAAATTATGAAAAATTATAGTATTAATTTTTTTTAAATTATAAGGCTGGCATTCCACCAGAGTAGCTTGGGAGCAACGTGACATCGTAATTCACAAATTTTCCGACCGGTAGAGCATGCGATTCCTTGTAACTACACTGAAATACGACTACATTCCACCAGTGACACACTGAGATACACGCCACTTCCTTGTTACAAGTCACCAAAGTCACTCGTTCAAGAATAGCGCATATTATATTTTTGCCACTCATGTTGCTTGTGTTTCTGTCTTTAATTTGGGCATTTTAGTAGTGTTTTTTTAAATATTTATTTACTACTATATTCAACATAAGTGATATGAATTGTAATTTTTAATCTTACTGGAATTAATTAAATTTAACCAATGCAACTAAACAATATCCTTGCATAATTCTTCATTATTAATGCCCCAAAATACTATAATATTGCTATAATGTTATTATTAGTTCGTAGTCAATAACTAACTATGGACAGAAGTCCATAAATAATAAACATAGTCCAACATAGTCCACAAATAATAAAAATAGAAACTGATTAAGCACATTCCTGTCAGAATGATACAACACCGTTTGGTGATCTACTAGTAACATTTGCCACTCCATTTGGTGGTGCTAATGTTTGTTACCAGTCGCACATATTAGACTAGTAACATTTGCGATGCTACTGAGGTGGAATGATTGCCTAACTCACAAGTGGAAAAACTCAGTGGAGAAACTGACTATTTCATCAGTGAAAGTCTTGATTCACAGCATTTTTGTTTTACAATAACACATTATAGAGTGCTAGTATTATAACCCACCGGGTTGGTCTAGAGGTAAAGTTGACGCCAAAATCAGCTGTTTAACAGCTGATTTTCGGAGATGAAGGTTCCTGGTTCAAATCCTAGTGAAGGTAGTTACTTTTATACAAATTTGAATACTAGACAGTGGTTGCCGGTGTACTTTGATGGTTGGGGTTCAATTAACCATACTCTCTCAAGAATGGTCGGCCTGGGTCTGTACAAGACTACACTTCATTTACACGTCATACACATCATCCTCATCTCATTGGGTCATGGGGTTGCTTATTGTTCTGAATTGAACAGATTGCAACGTACACACATTAGGGATTGAAAAAAAAGTATTATGGCATAGTTCTACACTTACCTCAACTTTTAATTACCATTTAACTGATAAATCTTACACACACCTATTACTAAAGTTTAGGACCAAAAAATTTAATCAATTTATAACAAATTTCTGTAAAATTTTATCTGTAACAGTTATTTTTTCTACTAGCTTTAGTTTATTGACACATACTGAACAAACTGCTATACGGTTGCTCCAATAAATTTTTATAATTGCAAAAATATGAACCACATTTAGTGTAAGATAAATCTGCATTTATTACAACTTCTGACAATAAATTTAAAATGATCTTAATAATCATAATTCAAAAACCTCAAATCATTTTACAAGTTACATACATTTATTTATTTTCTACAAAATGGTACTATTGTCGCGCATTAAGTGGTCACTAACTTGGAATTTTCTATTAATAGTCAAAAGAGGACAGTCTTGAGCCTGTCATAATATCCAATTCTTGAATATATTCCTAAGCCATAAGTAATTTTTTATCATCAACAAAACCTGTGAATCTGGAATATCTAGTGACTAACGGTACAGACAATCTTGAGAGTGTCCTTCAGAATAGTAACTTCTTGAATACTTCTCTAAGAATTAAATAATTCTTTCAGCATTATAATCACAGTTGGTAAAATAAGCTCAAAAATAATGTTTTTAATAATGCATTAATCCAAAACTCAAAAAATAATTAAAAATCTAAATTATTATTTAAACCTGATCAAAATCTCTAAAACTGTCGATAAAATCTAGCACGAAAGAACTACAAAAAATTATTGCTTACCCAAACAATCCATGAATCAACAGTGCCAAAATAACAATGTTGATCAAAAATCGCTTTCCTTACAGCAGGAATATTATCAATTAGCCAACGTAATTTAAGAGCACTAAAGTATGGTGATACTGGAAGACCACATAATGGTTTTAGATAATCTTTGTTATTATCAGGTAACTTTGCTAAAATTTGATCTACGATTGTTGCAGTTCTGATGTCTGACCAAACTGAAAGCAAAATATTAAAATTATAATTTAAAAGTAAAATATATTTTAAAAGTAAAATATTAAAATGCATACATTTTGTAAGCTGTGGTTTATTGCCAAGAAAATGATTTCTTCATTAGGCTTATAAAAAAACCATCTGACCTGTAATGTAAGCCTATACATAGGTAGTTAATACATGACTATTACTGTAATTACCAGTTACCTTATTCTATTGGAACAAAATCTTTTAGGCATGAATCGCCTTCTTTGCTATCACAATCACCGTCATCTTTACTATCAGTCTCACTAGTCAAGTATCTACCCTGTAGTATCTACCAAACAGTTTCCTTTTTTTTACCATGTGTCAACAAAACTGTTGAAGAAGAATATCTTCTTCATCTCTTTAATTTCCTTCTTTATATTTCAAATTGTGGAAAGAGAAACATCACAGAAGTTAGCCACTCGCTCATGGGTTTTGTTAGGAGGCACGGAAAGACATTTTTGTTTAGCTTCAACTTCACAACATTTTATTACACTGCATATAAGATTTTGTTCAGCACAGAGAATAGTCCGACCATGTTTTCGAGAAACAAACATTTCTTTTTACAGTAAATAACAGTTATAATCGTACAGTTAATTTACAAAAGGTTCCGCGATATACTGTGTATGCTCTGGGTATAGTGTATGTTTTTGTGTTGGCTGAACTGATACCAGAGCAGTCTCGCATGCGCACTGATGCTTTCCCCTTTTTACCCCTCGGTAAAACCAAAGGGAAACTCGTCACTCAAGTAACTACATCAAGGTGTGCATCCTATAATGTTCCACATACTTTATTTTGCAAGCACTCCATTAGGTTAATATCTGTTGTTTGATACAACCCCATAGTTGGATCCTGTAGGTCCATACTGTTTTCAGGATCTGCCTATCTAGGAGCAGTTGAGTGTATACAGACAATACTTAAGTTCATCCTAACGATCGATATAGTTTTATTTTGATGCTTAATTATTTTCTCTTTTTTATAATAATAATAATATTTATTTATTCCACTTTATACAAATACAAAATTATATCTTATCTACTAGGAATAAATAACCACAAACTCAAGTAAACAGTGGTTAAATAAAAAAAAAAACTACATAAAAACAAGTTTACAAATGAATTACAAATCAAATGTCGTCATCCACTACAAATGACAATTCAAATTGTAGCGGCAGCTACAGGCACATACATTCTTTCCATCTGGGTATAACTACTGGAAATTAATTTTAACAGTTTGACACTACTAGCTGCGGTGGCTCGTACCTGCAAAACCAAGTGAACAGTAGCAAAAAATCGAGAAAACTATTACTATACTAATAAGTATCCCCAAGACTCCTGAGAGTAAAAAAAAAAAATGTAAAATACACACATACAAAACAACTGTGTGACACTGCAAATACAAAATAACTAACGTAAACGTACGAGGCGTGTTTTTTAAGTAAGTACCGTTTTGCGATTCCGCCGCCGCAGCGCTACGGTCGGCGTTCCGCGCATGCGCGCTGGTTACCTACATCTCTTGTCTACGCACTGACGCCATTACAGTCTGATTCTTCATTGTATACGTTGTTTACTGAGTGTTTAAGATGCCTCCGACAATCGTGAGTCCCGCTGATTGTGAAGTATGGGCTGTTATACGATTTCTTAGTGCTAAAGGCGTAAAACCGATCGATATTCATCGTGAGATCGTTGAAGTTTACGGACAAAACATTATGAGTGATGGAATGGTAAGGAAATGGGTGAGAGCATTTAAAGATGGCCGCACAAATGTGCAACAATTTCTGCCCGGAAAATCATGTGCACAGTTTTTTGGGACAGAAAAGGAGTATTGCTAGTGTAGTTTCTGCCTCGTAATGAGACAATCAAAGCAGCGTCTTATTGTGAGACATTGAAAAATCTGCGTTGTGCAATCCAGAACAAAAGATGTGGCAAGGTGAGTAAGGGTATCATTTTGCTGCATGACAATGCCCGTCCACATGTGGCTAATCAGACCAAAGATCTCATCAAATCATTTAAATGGGAAACTCTAGATCATCCTCCATACAGCCCTGATTTGGCGCCCAGCGACTACCATTTGTTCCTGCACTTGAAGAAACACCTGGGCGGTCGGCGTCTTCAAGACGATAACGAAGTCAAAACATTTGTGATGCAGTGGTTAACAAATCAGGCGGCAGAATTTTATCAGGAGGGTATTCAAAAACTGGTGCCACGTTATGACAAGTGCCTCAATATTCACGGAAATTATGTAGAAAAGTAGATTAAGGTACAGGCTTTCATGTAAAAATAAAATTATTGCGATATCTTTGCACGTCTTTTTTTAATTCCAAAACGGTACTTACTTTAAAAACGTGCCTCGTATATAAAACATGGAGATGCAGTAGGCTGGTCAACCCAATGCAATCTCTTCACTATTCGGGGATGGGTGGGGAGAGCTAGTCATGCATGTTTGCCACTGACATCCTGTTGTCATGCCAACCCCCTCGCACATGGAAGAGAAGCAGTGGCCACCCATCTAACTCTTCACTTTGGCATTGATTACGCATAATAAGGCCATTACTATTGTTATTGTTGTAACTAAATAATAGCTAGCGCCATTTAGTGTATATAATGTGTACCTACCTGTCATTTTTACAAATAAAAGTCAGTCTGTTTTCAACTACCATCCATGCGTTTTATTAGGTTATGGGCCCAGGTATAATTCGCGATATAGTCAAGTTATATTTCGGATTATTTACTTTTTGTGGACTATCAGTGCGCCGTTACACGTGAAATATAAAATAACGGTGGAAATCGCTATATTGTTCCTGTATTTCCGAGTGTCTGTTGGCTGTTAGTTACCGCGTGCAAAATGGCCGGTAGCTACATTGTTAACGTGCCGAAGCTAAAAGGTAGAGAAAACTACGACGAGTGGGCGTTTGCTGCTGAAAACTTTTTGATGTTAGACGGAGTGGATATTCATAAGCAAGAATCGACTGATGGAAGTTCTGTGGAAGAAAAGAAGGCGAAGGCAAAACTCATCATGACAATAGATTCATCCATCTACGTTCACATCAAAAACGAGCAAACAGTTCAAGGTGTTTGGAAGCGCTTGAAGTCTCTTTACGATGATTCCGGCTTTACGCGTCGCATCAGCCTACTTCGTCAGCTGATTTCAATTCGATTGGAAGATTGCGAATCGATGGGAGCCTACGTTACGCAAATTGTAGATACCGCACAAAAATTAAAAGGTACCGGTTTCCAGATAACTGATGAGTGGATTGGGTCATTGTTATTGGCGGGGCTAACAGAAAGATTCGCTCCTATGATCATGGCCATTGAACACTCAGGAATCACTATCAATACGGACGTCATCAAATCAAAATTATTAGACATGAGTTCGGAAGTCGACAGCCATAACGGAACGAACAACGCTTTTTTGTCTAAAGTTTGGCAGCAGCAGAAAAGAAAAGTGGCAACACTGATACGAAGTCAAAAAAGGCGTCATCGACGAAATCTGTCAAAACGATACGCTGTTACAAATGTAAACAACTCGGACATTACATGAATAAATGTCCAAATAATCAAAATAAAAGTGAAACAAACGCTTTTAGTGCTATATTCATGAATAGTGCCTTTCATAAATCAGATTGGTACGTAGATTCAGGGGCAAGTTCGCACATGATAACAGATCAGAGTTGTTTACAAAATGTTAGACTCGACCACAAAGTAAAGGACATAGTAGTCGCAAATAAAGAAACAGTACCAGTAATTTGCTCAGGAAATACGATGATTACAACCATAGTTGATAATTCTGAGTTCGACATTATAGTCAAGGATGTATTGTGTGTCCCTAACCTATCAACCAATTTGCTATCGGTAAGTCAACTTATTCGAAATGGGAACAAAGTTAATTTCGAAGAAGAAGTTTGCTGCATACGCAATAGACAGGATGTACTGATTGGAAAGGCGAATTTGGTTAATGGAGTGTACAAATTGGATATCAAGTCAGAAAGTTTGGTAGCGTGCTCAGCTACAACTTTGACAAGTGAGATATGGCACCGGAGGCTAGGACACATTAATAGCAAGGACCTGAATACTATGAGAAATGGCGCTGTAGAGGGGATATCATACATTGATAAAGCAGAAATTGATAAATCTAACTGCATCACATGTTGTGAGGGTAAGCAGGCTAGATTACCTTTTTCTCACAAAGGTAAAAGGTGTGAAAATGTGCTTGAAATTGTTCATGCGGATCTATGCGGACCGATGGAACAGGTCTCATTGGGACAAGCAAGATATTTTTTGCTTTTTGTTGATGATTGTAGCAGAATGGCATTTGTCTACTTCCTCAAGGCCAAAAATCAAGCTTTGAAGTATTTCAAGGAGTTTAAAGTTCTTGTTGAGACTCAAACAGGAAAGAAATTGAAGACTTTAAGAACAGATAATGGCGGAGAATTTTGTTCTGCAGAATTTGAAGATTATTTAAAGAAGAATGGAATTGTGCATCAAACTACAAACCCGTACACGCCAGAACAAAATGGTTTATGCGAACGTCTAAACAGGACAGTTGTGGAGAGAGCTCGATGTCTATTGTTCGAAGCCAATCTAGAGAAAAGATTTTGGGCAGAGGCAATAAATACTGCTGTCTATTTGAGAAATAGAACGCTAGCTTCGGGATTACAAAAGACACCGTATGAGCTGTGGAGCGGGAAGAAGCCAGACCTCAGCCATGTTCGAATATTCGGTAGTCCAGCAATGGTCCATATTCCAAAAATAAAGAGGACTAAATGGGATAAAAAGGCAGAAGAGTACATCATGATTGGTTATGCAGACAACACTAAAGGCTATAGGCTGTACAATCCGAAAACAAAGAGTATTACCACCAGCAGAGATGTTATTGTTATGGAGAAAATGAAAAACTCAGATATGATACAAGCAGTGGTGGAAGATACTGTGCCAGTTGTTCAGCAGGAAGAAAGTGTAGAAAGTCAAACCGTGGACCCCTTCGACACAACCTTGACTTCTGAAAGAGATAGCTCAAACACAATAAATGATGAAACATATTTCCCGGACGAGACTGCAAGTACATCAAGTTCAGAGGAGTTCAGTGACAGTAGGTCTATGCAAGATGCAACTGAAAATGAGACACTTGTTGAGACAGAGGTTGCTGGCACAGAAAAGAGACAAAGAAGAGTTCCAGATCGGTATGGATATAGTAACATGTGTAAAAATAATGAAGATTTGGATGAAGACAGTCTTACATATGAGGAGGTAATGAATGGACCTGAACGAGAGCAGTGGTGCAACGCGATGGAAGAAGAGCTTAAATCCTTTCATGAAAATGAAGCTTGGGAGATTGTGAACAAACCAAGTGATGCTAAGGTAGTGCAGTGTCGGTGGGTGTATAAAAAGAAGTTAAACATTGACAATACAGTGCGTTACAGAACAAGATTAGTGGCGAAAGGTTATACACAGAGGGAAGGCATAGACTACAAAGAGACCTTCTCACCAGTGCTAAAGTATTCCACATTAAAACTGTTATTTGCCTTAAGTGTAAAACTAGATCTTAACATCACACATTTAGATGTAACTACAGCTTTCTTGAATGGCCGCTTAGATGAAACAGTTTATATGGAGTTACCACAGAATTTTAAATGTGATTCTAATCAAAATAAAATTTTAAAATTGAAAAGGGCCATATATGGGTTGAAGCAGTCGGCTAGAGCTTGGAATAAGGAAGTTGATGTTTGTTTACAACAGTTAGGCTATAAAAAGTCCTTGTATGAGCATTGTTTGTATACAAAAACAACTGAAAATTGTAAAACTTTTGTTGCATTGTTTGTTGACGACTTTTTCTTGTTTTCTAATTGTAATAAAGAAGTAGAATACTTAAAAAGTGAGTTAAGTAAGAGATTTAAATTAAAAGACCTAGGTCAATTAAGACAGTGTCTAGGTATGGATATTAAGATACAGAAGGATTGTATTTTTATAAGTCAAGAGAGCTTTATTGATAAATTAGTATCTAAATTTGGTCTGGAGAAATGTAAAAATGTAGAAACCCCTATGGAAGTTAATCTTAAATTACAGAAGGGAGAAAATTCGAATTCTAAATTTCCTTATCAACAATTAATAGGGAGTTTAATGTATCTGTCAATTTTGACTAGACCAGACATTTCATATTGTATAAGTTATCTCAGTCAATTCAATAATTGTAATACAGAGACTCTTTATAAACATGCTAAGAGAGTATTGAAATATTTGTATAGTACAAAGTCATTTGGGCTAAAATATGTTAAAAATAATTCAGATTTGATGGGTTATGCTGATGCTGATTGGGCATCTGATAATTTAGATCGTAAATCCTACACAGGATATTGTTTTATATATTCAGATTGTATAGTGTCACATGAAAGTAGGAAGCAACAGACGGTGGCTTTATCAAGCACCGAGGCTGAGTATATGGCTGCCTGTGAAGCTACCAAGGAGGCTATTCATCTCAGAAATTTATTACACGAGCTAACAAATAGACAAAATAATGTGCCTGTAACAATTTATACTGACAGTCAAAGTGCTCAAAAACTTACTGAAAATTCTGTATATCACCGTCGTACTAAACACATTGATGTAAAATTTCATTTTATAAGGGAAGCAGTAGGCAAAAGATATGTTAAATTAGAATATTTGAGAAGTTCTGAAATGCCTGCTGACTTATTGACCAAAAGTTTGTCCAAAATTAAACATTATTATTTTGTTAAAAAGATGGGTGTTGTAAAACTAGATAAATAGTCTATAAAGTGTTTGTTTCTTTATATAGGTATTTTAGTATTATTTAGTTAAGTGGTGGTATTGTTATTGTTGTAACTAAATAATAGCTAGCGCCATCTAGTGTATATAATGTGTACCTACCTGTCATTTTTACAAATAAAAGTCAGTCTGTTTTCAACTACCATCCATGCGTTTTATTAATTACAAGGGTTATTTAAAACATTAGAAGCATTCTAAGCAGATACAATAATTTTATGTACTTTTTTACAAGACATTTCTTCATTTATTGTAAAACAGAAAATAATTATAACAGATATTATAGGTATTTTGTGAGAGAAATAAATTTCCATACTATCCCGAAAATAGAAGAGGCTCTTCACCTACTACACCTGTTCAGCCACCACTGGTTACTAAATTAAACACAAATCTAAAATATGTAATACTTTTATAGTTCATGGGCACTTTCATGTTCTTATATATTTTAACATTTACAGATCGAAATGAACAAAAGCTAAGTTGTTCTCCCCTTGCGGTGTCCGTGCACTTGCTGTAAACAATCATTTTTGCAATGGGACAGAATATATTTGAAATTATTGTTTACTTTTTTGACACATATAATATATCCCACAGAACCGTGCAGCAGATATTAACAGACTACGGGTTGAAAGTCAGTAAAAAGCATGTGTAATCATGTTTCACTCTGCCAATGCCTTCAGTGAGAACAATCTGTGACAGACACGATGTTTTATAATACGCCTACTCTACGAATTCTTTTTACTGGTACTATCGTATTGTGTATTTAGTAAATAGCAAGTTTTATCTGACAAGCAAAGAGCATTTTTTTGCAATTCGAATGGATTGCGCTAAGTTCAGTCACAATATTCAGGCACAGAATATTTTCATACATTACAAAAACCATTTCATCCTTCACCGTCTGCATTAGCAGTAATTGCGGAACAATTGGACGTTAAACAAAAAAAAATTACAATAATTTTATAACACATTTATGTTTTGACATGGTACACGGTTTCATGGGATTTAGTACAGTATTTAAAATACACAATATACACTTTTAGGACATTAGAAATTTTTATTAATATAGATGTAAACAATCTAACTAATTTAATATAACTATTTCAAGGTTTAAATATAATTTAATTTAATTCAAATTGAATTACAGTACAAATACACTATTTATAAATAAAATAAGGAGAAAAATATTTATGAGATATGGTCAATGAATACTGTAGTTTAAAACAAATGCCAGATAAGCAAAATAAAAGTTTCAAAGTTCAATGACAATTAACTAATAAATGTGTGAGAATTTTTATTTTTAAAGTTATCTTACTCAAATACCAATATTCTTCAAGCAAAGCTACTTAATGTAAGTAAAAGACTCAATCTATCGTGCATGTTTGGAATGATATGTCATTATTCTATTCAGCTAAAAATGAATACCATTTAAAAGTGTTTATCCTAACCCAATGTAGCTTCTACACAATATTTTTTTTTTGTTTAACATCCGACTGTTCTGCAATTACTGCTAATGCAGATGGTGAAGGATGAAATGATTTTTTGTAACGTATAAAAATATCCCGTGCCTGAATGGGATTCGAACCCAAGATCGCATGATGAGAGGCAAGCACGTTACCAACTATACCAATGCGGCCGGCTGCTTCTACACAAGTATATTTAGTTTTTTATTTCAGAAACATTTTTATTATCATTCTTAGTTGACCCTGCAGTGTAGTTTACACTAGTAAAACACATTTTGAACAAAATAACATTCAATTCAATATGAGAGAAAATATATTTTCCACCCAGTTAAAATACAACATATTTAACAAACATAATGCGGAAGGTACTATTTAAATTAATATTAAATAACTATTTGCCTGCATAGTTCACAAAAATTTATTTTTATTGTAACAGTCCACAAAATTTTGGCTCATTAGCAAACTACTAGATCTAGTTCGGCTATCTAAGACATCTAGTTATATAAATCTAAGAAATTTTTTTCAACAATGTATTTTTATGATTACACTTCACAATATACAAAGTTAATAATTGACAAAGATATCAATATCAGTTGGGCTAGTCAAAGAAAAAATTTTTACTGATTAATAAGGTGGCAGAAAATCATTAAATTCAAAATGAAAAATCTGGTCCAATGTATTTTAAAATACTGAGTTTTACTGATTGAATTAAAAGTTTGTTACATGGTTACAAAGAAAACACTTTCTGGATTCTACAAAAAATTCAAAAATAGAAATTGGAAAAGCCATACAAAATAATGTTATGTAAGTAACAAAATAATACAATTAAAATTTAGATGGTGCTACTCCCTGCTGTTGCCCGTAACAGACAGGTGGAGTGTCAAATTATTTACACTGTTAGTTGCAGGGCTAAAATAAATAGTTCTGTTTCTTGTCACATGGTCAGCCAATTAAATGACTGAATCATTTAAGAACAGAAGAGGTAGAGGTGTAAAAGACACTAATCAGAGTTATCTCCTCTGAAAGTAATGAATTCATTATACAGCCAGACCCTGTGGTGAATGAAGTGAACGTGTCATTTGCAGAGTGGAAAATATGTGCTTTTCAGAGGGCCCGGCATGCTGATAAGTGTACTTTTCCATTCAGTGAGGAAGGCAATGGTAAACCACTTCACTCCTCGTTTTACTTAGTAAAACCTTTACAGTAAAACCAGCCTTTCGGCTGATGACCTAAACAACAACTCCCTGCTGGTACCGTTGTGTACTATACAGTTTATTTGAAGTGTCGTTATTATTACAGAAATTGTTTATATTGGTGGATATTTTAATTCATAAATGACACTGATATTTTTATTGAATTAGTGTTGTCAAGCTGTTCGAAATAGTGTCGTTACAGGATCAGTTCTGAATTACATTAATAGTGTATGCTTACGGGTGGTAGCAAATGGTTGTGGACAAGTAATCATTATTTTGATTATCAAGTGAAAGTAACTTATTTATATTCGAGTTTAGTTCAGCTTTAAGCTTTTTTATTAATTTAATTGAAGTATTCTAATTTGTAATTTGTTAGTTGCTTAAGTCTAATTATTAACTGTAATTATTAATCGTGTCAATAAATACTTGTAAATTTAAAGGAAGTTTGTTTCTTATTTATTATAACCAGATACCAAATGAACCTATGCTTAAATTTTACAATATAATAAAACAATATAGTTTTAAAAAAAGTAAATTTACAAACAAACTTACCAATTGCATTGTAGAGGGGTTCACCAGTATAGTAATTCCAAACTATGGTAGTTTCACGCTGGTTCGTAACACCAACAGTTATGATATCAGAAACCTCAAATCCATGTTTCGGTAAATCAGAAACTACTTGATTGATGCATGTTCTTACACTACCTAATAGTTCTAGAGGATCTTGTTCCACCCAACCTTCTAGTGGTGTTTTTTGACTGATATCTATTTGATGAGATACAAATTCAGCTTTTGTAACTGATGAAAACACCTAACAAAAGAAAAAAGAAAACTGAATTATAATTGTTGCAATTTGGTTAATCAACAAAAAAAAAAATACAAACATGGCTTTCTGTTAAGAATCAAAATTATAAAGAAAAAAGAAAACCTATTGTACTTGATTAAGAACCGATACACACAAGATCTTTTCTTTAACAACAATTCTTTAATAACTCGGAGAACAACAAATATGAAATGAGGAAGAAAAAAAGTTTTGTAAGAAACAAAGACAAGGATATATTATACTATATTTCTTCTATTCTAATATTAAGAAACATTTTCCTGCGCACTGTTTAGAATTATATAATAAAAAAAACCACCAAAAACACATTAGTGACCACCCAAAGGAAAAAAGGGCATTATCTTCACTAAGAAAAATTTTCAGGAGAGCAAAAAAACTGAAATTAGGTCAAAAAATTACATTTTCTGTTTTTTTGTTTAAATATTACTTATTCTTTTCTTTGTATACAAATAAACCTATTTTATTTTATTTTGGATTTCAAACCTGATTAAATACTCAAAAATAGACAGCATGTCAAATAGGGAAAACAGACCTCAGCTTCACCAATGTATTTCATATTGGTGAAGTTAAAATCCCTTTTCAATTGGGTACGTAAAAGAAAAACTAAAAGTTCTGGCTCAAAACATGAAAAAAGTAAAAAAAAAGCACTGGAGAATATCTTTCCAAAAAATATTCAAGATTGGTGCCACCATACTTGACAAGAAAATCAACAAAATTCTCCGAATGTCAATTTTTAGTTTAGGCCTATTTCCAGTATCATTATCTTTTTATTTTTTTTTGTGATTAGTTTCATTACCGTTATTTCAATTCCTAATGAAATTTGATAAAACAGAAAAAAATGATTTTGTAATAGTATTTTATCACTGTTGTACTGTATGTTAAAATACAATAAAATTTTTCAATTTTTTTTGTTCGTCCGTGAGTTTCACATTTGACATGATCTTGAAAAATCTGCTACAAGATTTTAACAATTTCAAATATCAATTATTTGAAGACATCACTGGATTCGCACAAAATTTTACACAAGTAAAATATGACATCTGACAAAGACTATAATCCATGTAATTTCAATAGAAGCTTCCGTAACAAGTATTTTCACTCCCACACATGTAAAGTGGTTGCAGCAGTTTGTATAGTGTGCTGCAAAACGTACTACTACTTCCATACTCTTGATTATAAACAAATTAGTAATAGGCACAAATCACCATCTATTAAGGCTATTAAGGCTATTTCTATTTTAAAGACAGATTATATAAAAATATACATAGCCTTCTATAAATGTATATAATTATATTGTAGTACAAATAAATTCACCAGTTCAGTTTGAGTTTCCGTTCAGTGCACAAGAGATTAAAGTGTACGTAGTACCGATCAGCGATGAGTGAAAAACGTGATTTACGAAGCCAATCCAAAAACATTATTTACAGTGTGTATAATTACTTTAAAGAACTTCTGTATAGTAATCCTGAAGCAACAATTCGTGAAATGTTTTCATCAACCCAGGAAGTGACTGCAACTGCTTGCTCATGCAGTCACAGGACTATATAATTATACTAAAATAGGATTATACAATTAAACACAATAAATTACTTTAAAAGAATTAAATTCATACGAAAGTATTAAACACTGGTAACAATTTAGAGGCATACTTTTCTAACAACCAGTACATTTGCTGACTACTCGAAATAAACGGACGAGGCAAGTAGAGGGAACGTGTACAGTGCAAGCTTCTATTGAAATTACATGGATTTTAGGAAAGTAAATACTAATAGAAATATACTAATTGAACAATATATTACTAAAATATTAACTAACTTTAATTGCAATATTCCGAAAACAAGTGTTTCTTAAACTTAATTTTTAAAATTCTGTAACTTTTTATAAATAAAGATGAAAAAGTAAAAATATCACTGTTTTCAGTATTAAATTAAATAAATACAGAGAATTCTCTGTAAAAAAAAACACTCATAACCTCACTTTTGACTTGGGTGAAGATGTCCCTTTTCCCATGGACAGTCACAATGACCCTCAACTGATTAAAAAAAGTAATAGGTCCTTCCAGATATCATGGATTCATCATCAGTTGCAATATAAATATATTTTTGCATCACACTTTCACCACCTTGGCATGACAATACCAAAAATTAGATAAACCTGAATAGATAACCATGTGGTTAGGTTTACCAGTTAAGAGTTCATAATTTTCAAATTTTATTTGGTGGTTAATTAAATTATATTTACATTTGTATTTATGAACGTAGAACTTTTCAAACTGAGCCATTTTTTAAATTATTATGTACTTCCAATATGACCAATTATTATATATTGTATGGGACAGTCATTAAGTAGATTAATGTTGTAGAAGAACATACTGAATTCACATCTGGATGATAATGCTGTGACAATATTTTCACAATAAAACATTTAGTAGAGAAACAGAAAGCAAGAAACTTGGAGACACACTTAGTTTGTGGATCTGGAGAAGACCTAGATACTGCCTCAACCCGAAAGCTTTTTGAAGTGATAAGCAAGCTGATACCAAAAATTTATCTTTGGGCCATATGGAACTTAGACGAAGGGCAAAGGCAAGTTAAGGCAAGGTTTAATTGGGAAATGACTTTTCATCTACTTTTGAGATTTTTAAAGGACTTAATCAGGTAAGTTGTTTATCATGAACATTGTTTAAAGTTTATACAAATGAGCTGCCAAAAGAGTGGAAAGCAAAATGTGCTGTCATGGGAGTGGATGTTGGTGGAACATTTTTGCATAGATTGTTATTTGCAGATGATCAGGTTGTTGTGGTGTCTGAAAAGTACGACTCGGGTTATAAGATGAGGAAACTGATATAAACTAACAAAAAAAGGGCATCTGACCATACATTTTGCTACAACTAAGTAATTACCAGTAGGCATATCTGGCCGAAATTTGCAAATGGAGGGAAAATGATTTATGTATGTGAAGATTATAGAAACCTGGGACTGTTGCTTAGTAGAGGAATAGTCAATGAGAAATAGCCAACAGAATTACACAGGGGAAAAGAAATACCCAGCTGTTGAACTCAGTATTGTGGTCTAAAACAATCTAGGTACAAAAGGATGAATTGGAGATCCAATACAGAAGAATGTGATTACCTATGGTGCTGAGAAAAATACATGGATGTTGATGGAAAGAAATAAAAAAGGGCACTATGTGTACAAATGGATTTCATAGAGAAGTTTATAGTTTCAAGTTTAGAACATGTACAAATTGATGAGAATTTGCATAGGATGGGCAAAACTGAAACTATTGTGGAGAATATTGAGACGAAAAGGGTTTAGAGGTATGGAGACAAGCAAAGAATAGAAGAGGGGAGACAGCCTGATAGTCCTCACTTGAGTTCCACGGGAGAGACAAAGAAGAAGGCATCCAGCAAGGAGGTGGGTTGATGAGGTCATGGAGTTTATGAACAGGGCAGGGCTGGTGAAGGAGGATTGGCATGATAGAGGAAAGTGGCATCCAAAATGTGAGAAACAGCAAACTTGAAACTATAAACAACTCGACAAATAAAACTATTAAATAAATTTTAAACCTACCAGGTTGGTATCTTGTGGTAAAGCAAAGGTTCTATGGTTCAAATCCTAGTAAAGGTAGTTACTTTCATACGGATTTGAATAATAGACAGTGGTTAGTGGTGTACTTCGATGGTTGGTGTTACCAACCATAATTACCCAGGAACAGTCAGCCTAGGTCTGTACAAGACTAAACCTCGTTAAAACGTCATACATATCATTCTCATCTATTTGGGTCATGGGGTTACTTATTGTTCTTAAACTGAACAGATTGTAACGTACATACGTTAGGGCTTAACAAAATTTAGGTTATAATAAAGAATATATTATAATTTCATCAAGAAGCTTAATGTTCTAACAAATATTTGAAACATTAATGTTTCCACAGCAAGACAAATGATCAGTGCAGCAACTGCTGGCTTCTGGGTTTAATTTTTCATCAGGTATGGCAGTTTTTCATCACTCATTTTAATTTATCACCCTTCATTGCCCGCATTAGCCTTAACATGCAAAACAGTTGATTGTAAAAAAAAACACAAACAAGACTACGGTCTTAAATGCGGTTCAGCGAGTAAAGATAGAACAATTTAATCCTAATTCACAATTTATAGGTTTGGACTACTTAAGAAAATACAGTAGATTCCGGATAATTGGTCCATTGGTTAATTAGGGCAGCCGGTTTTTTGGGACAGTTCTTTTAAGAACAAAAACAGAACGGGATTTTACATTGATAAATACCCCGTTTATTCGGTCCATAATGCCGCTTATTGGGGCCAATCTGATGTTTTATTAAAACTATTACAGCAATGAATAACAGGTGGTACTAAGCGGCAAGATAAGATAATGGGCAGGATAGAGGTAGTAAACATTTCAACAGATAAACAACGTAATCACACATCAGTCATAACAGAGTTGTTATTTACAGTACAATGTGTAGGCTGCAGAATCATCATTGTACAAATTTCAGTGAGTCATATCCACTATGCTCAACCTTACAACAAGCTGTATAGCCTCCTTGCAACTCATGGTTAGTTGTCACTTGTCATGCGTCCATAGAACGTTCGTACTTCCATGCTTCTTATCAGTTTTTGTGATTTCATGAGTGGACTGTGACACACTGTTTATCGAGTCTGGTTGTTTTGCTATCTGTAGGCTTACTTTTTTATTTTTTTTTCAATTCCCATTCGTTTCAAACATTTGTTGATATTTTTATGCGTAGGTTTACAGTAAAGTACCCACTATCAATGTCTTTGTGAGTTAAATGTCATGTAACAATATGACTGTGTGAACGAATAAAGCTTCTCGGTAAAATAAAAACGTATCCACCTAACTTAAGCCAACATAAACTATCGGAACTGACCAGTGTACTGAAAATTACGATAGCTTGTATCTTGCTCCAAGAAAATAAAATACACCAAAAGTGGACATTAAAAGATCATGGAACATCTCAGAAAAGAAAACGTGAAGGAAGGATCCATTTGTTGAGAAATGTTGAATGAATGGTTCGGCATTGTAACTTCGCAAAGGTGTTAGTAGTGTCAATGGTCCAATGCTTAAAACTAAGGCAAAAAGTTAATCATTGTTCTGATACCCTTTTATCTTTTTCGTTTGTACATGGATAGTACTTACATGTAAATTTTAATAAAATACAATATCGTATTTGCTTCTTATCAGTTTAATATATCAATCTATAAATAATCAAATATCAAAGTGCGTGGAAAAATCACAGATGAAATTCCCATTAGTAAAGGATTAAGACAAGGATGTTGCATTGCTCCTACACTGTTCAAAATATATTTGAATGAAGCATTGAAAGTCTGGAGAAGGAAATGTTGCAACATGGGTATCCTTGTTGGAGATAAAAGGTTGTACTCATTGCACTTTGCTGATGATCAGGTTATTATAGCTGAAGATGAACAAGACATTGACTACATGCTACGGAAACTGGATGAGGAGTACACAAACTGGGGTCTATCAATAAGCAGAATGAAAACAGAGTATATGGTTGTTGGAGGAAATGCTAAGGATTTGAGTCTTGGAGGAGAAATCATAAAGGCAACAAGAAGATTCAAATACCTCGGAGTTGTGCTATCGTCAAATGGGGGAAGCAATGAGGAAATAAATGCAAGAATTGGTCAAGCGCGGTCAGCAATAAGGCAGTTGAACAGTGTCCTATGGAATGGAAAAATAACAAAGAAAAATAAGATTCGCATTTACAGCAAAGTCATTGAAACCATTGGAACATACGGTGCAGAAACTTGGGAGGTGAATAAAAGGTACGAAGCTAAGCTCAAGGCTTTGGAAATGGATTATTGGAGGCGATGTTGTGGATATACAAGAATGGACAGAGTGAGAAATGATGATATTCGAAGGAAGATGGGTTTGACTGAGAATATTGCCGATTGGATAGAGGCACAGAGTTTAAAGTGGTATGGGCATGTGAAGAGAATGCCTCCTGAGAGATGGCCAAAGATATTATTGGACTGGGTCCCTGAGTCAAGCCGGAAAAGAGGAAGGCCGAAGCACTCCTGGCAGTATGGCATGGAGGTGGCGATGCAGGCGAGAGGACTGACAGACAATGACTGCTTGGACAGACAAATGTGGAGGTTATTAGGATGCGAGAGACGGCGACAGCTGTAAAACAAACTCGCTAATAATAATAATAATAATAATAATAAACAATATCGTACACGCCACATTTTACGAATTCGTTTATTAGGGCCAGCCGTTTAATTGGGCCAAAATGCTCCGGTCCCGATGTGCCCCAATTATCCAGAATTGACTGTAATTACTTTAGACGGTTAATCTAAAAATATAATTAAATCAAATTTTCTCCTTAAACACATTACTTACAGCGAATCGTACAGTTCTCGTCCCAGCATCAATAACACCAATAAGAGGTTTAACATTTCCATCTCCAGCACTCACAGGCATGTTTTCCCCTGCAGACATAATGAAATAAAATAATTTAAAAGAATACTAATCACACAAAGAAAAGAAAAGAAAACTACCAAAATCTATTCAGTGGGATAATTTACGAGAATTTTTTGCAACTTATGTATGGAAAAAAGTAACCCTACATAAACGTAACACAATATTATAATCTACAATCAACTATAACTACGATGTATTTAATATAACAACACATCCCTTCTACCTAGACTTTGAATTTTATTTTCTTTGCATCACTGACCCATGAGATAGCCTTTTTTAAACATCTTTTCTTATCTTGTAATAAAAAAAATTAGAATGACATTTAATAATTTGGTTAATTAAGAGCAAATGATGTCCTCATCCTAACTTATTTAAGATATAACTGAGTGACCTATAACAGAAACTACTGTATATCGTAGAGTAAGAATTAAAAAAACTAATCTGGTGTGAACATTAACACAACTTTCTCTTGCCAATGTAAATAATGAAAAAGATAATAATAATAATAATAATAATAATAATAATAATAAAAATAATAATAATGAAAAAGATGTGTGTGTGTGTGTGTGTGTGTGTGTGTGTGTGTACAAAATATCTCAAGAACGGAACATCGTACGAAATTAACTACATTCACTTTTGTCGTAAAATACACAATAAGGGCGGAATCGTTGAAAAAATCCATTTTTTACAGATTTTGATGAGCAAAATACAGAAAATCATTGATTTATGACTAACTTAAACATTGTAGAAAAAACTGTAATAAATAAAAGTTTTAAGTTTCTTAATTTACTACAACTTTAAATAAAAACACTTTTGCTCTCAAATGCATTTTAAAGTCACAATCTTGAGAAAAACAATTTTTACAAGAGCACGAGAGCACAGCCTAGAATTTCATCGGACATGGCGGTTATCCTTGTAGAGAATAAAAAAAATGTAGTAAATGAGGCCTTTTTAAAAATAACCAAACGAATAAACTACTGCTTACGATTAACCAATTTTGATAAAAATATTCGTGTCGGGTCCCCTAGTGGTACCTAAAGGTCCAAGTTTCAACATTGTACAATATTCAATTCTTGAGAAATTTTGTTCACACGCAGACCAATCGCTAAAAACTTTTTTTTTGGTTCAAGAGACCATAAATTGTGTATTTCCAGTGAAAACTTGACATGAAAACAATACTTTCCTTTCTTATATATTCATATAGGACAAGAAAAATTAAAAATTATTGATACAATTCTGTAAGATCTTATATTTCAAAACATTTTAACAGTTAATAGAGCGTATGAATAAAATTCCATTTATAATCTCTGATGTTAAGTCATTAACCATAAAATTGTTTAATTACAATATTAATTTAATATCTTTTCAGTTAATGAACAATTAGTATAGAACTAACGCTGATAAACGTATTATTCATTGCAATTTTTACATTCATAAATTAATCACTATATTACACATAATACAATAGTTAAATAAATCTCCCTAATTGACGTAAGATAAATTGACACGTTTCAACAGAGAATATTTAATAAATTGTGTGAGTATTTCACACCAGATTTTTTTACATGGTTAAATAAAATAAATAAATGCAAATAATGCGTAGTGATATTAAAATAATTATAAATTGCGATTGGCTGTGTCCCAACTTATTTTTAGGTTCCGATGTTGCAAAAATCTGAGGGGTTGGTAACATAATTTTGGCTTCAAAGTGATTTTTGTTTTGTTAATTACATTTAAAAAAACTCCAAAAAGGAGTACAGGAGATTTCAAGAACACATGTTATAAATAAGGCTAATGTTATAATAGGCCTAATTAATTATTAATTAGATACAATAATTAACCAAATTAACACAAATAATCATAATAGCATTTATCATTAGGCTAATACACAAAAAGAAAGTGGATCGTATTTGATAAAAAATATGTAATACAGAAAATTAAATACAACAAAAATAAAAATCATGGACAGAAATAAAAATTATACAATAACATGTATATCGAGAATTTCAAAAAACACAGAAAATAAGAATAAATTACAGAAACAAAAATCATAATTACAAAAATGAAATGAAAGCCACTTTGCAGTTCTAATTTTTTTCGTAGATTATGAAAATGAGATCAAGTCAATAGTGTATTCCTGAATATTCGTACTATTTTTAAATTTTTTTGTTTGAGTTTATGGAAAGGATTTTAAACACGAGCTCAGCAGGGATATTTCTGTTTTCTAGGCTAAACATTTGCAAAACTATGAATGGATCATTGAACAGCTAAAGGTTTTATAACAGTATAATTTCATCCAAAATGACAAAAGCTTCTGCAAAACAATACCACAGTCTTTAAGGAAGTCGCAAAATAAATAATCAAGTATGGCAATCCTCAAAAATCCTACAAAATAGTTATAAAAGAAATTTCAATTTTCAGTTAATTCCCTAAAATCCCTTAATTCCAGGGAATTAAGGACAGTATGGAGAGAAGGGGATACATGTGGTGGCCAGTTGAAGAGAGGAAGTGGTAGGAGGATCGAGGAAGACTGAGAAGTCGATTTAACACCCAGACAGGAAAAAGCTGTCTGTGAATTACAGTAGAACTCCAATTATCCGAACTCCAACTATCCGAATCGCCGATTATCCGAATCACTTACAGAACGAATGTTTGAAAACGAAAACTACACTTACTGTAATACTGTATATGTACAGTATAGCTATACTGTCCTTCCTTCCGCGAAGCTAGAGTATAATAGGCGCTGGGCTGGGGATGATGAGTCACTGTCTGTTCTACGTACTATTGGCTACTGTCTTCCTCCCCCCTTCCCACTCTTTCTCCCGCTCTGTCTGTTCTAATTGTGTCTATGTGTCAGTCAGTGTGTCACTGACCTGCTACTGTGACTATCGTTTCTCATTTCGTTATTGTGTTGTGTTATCGTTTATCATGGCCTCTAAAAGAAAACGTGTTGTGTTGACATTAGCGGACAAATTAAAAATTCTTGAGCAATCTGATAAAGGAGTTACCGGTAAGCAGTTGGCCGAGATATATGGTGTTGGACAGGCAACAATTTCAGACATTAAAAAGAATAAAGCTACACTTATAAACTTCGTATCAGTGCTTGAAAACGAAGATGGAAGTTCTTCAAGAAAATCAATGAAGACAGCAACAAACAAAGATTTAGAGGATGCCGTGTTTAAATGGTTTTTGCAGCAACGTTCTACGGGAAACCCGATTTCCGGTCCGATTCTTTGTGAAAAAGCAAAAATATTTGCTGAGAAATTAGGTTATTCTTCCTTTAAGGGAAGTAACGGGTGGTTGAGAAATTTTAAATCTAGGCATGGTGTCCGTGAACTAGATTTAAGTGGTGAGAAGTTATCAGCAGACCCAAAAGCCGCAGAAAGTTTTATTGCAAAATTTAAAGTTGTGACGGACTCATACGATCCAGAATTTTTATACAACGCCGACGAAACTGGCCTTGTATGGAAAGCTTTGCCGAAAACAACGTTAGCATCTAAAAGAGAGATTAGTGCTCCTGGACATAAAGTTAGTAAGGATCGTGTTACGGTGCTTAACTGTGCGAACTCTACGGAAAATCATAAAATACCCCTCCTTTTGATTGGAAAGTCAAAAAGGCCTAGAGCATTTAAAAATGTAAAAAAACTTCCCCTTCATTATAAAAACCAACCCAAGGCTTGGATGACTGCTGCGTTGTTTACTGAGTGGTATGATGAAGTTTTTATTCCTGAAGTGAAAAAACACCAAAAATCTTTGGGAAAAGAAAGCAGTAAAGTTCTTTTAATTGTTGACAATGCGCCAACTCATCCCACTGAAGAACTGATGGAAAGAGAAAAAGGCCAGTTTAAAACCATCTTTTTACCGCCAAACGTAACAAGCTTGTTGCAACCAATGGACCAGTCTGTTATAGAGACAATGAAACGTCACTACAGAAGACAGCTATTAAGGAAACTTTTAGTAGAGGGAGAAGACGAAGAATGTGTGTTGAGTAACCACAAGAAAATAAATTTGAAAGATTGCGCTTACATGGTGGCGGAAGCTTGGAGTCTGGTTAAAACTGTCACATTAAGGCGTGCGTGGAACAAGTTGAAAGGCATATCAACTAAAGAAGAGAAGGAAATGGAGAAAACAGAAAAAGAAGCCCAAGCAAAAGAAAAGGAGGCAGATGAAGATGATTTGGAGGAATTACGGAACATTCTTCTAAAAATTCCTGGATGTTCAGAAGTTAGCGCTGAAGATGTAGAAGAGTGGGTGATGTGTGACTCATCAGACCCTGGTTATCAAATTTTAAGTGATGAAGAACTTATTGAAAGTGTGAGAGAAGAAAGTGTTGAGGAAGAAGATGACGTTTATGTGGAAGTTGAAGCAGATACAGGACCATCAGCTAGCGAAGCATTTTCCGGCCTTGAAACGGCGTTAAGGTGGATGGAGCGCCAACCTGAATGTGACCACATGCAGCTTCTCACGGTAAAGCGGATGCGGGACTTGGCTGCACGAAAACGGATCAAGACCGTCAAGCAGGTTACATTGACTGAAATGTTTAGCAAGTAAGAACTTTTTTTTAAACAATATAAATACAGTATGTATTATTATTCAGTACATTTTTTGTAGTAAAATTATTAAAAATGTTAATATTAATCAAAAATACATTCAGTACTGAAAATTTAGTGTTTTTCTTTAAAATACCCAAAATTTTAGTAAAAATCCAATTATCCGAATTTTTGATTATCCGAATAGGGTATGGTCCCAATTAATTCGGATAATTGGAGTTCTACTGTAGCTGGAAAAAGATAAAATGAAATATTTAAGAAAAAGTATAGATTAGTTCAGTCAAATAGTCATGGTTTTTGCGCATAATCAACTTTGCAAATGGATTTACTGGGCTACAGGAAAAAGAGACAGAACCCATAAAAAAAATCTTGCAGGCGGATTCCAAAATTCATAAAACCATGACAATATATCCTTACTACAGATATTAAATAAATAACATACAATTATTCTTAAAAACAATCAATCTATTATGCAATTGTTGTTACAAAACAACGTTTTAGAAGTTTAATTTCAAGTTCTGATGCAAATTGCAATCTTTACCGAAAATCAAAAATTCACTATAAACAGTCAAAGATTAGCAATAAATCTTTTAGATACTCAACAGAATTTAATACGAGAATTCAGCAAAAATTTACTTAGCTGTAAAATTAAAGATTTCTTTAAAAATTTGAAGTATTTTAATAAGAAATTTGGGCTACTGAGAAACATTAATCTACCAAAAGGCAAGATATATTTATAGAAATTGATAAAACCGAATAAAAAAACTAACAGAGCAACCTTAGAAAACTTGTTTCTTTGTATCATGAAATACAAATAATGTGTAGGATAAAAGACATTAAACTCTTGATAAGTAATAAACAGAGTGTAGCATTTAAACAAACATACAAGAGATTACATTACAAATTGATATTTACATAACTGAAGTGCACACTATAGTAAAATAATAAGACTTTATTAAAATAGTACGGTTGAATATAATTATCTACAATAATTACTTTTTAAAATATATAACATTGATAAAAATCTGGTGTGAAACACTCACACAACTTTCTCTTGCCAATGCAAATAATTAACAATAAACCTAACATTAGTATTAAAACATTAGAAATGAACAAAAACTAACCTCAAAAACATAACCTTATTTTAATCATGAGTGAATGACGCAAAATGACAATCGAACTCAGTTTGGCTTAAAAATACGGAAAATCACGCTTTCACGCTAAACTAGGCTCTGTAGAGAAAAATGCTCTAAACAAAAGTTGTAGATCTTTTAATTTTCTATAAATTTAATTATATACACTTTTGTCGTAAAATGCATACTAAGACCGAAATGTTAAAAAAAATCGATTTTTCTCACGTTTTCGTGAGAAAAAAACAGAAAATCGCAAATTACCGCTAAACTAAGCGTTATACAAAAAAAATGTTTGAAACAGAAGTTGTAGGTTTTTAAATTCTCTACAACTTTTATTATATAAGTTTTTGCGCTAAAATTTATATTAAAGCCGTAATCTTAAAAAAACAACGTTTTTACGTGAAAACAGCCTCACCGAGAATTTCAGCAAACATGGCGCCTACCCTATCTTGTAGAGAATAAAAAATTGAGTAAACCAGGCGATTTTAAAAAAAATCGTAGGACCAGTTTTTGAGAAAATCGCAAAAAAGTGAAAAATTATACGAATAAACTACTACTTCCGGTTGACCGATTTTGATGAAAATGTTCGTGTCAGGTCCGGTAGTGGTATGTAACTTAATTTTCAAGTTTCAAGTTTGTACGATGTTCCGTTCTTGAGATATTCTGTTCACACACAGACCAATCGCTAAAAACATGTTTTTTGGGTTCAGGGGGTCTGAAAACGTATAGATCCGGTGAAAACTCGATTTCGAAAAATCGACATGAAAACAATACTTTCCTTCCTATATATTCATATAGGCAAGAGAAAGTAAAAAAATACTAAATCAAAAGGGGAAAAAGTAGTAATATTATTAAAATTAGGCAACAAACACGTCATTAAAAACAAAAACATAAGTTTTGCTAATATGTGTAAGAAATATCAGATAAAAATAAAATGTACTTTTCATATCTATTCAAATAGTTAAATCACACAAGCATAGTCGAATAATCTAACAAAACAATTGTGAGAAAAATTAAATTAGCTGGCAACATGACCAAAGGGTAATATAACAGGAAGAATTTTTGAAATAAAAAAAAGATCAGAAAATATAATACAATAAACAATTAAGAAAGTTAATACGCTGAAACAATTTGTCTTAAAAATTCTCAGAGAAATCATGAAATTAAAGAAAAATGAGTTTAAATTTGATATCGTTCCACCGAGTTGGTCTAGAGGTAAAGCATTGCCAAAATTAGCTGTTTAACAGTTGATTTTTGGAGACGAAGATTCCTGGTTCAAATCCTAGTAAAGTTAGTTACTTTTATACAGATCTGAAAGCTAGACAGTGGTTACCGGTGTGCTTTGATGGTTGGGATTCAATTAACCACACTCTCTCAGGAATGGTCGGCCTGAGTCTGTACAAGACTACACCTCATACATACCATTCTCATCTCATTGGGTCTTGGGGTTGGTTATTGTTCTAAATTGAACAGATTGCAACGTACACACATTAGGGATTAAAAAAAATTAATATTAAATACATTAACAAAAGTAAAAAGATGTCAAATATTATCAGAAAGACAGGTGTTCAATACTTCGGTCACTAATGGAGATGACTAATAACTCTCAAAATAAACAACTCTTCAACCATCTAGTCTACAGAACAAAATGGATCTAAGCAGCAAAAACTGACATGGAAAATATGGATGTAGTCTTCGAAACAACACACCTGGGAACAATATTTAGAAAAGTATTACAAAATTTCAAGGGATTCAGAGAAAAAAGGAGATATATTTATTTGGATGGAAGTCAAAAGGCAGAACAGAGTAAATAATACACATATTAAAAAAATCTGGTGTGAAACACTCACACAACTTTCTCTTGCCAGTGCAAATAATTAACAATAAACCTAACATTAGTAATAAAACATTACAAATAAACAAAAAACTAACCTCAATAAAAATAACCTAATTTTAACCATGAGTGAAAGACGTAAAATGAAAATCGACCTCAGTTTTGTTAAAAATACAGAAAATCACTCTTTCACGCTAAACTAGGCTCTGTAGAGAAAAATGCTCTGAATAAAAGTTGTAGATCTTTTAATTTTCTAAAAATTCTGATATATACACTTTTGTCATAAAATGCATACTAAGGCTGAAATCTTAAAAAAATCGATTTTTCACGTTTTCGTGAGAAAAAACAGAAAATCGCTAATTACCGCTAAACTAAGCGTTATACAAAAAAAATGTTTGAAATAAAAGTTGTAGGATTTCAAATTCTCTACATTTTTTATTATATAAATTTTTGCGCTATAATACATATTGAAGCCATAATCTTAAAAAAACACTTTTTTTACGTAAAAACAGCCTCACCAAGAATTTCAGCAAACATGGCGCCTACCCTATCTTGTAGAGCATAAAAATGTAGTGAACAAGGCGATTTTTAAAAAAATCGTAGGATCAGTTTTTTGAGAAAATCGCAAAAAAGTTAAAAATTACACAAACTACTACTTCCAGTTGACCAATTTTGATGAAAATGTTCGTGTCGGGTCCGGTAGTGGTATGTAACTTAAGTTTCAATTTTGTATGATGTTCCATTCTTGAGATATTTTGTACACACACACCCACGCACGCGCGCGCACACACACAGAGATCAATCGCTAAAAACACGTTTTTGGGTTCAGAGGGTCTGTTTACGTGTAGATCCGGTGAAAACTCAATTTCCTAAAATCGAAATGAAAACAATACTTTCCTTCCTATATATTCATATAGGCAAGAGAAAGTAAAAATAGAAAGGAAATTAAGAATTAAGTTAACACCTATACTCAGTCCAGCAGTCGGAAGTTATGTGACAATATCGAAGAAGGGTATGGTTTGCGAAATTTCTAGTACTTCATTCATAAAATGGTAAAGAGTGGATAATAGAGTGAAAAAGTAACAATAGGGTAAGCTATAAAAGAGATATCTATTCATAAAGGTTATTTAAAAGGGCTGCGCTATTGTGTATGATAAAGGGGTCTTTGTTGTACAACTATTTATGAAAGGGTCAGTTGATTACTTGTAACACCTTTTATTCTATTTACTTGTTTACATTTAATAAGACTTCTCTAGAAAGGACTTTTGTATTGAATTTCGGTGTTTTTCGAGAGGATTCTTTGACCCGCCCATATAAATAGAGCCTCGAGTGCAGTCAGTTAGTATCCGTTTGATCTTTGACGAGTGTTTATTGAGTGGCTATAGGTGCGTAAGTACAGGTTACGTATCCGAGCATTGTAGTAGTTAACTATTGTTATATTATCTTGAGTATGTGCATTATATTCAGTTTTTGTATATGTGCTTTGAGTATAATTATTTGTAAGTAGTACTAAGTAAATTATTTATTATTTATTGTAATACTTATAATTCGTTTATTATTTATTTTGTAAATCTTTTAGTTGTAATAAATATTAATTGTACACTTTAGTGTATTAATTATTTAATTACCTAGATCTCGAAACGGACCTTAGCGATAAGTGTCACAATACCATTGCTTATATGGCCAGAGCGCTGTTACGTACTGTGTTAAAAACATTGACTCACGCTATGAAAATAAAAGTTTAGCTTATTGTAGGCTATATTATACATTTATGATACTGAAACAAATTACGTTTGCCATTAAAAATGTTTACATTTTTATCTGAAATACTTGCAATTATGTGACAGAATTGTTATTACATTTGTAATTGAATATAACTATTTATAGGGTAATGTATTGCATTTTGTTTTTAAAACCAATAAATGTTATGAAAAGATAAAATTATATTAAACATGTTTTTTATTCTCTCAAAATCTATATTTACCCATTTCATCGCCATAGGCCTATAAATTCTATAATGTTCTATAAATTTTTATTCTATAAATGTAACTATTTACATTTATTTTTAATTTTAAATACTGTGTCTTTTAATCGAATATTGGGGCCGAACATTATTCTTTAAATAATAGTCACTTATTACTTTAATTTTAGTTTAAATTACAATTACAACTGAAATTTAGACGTTATTAATTAAATACTACGTATGTTTGTAGGATAGATAGTAGCGGAGAGAGTATTGCTCTATACAACCGATGTTAAACTGGAATCGCCTATCTTTCCCACAGTCTCAAATGACTGTTGGATGTAATATAGTGCAGTACATATTCCTTAGTTGGAAAAATTTGAAAATAAAGATAAGTACGAGTATATTATAGTACAGATACCATTAATTTTAAATATCAAGTTCTTGGTAAATGGTGGATAATCCCTAAGAACATAGTCTACAAGGAAAACAAGTCGATATTCTACACCATCAGAAAAAGGAGAGTTGCCTTTTTCAGTCACCTCTGCAGAATACCTGATTGATAAAAGGCTCACTAAGCAGCTCCTTACTTACAAACTCAAAAACAACAAGACTCAAAATAAATGGTTCCAGGAAATAAAGTCCAACATGAAAGACGTAATCATAACCGAGGAAATGATTCAAAACCAAGAGAAAAAGAAAGTGTTAAGGGATAGTAAGCTTGGCCGGCTCCATTTCAAGGAAAGAAAACAACTCAACTCTATCATAACAGAGAAAATGAGGGCCGCCAGATCAAAAAATATGAAACTGGTACGGGAGTGAAAGAGACAGCAGTAAGCTAACTCTGTAGCTCATTCTTCAGAAATGAACATGGAATGACCCAAGTACTCCAATTAGGGTGAAAACTAAAGAAGAAGAATTAGTACAGATTTCTTTACCTTTACCGGTTAAACGTTAGAATACTTGGATTACTTTCATGTTAATAATGACATTTATTAAAGGAAATAATGTAAAAAAAATAAATGAGAAAAAATGAGAAGTTTCACTGTATACTGTGGACAATTGGAACTGACACAACTCTTGCTCTACGTGAAAACTCAGTTCCACATAAAGTATATTCATAACCTATTCTTTCAACAAGGTCTACAAATTTAAATGTACGCAAATGCCTACGACCTTATTTTAATGTACCAACATACAAATAATTATTTCATTTTAAAATACGTACTTAATTTATCCCAGTAATAATTTTAATTATAAATTACAAGAACTAAACTGCAAAAACTCACTTAACTATACTCTACAGACGCACGCAATGAACTACACAAATTGGTCTGAATATAAATAATGAACAGAAAATTATACACGAAAACAGAATTACAGGTCATTTGTTCTAGCTAGAAGCTCTCCCACCAATGCTCTGTGCCGCTGAGCTGTTCTGTTTAGTGGTGGAGGAAGCACCTTGAAGGGAAGTGATCAGTCTCTCTATAGTGCTAGCAGCGTTAACAGCCTAACTGTACTATAAATCCTAAAAACATTGACTGCATGTTGTAATTTTATATTTTTGTTGTTCTATTCCCTTCACATGACTTCAACTGGTGCATTCGGTAGTAGGCCTACTGTTTTTGGAACCTATTGTATTTACTCTTTTGCTGCTTGGTTTTGTTTATATTAATTTTTTGTATGTATTCTTTGATTCGTTTCTACTTTTTATTTATTTAGTTATTACAATGGAACCTAGTTGTAGTAGTGAAAATTTGAGCACGAGTGCTACTGTAATATGGAAAGGCAGGTAATACACGATCAGGCTAGGGAGTATAGTCAGTGTATACAATTTTATGAAAAAAGAAGCTGAAAAAAAACAGACCAAGTCTAGAGTAGTAGTTGTAACAGAGTAGTATACAGTTAGAAAGAGAGGGAATGATCATTAAGTGAGAAGGAGACAACACTTGCCCCGTTGAAACTATCCCTACTCTACCTACTCGCCCTTCCCTTACAAGCTTCTTACAAAAACATATGTACTATAGTTACATAATTATGTCTGATAGATTATTAATAACAACAGTGAAAACAAATTGAAGTGACCGTGCGTGAGTCGCACAAGTAGCGATTGTATACTTTTGTGACTGTACCGTTGTTGCATTGCAAGGGGCAAAGAGTGGAATACATAAACTGCCATAAACTACCAAAGCTGCTTGTGGCAATTCGAATTGTCCAAGGTATACAATATAACATAAAAATATGAGCACCACATCTGCGAAGGGACATACAAGACCAGCACAAATAATACCACAGTTAAATTAAAAAACATCTACCCCAATAAATGCACAATTATTACCAGTCCCTTTCAACATACAACGCAAGAGTTTTAAGAAGAGAATGGATTTTAATGAAGAACTTTTTTTCCTGATAAGACAAAACTGAGAAACCTCAAAAATTAAAACATTTATGTTAATTAAATAAAATAAAAATAGAATGTAAAATGGAAATTTAAATTACTATAGGGCTATAAAGAAAAATTAAATAATACCACATGTACGTAACATGAAAGTTAAACATGCTAATTGGATTACAAAATGTTTACATTATTTTTTATTTTGTATGTTTGCATACAAAGATTGTAATGATATTTTCTTCCATACGATCCTTTTAACTTTTATCTAAAGTAGGCTTCATCTACAATATGTCTCAATAATTGAGACTAATTTATTGAACACATTTATCTTTGTAACATAATATAAAGACAATACTACTTACTAAATAACTGTAGGAATCTAAAGTAATTAATAAGTAAAAATATATCGAAAGAACGTTATTTATAATAATAATTAAAGTACATCCAACTTCATTATATTGATCACACTAAAAGGAACAGAAAAACTAAAAGAAATCTACAATTAATTCCTTTAAATACTACAGCATTACCCAATAAGATTAATCCAAATATACATATTATAAGTAATGGAAGATAAATAATTTACATGTAAACTTTAGTAATTCTAAAAAAAGAAATAAGGCACAGTGGACTCAATGAATAATATTAATGTAAGTGGGAGAAGTCAATGTCCAATTTTATTTTATTCCTTATCAAAATAAGGTTAACACGCCTTCACTTTTATTTACCTTAAAACTGTCAAAACAGTAACTGGATAATTATTAACTATGGTATGATGATGCAAAGAACAAAGTTTAATCAAATTTCATAATTATTAGTAACGATTACATTTATGTTGCTAAATTAATTAATAAATGGCGAGTGCATCTAAAACACTCACAACCTACAAGTTAAGTGTGTTAGAATAAAGCTGAATCATAGTTCAAACTGTACTTTTATACAATTTATAGCAGGCTTACTCATTCAAACCAATAAAAACAACTAACTTAATTTATTTTGTAATATCAGGTACTAAATACCTCAGTATGTTATCAACTTAAACAACTTGATGGGACTAAGCACAGTCTTGAAAAAACTTAATCTATTCAGTCTTCAAAAAACTGTTACCAAACTATAGCCAGCGATCATAAACAATAGCAATTAACACAACACAGTTCAAACACTTGTTTTTAAATGATAAATTTGAATTATTAACATGTTTAACCATAATATAGTTTGTTACCATTTTTCTACAAAACAGGAGAAAGTTTTTTAATGTTTTGAACTACAAAATTATAATGTGAGATTGACTTTTCATTGGCAAATGGTGTCAACTAGGCAGAGCAAAAATTTGGTGTAGCATACAAGAGATTTAACATGAAACCAGGTGAAAAGGATTACTGATTCTCTCCCAAATGAGGAATCAGCAAGTACCAAGCCCTATTACAATAATAAACTAATGACATTACCACTGCTATTAGTAGAACTACTACATACATTTTATAATACGTAAAAATTGCCTTATTAGAGGTAATTCATCTATTTAAGCGATTTTCGCTTTCTATCTGACAAAATATTTTTTATTTAACACCTAAGTTTGAAGCATGGTAAAATGGTAATCCTTTAGGTTATGGCTAAGGTTATCGTAAATTTACACATAAATAGTTAGTTATTAAAAACCACTATACCTCAAATTTACGCACACCTAGATGGAACAGATGACAAAGTTAATTACTGAAGTTTTGCCTTACATCACAATGAATTAACAGCAATTTGTATTATCACTACATAATTTGTAATACTACAGGTCGAGTTACATTATCACCTGTACTGAAGGGGGAAAAAAATCAAGAAATAAAAACCACTTTGCAAAATAAAACCTGAATTACTTTGTGTTATTGTAAAAACGAACATCAAAATACTTTCTATAATAAGCTGTGCTAATATAAAACCGAATTATTGTAACAGTTACGCAATTATTAATAAATATTACTAATCAGTAAATAAATTTCCCTTTGAGTTTTGATTCAAGGGAAATTTGTTTACAAACGACGAGGATGCCAAACATGTGCAAAATTCCGTGGATTGAATGACCTCTATCGAAACAAACTACAACCACCTACCATCGATATCTATCGGAGATGGATGTGGAACAACTTATTGATCTAAACGCTTGTTTTAGGAGACCTGGATTCCGAAAAATATAAGGCAGAAAAAACATTCATGGCTCTCTTCGAATCCAACGAACTTATTAAAGTTCGGTTATTGAATTTTCTATAAAACAGTATTGTTATGAGCGATGTCATTTCACTATCGATATCATTGTATTGTAGTGTACAGAGAAATATATATAGAAGATTTGTAATCTCCATGCATTAGGCTTTTCCAAGATCGACTGCAGCGCAACTAACGGTTTGCTGGACGTGTTGCCGCCAAGGCTTCAAACATACAAACCGAACCGCTTCTTCCACCCTTCCCCATGACAATGGCCTACCACCCTTCCCCCTTCCCATGTTCTACTAACCTTCCCCCTGCCAATGTCCTACCACCCTTCCCCCTCACACGACCCATATTTTAAAAGCGTTCGTTCCTGCGGTTACCAACCGTTTCTTCACACTTACCATGACCCGCAGTTTTGTACAGCTCTTGTTGACATATACATAACATTCCGAATTCGATGCTATTTCAACGATAAAAAGTAATAATGCGTTAACTGAACAATTTTAATCAACTGTAATTGAAACAGACAGCTTATTTAAATTAGTGAAAATGTCAACATGAAATCAATACTTTATTAAATTTATCAAGTAGAAAAATAGCAAGGTATAATTTTTACTACTATGGCAACTAAATTTATTATGGCAACTAAAATAATTGAAATACAAGGTATTGTTAATGGAAAACTATTGAAATGATAACATATACAACATAATTTAACAATTTATATTTTTAATATTCAAAAATAAATTTAGATTGTTTCAAAACATTACAATACAAAAACAGTGCATTTTTTAAAGTTTTGAAAATAATTAAATAAAACAAACATATGATACATGTTAACATTCGTAAATTAGTCTGTTGTAATAAATATTTGATAAAAAAAATTCACTTAAGGCAATTTTTGTCTATTTCTGAAATAAATGAGTAACGTATCAAATCTGATGACACAAATTGTTTGTCATGTTTAAACCAATATTTCAACTATAATTTAAAGTTTAATAGGTATAACGAACAATTAAACACTATATACATTGAGAAATTTGTATATTGTCATATTTTTTAAGAATAACAATGAAATTGGTTTACAAAAAATTGTTTTTCCCTGAACCAATTCTTACCACAAGTAATGTTTAAATTTACTTTACAAATTATATAAATGTTGCTACAATAATTGAAATACAAGGTATTGTTAATGGAAAACTATTGAAATGATAACATATACAACATAATTTAACAATTTAAATTTACTTTACAAATTATATAAATGTTGCTACAATAATTGAAATACAAGGTATTGTTAATGGAAAACTATTGAAATGATAACATATACAACATAATTTAACAATTTATATTTTTAATATTCAAAAATAAATTTAGATTGTTTCAAAACATTACAATACAAAAACAGTGCATTTTTTAAAGTTTTGAAAATAATTAAATAAAACAAACATATGATACATGTTAACATTCGTAAATTAGTCTGTTAAGGTCACTTAAGGCAATTTTTGTCTATTTCTGAAATAAATGAGTAACGTATCAAATCTGATGACACAAATTGTTTGTCATGTTTAAACCAATATTTCAACTATAATTATTGTAGCAACATTTATATAATTTGTAAAGTAAATTTAAATTGTTAAATTATGTTGTATATGTTATCATTTCAATAGTTTTCCATTAACAATACCTTGTATTTCAATTATTGTAGCAACATTTATATAATTTGTAAAGTAAATTTAAACATTACTTGTGGTAAGAATTGGTTCAGGGAAAAACAATTTTTTGTAAACCAATTTCATTGTTATTCTTAAAAAATATGACAATATACAAATTTCTCAATGTATATAGTGTTTAATTGTTCGTTATACCTATTAAATACCAAATTTCTCAATATATAATATACAAATTTATATATTATATAATATATATATAATATTTATATATTTCTCAATATACAAATTTCTCAATGTATATAGTGTTTAATTGTTCGTTATACCTATTAAATACCAATATTTCAACTATAATTTAAAGTTTAATAGGTATAACGAACAATTAAACACTATATACATTGAGAAATTTGTATATTGTCATATTTTTTAAGAATAACAATGAAATTGGTTTACAAAAAATTGTTTTTCCCTGAACCAATTCTTACCACAAGTAATGTTTAAATTTACTTTACAAATTATATAAATGTTGCTACAATAATTGAAATACAAGGTATTGTGTTTACTCTATTCTGATAAAGAAACAACATTTTATTCACAACAGTGTTTGAAAACATTACAGAATTCAAGCAAATTCTAAAGCCTATCAGTAAGATAATAATAACAAATTAATTCGAAATAAATTTCTCATTGTCAATATCGAGTATACATTTTACAAAAATACTAGTGATTTTAAAAATTTTCCGCATTATATACATAAATGGAGTTAAATGTGCTTTACGTGCTGACTGCAATTTTTTAAAAAATGGAAGAAAGTCAGATACCAGTTAATTCAGGGCGTGATTCCCCACAACAAAAGAAGAGAAAAAAGTTCAAATTAACATAGGTCCGAAATTCATTAGTTACCGAGTTGTACAGGTTGAAAGATTTCGTCAAAATTTCAGTTCCCTGTTGAAACGAAGCCTTACAGATATTTGTTGGGCGTTAAATTAGGCATAAATTTTACCGTATCGTATGTAAAATGAACGGAAAAATTGAACATAACAGGTTTCAGACCTTTAGCTGCAGTAATTTTTAAGATATCTGATGAAATACGCAAAACTTGGTCCCGAAAAACAAGTTTCTTTTAGGTTTGAAGCAGATGAACTTTGTTAAATGGATAATAAACATAAGAAATTCTTATAGAAAACTTGTAGAGAATTTAATTCTGAAGAGAATGATGTAAAATAAGTCAATAATAGAAAAACACAATTTTTAAAAAAATTATTTTTTAATTAAATAAAAAAAAAGTATGAAAAATAGGGCGCGCTAGGCGTTTACAGCGCCCCATACTGGTGGTAAGTTTACTAGCAGACAAAAAGTTGAACCAGAAATTTCTATAAGATGCTCACGTCTGTTACGACTGGTATAGTGTATTTCTATTTCCAAACTGTGCATGTGTTAAAAGTGAGGTTATGATTTAACCGGGAAGTAAATTTTGACGTTAATTGAATATACTTTAAATATTATCTTATCGCTGAAATTGCTAAAAAAGGTAAAAATAGGATATAAAATAAAAATAATTTGTGTATTTATTATCTTTAGTCTTCAGTTGCGTGAATGTAATTTTTTTGAGACTAATTAGTATTTTATAAACTATGGAAGAAACTGACGATCCCGTTGAAAAAATGTTAAAGAAAACAGGGTGCATGGAACTACATTATAAAGTGCAGGTAAAATAACTGTGCTATTTTAATAATGAATTGATAGTGTTCACCCTTATAATCTAGAAACACCAGAAATAAAATCAAGCTTTTTATGCTAGTAAAAGGTGTACCTAACAAATTTAAAATGTAATTTTCAGTATTCTTATCCATATTCCATTAATAGTCGAAAAGATTTTGTGTACTGAATGACCCTTTATTTAATTTATGGCAAGCTGTTGGAAGTAGCACTTTTAGGTTGCATACACGCTACACAAACATAGCTAAACATGGCTTTGTATAAATTAGAATAATTTTGGTCTAATCTGGATACTGTTTATTCCAAAAAGTGGCTACATGCAATATTACTGTGTAATATTACCAAATAACCAAATATTAACAATATTGTGTGCAAGTATTACTTGTATTATTGTGGGCTACTTTATTGTGGATGTTAGATTTGCCGTTCATAATATTTCATTCATACACTACCATTATTAGTTATTAGTATTATATGTAGTTGTTATTTTAGCACATTCCGTTTGTTTGCTTAAAATGATATATTTTGTTAGATTTGTCCTGAACAGAAAATTTTACTGACAACTGTATTGTAGTTTGTCCTCTTTGCCGGCCGCATTGGCGTAGTTGGTAACGTGCTCGCCTCTCATCATGCGATCTTGGGTTCGAATCCCATTCAGGCATGGCATATTTTCATACGTTACAAAAAAAATCATTTCATCCTTCACCGTCTGCATTAGCAGCAATTGCAGAACAGTCGGACGTTAAACCAAAAAGAAAAAAAAATGTCCTCTTATTGATCTCATAAGTTTTTATATCTGTAAACATTAAGAACTTGTGTATTTCTAAACTTTGCTTCCATTTTAACTTAAAATAAAATTAGGTACTAAGCAACTCATTAATATTGTTGAACAATTGTGAGTTCTAACTTGTACTATACAAAAATTTGTTGAAACGAATAACATGGATACCTATAGCTTGATTCCCAGCTCCGTGTAGTTGGGAGGAATGCAATGCGTTATGGTTGTGGGAGAATGAATGAGTTAGTAGTATTTCACAGCTGATGCATTTGTAGTGGTAGCGTGTACTAACTAGACTTAAAAAATATTCTTATCATCCGGCGCATTAATTTAACAAATACGAGGCGTGTTCAGAAAGTAAGTACCGGTTTTAAAAAAAACCAAGTAAAACAATTTTTTTTCAACACAAATTTATTTCTACATGATAGCCCAAACCTTAAACTATTTTTCGACATAGTTTCCACCGATGTTCAAACACTTGTCGTAGCGGGTGATCTATTTGTCTATACCCTCTTCGTAGAAGGTTCCCGCCACTGACGTGCACAAAACCAAGAGACTGAAGTGCTTTGACTTTTCTCACACGGTACAGTGATGATGGTGAGGATATTTTAAACAAAATTGTGACAGGTGATGAAACTTGGGTCCGTCATGTCACACCGGAATCTAAACAGCAGTCAATGGAGTGGCGACACACGCAATCCCCAAAGAAACAAAAATTCAAGATGACAATGTCTGCACAAAAGATCATGTGCACTGTCTTGTGGGATCGGAAAGGTGTTTTGCTGATTGATTTTCTCCCAAGAGGTGAAACCATTAATGCGGCAAGGTATTGGGAAACCTTAAGAAAACTAAGGCGAGCAATTAAAAACAAACTGAGAGGAATGCTCAGTAACGGAATTGTGTTGCTCCATGACAACGCTTGGGCCCCATACCGCTGGTGACACTCAAACATTGGTTCAACAATTTCATTGGGAGCAGTTCGATCACCCGCCCTACAGCCCCGACTTGGCACCATCTGACTACCACTTGTTCCTGCACATGAAGCGCGAGCTAGGCGGCCAACGCTTTGAAACCGACGATGAAGTGAAAACAGCCGTGGAGTCGTGGCTACATTCGTTGGCAAGAACCTTCTACGAAGAGGGTATAGACAAATTGATCACCCGCTACGACAAGTGTTTGAACATCGGTGGAAACTATGTTGAAAAATAGTTTAAGGTTTGGGCTTTCATGTAGAAATAAAATTGTGTTGAAAAAAATTATTTTACTTGTTTTTTTTAAAAACGGTACTTACTTTCTGAACACGCCTCGTACCTACTGGGTTATTAACTTGGTCGGATTCATAATATTTCACTTGCTAATTTATATCAAAATATGTAAATAAATAAATGTAATAAATACAAATAAATAGTTTAAATACGGAAAGTTTGAAAACCAATGTTTTGTATTAGAGTAATACAACAATCGTATTCCCAGCTGCATCACTCATTCATTATCCTTCACCCGTACCCTTCACCCGCAACTACACGGAGCTTGGACCCGATGTATACTTTCAAAATTGGTTTTAGTATGTTCCAATAGAAATCTAATACAAATCTGAAAACTGAATAAGTATAATCATAATTAATAATTATTTTCAAAATTTTTTTTCAGGAGTGCATTGCAGAGACAAGAGATTGGAGAAAATGTCAAGAAGTTGTAAATACATTTCGTTCTTGTATGGATGAATACAACAAAAGGAAAGCTAAAGAACAATCAAAGTAGTTAATAATGTTATTTAGTGGTGATATTTTTAGTAACATGAGTGAGTTTGTACCTTTCATTACTGGACTATTCATCGGTTTATCTGCTGCTTTTCTTTTGAAAGGTAGAACCGTAAAACAGTTACCAAATGATATAAAAACAACCAGCAAAATAATTAAAGCTATAGCAAAAGGCAGAGGTGATTATAAGATGGTTTTTGTTGTTCGTAACGATCTTGGTATGACCAAAGGTAAAGTTGCCTCTCAGTGTGCTCATGCAACACTTCTTTGTTATAAGTATGCACTTGATAATTGTCCAGAAGATGTCAAATTGTGGTCAAGAACTGGCCAACCAAAAATTGCAGTGAAATTGGATGGTGATGCTGAAAAGGAAATTTTTAAATTAGCAGAAAAAGCTGATGAACTTGGTGTAGTGAATGCGTTAGTCAGAGATGCTGGGAAAACACAGATAACTAAAGGTACTGTTACTGTGCTTGGACTTGGACCATCTCCAGTTGAGATTATTGACAAAATTTCTGGGCATTTGAAATTGTTATAAACACGATTTTTTGTCCAGCTTTTATAGCGTATTGTATAATTATATTTTTAAGCAATAAATAAATATATTTGACGTATACTGAATTGTTTATTCTTTAGTACTGTGATAAATTCTAACTAAAGACATGTTGAAGTTGTATTATCTTTTTTAGATGACATACTGTAATTGGAATTTTATTTCCTTTAATTTCTTCAAGCATTTCACAATGATTTCATTAGTATCTATGGAAATCAAGTGACAATGTTATTTAATTTACATGGAGCATTAATTTCAAAGCCAGTAAAGTGATCAATACGAGGGGGTACCCAAAAGAAACCGGAATTATTTTTTAAAACTATTTATTTTTAATTTTTTTACAAAAGAACCTTATCCCCTTCAAAATACTCTCCATTACAACTAATATATTTGTCCCACCGGTGCTTCCACTGTTCAAAACATTTTTTGTACTCCTCTTCAGTGATGGCTGCCAGCTCATCCGTCGTTTTTTTCTTGACATCATCAACGTTGTTAAATCGGAGACCTTTCATGCCCCTTTTCATGCATGGGAACAAGAAAAAATCACACGGAGCCAGATCGGGTGAGTACGGTGTGTGTGGTAGCAAAACCATGCCGTTTTTCGCCAAAAACTGGGTAACCGAGATTGCCGTGTGTGCAGGCGCGTTGTCGTGATGGAAAAACCAGTCCCCTGTCTGCCACAAATTAGGTCTTTTACGACGAATGCTGTTTCGTAGTCTTCTTAACACTTCAAGATAAAAAGCTTGATTTACCGTCTGGCCTGGTGGAACGAACTCTGAATGGACAATTCCCCTCACATCAAAAAAACAAATCAGCATTGTTTTGATGTTCGATCTGACTTGACGACTTTTTTTTGGTCGGGGTGATAATGAAGTCTTCCATTGACTGGATTGTTGTTTGGTTTCTGGGTCGTACCCATAGCACCAAGACTCGTCACCCGTAATGATCTTTGACATGAAATCTGGATCATTTTCAAGCTGTTGTTTCAAATCACTACACGTTTCAATTCGACGTTCCTTTTGAGTGTCTGTCAGAACCCGAGGCACAAACTTGGCAGCGACTCTTTTCATTGTCAAGTCTTCTGTTAAAATGCGTTGGACTGAGCTCCAAGATAACCCACTAACCTGTGATATTTGGTCAATGGTCTGTCGTCGGTCTGTTCGTACAATTTCTTTCACTTTCACAACATTTTCGTCTGTTCGGGAAGTCGACGGTCGTCCAGAACGAGGTTTGTTCTCAATCGACATGTCGCCATTTTTAAAGCGCAAAAACCACTCGTACACTTGGGTTTTTCCAATAGCGTCGTCTTTGTAAGCTGTGTTCAACATTACAACTGTTTCCGCGGCGTTTTTACCGAGCAAGAAGCAAAATTTCACAGCCGCACGTTGTTCATTAAAACTTGCCATCATGAAAAACGACACGAGTACAAAACAGCACTAGCGAGAACAATCACTGCACGAGAACAGAACAAGCTAGATCAACGAACAAAATGGCATTGAACTGGCAATGAGTAGTGCTACAAGCAGCCTAGTGGCGGGAATTGGTACTGCACAAGCTCCGCCCACAGCAGAGCTATTCCGGATACTTTTGGGTACCCCCTCGTATGTTATTCAAACACCTGTACTTGTATCTTCAGCCCTAAAGATGAGTAAAAAATTATGTGAGATGGTATTTTTAACCATTGCATATACCTACACAGTTTTACTACAAACTGTAGTACCAGTCAGTTTTACTAAAAATTGAAATTAAAGAATTGTTATGAAATAACTGAAGAAACAACCTTTTCTAATTTGGCTAGTTGTTTACCTATATTTTTATTGTATTAATAATTTTTTATATTTCTGAATGAAAGTATATATTGAGAGTCAATTAAGTACATGATTCTTTAAACCCTTTAATTAGTATGCGCATCATGTAAGTTTTGTTGTTTGTTTTACAATATTGTTTTAAGTGTATTTGTGATACAAAGTCAAGCATGTGATGTACAAAATTTTTTGTTACTTTGCATTTTGTGTAATTAGTGTTTTCACATGTGATGTGCATACTTTTGTAATGTAATACATATATATTTGTATTACATATGTCTTGTTGCAAAAAACCTGTAAAAACATTTCCTTCTAATACAATAGTCTAAGAAAAACTCTCATTTGAATTTTTTTGAAAAATCTAAAAAAACTCACTACCTGGGGTTAAAATATGACAAAGTAACTTACTGATGAAAAGGCTAAATAACTTCAGTTTCTCAATGTAAAATTAAATTTGAGATACACTCCCTTAAAAAATTGGGTTTATCTCTTCATAGATGTAAGACATTACCCCCAAAATCCTCCAGGGGTTCCCCCACAGAGACTAACTTAAAAATTTATAAGGGGTAGGAATAGGGTTGTGACACATCATTCTAAAGAGCACCAAATAATTATTAGAAGTTTTTTAACTCTAATTTATTCATGTTGCAATCTTTTCTATTTAGAACAATAAGCTATCTTGTTATCCAATGAGGATGATATATATATATATATATATATATATATATATATATATATATATATATATATATATATATATATATATATATATATATATATGACTTATAATGGGGTGTAATCTTGTACAGACTCAGGCTGACCATTTCTCAGAAAGTATGGTTAATTGAACCTCAACCAGTAACCACTGTTTAGTATTCAAAGTACACCATATAAAAGTAACTGACTACCTTAACTAGGATTTTAACCAGGAACCTTCTCAAAAAAAAAAAATCTGGTGTGAAACACACTATATCTTGCCAATGCAAATAATAAGCAATATAACCTAATGTTTAGAAATAAACATGAAAACTAACCTCAAAAAACATAACTTTATTGTAATCTTGAGAGAATGGCGCAAAATGAAAACCAACCTTAGTTTGGCTTAATAATACAGAAAATCACTCTTTCACACTAAACTAGGTTCTGTAGAGAAAAATGCTTGAAAAAAAGTAGTAGATTTTTAATTTCCTATAAATTTGGTTATATAAACTTTGTTGTAATATGCATGCTATGGCCGAATTCTTAAAAACCATTTATTTACAAATTTTCATGGAAAAAAAACAGAAAATCACTTTTTACCGCTAAACTAAGCATTATACAAAAAAATGCTTGAAATAAAAGTTGTAGATTTTTTAAATGTCTACAACTTTTATAATACACTCTTTTGCCATAAAATGCATATTAAGGCCACAATTGTCAAAAGACCATTTTTTTCTATGAGAGCACAGCCTCCCCAAGAATTTCAGAAGACATGACGCCTACCCTATCTTGTAGAGCATAAAAAATGTAGTAAATGAGGCGATTTTTAAAAAAAATCGTAGGAGCGTTTTTGAGAAAATAACACGATAAACTATTACTTCCGATTGGCCGTTTTTGATGAAAATGTTCGTATTGGGTCCTCTAGTGGTTCTTAACTTAAGTTTTAAGTTTTAACTTCATATGTTGTTCCGTTCTTAAGATAGTTTGTTCATACGCAGACTAAAAACATGTATATCCGGTGGAAACTAAACTTCGAAAAATTGACAAAAACAATACTTTTGTTCATATTTATTCATATAGGCAAGAGAAAGTAATAAGCTGTTAACAGCTGACTCGTGGCGATGACTTTACCACTAGACTAACCCGTAGTGTTCAATCATAAAAATAGATAAAGTTAGAATTATCAAAGTTTTACTACTTCAGTTTTGGTAAAATTCTTGCATTGTTACGAGACAACTGAATTTAAATACGTCATTAAATACTACTGGGGAATTATTTAAAGAAAAAATTATTAGTAATAAATTTCTGAAGAAACACTATAATCTTTCAAAGTGGTTTTATTATTATTATTATTAAGAAAACAAAACACAGCTGTTAATTATGATGTAACTTAAAAACAGTTAGATTCATTATCTTTGTTGTAAACTACATATGTAAATATGTCACTCATATAAAAATTATGGTGTAGTTTTGGTAAAGATGGTTTTGATGATATAAAAGAACTGTGGGCAAAATGGTTCTACATTATTTACTTATTTTATGTAATAATTTGTAGTGTTACCATGGAAACTACTATTTAACAAAGTAGTTGGCCAATATTCATTAAAAATGGATGAAAATAAAAAATTAATTGTGATGTAATCTAAAAGCATTTCGTGACATGGTGACATAAATCTATGCAAGTCTACATAAAACGCAAAAATACTACACGCAATACAGTTACATATATTCATGGCACCAAGCAAACATGTATCCATCAACCTCTTCAACAAAAACCAAGTATTTTACCGGTAAACAATTAAAGAAGCTGAGCAGCCCATTGACTGCTCTTCCAGCAGATACACAATCTAGAATCGACCCAAAGATCGCAACACCACCTGAGCCAGTTGACTTTCATAGACCAGTTCACAAGTTTATAGAAGCATATAAGCTTCCAAAAAAAAAAGCAAAACTACTTGTCTCACAGGATTCAATTAATGAAGGGCGAAAACTAAGAGCAGGACAAAGATATGAAATGATGAAGTTAGATATGGGAGTGCCCAAAAAGGAATATCGTCCTCCACCCGAGAAAGAAAGGAAAGTTAATCAGATCAGCTATGAATTCTCATCAAAACCATTTCAGAAGTACAAAATCAAAGATCAAATTAAAAAATTTAAGAGAGAACGGATCGAAAAAATGGTAACTACTGTTATAAATAAAGTAATACATGACAATCCTAGTGTATCCGTGTTTAGTAAAATAGCAAAAGACTCTGAAGGGAATATAAATCTGAAAGAATTCCAAGGGAAAGCTGTTGAAGTTCAAGTGTTAAATCAGAAGAAAGAAACAAGACCGTCGTCTTCTACACTAATGTCAATACCAATTACACTCCCAGCATTTCAAGATCAAAAGAAAAAATAATGTTAACAATCTTTTCTCAATCAATTACTCTGTACAGATACGTTAAATATGTTTGAAAGTTTGATTGTACATTAAAAATCAAAAATGCATGTAATAAACAGTTTTGCTGAAAATTTACTTACTTTTTTCAAGAAGTTAAATTGGGTAAAGAACCAGGTTAAATATTTTTTAAGTTTACTTAAGTATAAAAAGTTATTTTAAGTAAAAATACAGATACTACGGAAAGTATAGATGTACTGAGATTATGTGATGACTGTTACTCTGTATCCAGCATACAACCATGACCTCAATTTTTGTCCAACCGTAAAGTGAGTTAAGATCAAAGTCAGCTTCCCTCTCCACTTTTTAAAGGTAAATAAACTTTAACATATTTAGAACAGTTACATAACTTAAAGCATAAAATATAAAGTAGTAATTTTTTATTTGTTAAGTATAAATTTACCCACCGGGTTGGTCTAGAAGTAAAGTTGTCGCCGCGAGTCAGCTGTTAAACAGCTGATTTTCTGAGACGAAGGTTTCTGGTTCAAATCCTAGTAAAGCTAGTTACTTTTACATGGATTTGAATACTAGGCAGTGGTTACCTGTGTACTTTGATGGTTGGGGTTCAATTAACCATACTTTCTCAGGAATGGTCGGCCTGGGTCTGTACAAGACTACACCTCATTTACACATCATATGTATCATCCTCATCTCATTGGGTTGCTTATTGTTCTAAATTGAACAGATTGCAATGCACACACATTAGGAATTAAATTAAAAAGTATAAATTTAGATGATGTAAAGTAACTACACATTTCTGGATGTTTTTTTTGTAGCCCACACTCTCAGTATTCTTTCATGGTAGGGTTTCCTCCTTTTATTTATCCTGCGTTCTGATTTTGTTTTTTGTGAAAGCCCTTCAAGTTAGTAACAGTTGTCTGAATGGTCTACAATATTTTTTGTTTTGTTAAAGTTTTCCAATATCCTTTCAGACTTTTAATCACTTATGCCGTCTTATACTTGTTGGCGTCTTTATGTTTATAGTGTCTTGAAAATTTGTTTTGTCTACTGTTAGTAATCCATTCTATACAGTGTCTGTAGAATTTATTCGTTTTAACGGAGTATTTTTGTTTGTTTTACATCTGACTGTTTTGCAATTGCTGCTAATGCAGATGATGAGAAGGATGATACATGAAGATGAGTGATGAAAAAATGCCAGACCTGACTGGAAATCGAACCCGAGACCCCGGCGTAGAAACCAGTTGCGCTTACCGCTATGCCAACAGGCCGGCCTAAGATGTTTTGTCAACATCCTATTAGCGTACATACAAAATAAATACATGCTTTTATTCAGTAAATTCCAAACAATATGAAAAAATAAAAATTTTAATTAATTTTCTTAAGGGAGTAGTCAACTCAAGAAAATGAGTTTTTATTTTTTTATATTTTTGCTTATTGTTTGAAATTTCCAGAATAAAAGCATGTATTTATTTTGTGTGTACGCTAACAGGATGCTGAAAAACATTCAGTTTTAGGCACAAATGTTTTGTCATTATACATCCTCATTAAAAAAATTATACATTTCCAAAAGGTTATACAACTCAGAATTTTCATACTTTTACGAAAACAGCCATATTTGAAATTCATACTTTCTTGTTGTGAAAATTTCATTACTGTAATAACACTGTACCATCTTGTAAATAAAAATTGAAGAAATGTTTTCAAAATTCAGAAATACAACTTCCTGCAGCATTGTAAGTATTTTCTGAGTTAACATTTGCCTCAAAAATATAAGGACCTATCAGTGCAGTACTCGAAATACCTCCCCATACCATAACACCAGGCATATTAAGCTCTTGTTGAATTACAATATGAGAATTTGTATTAGACTAATATATGCAGTTATGCTGATTGACACGTCCATTGAGTTTGAAACATGCCTCATCAGACCATAAAATTGATTGCAAAAGGTTTGGATTGGCTTCTGCACGGATAGCAACTGTTTCACAGAATTCCAATCGTCTGTCACTATCCTCCTCATGAAGCGCTTGGAGGAAAGATGGACAAAATGGCTTCAATTTTAATTCCTTTAACATCCTTTGCACGCTAGTTCGTGATAACCTTAGTCCAGAAGATGCCTTACGAGTTGATTTACCAGGACTGGATAAAAATGCTTAAGCAACCTTTTGTAAGTTATCATTATTGGAAATCGATTGTGGACGACCACACTTCGGGGTATTTAATACGCTTCCTGTGTTTTCAAATTTCTTATTTAACTTTGTTAATGTTGCAGAGTTGGTAACGACACACCTGGATACTTATCACTAAATTCTTCCACTACTTTAGCAGTATTTTTATGATCCTTCCACCACAACTGAAGTATATAAACTCATTGTTCAGTTCTAAACATTTTAAAAGTACAGTTACGAAGGAAAAAAATAGTAACTACACGGAGACGTACTTAATACTAACCAATGTTACAGACAACTAATGAATGTTGTACATGATGCTGCCAACATTATACTATTACCAACTTATCAAAATAAAATCTCATGTGGAAACCGACATACGGGCCACCTGGTAGTACAGTGTTAATTGTGGAAATAAACAGCAATTTAGTTGGTTGTGAATAATAATTGATTTTATAGGTTAGTTTTCATTTTCCAGTTTAGTTTTCTTTTGGCTTTTGGGCCAGCTGGTAGTAAGTCGTGATTATTTGTTAAGTAATACTGGCTGGGCAAGCGATTTTATATGGTGACCAGCTGACAGCCATCCATGAACAAACTCTGCTGGGGGTCCCATTGAAAACTCATGCCTAATCCACAGCGAAAAGCAGCAATCAGAATGTGTGGTTGTCAATACTGTACAGTTCTCGATGAAAAGTAAAAAAAAATTTTTGTACATTTACCCTATGCTATAATGGAAAAGACTAAGTCTGTGCTAGCTTAAAAAATAAGATTGGACAAATTAAAGGAGTAATGTATAATGCAGGAAAATTTTATTATTAACACAAATTGAGTGAAATTAATCATACTTCAATTAAGTTTCCCAAAAATTTGTTTTTTTATGATTTGATATTCATGATCATCATTTAGCTCAACATCATTGGGCTTTGGATTCCCCCACAATCTTCCACAAATCCTCTCTGCTAGTTGTTAGCAGTCTCCAACCTCTAACCCACATCGAAACCAAATTATCCTTGACCGCTTCCTAGGATGGCCTTCTCTCTTCTATTTTACAGTTTTTCTTTTTATATCATTTTAACCATCCTCTTTGGCTCCATTCTCTCAATGGACCCCAATGATCTCAATCTTTGGGACTTTATGCAACTGACTATGTTTCTGCCTTTTAGTATTCATCTTCACTCATATAACTTATTATTGCCTTCCTGAATTGGTCCAAATATTCTCCTTAACCCACGTGCTATGTGAAGCCACTGAAGTGGTTGTAGAAATGAGTAGTGCAGCACACAATAAAACTTGTTGCAGTGAGGTCAATTTACGTCTGAAACCGGTCATTATTGTATTTATTTTGTAGAGAATTCTTCAACACAACCATTAGCGTTTACAGAAATAGAGTATATTTTGGCACATCTCACATAAAATGTAAAAGTCATAAAACAAAACTTAATGTTAAAGACTAGTGTTTCAAGTGGAAGTACTCTGTTTGTGAAAATTAGAAGAGTGGATACAAAGGTATTTTACAATACTCTCAAACAATATGGCAGCTTTGCAAGCACTTTGGATCATGGTCAAGTTAGGATGGTAGTTCTTGTAGAACCTCCTATATTTTGCTTGAGCACACAGGATCTTGGTGTGGGTGCTAGATCACAGAATGAACTAGGGTCTGTGCAACCCGGTCCAGGAAACTGTCTGTACAACCCTGGCCCAGCAAACTGTCTGAACAACCCTGGTCCAGCAAACTGTCTGTACAACCCGGTCCAGCAAACTGTCTGTACAACCCTGGTCCAGCAAACTGTCGTTTGAAGGACCAGAATCATATTTGGGAGTCAGCAATCATTGATACAAGGGGCCTTCTCCGAGTGGATCAATACGATAATCAGAATTATTGCAGCCAAACTGCTGGACTGAGACACAGTAAGAGAATGATAGGCCTGTCAACATTTACGGTTACTGTAGGAAACATTTATACCCCAGGGATCTTTAGTGGTCACCCGGTATGTAAACTGTGCTGAGAGGGAAGAAAATACCCAAGCAAGATGTTTTCAGTATGTTAAAAATCTTAAAATACTATCCCTTAAATAATTTTTCTTTAAGGAGCGATATTCACTTTTTATGAGAAAATCAATGTCAGCCGAACTTTGATTTGTTCAGTTAAAGAAACATTGAAGACTTAAAAATTTTGTGAAATATCACCTTAAACACTGGTAAAAATAATTTCAAAAACATGCAGGGAAATCTACAGCAGCATCAAAGATGATTTTAATCCTGATTGCAAACCAAAAAAATATTTTCCAACCCAATGGAAGTTCATCACAGACTTGGTTCGTTAACTTCCATACACAGGCAGAAAACAATATACCTTATCAAATATCCTATACAGGTATTACTAACAGGTGTATTATACTGATAATCAAAATATATATTAAATTTTTTAAACCAACAGTAATAGAGTAAACAGTAAACACTTGCCAATAATAGCGCGTTTATGCATAAAATGCACATCTTCATTAACTTTTCATATTATTCAAAATTTAAAAACATCCTACTTCCATGATGGTAGATAACGATTCACAATGATAGTATAGTATAATATATACAATCATAAAGCTTTGGTTACTGTTTTTATATCAAATAGACTGTAGCAAGTTAATTCATTAAATTCTCCATAATTTAAAAGATAAAACACTACATGGCTCTGAAGATTTACTTAAATGTTTCCGATATGAAATCATCAGTGGTTTGATAGTATTTTTTAATATTAATCAGGTAATAAAACAGTTTAATTTTTAATTCAGATGTGTACAAATTCTTATAACTGAGCTTGCTGGCTCCTTGGAGCACTAGTGTGGCTTTAAAAAGTTTTGCTACCAGTAACTTTATAAGTATATATCAGAGTGGGGTTAGTCAGAATCGAGATTGGTGAACCAGGTTCCAATGGAATGGTGCTTTAACGACTTATATCTTGACTACAGTTAGACCAATAAATACCAAAGTTAATCAAACATATTCTTAAACGGAGTTTAAATTAGTCTACCAAGGTTAGTAACAACAACAAAGATAATGAAAGTGAATTACACTATTTATTCAGAAATTAAATAATGAAATTAAAATATCTTGAATCAACTGGAAAGTAAATAACTTAATGTAAAATATGAAATACACACATAGCAATTATAAGATAATTTACAAAAATAAATAAAACATACATATTATTATATAACATTATATTAATGGTGAACTATATAATTAGTAGTAGCGATAATAATACAATTTAAAATTAAATTAATGTATCACAATTTGGCACATATTTTTATGTAGAATATCATGATTAAAAGATTACCATACATATATAAATATATAAAAATAAAATAAATATATTTAAAGACTTAGGCACTAAAATATGCTACGTATTGTGCATATGGTGAAAAATCTAGCTAACATAAATAATTAATTAGGATGTCTACCAGAATATTCATAATACAGTTTAAAATAAATCTTCAAAATGCATTCTGTAATTTGTAATCGATTCTAATGTATAAATTTCTTTATTAACCTTTTGTAGCTGTCTTGATTGTCTTTATTTTATGATTTTACTGGTGGTAATTTTTTCAATTGCTATCTATCACTTTATTTTGTCTCAGACATATGGTTTTCGGATTAGTAATCTACACAAAAAGTTGGTGAGCCTAAATTGGGTTTGAAGTTCCAGTTTCGACCGTAAGTGCCCCAAAACCAAAAGTCATACAATCAGTCAGAAACTATGAGATAAGAACAAACAATTTTTGGATTTGTAATCTACACAAATTTTAGTAGGCCTAGATTGGGTTTGAAGATCTGGTTTTGATCAGAAGTGGCCCAAAACCAGAAGTCAAGAAATGAAAGTCAGAATATGGAAACAAAAAATCTGGTGTGAAACACACACAACTTTCTCTTGCCAATGCAAATAATGACCAATATAACCTAACATTAGAAATAAAACATTAGATTTAAATAAAATAACTAACCTTAAAAAACATAACCTTATTTTAATCATGAATGAAAGGCGCAAAATGAAAATCAACCTCAAATTGGCTTAAAAATGCAAAAATCATTCTTTCATGCTACACTAGGCTCTGTAGAAAAAAATTCTTTAAATAAAAGTTGTAGATCTTTTAATTTCCTATAAATTTGATTATATACACTTTTTTTGTCGTAAAATGCATATTAAGGACGAAATCTTAAAAAAATCGATTTTTCACATGTTTTCATGAGAAAAAAACAGAAAATCGCTCATTACTGCTAAACAAAGCGTTATACAAAAAATGTTTGTAATAAAAGTGGTAGGATTTTAAATTCTCTACAACTTGTATTATATAAATTTTTGTGCTATGTAATAAAAGTTGTAGGATTTTAGATTCTCTACAACTTGTATTACATAAATTTTTGTGCTAAAATGCATATTAAAGCCGCAATCTTAAAAAACAATTTTTTTACATGAAAACAGCCTCTACAAGAATTTCAGAAGACATGACGCCAACCTTATCTTGTAAAGCATAAAAAATGTAGTAAACCAGGCGATTTAAAAAAAAAATCGTAGGACCTGTTTTAGAGAAAATCGCAAAAAAGTGAAGAATTACACGAATAAACTACTACTTCCGGTTGATCAATTTTGATGAAAATGTTCGTATCGCATCCGGTAGTGGTGTCTGACTTAAGTTTCAAGTTTGTACAATGTTTCGTTCTTGAGATATTCTTGTCACACACACAGACCAATCGCTAAAAACATGTTTTTTGGATTCAGGGTGTCTGAAAACGTGTAGATTCGATGAAAACTCGATTTCAAAAAATCGACATGAAAACAATACTTTCCTTCCTACATATTCATACAGGCAAGAGAAAGTAAAAAAAACCATTCAACATTTGTTTCCATAAAAGTGGTTTTAACAGAAACTTCTTAAGAATGAAAACAAACTGAACTGACCTTGATACACTATGGTAACATCTACCTTGCGTGACATTTTATATAAATTTTTCATCCCTACAACTCTTAACCAGTTAAATATATTCTACTGTGTTACAAATCTGGAATATTACATTCATAAACTGGTTGACACCCTTTCATTTGGTGATTGCGTTGTGAATATACCTAGCAATGTGATTAATATATTTATACACATACTTAATATAATATTGTAAATGAGTTTACAAAATAGCAAAACTTTTATATCTATTTAACTAACAAGTTTATTAATAAATAAGAATACTATTAGTAATATACATGCTACAATTACAACTGTAATGTAAACACACAACCATAAATTATTTGCAAGAAAATTTTTCATGTCATTTATTTTTTAAACATTTTACTACCCAAATTTTTTTGGTTTTTTAGATTTACATTCAACTGTTAAAATCGTAATTGAATTCTAACCGAGAATTGAACCCAGGATATTAGATTTAAGTCAAGTTTGCTACTTTCTACTAAGGAAAGTGTGAATAATGAGGAATTAATAAAGATTGCATATTATAATAATAATAATAATAATAATAATAATAATAATAATAATAATAATAATAATAATAATAATAATATCCGAAATAAGTAATACTGTAATAATAAAAAGTCTAATGTAATTCTGCTTCAGCAGAATCTTCTTATGTTTAATAAAAATCAGTAAAAATAAATTTGAAAACTATCTGAAATGGTTTTAGAGAAAACAGACCATTTTAGTACAAAAAACTGCATTTGCTGATTACTCCAAAAAACTATAACGTTGAATTTTCAATAAATAAACTAAAAAAAGTATTGTAAAACATGTAAATTAATGCGATGTGAGGGTTAGGGACTTATTCAGCGAAGAACAACTCAGAACTAAATAGCAAAATAATAGACGCTAAAATTTTAGGGTAAGCGCATAGTGAACACTGGTCGCAGGTACTGATTCACGGTGGTGAATAATAATAAAATAAGTAATACTGTAAGTAATAATGTATTAATTTTTAATACATTAAAAATTAATGAGGATTTATTAAACTGAATCTGTATTAGAATTATGAACAATTAAATACTATTAATGCACAATTCTGCCCGGCCATGTTCTTCGAAACGGTAAATACAGACTTCTTCAGCTGATAATGGAAGGAAAAATAGCAGGAAAGCGCCGGCCGGGCAGAAGGAAAGCGTCCTGGCTGAAGAATTTGAGAGATTGGTTTGGTCTCAACTCCACGTCACTGTTCCGAGCAGCTGTTTCGAAAGTTAGAATAGCAATGATGATCGCCAACCTCCGACGCGGAGACGCCACTTGAAGAACAAGAAGAATGCACAATACAACTGTTTTGAAAAATCTCAAATGATTTACATTAAAATATGTATTTTCAAAAAATACAAACATAGAGTAGTTTTTAAAGTATTTGAGACCTGTCACAAGGTGAACATAAACATTTTTGTAGAGGAAGTAAGCAGCCAGTGATACAAATTAGAGCTATATGTTTTATTTTCTTGAGGGAAGTTGAAAGTCCATATCTAAAATTGTACATTTTTGAGACCTGTTTTCTCTAAAAGACACAGAACAATAAAATTGCAGTTTCGTGGCTAAATTAAGTTATACGTTAGTGAAGCAGGATTAGTCATATTTTAGAAAATACGTGTATTATAGAGAAATTGATTTGTAGACCATTTTTTTACCACTCTTTGGAAACAAAAACATTTTTTGTAATAAAAATTACAGTCTAATGTAATTCTGCTTCAGCAGAATCTTCTTATGTTTAATAAAAATCAGTAAAAATAAATTTGAAAACTATCTGAAATGGTTTTAGAGAAAACAGACCATTTTAGTATAAAAAACTGCATTTGCTGATTACTCCAAAAAACTATAACGTTGAATTTTCAATAAATAAACTAAAAAAAGTATTGTAAAACATGTAAATTAATGCGATGTGAGGGTTAGGGACTTATTCAGCGAAGAACAACTCAGAACTAAATAGCAAAATAATAGATGCTAAAATTTTAGGGTAAGCGCATAGTGAACACTGGTCGCAGGTACTGATTCACGGTGGTGAACGCGCATCGTGGGAGCATATAACTACGTGCTTAACCTTCATTCAGCTGTCCATATTCAACATGAGTTCCAGTAGCAGCAGTGCAGAATTATTTCTAATGGAAAACGTTTCCACGAAATTATTATCATTTAAAGACAATACCGTTAGTGACATTAATAAGAACAGAAAATTGTTCGGCATAATTATCTTTTTCCGGAATTAAAAAAAAATGGAGACAGGTTTTTTAAATGCATGAGAATGACTGGAAACGTTTAATTTTATATTGTCTAAAGTGGAACTCATTTTCAAAAACAATGGTGCAACTTGCACAAGCAACCAATATTACCGGAAGAAAGATTTGTGATTACTTTAAACATTTTAAACGTATTTTGAACTTGACTACCGATATTCAATATTATAAAGCACTGTTTGGCCAATAATAATCTTTTAAAGTTAGTTTTATAAACCTATGTTAAAAATTAATTAACTAGTTGTTATTATTTATGAATACGCATTATACGACGCCAAGTACATTTAGCAACCTGGCAGCAAGCAGCAGGCAGGTTTATTCAAAACAAACCAGTGAGCTGATATGCGTAGATCACCAGCGCGCAGCTTTATCCACCAGCGTTTATCGTGAGACATCTGATTAAAATATAATGGCCTATTCCTACTAGCAAGCTCCTCTGCTTGTAAGCAACCAGCGACCAGCGTTCACCGTGCGCTTACCCTTAGAATGTACAGGAAATATCCAGCTTAGTTTTTCACATTGATACATGACTCACTGCCCTCAAATTACTATAGTATGATAATACCACCTAATTAAATAATCAGCTTCGACATGTAATGATGTAGAGTGATTTCTTTTTAAACCCTTATATGCATACGTTGCAAATCTGTTTAATTTAGAACAATAAGCAACCTGATGACCCAATGAGATAAGGAAGAGGGTAAAATGTGTAAATGTGGTGTAGACTTGTACAGACGCCCACGCCTACCATTCCTGAGAACATTGGTTAATTGTACTCCATTCATCAAAGTAAACCGGTAACCACTGTTTAGTATTCAAATCCTTATAAAAGCACTTTTACTAAGATTTCAATCAGGAACCTTTAACTCCAAAAATCACAGTGAAAACTACCACTAGACCAACCCGATGGGTCTATAATAGAGTGATTGATGCTCCAAAATATAAGACTAATAATGCTTATATTTGGTTCATGCTGCTCAATCAAATGCACATAATTTCCCTCTGTTACAGATATTCGGACACCTAATGCTCTCTTGTACTTTGAAATTTACTGTTTTGTTTATGGCTTAGGAGTAAACTTAGAATGACAGATTTACAAAAAATATACATATACATTAAAAAATAATAAAAACTCAATTAATTTAATGGCACTTTTTAAGTATAAACTAAAAAAAAAAATCAAAAATTTTAACTTTTAAAATTTGTAGTTTTACTACTATTACCACAACATATTAAAATTATAAAAACAAACTCAAAAAGTATGGCACTAATTTTGAGCCGCCTACAAACAAGCACTATTTTAATTCATTTTAACTTAAACTAAAAAATAAACTTGGCTGTAACTCTCAGTTTGGTAAAATTAAAAAAGTTAAGAAAAATATACATAATTATTATTTGTAGTTCTATATTTAAATTATTTAATGGCAAATTGTAATGAAAATTGGGGTTTAAAAATTAATTATATGGTAAATAAAATTTTTTGGCATGACAAAAATCATTAATAACCTATCATCAATGACCGACAGACATTTTGATATTTTTAGGAATTATTTATTTCTAAAATAAAAAATAAACTTTACCTACACAATGCATTAAAAAAAATTTATTAAATTTTTAACGTTATTATTTTCTCTAAATACATCTATGGTACTTTAAATAACGTGTACTGTAATTACAATCGCCTCATTTATCTCAAAAAAGAAGAAAACTAGAGGTACATAAACCTGTAGCTTCTTTAAACCATTATTAACTAAAAAAAGTGAATGTAAAAATTATAACTATTGAAAAAATTCATTAGTAGAACGTTCAAAGGTAACAAACTTCTGTTGCAATGACTGATTTTACGTCAAGACAGCAGGTAACTTTAATTATCCCTAAAAAAGAAACAAAATTTATGACAAAATTTTACAAGAGAATACTCCAGTATATACAATTTTGATTAGTCTGAATACTGGAAATAGTAAGCAAGTTGATTGCTTAAATTAAAAGAATATTATTTCTTTTAAATTAATGTATTATTTTGAGGATTAATTGGTCTAATATCAAGAAAAGTACATATAATTTATTTATTAAACTTAGCATTGAAATTTTATAAAATAACATACTTAAATTACTAACTATGTAGTGCATAAAAAAATTGTACAGACTACATATAACCAAAAAGACAACATGTAGTTTCATTGAATCTGAGAGGGAGAACGTTATGTTGTTATGTTTTCTGTGTTGCTGTACAGTGTGGAGCCATGACTCTTAAACAGGAAAACATCAGGAATATTGAGGCATTTGAGATATGGTGCTACAGGGGAATGTGAAAAGTGTTATGGACGAAGAAAGTGACAAATGTGGATGTATTGTTGAGAATGGGTAAGGACTGTGAATTGGTGAGGACTATATAGAAGAAAATTGGAGTATCTGGGGCATGTTATGAGAGGTGATAAGTAGTTATTACTAAGGCTTGTTGTCCCAGGTAAGATTAAGGGAAAAAGAAGTGTTGGGTGTAAGACTCTTCAGGCTATGAATCTGAGGGAGTGGTATGGGTGTAGTTCGGCACAGTTATTCGAGCCGCGGTTGACAGGATCCACATCGCTATGATGATTTCCAACCTCTGATAGGAGACGGAACCAAAAGAAGAAGAAGAATAAAAAGACAACACATATGGTCTACTTTGGCTGGCCTGTTGACATAATGGTTAGTGGAACTGACTTCTATGCCAGGGGTTCCATATTCTATTCTCGGTCAAGTTTGGGATTTCATCACTCATTTTCATCTATCACCCTCTGCTATCTGCATTAACCTTAATGTTTATAACAGCTAGGTGTAAAAAATACTATAAATAAGTACGCCTCAGTAAAGAACACAATTACAGTGCCAAGAGGCCAACCAAGGGCTTATCATACTACTATTACTGAAAACATTCACCCTTCAATAGAGGCAACTATATAATTGTTTATGTAACAATTTTTGCACAACACACAGTAATAAGATATGTTGTTGTTGTGATTGTTTAAGTCATCAGCTGAAAGGCTGGTTTGGACCTCTAAGTTTACTAAGTAAAAGGCTTTACTAAGTAAAATGAGGAGTGAGGTGATTCACCATTGCCTTCCTCACTGAGCTGAAAAGTATGCTAATCATCATGCCAGGCACTCCGAAAAGCACCTACCTTCCACCCTTCAATGACCTCTTCACTTCATTCACCACGGGGTCAGGCTGTATAATGAAATTTATGACTTTCAGAGGATAGAACTAACTAGCGTCTTTTACAACTCAACCTCTTCTATACTTAAATGCTTCAGTCATGTAATTGGGTGACCATGTGATAAAAAACAGAACTATTTTTTGTAGACCTGGAACTAGCAGATCGAGTGCAAATAATTTAACCCTCCACCTGCCCGTTATGGGCATATAATAAAATATAAAACCAAAAAAAGTACAGTTAGTACAGAAGATTTATGAGGAAGAATGGCACAGGAAGTTAACGAATTCACATGTTTGGAAACATTTTCTCATCAGACAAAAAAATTAAAAAAAGAGTTGAGTAAAAGGTTGCAGAAAGCAAGAGGTTTCTTTCAAAGTGAAAGAAGCTTAGTCTGCAATCAAGACGTTCTACGTACTGTAAGAAAATTATGTAAAGTTTAGGTGACAGAAATGAAGTTCAAGAAGAGTTCACGACAGCTTGATAAAGAGAGTTAGATAGATAAAGCTCAAATGGTTTGGTTTAGTTGGTAGGATGGTGTGGGTAGACTGCCTTAAAGGATGTATACTTGGAAATAGAGGAAAAATACCGAGCAGCGGTTGTAACAGTTCAGCTAGTACAATAATTGTATCGTTTTTTTAAATTGTTTTGAAATTTTTATTAAAATATTTTAATTACTTTAAAAGTTATTTTGTGTTTACAATCATATTTAAAGACAGTTAGATAAATGCATTACAGTTTAGTTATTAAATGTTTCATATTGTTAAAGAATGTTGATTTTTAAAGAAAAAGAAAATGGACTTTATGTTAGAAAACTGTAAGAACTCGTATATTAATCAAAAAATATATTTAATACTACCTACACGAACTGGATATCTAACACAGATAAGTGTCTTTTTATGTTTTATATAAAACATAAAAGGAATATGAAAAGGAAAAAGCTTTCTAAATTTGACTAAAGTGATCCATTGTGATCATAAAACACACAAAAAAAACTAATCACATAATATCTTACATAAACTATTTTCAGGTTTAATATAGGTAACAAAGATCTCACTTAAGTGAGTCACACAGTCCATAAATGAAGTGAAGTGGATGGTTTCGGTTATGGGTGAATTGGGAAAAAGGTACAATGCCAAAAGAACAATGAAGTTGAGATTGTCCAGCAATACAGAGAGGTGGAGAAGAGTTACATTGGGCCCAAGGAAGTTTTCAAGAGGAATAAAGCGGATGATGATGAGACACTAGTAATGACAGTTATTATACTCATAGCAACCAAGTTACACTACTGAATATCATCAAATTTGCCTGACATCATCAAAAGAAATTCGTCTTCCACTACTTCACTTTGCAGAGCCACACTTGTTACAGATGGTTTAAATATTGCCTTCTCTGTTATACATAACCTATACAATTTTTATTGAGTAACATAAATTAAAATGAACATATAACATAGAATAAAACTTAATGACAAATTTATCTATATACCTTACTTAGCAGCCCAAGTAAAAACTTATCAACTTAAAAATTACAATAACAATCAATAAACAATAGCTACAAAAATAAATTAACACTATTTTAACAGTAATAACAATAATTACAAATTTACTTGATCTAAAATTTAATGTTACTTAATTAATTACACAATTAAATTAATTACAACAGGAAAAACGAAAAGAATCGTTGAGCAATGTAGAGCATGATAATAAACTTTTTATACTAAAATATTGCATTTACTTCTCACATTTGTTTTTACATGGCTTTTAAATACAGAGCTTAGCTTTACATCACATACAAGAAAACAAAAATGGTTCTATTAAAAACCGTTTTATTATTCAACAATGTTGTTGTTTAGGTCATCAGCCGAAAGGCTGGTTTGAACCTGTAGAGGTTTTACTAAGTAAAACGAGGAGTGAGGTGGTTTACCATTGCCTTCCTCACTGAATGGAAAAGTACGCTTATCAGCATGCCAGGCCCTCTGAAAAACACATATTTTTCACTCTGCAAATGACACCTTCACCTCGTTCACCACAAGGTCTGGCTGTATAATGAAATTCATAACTTTCAGAGGAGATAACTCTGATTATTGTCTTTTATACCTCTACATCTTCTGTTCTTAAATGATTCAGTCATTTAACTGGCTGACCATGTGATAAGAAACAGAACTATTTATTTTAGCCCTGCAATGAACAGATTGGGTGTAATAATTTGACACTCCTTTTGTTTGTTATGGGCAGAATTCAACGATAGGATAATAATTATGTTTTTATGCCTTTCTCTTAATTCAAATCAACCTCCAGGTCATTACATAGGAATATGGTATTGAATTTAACTTTATAAAATTAATATTCTATTTTATAAATTTCACTAACTTTTTCAGCTGCTTTGATCCTTATGATCAACTAACACATGTTTTGGGGGATCCACTATCATTTGAGTATAATAGAACTGTTTTACTGCTTGACAACGATCAAAATATCCCTTCCCCACTTCTTCCATTCCCGTTCGCACTACGTGCCAGATCGAATACATCGGTACGCACAACACAAATGAGCAATTAATATGAATATCACTTGTACTAGATTTTTGTTATCCATAACATTTTGTACAGATTATGTGACCACCAGCAGAAAGTCATTAGTGTTTCCATTATTTTTGTTTACGATTAGGTAGTGTAGTCATAACATAACACAGCAAGTTCTTAATTTATAATGTTGACTGTAAATCTAAATAATTGATATGATTTAATTAAATGGAGTAAGCATTATTCCTGATTTACTTGAGAGCAGCTAATAAAAACTATGTTTTTACTTCAGTTGTACAGTTTTAGCGACCGTGCAATATTGGTTTTGTAGTCGGTGCATGCAGATTTATTATGTTTTGGGTTTGATCGGTTGTTCAATATTCAGATAAATTCATTTTGATTAATTGTAAGTGTATAATTGTGATTTAAACAGGTAAAGGTTAAATAAGTGCACATAATAATAAATAATAAAGTAATAGTAAGTATGAATACAAATATTGTTGTAGTAGGCTGACTATCCAAGCTAATGTTTTTGGGACAGTGCGTAATGCGAGGTGACTAGGATGAAGTGCGGAAGGGAGGGAATCCTATTTCGAAACTTGTCAGACAGTATATAGATGAAGATGCAACATATGTTGTAATTTAAAAATTTTCTACGATATTTGATATACTATGATGGTGTTGGATTTACCAAAACATGAGTAAGTAGATACTAAGAATCAAGGGAGCTGAAAAGGTAAGTGAAATTTACTACATACATATTCAGTGCCTGTTCCAGCTATCGCCAGGTATGGGTGTTCACCAAGCCGTCCAACATTTCTCCTCCTCTGTTTGTTTCCAGTTGTTTCCCTGTCCCTCCACACTTCTCTTAAACTTCATCATTCCATCTTTTTCTTGGTTGTCCTCTTGATCTTGTTCCTTCCACTCTTCCTTCTTGTAACCTTTCCTCGCCCATTCTCTTCACATGGCCATACCATCTTATTCTCATTTTCTCCACCCTCTCTCTCATACATTCCACATTTAGCTCCGCTCTAACGGTATTCTTTATTCTATCTCTCCTTGATCTACCCTTTATCACTCTTAAGAACTTCATCTACCCTGCCTGTAACCTACTCAAATTCCTCTCATTCATCCCCTACGTTTCCGCTCTATACAGGACAGCTGGTGCATAATACAATGTATAAATCATTAATTTGGCCTTCTCTGGTATCTTTCTGTCTCATAACAAGTGTTTTACCGCTTGGTACATATTTCCTCCTTTTTGCAACCGCTGAAACTTCTGAAATCTCAATCCCTAGATATTTACAATTTTTCACCGGGCTCAATACCTCTCCCCTTAAGTGAAATTGAAAGTGGAATTGAATGCATCTCTCTCTTTAAGTGAAATTTACAATATTTTTAAAATAAAATGGATTTCAAGCTGCAGGATGCGTTAAAATTATTTATTTTTGAAAAAAAAAAATAGTATGCTGGACGACTTTACTAAGGAAACTTGCCTGCACAGGTAAAACTTTTAGCTGCAGATCTATCTCTATTGCCAAAAATGGATGACAAAACAATTTAGCTCTTTGTCTTGTGAGTATGCAACACTATAAACACCAGGAATTGATATGTTTGTTGACAAGGTGTGATAATTCAGTCATGTATATTACTATTTCCATACACTGTATTCATCTTTAATGGTAATGAAGAGTACAAATTAAATAGAGAATACTGGAAAACAAAATAGTACTTTTCTTTGTCAACAGTGAAACAGATAAAGGAAAAGTTGTTATCTTTGGGATTTGAACTACCAAATATTCTAAATAATTTTAAACAGTAAAAAATGCTAAAAAAATTTTTGGAATTACAAGAAAAGAAGACAGTACAATTATGTCAAGCAGTGTTCTAAAACAGCTTCTAAGGAAAAAATTTCTTGTTAACTGGTAAAATGCCTTTCAAAAGTAATGATTAGGAGGATTAGATATTGAATCCTGATCTTACACATCCTGATGGCTTACATATTGACTATTAAATGCAGTTAAATGTCAGAATACACGTTAAAAATAACTGGGAAACTTTGAAGAAAACTTAAAATACAATATACATTTTCGTAAAATTCTAAAAAAATATGTCAGTAAATTTTTTAAATTATTAATCCTATCAAAAATGACATAAAGGTTTTTAAAACTATAAATAAACCAGTAAATAAATAAAACAAAACATTAAAAGGAAGACTAATTAATTAAAAGGAAGTTGGAAACACTTAAATTAAAAAAGCTCAACAGTCAACTTTAAGCAATCTGTAAAAGCTCTTCAAGTTTTATACTAATTTTCAACATTTCCATACTATACTAGAATAGGCCAACAATCTACCATAAACGCATAATGTACAATAACAAATAGCTGCAATAGTTTTATAAGTCCGACAAAAATTTTGCAAATTACAATTTTATTTTTATTATACTGTTACTAAATACTGTTTGTAATGCTAAAAAATTCTTTTTCCATATACCATTAGCTGTCTTGTTATTTTGATACTAGTATATTTGTTCTTCTTCATTAGCCTGCCATCATCCGGTGTTGGATATCGACCTCCGCTGTTTGTTTCCACGATTCCCTTGGTGCTCTTTCTGCCTAGTTTAAATTCTGCCACCAGTTTTAATTCACCTCAACACTGTGTTAGTGGTCAACCTCTACTTCTCCTTCCCAGCCAGAACCTCCATTGGTAATTCTCCTTATTCCACCAATCATTCGGTCTCATTGTTTGTCTGACCAACTGTCATTTCAGTGATGACAAGCTGTTTCGAGCTGGCCCTAGGTGTAGTAGTCAGAGTAACTGGCTTCTATACCAGGGGTCCATAGTTCGATTCCCAGTCAAGTCCGGAATTTTTTACTACTTATTTATTATCTATCATCCTTCATCATAATGCATAAGAATTAATGTGCAAACAGTCAGATGTAAAATGAAAGTGCTATTTTGCATCAATTAATTAATTTTTCAGGCAAATGTACTCAATTCTTACTCAGTTTTTCAGTTAATATTCAGCATTAATCTCTACTTGGATGTTTGTATCCTGGGTAGACTGTTTGACTATCTATCTTTGACTGTTTGACTATCCTGGTAGACTGGGTAGACTATTCATCAGGGTGGACCACATAGTGCAGTATATGAGAGAATAGGAAGTACACACTGATTGAAAATGGAACCTCTTAGGTCCTAAAAGAATTTTCTGAAAAATTCATTCAAAACTAGTGTACTTAGCTGTTTCAAATTCACTTCCTATATTTATATGCAAGCAAACTAAGGAGAATGATCACAAAAGTGTGATTTTAAGAACTTCATAAAGAAACATGGGAAACATTAATTTAAAGACTCTCTTCCTTGAGACTTCTAGACATTTCAGACACTCCTTGTGGAGTGAGACAAAATTGGTATTTTACAGCACAGAGGAAGGAATGACTATGATTGTCTTCTCTATTCTCGAGAGAATTAACAAAAAAATCAGAACTGTTTAATGTGTACAGCTTCCATAAGTGAGGTTTTTAATTAAGACTTAAAAATATTTTCTTCTTTAGTGATTTTAATTTTTCTGTTATATTCAGATTAATCAAGTTAATTTTGTTCAAGGTTTGACAAAATTATTATGGTTCCACTTTTGTCTTTTTGAAAAGATCAGAAAAAAGTTTTATTAATTTTTAAACCAACGCGTTATTGTAAAGTCATGTCAATAAATTTTATATTAACTTTGTAAACATTTCCCTAACCATTTTTCCAAAGTTAAGAAAAAAAGTACTTTGAAATATCAAACCAGTTAAAAAATGAATAAAATAATTGCAGATATTTTAGAAATGAGACTATGCCAGTCGACTGTAACATGCTAAAAAATACAAATTCCAACAATACACATAAATAAATTTATATCAAATGACATAATGAAAACATGAAAGTAATTTGAAAATTTGCCAGATTTTGTGTACTCATATGCGATTTAAAGAACTTGTTCAAAAACGATGCAAGATGATAATTGACAATTTTATGATACAAAGAAAAAAATTAACATTATAAATTAGCTATGTCTTAAAATACTGTACACAACTAATCTTAAATAAAATACCTACAAATTTAATTTTTATACAAGAAATTATATAATTTAGTATACAATTTACACAAGTCACAGGTGGCATACAAAAAAACTCATGTAACAAAATATGTAACTAAAAATGGTTAAATAATTTTGTAGAGAAAAAGTTCTGCCATAACTTAGACACTTAACAAATTTGTAAATGTTTCATAAAATAAATCATATTGCCTTTTCACCCAGTTATTTCAAATATAAAAAATACTGAAATGCAGAGGTTATGATTGTTTTAAATACATAACTTCACAGCATAAGACATGAATATAGTACTACTTTACTTAAATATGAACCGAACTGATCAGGGCAAAAATATGCTATAATAGACTCAGTGAACAATGGTTAGAAATTCCAAAATTTGATTACGTTGATAGTGTAGAAAAAAGTACCCAAATTGAATAAGGATGAGAAACCAATGAAGGGAAGTGTAATTATCTTAACTTTGAAAAATATTTGATATTAGGCAATTGCAAAAAACCTAACTATATTAATGCATCATTATGTGGGAAAAATATTTTCAAAATTTTAGTTTTTCTTTGTCAATTACATTACATTTACCTCAGCTGATTACTTTCTTATCCAAAACAAAAACTTTATGAATTTAAATAAATCACAAATTACAGCGATAGCCGGGCTAGAAGAGAGTTGATGAATCAAGGTCGTATGAATCATGATACTTAAAAAACATATACGAGGTGTGGCTATTAAAATTTATTTGTGGTTTTAAAAATTTAATTTTTATTTTATACATAATCACTTATTGTCACCTTCAATATTCAGTCCTTCTCTATCCCTACAACGCTCCATGCGAATTTTCCATTGTTGGAAACAGTGCTGGAAGTCACCTTCTGTCAGCTCCTTCAGGACACGTGCCGCTTTCTCTTTTACAGCTTCCACAGACTCAAATCTTATCCCTTTTAATGCAGATTTCACCTTAGGAAACAGGTAGAAGTCACCTGGTGCAAGATCTGGTGAATAAGGTGGATGTTCTAACACTGAGATGCTGTACTTGGCTAGGAACCTCTTGACAGATAACGCGGAATGAGCTGGCGCAGAACCCATGATTTGTCCTTCCACATTTCGGGACGTTTTTTCCTTACTCTTTGAGGTAGTTTAGAAAGTACCTCAAGGTAGTAATATTGATTAATTGTTTGACCTTCAGGAACCTAGTGAAGGTACACAATCCCATGGATATCCAAAAAAACAATCATCATTGCTTTAAATTTTGACTTGCTCATTTGAGCTTTTTTGGCTCTTGGTGAAGTTCGGCTCTTCCAGTGCATGGATTGGCGCTTTATTTCCAGATCATAAGTAAAAAACCACATTTCATCACATGTTGTTATCTTCTACCTGTTCCCTAAGGTGAAATCTGCATTAAAAGGGACAAGATTTGAGTCTGTGGAAGCTGTATAAGAGAAAGCGGCACGTTTCCTGAAGGAGCTGACAGAAGATGACTTCCAGCACTGTTTCCAACAAATGGAAAATTCGCATGGAGCGTTGTAGGGAAAAAGAAGGAGTGTATATTGAAGGTGACAATAAGTGGTCAGTCTTGTTATTTAATAGCCACACCTCGTAGATAATTTATCGAATACCATCCAGAAAACATTGCTTATTGCAATGTTTGATATCATTTATGATTGCAAAAGCTAAATCTAGCAATATCCAAAACTAAAACAAATTAGGAAATTATATTCACTTGTACATGGAAAACTAGTATTCGGCAAGCTGGCAGTTTAAGTTCAATGCTTTTCTACTTTTTGATTTGAAACAAATCATAAAAAGTGAAATTGATATGCGTAATGGCCGGCTGAAAATTTTGTACTATGTACTCGACAAGGTGCTAGTAGCAAAGAGTGAGTGATTTGCAGTGACTTGTACATAAATTTAAAACCACATCTGAAAGATTCACATGCTCATATCAACATGGAAAACACAAGTGATGATAGTTCTAGGAATCTCATAAGATGTAAACAGAAAATTAATTAAGCAAAAAATATTTTTCAAATTCCTAGGAGTAAATTCATCAAGTGACAGACAATTGAAAGAAGTCAAGAGTGATTGCCACCAAAAAGTGATTTGAAAAACCAATTTATATTTTCATCTCAAAGTTTAAGTCAGGATTTATAAGACCTGCACCAAACCCATTCTGATGTATGTGCCCAAGACAATGGCAGACACCAAAGAACTACAAGAATGATGCAAACAACTGAAATGAAGTTATTGAAGTCTATATTAAGGGAGTAACACTTAGAGGTCATCTAAGAAGTGACAATATCAGAGAGGAACTTGGCATTATAAGATTATGCAGACAGAATGGATCCAAAACGTTGGGAAATTGAGCAAAATCACACATACTAGAGACCAAAAGATCTATGGGTAGGCTCTTAAATTATGGGAAGACAAATCCAGCTTCAATCAGTATCACAAGAGCCATAATTCACCCAAACAAACAGAATTTAGTCCTATTTTAAAGAGGACAAAGAAGAAATTTAAAAAATAAATTAGATAGCTTTTTGTTTCTTTAATTAAATGCAAACTACAAAACAATGTTTTTTTTGTATGTAACTAAACATATTATAGGATTCCTATCAAACTGATCAAGTTACTTTTCATGCAGAACAATTTCCTTCTCATGCATTACTCTCTTTAAAGTTATTACACAAATTTAAATGCCACCTGCGTAAATTTTTTGTAATTACAATTAAATTTATTTAGACGTAAGAAACTTAATTTACACTTATATCAATCATATAAATTCTACAATTTCAATAAATTTACAAGTAATATATTTATTTATAATAAGTACTATATAATATCGATATTAAAAATTCGTTATTTACAATTACAGTATTTAGAATTACTTTGCCTAATAACACATTCACAATAAATGATAAAACAAATTAATCACATATTTGACTAGCAATAAATAAAATGTATAAATGCATAATAAAATATAAAATACAATAAAAACAAATAAAAAAATATTCAATTCTTTCTTAGATAAATATAAATGGTTCAAAACCAATTAGATACTAGAGTATTATCCAATCTTAACTTATAAAATACAGAAGACTTAAAAGGTTCAATACATTTTCAATGTAATAAATTAAGGAAAAAAATTATTAAAAAACTTAAAAAAATGTTAGTAATTTACAAAAAACTTTTTAAGTTTGGGAATAAAAGTCTAAAAATATCCCTTGTTAAATATTTTAGTAAAGAAAAATTTTATATTTCAAATTAATACAAATTTTTATTGTTAATTTTGAATTTTCTTTGACGTAGATCGGGGGTTCCCAACCCGTAGAGTCTGCGGACCACCAAGCTGGTGGGTATAGGGTTATGAAATACCCCTTCACCTGACAAAAGGAGAACAGAAATGACTCAGAAAATAAATTTTAATCCAAAACCTGATAGTCATCGGATATATTCAGTCCAGCTCGTTCAATGAACATCGCTTTCAAAATTTCCATTTACTTGGCAACTTTTTTAAATGAGCTGTCGATCCTCCTGGGGATTAGTCCCAAGGCTCTCTCACAGATCACTGGTTGGAAACCAAAGACGTAGATTAAATGATTAAAAAAAGTGAAATAATAGTGAAAAAAATCACCTTGGCATTAATTTTAAATTAGTGATTCATTATTCAAATATTTTTTCTCAATTATTTTTAAAAAGTATTTTAATAAGACAGTTTGAGTGTCTCTGCTTGCAATTTGTAAGTAGCCTACTCCAAAACATAGTTTTAAATTTCACAAATCAATCTAACACTGGCTCTAAAATTTCATAAAAATTACCGCAAAAATCGCAAATATACAATCTTAAGTTATTAATTTTTAAAAATTTCTGTTTATAATATCAATAGATGTTCTTAAGAGTAATTATTCAATTATACAATATTGACAGTTTTTATACAAATTACTACATAAATTTTGTACAAAAACATTCCTATTAAAGTCTTATATTTATAAGTAGTTGGATAACACACAACGAATACATTAAATTTATACAACACGAATTGAGTTTTCAGTTATACAATTTTGTATATACAAATTAATCAGCAATTTGATTTAATTAAGAATAATGTATAACATAAAAATCTTAAGATTGATTAAATCAACCTTGTAAAATTCTACGAATATGCATGTATACTTTCGACAACAGATAGTCAGAATACAAAAAGTGCATTATTTTCAATTAAAATTTTAAAGTGTGTATTTTTTTTGATAATGTTTCTATTAAGAGTATTTTTAATTTGCACACAAAAGAGTAAATATAAGAACCCCACAGGAACTGATTTACAGATGAATACCAATAAGATCATCAATCTTTCTCATTGCACACCTAAAAATAAATAATTAAACTGTATTCACAACTTATAGATAAAATAAAACTTAAGAAAATAGATTTTAAAAAAATATATAAAAAATAAATACAAATAATACGAAGAACTTTAAAAAATTTATGTACATTGTATGGTGAAATTTTTTGACACTTTGGAAAAAAGGAAGAAACTTTTAACAAAAGGAAGAATCGCTTAAAAACTGAAGACTCCCATAAAATTTATGGGCAAGGTGAATAGTTAAGAAGTCAGAGTTTTAAATTTTTAAGAGATATTTTGCTTTATTAGAAGACGTTTAATGTAAAATACTGAAGACTATTTTTACATAAAGTTGTTTTACAAAAATGGCAATGAAAGATGTACTTTATAATACAACTAGCAACCCACTGCTAACTACACTTCATGGTAAACAGAATTGTTCGACTTCTCACACAACCGTACACATTGAAAGATAAATCACAAAATACAATAAAACCAATTTGTACGGGGAAACAGAATTATTGTTGATATTAGTATGAATCACCCAGTGGAAGGGGAGAAATATGGCCTGATAATAACTGAATATGTATTATAATACGAGCATAAATCAAATATAAACGGTAATTTTTCTATTGGTGGTAGCCTGCAATTTCATGCTAGGTGTAGTTATGAGCAATTATTGTTTGGTTTATTAGGAGTGGAGGAACCAACTTAGTTAGTGACTGCGCTCTGTTCTGTCGTCAGTACAGCCATGACCGAGCAAGAGGTACATCCATCTGTTGCGCAACGCATCGTCATAAAAGTTTTAACCAATGAACGTGTTAAACTTCGGAAATTTTTACTTGTTTGCAGGCACAGTTTGGGGAAACTACTGAATCGAGTGTATATGAGAGCCAGAGAATTTAAGAATGGGCAAGAACGCATCGAAAACGAAAGTTACTCGATGCCCCAGGTCAAGTCTTACAGGTGAAAACATCAGGGCTGTACGAGAACTTATTGAATGTGATCGCTGATTAACTGTTCAAGAAATTTTGTCAAAAATAGGTATCAGCTATGGGAGTGTTCAATCCGTTATCAAAGACCACCTTGGCTTTAGAAGGATTAGTGCTCGATGGGTTCGAGGTTGTTAACCAAAAATCAAAAACAAGTCAGGTTGGAGATCACTGAGAGACTTTTGAATTGATTTGGACACAAAGGTGAGGACTTTTTGAGACGCATCGTCACATGTGATGAGACGTGGGTCCATCATTACAGTCCCGAATCAAAAATGGCGAGTAAGGAGTGGTGAAGGAAGGATGAAGGCTGCCCAGTTACGACCAAAACTCGTCTCTAAGCCATCCTTCTCCATGACAACGCTAGGCCTCACACCACGTAGTTGACAAGGGATTAATTCAAAAAAATGAGCTGGGAAACTCTCAAACACCCTCCTTACAGTCCAGACTTGTCCCCGTGTGACTACTTTTTTTTCACACCCCTGAAAGAATCACTTGGAGGAAAACGATTTGAAAGCAATGAAGAAGTCCAGAGCATGTGCATTGGTTGACAACTTGTCCTCAATCTTTTTATGAACAACAAAATATTCAAGCTTCCAAATCGGAGACAAAAGTGGGTAGATTAGACTATATTGAGAAGTGTTAAACGTATAGATTGTGTATAATATCATTAAATAAATCTATTTTTAAAAATTACCGTTTATATTTAATTCACCCTCGTATAAGTAAAATCTATTTCTTAAAAATGATTTTAACTCTTTGATATTTGGAAGGTTTATATAAATTCAATGCAGAAATTGAATGTAACTTTTTTGGATAATTGTCCTGTAAATAATTTGTAAAGTGGTAATTACCATAACTGATACCTACATAATACAATACATTGAATACAATTGATAGTAAGCCCTACAATAGAATAGATAGATAAAAGAATTAACATCGAGTAAACAAAAGATGTCTTCATTTTACCGACCAGAATTTCTTTTATCGAAAATTAAAAAGTTATAATATTCCTTAATAGCCTATGTTACTAAGAAAGCTTTAAGCTTTTTAACAGTGATAGAATTTTTTAAAATTGGTTGGGCAGTTTGTGAGGTTACCTTGAACAAACAAACAAATAAACAAACGTAACTTCTTTATAGTTATTAAAAAATTAATATTTTGCCACTTTGATGTAAAATATTTTGTTGCAATCAACAATAAAAGTTTTTTATCACTAAACTACCATCTGTGTTGAATTAAAATTATGGTATAACCACTCGTTTGTTTTTGAACCTCTGTCGAATAATCTACATTGACCGAGAACCTATGTTCGAGGCTAGATTTAATAAAACAATAAAATGTTAGGAGAAACTGATACATCCACATTACATAGCGGGGGTAATTTTTTAGAATTCTTTTCGTGGATCTCACAGCTCAAAAATGTTTGTCAGGAGCCTTTTACGGTTTTATTATAACCATAATTGAATGAGATAATCCAAAACTAAACCAAATTAATCAACTGAAATTTTTTTGGAAAAAAATCCTTTTATTATTTCAAAATTCCAAAAACGTGAATGTACAATACCAGTCAGTAATTCAATGGTACAACAGTCTGAATTCTGATTTATCATTGCAAAATATTTTATTGTGTAAAAGATGTCTCGCCATAATATTAATGAGCAGTAACACCTTTAATAATATTTTTTTATAGAAAAAAATCTACAAGCTGTTCCTCTGTTTGAACAGAGGATTTAGCCATTAATGCACCTTGTCTGGATCTTGTGCAATAATATTTATAAAATATTTCTAAATATTTGGGAGTATTTGAACATTGTTCCATATCAAAAATAAACCGCAGGTAAGTCTGATTGTTGTTTAGGTCATCAGCCGAAAGGCTGGTTTGAACCTGTAGAGGTTTTACTAAGTAAAACATGGAGCAAGATGGTTTACCATTGGGTTCCTCACTGAATGGAACAGTACACTTATCAGCATGTCGGGCCCTCTGAAAAACACATATTTTCCACTCTGCAAATGACACCTTCACTTCATTCACCACAGGGTCTGGCTGTATAATGAAATTTATAACTTTCAGAGGAGATAACTCTGATTAGAGTCTTTTACACCTCTACCTCTTATGTTCTTAAATGATTCAGTCATTTAATTGGCTGACCATGTGATAAAAAACAGAACGATTTATTTTAGCCCCGCAACGAACAGATTGAGTGACAATAATTTGACACTCCACCTGTCTGTTATGGGCAAAAGTCTGATTGATCAGCAAAAATTACTGACAGGTTAAATTATCCATATCAAGAGCATATAAATATTCTATATGCATAAACTATCAGTGTAATTAGTGAATTTTAAGATCTCTAGAAAATGGTAACAGTAATACTTGAAAATAAAACATTAGCCAATTCGTGATCAAACAAAAGAGAAAATAATTAATTCAGAATCAAAGTAAAAGAGTCTAAAGAGCTTTAAAGTGTCAAATTATTTACAATAAAATTATAAATTGTACTTTGTGTAAAAGTTAATAACAATCCTCTCAACAAACACATATCATGCAACTGCTAAAAATACCTTCACACAATCCATGTACATAAATAATAAATCAATTAACAGTAATTAGGAACTCATTTAATTTTTTTAATTTTGTTTTCACTTAAGACATTACTATTAGTCTGTGAGTTTAAGACAGAATATATAAGAACAGATACCATTTCACCAAGGAGAATAAATAAACCAAAGTAAATATATCTGCCATTACCTCCCCCAGCTCCGTGAACGAAATGTTTGATCAGTTGATAGCATCATGTGATCACTTTTGTGAATTCTTGAGTGATTGAATCACATGAGCTTGCTTGTCGAAGTGCTGAGTATCCTACACTGTTGTGTAATACATGCGGAGCTTCATTAAATTCATCTAGTTCTTCGCGAGGATCCAGCTGATAAGCTAAGAGGAAATACTGTTCACTTCTTGTTGGCCATAACAGATGGGCCATCACACAGTATGCTAAACAATCTGCTGAGTATGTTATTCCTGAAAAATAAACACAAGTAATGATGCACAACTCTGTATATAAATATAATTATATCAACTATTGAAATGTGTTACACCTAGTCATAAACAGCTTCTTCTTCATGTACCGTATCCTTTCAGAATGTTGGTAACCATCCGGCAATTTGTATCTTATTGGCAACAAATATAAAAAACACTATACCAATCTAGTAGGTTTCTCAGCCACAATGTTTTTCTTCGACCTGGACCATGCTTATTTTGCTTTGCAAGACATCTTGCAACAATCTATATATATAAAATTCAATTATGTGTGTATGTATGCGTGGATGTTCCCCTCTATCTCCTAAATTACTGAACCAATTTTCATGCAGTTTTTTTTATGTTATAACTATGATGCTGGTGCAGGTTTTAGGCTATTGAAACCCTTAAAACGTTAGCCCTAAAGGGTTGAAAATAATGTTTATATCCTACATTAAGGCTTTTATGAGGTTAGATAAAAAATGCTTGCAGCGAAATCTACCGAATATTTTGTGAACTATATAGAAAAAAATCGTTTGGTTGTGTACGTCGTACTGTTTTGTCTTCCAGATCGCTTTGTTTGTGCGGTTATTTGGAGTAATATTGTAATGTTTAATTTAGTAATTTAACAGTAATGTTTTGTACTCAAACATTTTTTCAGTTGTCATTAATTATATGTTTTTTTTTTAATATTGCCGGTTTAATATTTGCCGGCAGCGTAGCAACGCAGGCCGGGTACCGCTATTAATTTATATTTATGACTTTAGATTTTGATAAAATTTACTTCCGAAAGAAGTAAGTAGGTAAACTTACAATATAGTAGAAATGTCTTACTCAAGTTAGGAGGGGAAATTTTTAGTTACATACAACAAAGAAGTTTACATCAACAAAAAAGTAAATCTCTTTAAAATATTTTTTATATAAACCTATTGCAATATTAGTCAGGTTAATGAAATTTTTATGAATTAGTAGTAAAGAAAGCTTGTCTTTTATGTCTTTCTCATTTTTAACTAAATAATCTTGCAGTTGTCATCAATATTTTTTTTTAGCCGTGCTTTTGAATAAAATTTAATATTTGAATATATTAAAGCAAATTCATGAAGACCTGGAAACATCCAGACTGGAGGAAAGGTGAATTTCAGTTGGACCATGTCTTCATGGATAAATTCCACCATAAAGAAATTCAAAATGTAAAATCCATGAGAGGAACAGACACTGGTTCGGATCACTACATGCTGAAAATTAAATTCAAGTTTACGGCACCAAGACGCCAAAAATCAGAAAGGAAACCGCAAACTAAAACATACAATCCCCAGAATTTAAAAAATAATAGATATTACGCCTTCACACGAGAGGTGAATGCTGACTGGGAAGATTTGGTCCCAGGACTTCAAAACATTGCAAGGGTCACGGCTCCAATCAACAAAAGAAAGAAACACCCTTGGTGGAACGAGGTTTGTGATGAAGCCCTGGAACTCAGGCATAAGAGGTGGCAAGAGTTTCACAACAGAAACACCAAAGAATCCCTCCAAGAGTTCAAACAACAGCAAGTATGCACCCAGAAGATTCTGCAGAACGCAAAAAGGGAATACCAGAAAGACGTACTTGAACAAATAGAAACAAATTACAAGAAAATGAGTGTTCGAGAATATTACAAAACTTTCAAAACGCAACATGCAAAATACGACGCACCAACACTGACTCTCAGAGACAAGAACGGTAAAATGGCCCACAACAACAGAGACAATGCTGAGATCCTAGCGGATTCTTTCAGCAGACTTCTTAACTGCGAGGACCCCGAAGAACTTTTTGAAATAGACACATTCACAGACATAAAGACAAAACCAGAACACATACTCCCACCAACTTTCGAGGAAGTCAAACAGGCAATTAAGGAAATTAAAAACAACAAGAGCTGCGGGGAAGACCTAACCACAACAGAAATCTGGAAGTACGCGCACGAGAACGTGCAAAAGAAATTACATAAAAAATTCGGGGAAATTTGGGACGCTGAAAAACTGCCAGACCACTGGACAAATGCAATCATATGTCCACTACATAAAAAAGGTCCAAGAACAAATCCAGACAATTACAGAGGTATTTCATTGCTTGATTGTACGTACAAAATTTTCTCTAGAGTAATATATAACAGGGTCAGGGAACAACTGGATCACGAACTTGGGGAATATCAGGGAGGATTTAGATCCTGGCGAAGCTGTGTAGATCAGGTTTTAACATTGAAACTTGTTATGGATTTCTGCAAAAAAAGATCAAAGCCCTTATTTGTAACATTTATTGACTTCAAGAAGGCCTATGATTGCATACATCGGGAATCGCTACTGAAAGTGCTACGAAATTTTGGACTAGACCCGAAATTGACAAGAATGATAGGACTCACATTGACCAATACTAAGTCCAAAATCAAATTTCGAGGAGAATTTTCCAAAGATTTCGAAATAAGAACAGGACTTAAGCAAGGAGATGGCTTGTCCCCGTTGCTTTTTAATTGTGCCTTAGAATACATTATGAGACTATGGGAAAAAGAGAACCCAGCAAGGATTAGCTGCGGGAAATGCAAAAGTAAAGTTCACCTTGGCTGTCTGGGGTTTGCAGATGACTTGGCCTTGTTGAGTGGGTCTGTAGAGGAACTAAAGAGACAAGTAACAAGCTTAGGACGGTTAGCGGGAAGGTTTGGACTCAAGATCTCCTTCGAGAAGACGAAAATACTTGGGAACACTAACATGGACCCCAGGATTTCAGTGGGAGGTCAAGTAATAGAAGTGGTACGGAATTTCAAGTACTTGGGGGAGGTATTGAACATGAGTTGCAATGACAGGGAAGCATGGGCGGAAAGGACCAAAAAGTTAATGAGAGCTCAGTTCATCACCCACACCACATACAACAAGAAGTCAATGTCGGTAAATACAAAGGTAAGACATTACAAAACGGTAATACAACCTGCAGTGACTTACTGTGGAGAGACCCTAACAAAACTGTCACAAAAAACTAAAACCCACAGAATCCTGACGTTAGAACGAAGAATCCTTAGAACCTGTATTGGTAAGAGAATATACAAAGATAATAGTTGGAGACTGCTACCAAATAATGAAGTCTATAAAATTTCGGAGCCAATACTAGACACAATTAGGAAAAAACTAATCTCCTTTTTGGGCCATATCCTTAGAACACCGGAGAACAGAGTACTTAGACGACTTATTGAAAGTGTCTGGGATTTTAAAATCGGTTTGAACTGGACGAAGGAGGTGGTTGACGCTGGAGGATGTGAGGTTCAAGTCTGAGAGTTATAGAAAGTTGAAGGATCTGGCTTTGGAACCGGAAACCAAGACTAGAAGAGTGCAGAGGGTGACGGAAGAACTCCGGGCTCAGAGATCACAAAGAATGAGGGAATACTGGGTAAAGATCAAGGCTCAGAGATCGAAGTAAGAGTCTTTCATGTTGTGGCTGAAGTGGTCCATTGTGGCCTCACAAGTAAAAAAAAAAAAAAAAAAGCAAATTTATAATATACATCGAAGAATTATGTTATTTTAAGATTATTACAAATATATTTACTTACCTAAAAGTAGTTTAAACCTCCAAAATGCTGGAACTTGCATTGCAATCAATGCAATTATTGGTAAATAAATAAACCAAACAAGAGCGGAGGCACCAAAATGTAAAAAGAAATGCAATTTTTTTGCATTATGCTCATAAAGCATTGTAGTACGAAGTTCCAGAAGGAACCAAACAATAATTTGACATCTTAACACCAAAATGAGCCATCCTGGCCAAGTCTGGTATTCATCTATGTCTTCAATAATATCAACTTCTGTCTGTAAAATAAATATAAATAAATAATTTTGTATGGTCATGTAAAATAATATTCATTATATATAACAAGTCACATTTTGGGATAGGAAGGCTACGCTATTGGATCGAACACAAAAAAGCTGGCAGATCAAGCATTACTCTTGCAGCAGTCAAGGGAAACTGTGCAAAAACTTATAACTGATGTTCATCAGCCATGTTAAAGGTTTTTGAGTTTGAAAGATTTGCAACAAAAGAAATAGCACACCAAAATTGACAAAGCACAACAGTTTTAATGCATGTTAATCAATTTATGGTGGGATGTTCGTTGGAACTCATCTACTTTTGACAAGTTGAATTAACTACTGTACCTTCAAAAAAGTTGTATTCTATTCATTGGAGTTCTGATTTTACTTTGTTTCTGGTTGTACTGGAGTGGATTTCATTGTTAAATTAAAAGTTCAATATACTTCTATCAGTTAAACAAGAGTATGTGCAAAGTTAACATGAATCGTAAAAATGTTTATAGTAAGGCCGTTTAATAGTAAGTAGTGAGATTTTATTTATTTATCAAGAACAAATACACAAAATATAAGTCTAAGTAATTTTCCAATTTCGCATAGGCTTAACCTGTGTGTGGGAAGGAGTTGTATGCTAAACTAAAAATTACATAGAGCTAATTATTTTAATCTACAAAATTACTTATGTACAACACCAATTAAATTTTTGAAACATATTATTAACTATTAGCCTTAATAATGATAATAACAATGTCAAGATGAGTTATTTTTGACACAATATTAAAAACTATTACACAAATCTAACGATCCATATTAACATAAAACATATATAAGTTTAAATAAACAATAAATAATAATGTTCCATGAAGAAGAGATGAAAGCTGGCTTCTGCTTACAACTCTATGACAAAAATAAAATAGATGACAGAATCAAAGGAGCCATCGATGTGAAAGCATATTCAAATTAACTCAGGTATATAGAGCTGATTAAGTCCTTGGACTGGCTTCTCTCTAAATTCATTAGCCAAATAGTTACTCTTCTCTAATACATTTTTGTAGTTACATCAGTATTTCGGATAGCCTCTAGTATATGAAGATACATCACTGAGGTTAAAGAAACATGCTGCAGTAATATTAATGGTCTTATTTAATCCGGGGGTTTGATAACCGATACAACTTAATTATGAACCTCTAGCTTTTATTTTTTAAGTAGTAAAAATTTATGTTTACTACATACATAAAAAAAACTGACCGATTCTAAAGGAGTAGGAAATGCATGCATATACCAATATATGGTATTACAACATAAATAACAGGTGTTTTATTAAGGATGCAACCCTGATTATAAGAAGATAGAAGTAATACATCGGTAAATTTTCTGTCCCCCAATCGGTATATTGGCAACAGTGTACTCAAGGCCAACTACCAAAGACAGTTAAAATGTTCCAGTCAAGCATTAGTGTAGTGACAGCAGTCGTTTCGTTATATTAAGTCAGCAATGGTTTTTTTTCCAAGGAAGAACGCGTGTTTATTGTAGAGACTTACATAGCAAATCAATCTTACAAATGTGTGCAAGATAAGTTTCAGTTGAAATTTCCCCGTTCTGCCATTCCGAATAAATCGTCAATATTGCGTTTGATAAATAAATTCCGTAGAACTGGGAGTGTACTCTATGAGAAACCACCTCGCCAGCCAACAAAGTTAATCGCAGAAGTTCTCGAACTTTGTTGGCTGGCGAGGTGGTTTCTCATCGAGTACACTCCTGTTCTATGGAATTTATTTATCAAACGCAATATTGACAATTTATTCGGAATGGCAGAACGGGGAAATTTCAACTGAAACTTATCTTGCACACATTTGTAAGATTGATTTGATTTATTTAGTGAACACTAATTACTGAAAAAAGAAAGATGCTTCCTCCTTGTCTAGTGTCTCCTATCTCACTTGTATTGCTGGGTAGTTACTATAGAAAATGTCAATCTTGGTCAGTTACACATGAGGATATTTTTATTTCTATTAAAAATGGACTTTCACCAAAGCAAAGTTTGGTCCACTGGAAATAAATCCAGGTTATGTATTTTCCAGATTCAGTCAAATTGTTCAGATCACATGTACATACAATAATAAGTGCAGAAAAATTTTAATATGAACCCATAGATACCTCAATTTGCCCATAACCGGCAGGTGGAGAGTTTAGTTTTTGCACTCAATCTGCTAGTTCCAGGGCTACTAAAAATAGTTCTGTTTCTTATCACACAGTAAGCCAATTATATAACTAAAGCATTCAAAAACAGAAGAGATAGAAGTGTAAAATACACTACTCAGAGTTATCTCCTCTAATCATTTTACAGCCAGACCCTGTGGTGAATGAAGTGAAGGTGTCATTTACAGAATGGAATTTAATTTACATACCATTCAGAGGGGCTGGAATTCTGATAAGCATACTTTTCCACTCAGGGAGGAAAGCAATGGTAAACTACCTTACACTTCTCGTTTTACTTAATAAAGCCTCAAGAGGTTCAAACCAGCCTTTTGGCTGATGACCTGAATAGCAACCTCTAAATCAAAATAAAAATTCAGTTAGATAACTGTAATTCTTAAAAATATAACTTCCAATTAACACCTCAGATTCGTAAGCAGATTCCAAACAAATTGTTTATAAATCAATTCTACTTATGGACTATGCTCTTATGTTAGTCATAAATAATTTAAGTTAGGCTAAGACAAATTTTACTCAATTATTAATAACTTACCATATTCCAAACATATAATAATATATGTACAACACCATAAACAAACCATATTGTAAAAACTAATGGTTTCCATGTTAATTCCATACGAGTGACTGCCCAACCTTTCGCTAATAGCAGTAGCAACAACATGAATGTAGTCTGAAATAAGAGAAAACTGTAATAGTACATCTTACAGATAAGTCTATATTTTATTGTGTATAATTACCTTATTTTCAAAGACATGAAGAACAATTCAAATTTCAAACCTAAAACTTACAAACTTTTAAGTTTCAAACCTTTAATGTTCCAAATTTAAAAACCTTCAACCTAAAACCAGCAAACTGAAACTTCTAACAATTGTTAAACCTACACTGGGGCCAGTGCAGCACCATGAAGTTTGCTCATTGACTACCTTACACCATAACAACTTAATTATTCTCATCCATCCAACCCCTTTGGCAGCCGAACTTCATCTTATGGCAAAGTGCGTGGCGCTGTGCAATGCACTTCTATAGTTTTCATTCACTTAAGAATTCTGATCCATCAAACCAATGTGGTGCACTCAAAACAAATGCAGCGCTCCAAGTCACATGCAGGATGAGTTTTATTATATATAATTACCTTATTTTCACAGGCATGAAGAAGACTGAGGCACAAAGAACATGAACATATAAACTTATTATCATGGTCAATTATGAATCACATTGCACTATCTTTCACTCCAGCATGTTAAACTTTTAAACCCTTATTAGAAACATCACATAACCATGTAAGATTTTGTAGAGATACAACACTCCTGCCAATCTATGATGTTTGGTGAGACGGCATAATTTCCATGTTTTACATAATTAAACAAAATAAAAATTGTCAGCCATATTTTTAAATAAAAAGGAACAAGGAAAGTTTCCTTATTTTTAAACATTTGTAGTGGTTTTGCAGTCCAGTGGGTTATGAGGTTCACTATTCACTAAAATAGGTTTACTTAATTCAAATTCACATATGTAGATAAGGAAAATGTTTTTTTTTTATATTATTATAGAATAACACTTACACAGTGCATAATCTATAGGTTAAAAAATTATAAGTGAAAACATTACTTACCCTTGACAGTATATCGAGAATATCTCCGGCAATTGCAAGCCTATGAAAACCAATGCCATCTAATGAAAATTTAATTACATCGGTAAGGTTAAATATGAGGCCAACAAACTCCAACAGAAGGCTAAGCGTGAACAGTTTTGTCACAGGATGATGCTGTCGCATTACTGCATATAACTGCAATGGCACCAGTACGAGGTAACATAACAGGAACACTAGATACAACAGCATTGTGTTCTGAAATAAAATTAAAAAACATATTTGATCCTTTCCTGAGTTTTTTCTAAAAACTTATAGTAAACAATTCCCAGCGAGGGTTTGTAACATTATTAAAAGTTCAAACCCACTGTTCCTAAAATCAAAAGTAGTAGCTAATGACCTAGCTCTTGATGCTACTTAAAAATTTTATTTTTTTATCCCTAATGTGTGTGCGTTGCAATCTGTTCAATTTAAGAACAATAAGCAACCACATGACCCAATGAGATAAGAATGATATGTATGAGTCTCAGGCCAACCACTCCTGATAGAGTATGGTTATTTTAACTTTAACCATCAAAGTACACAGGTAACCACTGTCTAGTATTTACATCCGTAAAAAAGCAACTACCTTTACTAGGATTTGAACCAGAAACCTTCATCTCTGAAAATCAGCTGTCTCACGGTTACGATTATACCACTAGACCAACCCACCGGGTTTGCTACTTAAAGTAAAACAAAAAATGATCAAGAGATAATTTGTTTTCAAAATTCACAAAATTATTTTTCCAAAATTATAAGTAAATAGGGCTATTTTTTTGGTTTTACGTCAAACTGTTTTGAAATCATTACTAATGCAGACGCTGGAGGTTGACAGATGAAAATGAGTGATAAAAAAATGGCAGACCTGATCAGCAATCAAACTTGGATTAATACAACTAAGATGGAGTTCTAGAGGAGAAGCTGAGGGCTGAAAAGAATGAATCAAAGAGTTACCAACGGTGACAAAAACACAAAACAAAAGAATTTCAAAAGACAATGGGGTGGAGATTGATGTTTTGAGTTAAAATAAGAAAAAGAATCTTATATGGTATGGGCATGTGGGAAGGGTGGATGAAGAGCCCTGGTAATGAATTAAGAGTCCAGTGGAAAGTGCAAAAGAAGCCATGATGGTTCTTAATAGATAAGGTGGATGAGGCCATGGAGAGGTGAGGACTTCAGGAAGAGGATTGGATGGAGCAGGATTTTTTTGGTTTTACGTTCAACTGTTTTGAAATAATTACTAATGCAGACACTGGAGGTTGACAGATGAAAATGAGTGATAAAAAAATGGCAGACCTGATCAGCAATCAAACCTGGAACCCTTGGAATAGAAGACAATAGCACTGATCAAGATAAATATAGGCAGAAGTTTAGAGGGGTAGGGTGGTGGCAACCAAAGGAAATCCTTTAAAAAAGATATTATTTCTTACCAAGCAATCTTAGTTACCTTATACATTATATAAATGGCAGTGAATGGTATTTTAAAGGATGCTAATCCATTAAAAGATAACAGAAGTTCCACATTCTGGTTCCTTTGCAGCTCAGACCATCAAACCATCCACTTCATAAAATGCAACAAACAAAAATCACTGTTTAATGTTTTCTTACCTTATCTACATAAATTTATTCAGTAAGCAAATGGATATGATGTTTCCATTCTTAATATGATCTAGCAGAAAAAAACATTTTTAGGGTTCTAAAATATATAAATTATTAAATATTACAAAAACTATCGACTAACCTGTCTGTCAAACGAAAACTGATAAATCAGCGGATTAAAACTGCTAGCATTTGGATTTCCATTAACTAACCAAATGTCATATTCTAACTCTGCTTCTTCATTTAAATGATGCCATTCGCAAGTTGTCATGTTACGATAACATGCAACCAAACTGACATACCAAAATCTGTAAAACAGAAAAAACGAATATAATTTAAATTTTAAAATACAAGTATATCAATATCATAAAGAAATAATATTTAGTTTTCTGATAGGTTTAAAAAAAATTACAGGTCGTGATGAAGATAATTGTTTTTAGTTTATATGCAGTTGTATCAACTACTTGGATTTTAGCAACTACGGTGGGTTATGTATCCAGAACAATGGGTTTTAACTTGTGAAAATGTTCAGACCCTGGATCTCCACATTTTATGCTAGTACACTAACCACTACACTACAGGGGCAGCCAAAAGTTATTTTTTATGATAAAAAGTCTATATCATTAAGCTGTAAATTATGATACTACAATACTGTTATAAAACCGGAAGTTCTGAATTGATCAGAATGTATTATCAAAAACGTTATCAGAAAAAAAGAAAAGAAAGCGAGAAAAGACCTGAGGAAAATATAAGTTGAGAAAGTAATAAAAAAAATTCATTTTATGGACATATCAATCAGAATAGACCAAAAAAAATTTACAAAACAGTTATTTGATGTAGACTATGACAGACTATGTAACAGATGAGTAACTATAGTGAATACTTAATGGTAATTTGTGTTAAAACAATGAGAAGGTTTTTTGCAATGTATCTGGGAATCAAACTAGTTTAGCAGTTTTAGTTCAGCACTTTACTACTACTCCATGAATTAGGACACGTAAATAATTTTGTTTATAATCTAAAATTGCATAGGACTAAAATCACAATATACTGAAAACCAGTAAAAAAAAAATATCTGGTGTGAAACACTCAAATGACTTTTTCTGGCCAATGCAAATAATGACCAATATAGCTTAACATTAGTAATAAAACGTTAGAAATAAACAAAAAACTAACCTCAATAAACATAACCTTATTTTAATCGTGAGTGAAAGACGCAAAATGAAAATCGACCTCAGTTTGGCTTAAACATACAGAAAATCACTCTTCACGCTAAACTAGGCTCTGTACAGAAAAATGCTATAAATAATAGTTGTAGAACTGTTAATTTCCTACAAATTTTATTATACTCTTGTCTTAAAATGTATACTAAAGCTGAAATCTTAAAAAAATTGATTTTTTACAAGTTTTTGTAAGAAAAAAAAAACAGAAAATCGATAATTACCGCTAAACTAAGCGTTATACAAAAATATGTTTGAAATATAAGTTGTAGGATTTTAAATTCTCTACAACTTCATTTATATACATTTTTGTGCTAAAATGCATATTAAAGTCGCAATCTTAAAAATACAATTTTTTTACGAAAAAACAACCTCCCCAAGAATTTCAGCAGAAATGGCACCTACCTTGTAGAGAATAAAAAATTTAATAAAATTTAGCAACAGTTGCCTGTCATAAAAGTCATACAGAGAAAAACTTATGCCTTTGTTTATACAACAAACATAATATACATCATTAACAGACATTTGATAAACAATACAAATCTATCATTAAATCAATAAAGTTATGTAAATAACATTTTACACCAGAATATACAATAACAGAAAACGGTTCAAGTAACACATCCATATGCTGAAGCATGTATTGCAATCAACTATCACTGTAAGTAAGTTTTTATGATTTCTACTTATTACTAACACGAAAAATAATTTTAAAATCACCATTGTTTAAAAGTTAAACACAATTTTAAAAATAGATTAAAATTAAATTAAAAATTAAAACATGTAGGTATATCTTAAGGAAGTAAAACCATTTTAATTGAAAATCTTTTACCAAAGATTTAGTTTATAATAAACTATTTAACTTAACTCGGTAGTATCTGTTGAATGAATCCAAAACCAACGTTTTGCTTTACATCTAGCTGTAATGCAAGTTAAGGCTAATGTTATGGGGGAAAATAAGTGATGAAAAAATTCTACAACTGACTGAAATTGAACCCAGGATCCCTAACATAAAAGCCAGTTACAGACACCTTCAGGCCACCATCATATCTTTTAGTTTGCTCACACATAATTAGTTAACTTTAGATATCAACAATAAAACTAATTCTGAAAAGGTTACATAAATGTATTTCTTAAATTTATACGATAAGACTCCTTATTTATACTAATATTATAAAGACATAGCTTTTGTTTATTTGAACAAGTTAATCTCAGAAACTACCCACCCAATTTCAAAAATACTTTCACTGTTGCAAAGCTTCCTGAGTACCACAGGTTATATGACATTATGTAATTTTTAAATTTTGAAAAAAATAATTTGTGATTGGTAAAATTAATTAAAAATAAATTTTATTTTATGTATTTGGGGTAAGATTAGTTCTTCCATCTATTGTACTATGCATCCCAGGAATTGAATAAGGTGTTGTGCTCTCCTACAATATGATACCATTCTTTTTTAAAAATTTTTGAAAATTATTTACGAGATATTGAAAAGTAATGTAACATCATATATCTGTATAGAAAGTTATGTAAACTTTCCATAAAAAGCAATTACATCTTTTTAGAAACAATTTTTTTTTACTTCTTCTTTGTAACACATTTTCAGTTATTCCCCCATTCCACTAGGTGTCAATAATATTCCTGTTTCCAGTATACTAGTTGGTTTTATTTGAAGATTCATGAATTGGATTTCAACATGCAAGGTTGTGTGAAAAGTTAAACGCTGGAAGTTTAGTTTGTCGTAAAGCACAGTGAGTGGGGGTTGCTAGTTTGATATAAAATATTGTCATCATTAAACTAAAAGTCAAGAAATATAAAAAATTAAATTAGGACAAAAATTAGTCACACTTTAATTACTAATGGTGGCTTATTAATTCATAATTTTATTACTATGATAATTTGAAAATAAAATTTCAGGTCACAGCCTACCTACATAATTAGTTTGTTAATTAAATTATTTTTTAAATATGATACCATATAAAAACCATACAGGCATATAAAAACTCTATAAAATTTAATTATGAGTAATAAAAAATATGCGATATAGATATTTTATAACTGAAGAAAATTATAAAAACAATAAAATTAATTTTTAACAATTTTTTTATTGAAACTCAATAAAAATCTGTTACATGATATAAATAAAATTTATAGGTAAATGGAAATTAGGGTACTTGTAAATAAATGAATATTTAAGAATATTAAAAAAAGGAAGGCCTTGAAAAATAACTTGTTTTTTTCACGCAATTAATATTTAAGATAAAGATGTTTTATTATTACAATAAACAACAAAATCAATTAAATTGTATCAATAATAATTTTTAAGATAAAGTAAAATTTCACACTTTACCTATTGCATTGAGTTTAATTACCGATTGATCACTTAGCTAGTTTATACTTTTCCCATTCTGTCCATAATAAACAGAAATAGGCATTATTAAATATTTCTAATTTCTAATGAAGTCTCTTTAAAAGCCATTGTCTATTGGATTATTTTTCCATTTACATATTATGAAATGCCTTAAAATTACCATCAATAGACTCTGAATTCTAAATTTATATCCTCTCTAAACTGCTAGCACTGCGTTTTCATGGTAGTACAATATTTTCAGTTGGCCATTACCAGTTTAGTAGCTGAAATCAACCTCTTTTACACATTGTATAATTACATTCATGACTGTTAAAAAGCATTGGCCTTAAACTGTCCCCAAACCGAATCCCTTTGGATATCAGGACCTCTTCAGTTCAACCTGTTAAATTTTATACGGTTTAAATTTTTTACTTTCTCTTGCCTATATGAATATATAAGAAGAAAAGTATTGTTTTCATGTCAATTTTTTGAAATCGAGTTTTCACCGGATCTACACGTTTTCAGACCCCCTGAACCCAAAAAACATGTTTTTAGCGATTGGTCTGTGTGTGTGTGTGTGTGTGTGAATAGAATATCTCAAGAACGGAACATTGTATGAACTTGAAACTTAAGTTAGATACCACTAGAGGACCCGGCACAAACATTTTCATCAACCGGTCAACCGGAAGTAGTAGTTTATTCGTGTAATTTTTCACTTTTTTGCAATTTTCTCAGAAACGGCTCTTACAATTTTTTTAAAAATCGTCTCATTTACTACATTTTTTATGCTCTACAAGATAGGGTAGGTGCCATGTCTGCTGAAATTCTTGGGGTGGCTGTTTTTACATAAAAAAATTGTTTTTTCAGATTGCGACTTTAATATGCATTTTAGCACAAAAATGTATATAACAAAATATGTAGAGAATTTAAAATCCCACAACTTTTATTTGAAACATTTTTTTGCATAACACTTAGTTTATCGGTAATTAGCGTTTTTGTTTTTTCTCATGAAATCGTGTAAAAATTAATTTTTTATATTAAATTATATTATATTAAATAATAATATTATATTAAATATAATAATATAATATAATATATAATATTATATTAAATTTATAGGAAATTGAAAGATCTACAACTTTTATTTAGAGCATTTTTTTCTACATAGCCTAGTTTAGCGTGAAAGAGTGATTTTCTGTATTTTAAGCCAAACTAAGGTTGATTTTCATTTTGCGTCTTTCACTCATGATGAAAATTAGGTTATGTTTATTAAGGTTATTTTTTGTTTATTTCTAATATTTTATTACTAATGTTAGGTTTATTGTTAAATTTAAATTTGATGGTTTCAAATTTTTAAGTTTATTTTTTAAAGCTGCATCAACAGCTTGATGACTAGTGACTACAGTGAGTTTTAACCTGTGAAAATTTTCAGATCCTAGATGGGAATCAAACCTGGGACCTCCACATTGTAGTGTGGTACCACTATGCTACAGAGGCAGCTTGTTTAAATATTAAACTCAAATAATATTTACATTTTATACAACATATAGGTCAAAAAAGATAAAGCTTTCTAATTTGATTTAGTTTATTCCATTTATATTAAGGCAAGTCTCTTCAATTCCGTTGTATTCCCACATTTATTATTACATATTTTAAAAAATCTAAATTGGACCTTCCTCTTCTTTATAACATTCAATTATCCCTCATCCTTGCGGCTCAGTAAACAAACAACCAAAATAAATTGCAAATGGGGTTTGCATGATAGAAATCTATCAATATATGGTTATTTTAAAAAGATGCCTCAATAACAGACCCAAATTTGTATTCAATACAGTAAATAATTTTATTCTTATAGTTCATAATTTAAATTCAATAAGTGTTAAATTTCTGTATGTAATTTTAAAATTGTACGGAAAATCTTGTTCTACATAAAACACTAATTTTTAGAAAACTTTACCATCAAAACCATTAATTATTCCATAAAATATGTCTCTCAGTTATCATTAACTAGGAACCCCCGCTCGCTTCGCTTCACAGCAGCTAATGAGGCCTCATTTAATTATTTTAAATCCTCTCTATATACAATATTTTGTGGTTTGTCGCCCTGTGGCAGCAAAACAAGTTGGTTTTCTGCACTTCCAGCTCTAAAAAGTCCGACATATATAGTTGTCCATGAGTGAAGGAAGCACTCTTGTCTCAAATCGATGCCCACCATTTTTAAATGTTTGTCCCTGCGATTTAACAGAATTAAATAGAATGCATAGAAGAATACCGATGGAAAAGAAAGAGACAGTTGATATGTGGCTGAGATAAGAGATAGTAATAATGTGGGTGCAGTACTCAGAGTAACTGGAAATATATGACTCATTCACTTACTGTCGAATGAAAACAAATATATGAAATACAGTACAAAAATATAAATTTTGAATATTTCCGAATTTTTAATGTTTTTAGAATCTAATGTTATTCTTCGCATTTTTCTATGAAATATAAAAGTTGAATCGTGTTTCTAGCTCAAAAAATACACCACCCAGAGGACTTAGAAAAAAATAAATGTGCTATGCACCCGATGGACTAAAACATGCGTCATCGTCACAGTTTAAGTGGCTTAACTCACTTAATTAAAGTTACTTAAAGTCGCAAAATAGCCTATATTGATCAGAAAGCTCTAAGCTATGCAACAATGAAAGATTTTTTTTAAATCAGTTCAGTAGTTTCTGAGATTACCTCATACAAACAAACAAACAAACAGATGTTTCTTCTTTATTATATTAGTATAGGTTTATAAAGATGAAGCATTTCTAATGTGGTATTGAGGAAATTTTAATGTAGAAAATAAATTTCATACGTGTTCTAACAGATGAACAAATGTACAACAAGCAAACTTTAATAAACAATTAATAAGCAAAAATGCTGTATCAATTTCATAAATTTATTCATACACTTTATTAACAAAGTAAGAAAATATTATAAAAATCTTGAACAAAAACTTTCATATTGGTAGACAATTTCCTGCCATAAATAATACTATGATTATTGATTCATTGTTTACTAGAATAATTCTATTATGTAAACTACAATAGCCAGTTGCTTAGTTAACACATAATATTCATAACAGTACTGCATTATGCAACAATATTTATAGCAATGTCAATAAATAAAACAAAGTTAAAAGTTAGTATACAAATGTTATCAATTAATATTTAAAATAAAATATTATTCAGTACATGTACCTTTATTTTTAAACATTATGACTTAGAATTAACTTTTTAAAAGTTAATCCTAGATTAACGATTAAAGATTAAAAAAAAAATGCTAGCCTACCACACAAAGATTCCAGGTTCAATTCCTGGTCAGGATCTAGAAATTTTCACAAGTTAAAACTCACCATTTCATATCCCACCATAGCAGCTAATGACCGAGCTGTTGATGTAACTTTAATTAAAGTAAAAATAGGTAGTAAAAAAACTTAAATGCATAATTTTTATTACTTATTCTTTTCCTAGCTATGGTAATTTCAGTGAAATAATAATCCAGATTCAAAACATAAGAATCACAGAAAATTTAAAAAGAAAAATTTCAACAGACAGAGATTTTTTGAAAAGTACATACTTCCTATTTTCATTCCCATGAACATCATATACATCAAAAAACCCTCATAAAAACAATATAAGTCGGGTAATGACCATGGTAGTCGAAGCCCAATAAACTTACATAAAAAAAGTTGTTTGAAAAAAACACATGACTTCCTCTAGCCAATGTAAATAATAAAACATAACCTAATTTTAATCACGAGTGAATTGAAACTAAATTTATCAGACGTTGATTTTCATCAATGTCTGTTGGACTGTTTTAATGACAAAAATATGGAAAATCACTAATTGACGCTTAACTACGGTCTGTAAAAAAATGCTAGGAATAAAAGTTGGTTTTTTTAATTTTCTATGATTACATATACGTACACTTTTGCATACTAAGGCTGCAATTAAAAAAATTATTACAAAGCACATTTCAATAAATATGCTGTTTACCGTATCTTGTAGACTACAAATATGTAGTAAATGAGCAATTTAAAATAAAATTATGAAATAAAAGCTGTTTCAGAGAAAAATGGAAAAAAGTGAAAAATCGCACGAATTAACTGCTACTTCTGGTTGACAATTTTGATGAAAATGTTTACTACAAGGAGACTCAGCATTAAAATAAAGTCCTAACTGAAGTCCCAGGTTTCAACTTCACATGATTTTTCGTTCTTGAGTTATTTCATTCTCACATACACACACACACACACAAAACGGTAAAAACATGGTTATTTTGGATTCACGAGATCCGAAAACATGTATTTCCGGTGAAAACTCAATTTTGAAAAATCAACATGAAAATATAATGTTCCTCACCTATTCATACAGGGCAAGAAAAAGTAAAAACTGAATGGTTCTCAAACCAGTAAAAATAATAAAATTTAAAGTATTAGAATCTCAAAAAAAAAATAAAGAGAGAATTCAAAAATTGAAACACAAGAAAAAATAATACCAAACATACCTACTAGAAAATGTTGGTTTGAAAAACATGAGTACAGAAAATGAAACAAACTGTAGTTCTCCCTGAAGACTTTATTGTGCAGAATATTTACAAACCTTTTTCAGAGAAAGGAGAAGTTCCTCTTTAGAGAAATTCATACATCAAATTACAAAAATAAATTAGAAATTAGTAGAAATCAGACGAATTTTTTAAAAATGTAAAAAAAAAAATTCATTAAAAAAATTAATTTTGTGAAAATAAATAACAAAACAGTGAATTGGTACAAGAAAATAAAAAAGGACTTAAAAATACTGAATATTTTCAAATAGCAAATTAATAAAAAAAATTTTATGAGTAAACTAAAAAATCTAGATTTCCAGAGAAAAAAAGCAACTGTGAATCTCAAAAATTGACAGAAAAACCAACTAAATGAAAGAATAAAGGAAAAGTTTTGGAAGCAGTAGAAATCCAAACTATGTAAACATGATCACAACTTGGAATTTATTCAATTTAAGAACAATAAGCAACCCCATGACCGAATGAGATGAGGATAATATGTATGAAATGTAAATGAGGTGTAGTCTTGTACAGACTCAGGCCGACCATTCCTGAGAGAGTATGGTTAATTGAACCCCGATCAACAAAGTACACCGTTAACCACTGTCTAGTATTGAAATCCATATAAAAGTGACTACCTTTACTAGGATTACCTTCATCTCCAAAAATTTGCTGTTGATCAGCTCTTGGCAACAACTTTACAACCAGACCAACCCGGCATTTAATTCATTTTAAAAATTTTTACTTTCTCTTGCCTGTATGAATATATAGGAAGGAAAGTAATGTTTTCATGTCGATTTTAAGAAATTGAGTTTTCACCGGATCTACACGTTTTCAGACCCCCTGAATCCAAAAAAGATGTTTTTAGCGAATGATCTGTGTGTGAACAGAATATCTCAAGAACGAAACATTGTACGAACTTGAAACCTGAAACTTAAGTTACATGCCACTACCGGACCCAACATGAACATTTTCATCAAAATCGGTCAACCGGAAGTAGTAGTATGTTTGTGTAATTTTTCACTTTTTTGCGATTTTCTCAAAAACTGGTCCTACGATTTTTTTAAAAATCGCCTGGTTTACTAAATTTTTTATGCTCTACAAAATAGGGTAGGCGCCATGTTTGCTGAAATTCTTGGTGAGGCTGTTTTCACGTAAAAAAATTGTTGTTTTAAGATTACGGCTTTAATATGCATTTTAGCGCAAAAATTTATATAATAAAAGTTGCAGACAATTTAAAATCCTACAACTTTTATTTCAAACATTTTTTTGTATAACACTTAGTTTAGCAGTAATAAGCGATTTTCTGTTTTTTCTCACAAAAACATGTGAAAAATCGATTTCTTTTTAAGATTTCGGCTTTAGTATGCATTTTACGACAATAGTGTATAATCAAATTTATAGGAAATTAGAAGATCTACAACTTTTATTTAAAGCATTTTTCTCTAAAGTGCCTAGTTTAGCATGAAAGAATGATTTTCTGTATTTTAAAGCTAAACTGCAGTTGATTTTCATTTTGCGTCTTTTACTCATGATTAAAATGAGGTTATGTTCTTTGAGGTTAGGTTTCTGTTTATATTTCTAATGTTTTTATGACAAATGTTACGTTATATTGTTAATTATTTGCATTGGCAAGAGAAAGTCGTGTGAGTGTTTCACACCAGATTTTTATTTTTAGTTTATCTAAAGTCGCACCAACCGCTTGGTTATTAGCGACTACGGTGGATTTTAACTTGTAATAATTTCCACACCCTAGCTGGGAATCAAACCGAAGACCTCCACATCGTAGGCTAATGTGCTACCACTGTGCTACGGAGGCAGCATTAATAAAAGAGTAAATATAGTTCAGTAACCTTAATTATGTGAACATTTTCAGAAAAATAATTGTGTATTGAGTAAAATAACCAGTACTACCATTAAACAAAATGAGTACAACACATTAACAATTTACTACCATTTTGTATACTTACTGTTCAAAAACAATAGACAATACACATGAGAAAGATTCATGATTGTAATTATTGTTTGTTAAAAAAAGATATATAAATCAATATTTAAAATAAAAGTCGTGTAGTGTACCTAACTTAATGGCAACAATTATTATAGATAAAATTTAGGTAACAGTGTACAAAATTACCAACAGATAATAATTTAAACGATTAACATAACTACTTGACAAACGAAAGGAAGTTTCAGTTACCAGAAGTGACAGCAGACCAGAGATAAAAATAATTAATATTGTGTTGTTTAGTTCATCAGCCGAAAGGCTGGTTCGAACCTGTAGTGGTTTTACTAAGTAAAATGAGGAATGAGGTGGTTTACCATTGCTTTCCTCATTGAGTGGAAAAGTATGCTTATCAGCATGCCGGGCCCTCTGAAAAGCACATATTTTCCACTCTGCAAATGACACCTTCACTACATTAACCACAGGGTCTGGCTGTATAATGAAATTCATTACTTTCAGAGGAGATAACTCTGATAAGTGTCTTTTACACCTCTACCTCATCTGTTCTTAAATGATTCAGTCATTTAATTGGCTGATCATGTGATAGAAACTGTTTATTTTAGCCCTGCAACGAACAGAGTGAATGTAAACAATTTGACACTCCACCTGTCTGTTATGGGCAGATTTTTATTATTATGTGTCCCTAAACACAATAAATCAATGCATTTTTACTTTCTCTTGCCCTTTATGAATCATAGGGAAGGAGAATATTGTTTTCATGTCGGTTTTTCAATGGAAATACATCTTTTCAGGTCTCCTGAACCAAAAAAAACATGTTTTTATCAATTCGCCTTCGAGTGTGTGAATAAATATTTCAAGAACAGAATATCATATGGTGTTGAAACTTGGGACTTAAGTTACGCACCACAAGCGGACCCCTACATGAACATTTTCATTTAAACCAGCAACCAGAATTAGTAGTTTATTCATGTAAATTTTTATTTTTTTGCAATTTTTCTTATGATTCTCTTTAAAATCACCTCATTTACTACATTGTTAATGCTCTATAAGATAGCATAATAAGTCTGCTGATGGGGTCTGTGCTCTCATAGCAAAAAATGTGTATTTAAGATTGCGGCCTTAATACGCCTTTTAGGGCAAAAGTGGTTATATCGAAAATTAAAAAAGCTATAACTGTTATTTCAAACATTAATTTTAAAAAACCTACAGCTCTTACGTCTAATATTTTATCTAAATAGCTTAGTTTAACGTCAATGAGTAATTTTCTGTACTATTCATTAAACATCATTCACTCATGATTAAAATTAGTTGTTTTTAATTTTACATGGTTTACTCATGATTAAACATAGATTATAATTAATTATTTACATTGGTAAGAGAAAGTTGTGTGTTTTACAGATATTTTTCTTTAAAAAAGTATTCCTTTACTCTTCATTCATAAATGTTGTTTATGTTATTTACATTATATTAAATTGAATACACCCATCACAAATAGGTGGTGTCAAAACTTATTGTATTTGACTGTAAATTTCAAGGTTAAAAAAATTAATAGAACTGATACTTCTTTGTACTCAGATCAAATAGATAACATGCAACGAAAGAAAGAAAAGGCAGGAGTGAAAATAGTACTAATCTATAATGGTATACTCTCAAAGTAATGAAATTCAATGAAAAAACAGACAAAGTACTGAATGACATGAATCAGTTTTTGAAAGGAAGTGCTTTTAAAAAAGGCATGATTCCCCATAATTACATTTACCAAATGATAGACGTAAGGTCAAAAAACTCACATCTTGTTTTCTTGGTAAAATTTTTGGTTTCAATCGACTCAAAAAATTGAGCAAAATTTTATTGGTAACAAATTCTGCACTTTCTTCAATACTGTAATTAAAAAGAATAAATAATTGGGGAATTCAGGTTTTTTCCTAATGATTGCTTCAGGTTAAAAGATAACAGTAATGTATCAGTAAAATTGCAGTTCTATCTACACAATATAGTTCTCTTTAATTAATGTTATGCGTGTTCTGGTCTTAAAATATACCTTAAAGCTGCAATTTACAAACATTCATTTTTTTAGAAATAAAATTTTCCAAAATCCTTTCTTAATGAGCACCTATGGCACTAATGGAACCTATATACCAAATTTCAAATATTTAGATGCACAGTTTTGAAGGTAAACAGGAATACCTATATACTCGCTTTTATAAACTATTTTTTCTTGAATAGGTCAATTTTAGACTGTGTTAAGTAATTACTCTAAAAATTTCTGGAGGCGTTCTTCTTGCAGTCTTATCATTGAAGCTTTTCTCCTTTCTTCCATCCATATAGTGTTCTGCTTTTGTTCTTCATGGAAACCCTTAAAATAAGTAGATAGTCAGTATTCTGAAATTGCTTCTGTCCATTACATTTCCTCAGTTTATATAAAGTTTCTCAACATTCTTTCTGACTTCTTTAAACTTTTTATCCAGCACCCACCTTAGGTCTGTTTTTTTTTTTGCTTGTTTAGTCACAATGGACCACTTTAGTCAGCTTGGAAGCCTTCAGTTTTCAATGGTATTCTTTGAGATTCTCCGAACGCTTTTTGCGAACTTCTTCTGAACAAACCCTGACTGCCTTCTTAGGTGCATGCGTCGTAAGTCGGATGTTGTGAACTTTGATTGTTTGCTTGTATTTCGGTGGTTTTTCGATTAAGTCTTGTTCTGTTCAGTCTGTTTCTGATTAAGTTCAGTTCTTTCATGTCATTCAGTACTTTATGCCATGCGTATTGGGTCTGGGATTTGGATTTCAACAAGTGTTTGACCAATTTATTAAAAAAGTCTGTCAGGTGCCATTCTGAGGATGTGACCAAAGTAGGACATCCGTTTCTTTCTTATTGCTACTGTGATGGGTTCTATATCTTCATAAACTTGGTCGTTCGGAAGTAATCTGAATTGGTTATTGACTTTGTGTTTTTTTTTATTTATTGTTATTGGTCTATTGTTCATTATATTAAAAATTTGTTTTGACAACCTTTCTACACAGGTGTCTGTAGGTTTTAGTGATAGTTTCCAGATTGTTCCTATAATTTTTATTTTTATAATACAGTTCTTCCCTTCTTCATACCAAGTACTTCCTGTCTGCTATCTTTGGACACATTATCTTACAAAAAATTGTTTTCTCAAATTCCTGTTTTTCTTTTATACCAGCCTTCTAGGTTATATTCTAAGGCATTCACTCCTGTAGACAGGCAAGTTTTCCCACAGTACCACAATCAGATAAATGAAAAATAAAACAATCTGATTATCCTGAATCATTTTTGATTGCTATTCAGGTCATCAGCCGAAAGATTGGTTTGAACCTTTAGAGGCTTTACTAAGTAAAACGAGGAGTGAGGTGGTATACCGTTGCCTTCGTCACAGAGTGGAAAAGTAGCCTGTGCTTATAAGCATGCCAGGCCTTCTGAAAAGCATCTACTTTCCACCCTGTAACACCTTCACTTCATTCACCACAGAGTGCGGCTGTATAATGAAATTCATCGCTCTCAGAGAAGAAAACTTTTACTAGTGTATTTTGCACCTCTATCTCTTCTGTTCTTAAATGCTTCAGTCACATTATCGGCTGACCATGTGATAAGAAACAGAACTATTATTTTTTGTAGCCATGGAACAAGCAGATCAAATGCAAATAATTAACACTCTATCTATCTTTTATTGGGCAAAAATGTTCTATTAAGAACTTTAAAAATATACTACCAATCCCTGCACACTTTAAAATATGACTTAATTTGATCAATCACAAATATTTTTATTCAAATTTAAAAATTAAATACTGACATATTGTCTAATGTTACTAAGGAAGCTCTAAGCTTTCCAACAGTGAAAGAATTATTGAAATCGATTATGTAGTTTCTGAAACTACCTAAACAAACAAATATTACTCCTTTATAATTTTAAATAATATTTTAATAACGTTATGATTTTTAAAAGACAGAGACTAAGATTTCCAATGGTGTGACTGAGTTATGTAAACCATTTGGTAGTACAACTTTCACCAAAATCAGTTCAGCTATTTAGGCAGTAGAGCATAACTAATGCACATACTTGTACATATCCTACTGAACAACCCATTCACTTTTAAAGCTGAATAAAAATACAACAGTTCAATTAACTGTTATAATTTAATTCCAATTAATCATTAAATAAATAAGAAAATTAACAAAGTTATCATCATACATTATTTCACATATAAAAGAAAAACATGTATAAACTACTTGGATACTTAAAACAATAACAAACTGAAAAGCAAATTGCGTGAACTAAGATAAGATTATTACATTAACCAAAAGTTAAATAATTACACGCAAATAAATTTAGTAGATTACAACAAACAGTGAATCTTATTTTATTTCAAATTTACTAAAAATAATAATTCATTACTTCTGAAATAACAGTTTATAAAAAACACTCCATACCACAAAGTTATTTCCAAAAAAAGTATTTTAAACAAGATCTCCTTTTCAAAATATTTTACATAATTTACTGTAATTAATTTTTTGCAGTGTAATAAAAATCAATCTAATGAATCAAATTAAAAACCACTAACCACTTTTTTATTTTGTTAAAAGGAATACTCATATTAAAATATATATGGGCAGGTGAAAAGTTTGAAACGGCTTAATATTTTGAATGTAATGAAATTTTAAGATACGTGTATGGAAATATGAACCTCACTCAAATATAAAACACTTATATAATAAATCAAAAAATTTTGTTGGCCATCTTGAATGTAAGTTTATTTTTTTTTAAATGGAAAGGTGGTCATTTGACACATGACTTCAATGTGAAATTTTAAGACAATTTGAATAGTAAAAACCACATGACGATATCTCATACGATTTGGAAGATATTTGTCTTTCTTTACATTTCAGGAACACCTTATTGAATGCCATGTGTAATATTAATTATCATAATTTAATATTTATTTAAAAATTATTCATGTGTATTTTTTAACTTAACATTTTATTGACATAAGTTATTTTGCGTTACATAATTTACTAAATTACATTCAACAAAAACGTGCTACTCATAAAATGTTAATGTTCAAGACAAATATAAAAAAACGATGTCAAAATAAAAACTAAGAAAATGGCACAATAAAGATGTTTACAAATTTAATTCATAAGAGTTATTATAATTAACTAACAATTTGTTATTTTTGCGACTTTTTGTCACTGTAGCACAAAAATATAAAATGATAATCAAATAGAAATAAGAAAAAATAATGTATTCTGGAACCTCACTGACTATTTCCAAATGTTTACGTGACAGATTGATTGGTCAACTGACTTATATCAGTCACATGACAGGACCAATCAATCAAATTTGTTGGTCACATGACCAACAAAAACAGAAAAAACTAGATTATTACATTACTGCACGTGTTACTTCATTAAATGTCACATGATTTGAATAATCAAAATAACCAATTGGAAAAAAGCTTTAATCTTTTAAATAGTGAAATAAATTTAGAAACTGGCAGAGTAGTTTTTGGGATTTCCTCATACAAAAAGCAAATGTTACTTTTTTACAATATTAGAATAGATACTGCATTTGAATCGCTTGTTCAAGAAACAACACGAGTCCAACGTAAGTGATTTTTCAGGAAATACAGAAATTACACTGGTCTGCATCAAAAATTCCCCTTGAACTTTAATAGGTGATCTGTATGTATTTTGACCCCCTGAATCCGAATCTGACCTCCGTTTTGCTCCATCACCCACCATTTTTAGGGGGTGGGCCACTCACCCTTATTTGAGAAATTTCAACTTTCTATCAGTATGGTGCAACTATGAAATGAAATTGTGCAGTTGTATCTCGTTTTTATGGTACTTCAAGACCTACCTAACACTGAAAGAGTACAATAAGAGAGTATTGATGTATTGATACATTTAGTGCATTTTTACTTATACAATTTTTCTGGTCCAAGATACTTGTCTTCGAATACATATACTTAAAGAGAGTGGTTTTACTTGGAGGTAGCTTTTCTCTTGTACTGATCTCTAGGAGTTTCAAGCAAGAGTAACCAGCAGTAGTCTGCTAACATACTTAAGTTCCACTTCCCAGAGAACAGTTTTTTGAAGAGTGCAATGTCTTGATGAAACCTTTCTCCGTGTGCATCGTAAACTACTTCCAAGTTTTCTGGGAAAAAGTCCAAATGCGCGTGTAAAAGGTGCAATTTTAATAACATGTTGCAACCCCTCAACTCATATGCAGATTCTCATATGCAATTCTTCGACAAGTTCAACATAATTTTCATTTTTGTTAAATCCTGAAAAATTTTCACACACGTCCTTAAATGCAGCACAAGCTCTTTTTTTCTTTTCAATTTAAGTGATTGATGGTCACTGAATCTTTAAAAAGCTCTCTAATTTGTGGACCAACAAAAATTCCCTCTTTAATTTTTGCTTCACTCAAACGTAGAAATTTGCTCTTCAAATACTGGAATCCATCTCCTGTGAGTTTGATACGCAAAGGATGCAAAAATATCTTTTCACTCGAAACTAAAGGCTCATTGGCAACAGTGTTTTGATCAGGAACTAAACTTTCACACGAGGGCCAATTTCGAACAGTATAATTTTTATCGCGAGCTTGCTATCCCACTCACACAGAAACCAACAATGTTTGGTGTATCCCGATTAAAGTCCTGTACGTAAAGCCACAACCTTAAAATCAGCATAGTGCTTCAGGGGATGATCTTTATAACCAATTTTTTCAAGGATACGGCTGATATTTTTGTATGTCTCATTCATGTTGACCGTGTATGCAACCAGAACTGAGGGCAAATCATTATCATTTGCCAACAAAACAGCTTTTAAACTGGTTTTAGATGAGTCGATGAATAGGAGCCAATTTTCTGCATCATCGGCATGTTAGGTTAAATCACTAATCCATTTACATTATTGCAGTACACTAAGTCACCATCCCCCGAAAACAATCATTTAAACGAATCTAGCCGGGATCTAGAAACAGAATTGTTCACTTCTTTTTCCAAGAGGTTCCATTGCTGAAGCTGAGACCCGAGCAGTTAGGCTTTAGTTTTTGGGAGGTTTAAATCCCGGATGAGATCATTAAGCTCCTCTTGTGTGACCAGATGAGGCTCTAAGCGTAAAAAATGTACTGAAAACGTTTAATCGTCGCTAAGCTTATCACTTGGCCCGGCTTCCCACCCTGCTACACCTCTGAACTAACGGTGATGTCACCCCTCCCCCTACGGTCTTCATGCCTAAATGTGTGTACACTGAGATAACATTTTCTATGGAGGGGAGGATGGGGTACTTACAACATCCCCCCATCCCTCGCTTTATTAGGAATAACCGCTTTTAGGTGTTTTTTTTGAGAATTTCGAGGGGGCGCCCCCTCAAAAACGGTGGGTGATAGAGAGAAACGAAGGTCAAATCTGGATTCAGGGGGTCAAGATACATAAGAATCACCCATCAAAGTCCAAGGGGAATTTTTTTATTTTTTTTTGCAGACCAGTGTTATTTTTCTAATTTCATTGATACACATTGCTGAAAATTATTTGACATGAATTTGAAGTACTTCTTTAAAAGTAATGTATTCATTTTTATATTTTATCTTATTTTTAATGGATATTAGTAGAAGAGGGAATTTTCCAGCATGGACTTGTGGTTTTCTCAAACAAATGCATATTGATGAAATAAGTCGGCCGGCCCATGGTGTAGTGGTCAACGCAACTGGCTACTATCCCGGGGTCCCGGGTTCGATTCCCGGCCAGGTCTGGCAATTTTTCATCTCTAAATCACCACATATTGTTACCTACACACAAGCCCGAGGCATCATCACTCAATAAAAAAAAGTAGACCTAAAGCAACTTGTTTTGCTTAGGATATTCCAGTCTATTTTATATTATAATATTAATTTACAGATTATTTTTTAAGACTATAATGTGTTATTAAAAATGTAGTTAAATTTATTATTCATTTTAATTTAAAAAAACCAATTAACATTACATTTCTTCAGGCTTATCATCTTTTCCTGTTGATTTTTGTTTTTGTTTAACGTCCAACTGTTCTGCAATTACTACTAATGCAAACAGTGAAGGATGAAATTATTTTTTGTAACGTATGAAAATAAGCCGTGCCTGAATAGGATTCGAACCCAAGACCGCATGATGAGAGGCGAGCACGTTATCAACTACGCCAATGTGTCCAGCAATTTTTCTGTTGATGGCCATAAAAATATTTCTAATGTTGTTTCTTAAACAACAAAAAATTTCTGCAGGTTAAATCTACTACAATAGTAACTGGACTTGTGGTTTTCTCTATAAAATAATAGAAATGCAATGAAATATTCAATTTTTAACACTAACTCAATTTTGATGATTCAAATTTTTTTTGACTAACTCAAACAAGTGATTCATTTATAGGTCATTGAGAATATGAAACTACTTCTAAATTTTTTTTTGGGCAGTCGGTTTTACAGGAAAATGCAATTTTAAATTACGGTAAGGTAAAAAGATATTTTTGTACAGATACACTTTCGTGTTTCAGCAAGGCACTCCATTACTGGATCTGTCACTGGTATACTCAATATACACAATCATTTACAGCCGTAATATGACACCATCTATTCTAAATGAAGCTTTGATTCCTTTATGTAACTCTGTTTATATAACACTGGACAAGATTTAATTTTACGTTGGACACAGGTACACAGTCAAAAATCTGGTGTGAAACACTCACACAACTTTCTCTTGTTAATGTAAATTATTAACAATAAACCTAACATTAGTAATAAAACAGAAATAAACAAAAAACTAATCTCAATAAACAAACCTAATTTTAATCATATATGAAAAACGCAAAATGAAAATCAACCTCAGTTTGGCTTAAAAATACGGAAAATCACTCTTTCACGCTAAACTAGGCACTGTAAAAAAATGCTTTAAATAAAAGTTGTAGATCTTTTAATTTCATATAAATTTTATTATATACACTTTTGTCATAAAATGCATTCTAAGGCCAAAATCTTTAAAAAATTTATTTTTCACTTGTTTTCGTGAGAAAAAACAGAAAATCGTTAATTACTGCTAAACTAAGCGTTATACAAAAAAATGTTTGAAGTGAAAGTTGTAGAATTTTAAGTTCTCTACAACTTTAATATATAAATTTTTGCGCTAAATAGCATAATAAAGCCGCAATCTTAAAAACACAATTTTTTTACGTGAAAACAACCTCTCCAAGGATTTCAGGAGACATGACGCCTACCTTATCTTGTAAAGCATAAAAAATGTAGTGAACTAGCGATTTTAAAAAAAATTGTAGGACCTGTTTTTGAGAAAATCGCAAAAAAGTGAAAAATGACACGAATAAACTACTACTTCCGGTTGACCGATTTTGATGAAAATGTTCGTGTCGGGTCCGGTAGTAGTATGTAAATTAAGTTTCAAGTTTGTACGATGTTCCGTTCTTGAGATATTCTGTTCACACACACACACACACACACACACACACACACACACACACACAGACCAATCGCTAAAAACATGTTATTTGGGTTCAGGGGGTCTGGAAAACATGTAGAGCTGGTGAAAACTCGATTTTGAAAAATTGACATGAAAACAATACTTTCCTTCCTATATATTCATACAGGCAAGTGAAAGTAAAAATAGTCTAATTGTATAATGCAAATTACTACAGGAATGTAATTTTTAAAATGTATGATAGAATGTTTCTTTTACAATATTTAAGAATGCAGTTCATACTTTGCCAGTACATGTCAGCCAAATAATTATTGGAAATTTGCCATAAAATTGCTAGTATATCAGATAACGAAAATACTGTAATATGTTTATTGACAAAATTTATAAAACTTAGATAAATTTCTCTGGAATTTTTGAAACACGAGTTTTATTATTATTAAATTAAATGGAAAAATGAGTTAGGAAGTACCAAAACTAAAAAAGTATTTATTAAAAATTTGAGTTCAGTTCACAACTGGTAATTTTTCCATTGACTAGAACCAAGTACTTATAAAATATGTAAAAAGGAATAATTACATTCAAAATATCTTAAAAATTTTTAAGTCATACTTATAAATAATAAAATTATAAAATTATTTCAGTTGAAGGAAAAGCCACCCACAAATGTAAATAATCAGTACATTGATAACACAAGTGGTATTTGCTGCATTCTACAATTTATACAATTTCATTATGAAGTATACAAAATTTGTGTAACAAAATAATTGAAAGATTGAGTTAAATAAACTAATTTTTACTCCTTTCAATATTTTCATTGTGCAAGTGCAATCACCTTTTGTTATTATTATTCTATCCACTTAATGAAATGAGGATGATACACACATCTATAATGTATCCAAAAAAACTAAAACTCCTGTGATTTAAACAACATTATTATCGAAAGAAACTCATAAGGAACCAATTACCGTGTCCTCTAACCTACGTAAATTACTTTAAAAATAAATAAAAAAAATTTCATTCATGCAGTTCATATATTCACTTTGGGTGAATGGATGTAGCCCGTAACAAAAAAAAACCTAACAGATCAGTAGGACCAAATGAATATGTCCTTGTACAAAATAACAACCGGAAGAAAACATTTCAAAAAACATTGATATATAAAATAAACAATTTACTAGTTCTCAGAAGAGCAATGTGCTAGGATGTGTTTGTTGCAAAAGCTTAGATATCATAAATTGTTTTTCAAATGACTTCATTAAAAAAATACATGGGGATGTGTTTAGCCAGAATCTGTTTTTCTAAAAGTCTAGCTTATCCGAAACTCATTAAAAATTGTATTTTGAATGAATAAAACACAAAAATATGTGGCCGTCTCCAAAGCATAGTAGTTAGCGCACTAACCTACCATGAGGAGGTCCTGGGTTCGATTCCTGACCAGGGTCTGGAAATTTTCACTCTTTAAAACCCACTGTTCTTGCTAATAACCAAGCAGTTGATGCGACTTGAAATAAATACAAATTTATGTATTGTAAATATTGCATAATATTTTGCACGTAGGCCTACAGGACCTTTGAATGCATGGCTTTACGAACTGAGGGGTACAAGAGGAGCAGGGAGACCGAAGAAGAGATGGACACCAGAACAGGCTCAATTACAGCCTAATCCATGATAGACGACGACAACAATTTTGCAAGTAAATTAAATGGATGACATCTATAAATTAAGTGTATACACAATATTAAATTCATGTATAATAGTGTAGTAATATGATATACTGTTAGGGACAATATCCATTCAAGAGTTCAGTGTCAAGGTGGCACAGCTGATTGATCATTCTTTGTACAAATACAATACTGTGTTCCATAAATGTTTCATTTCATATATTTGTAAACCAATTGTTTGTTTATTCAGTTTACTGGACGCATTTATTCATTGTACAATAAATCTTGTACTTGGTTTTTACATATATAATGTAGAGTTTCCCTTAAAAAAACATTCACATAAAATAAAATGCATACTGATAAAGTAGTAAATAATGTATTGTACTACATTGCCAGTCACAGTAAACAATTAATGAATAGGTTTGAATGAATTGTGGGTGCATTCGTCTGGTTATAAATAAAAAATGGAGCCAAGTCATAATGGTGTCTGCCACCCATAAAATATTCAATTCAAGTTGTGTGAGATCCTAGTATGATAAGAGTTCAATACATAAGAGATAATACATTAGATTTTAAATAAGGTTCCAGCGCATCCAAAATTTAGTTAATCTTGGAAAAGGACATGGCCCTATAAAGTTCGGATAAACGCATCCCTTATGTATATATAAATACCGTATACAGTTATGATAAAATACATTTACCACGGGGCCAACTCATAGTGTAGAGTTCAGCGCAATTGGCTAATATGCCGGGGTCCCAGGTTCGATTCCTGGTCAGGTCTGGCATTTTCTCATCTGTCAATCACCTCATATCATTACCTACACACAAGCCCAAGGCTTATGTAGGCATCATTACTTAAAAAATCTCTCAACACAATTGATCGTTCTATTAAAAAAATCTTAAATATACCACAGAATATAAGTTACAAGTATTTTACCAGAAATTAAGCATCAAAACCATCACTGAATCCTTATTACTAAACATACTAGCAGTTTGATGGCAAGGAAGGTTTCAAAGATTACTAGGCAAAATGTGTACTACAATTTTAATTAACTTTAGTATTTGCATACCTTACACTAGAAAAATACAGCAATTTTTTTACATAATACAATACAAAAATAATTATCACAAAATAACACATCTCATATACAAACAATGCCTATTGGGAACCAATGAACTTGCACTATACTAAAGTCATAAGATAAATGCTGATGATAATTAGCTGCAATATAAATAACTTATATTTAAAAAAAACAAAGATCGTTACTGAAAATTCCCTGTACTTGCTAAAATTCTAAGTAACAATTGGCCCTAGTACTAAAGGTCTGAGCATGAGATTACAGTTACCTATTACAATAGTCTTGCTCAGTTTATTGCAGAATCAGAACTCACCATAAACCCTTCATTTGCTTAATAAAATAAAATGTAAAGAGGGTACACATAGTATATGGATATGTCATTAGTATACTTCATAAATTTTTTTTCATGTTCAAAAACAAAATTTTTAGATCTAGCTATATTATACAGCAATTCTGTAGTGGTTTACAAAAAAACTTAAAATGTTCTTGGCTACAGATATTTAAGTTACTGCCTCTTATGTAATAGTGAGTGACATATCTCCCTCTAGCATAACAACTGATTTCACTGACCTGATCCAATTTGGTCTGTGGTGAATACCTAGGAAAAGTTAAACATCTGCATTTCGTTCAACAGCCTAAGAGATAAAATGGGGATAACTTAGGTACTTAAAGCAATAAATATTAAAACTATATCAATCCAAAGAGCAATTACTCTGAAAATCATCGTGCATATTTTCAAATGAAACCTAGATAACAATGTAAAAAGTAAAACTAGAAAAACCCTTCTGATGGCATATACATTACCATTTAAGTATATCAATTTATTCTACTTTTTAACAAAGAATTAGCTAACTACAATCCTCACATCTATCAAAAAAGTAGCTTCTGGTATTTGTTAATATCCTTAACACAAAACTAAACAACCAAAATTTTCCTCCAAATTTTGTTCACAATTTTATACTTTACTAGCAAGGCCTGCGTGGCTTCGTATGTGAAACATGTGTAGGACCTAATCAATTTTTTTTAAATAAATAAGTGTCTAGCTGCTAGATCGACTGTATGTACTCCAACACACACACATACACAAATGTTTTGATAAATTTCCTGCATATGTATCTTGTTCATCATCCCTTCAACTATCTACTTCAACAATAAGTATACACACACACACACGTGTGATTCTTATATGTATTTCAGGTGTTATATCTGACGACATGTCCTATACTCCTCCTGGAGTCTCCAGGGCGCAAAAAAAAAAAAAAAAAAACACGACTTTTTGATATTTACCGGTGTACATCTCTCATCATCATATCAAACCCCTTCATCTACTTCAACAGCAATACCTACTCACATGTACACACACACACACACACTTAATGAAAATCCTTATTAGGGTCCTTATGGTTATCATTTTCGAAAATTGAAAAAGAAAATGTTAGTGTGAATGTAAATACAAATATACTGTCAAAATTTCATGAAAATCTGTTCAGTAGTTTTGGAAATCAGCCTGCACAAAAAAAAACACGCTTTGTCTTTATTATATTAGTATAGAAATATAGATAAACTAACTTTTCCAAAATCTGCAGCCCTGGTCAGTACCACAGGTCAACCAGTAAATCAGCCGCCAGACAGTAAACAATTCCAGTAATCAGGTGTCTGTAATTCCTAGTCCCTGAATAAAAACATTACCATGATAACTGGCAGTGACCTCTTGTCACCTACAGAGGGACTTACGACAGATAGTACACAAATTGATCACAAGGATCAGTACTGAAGTTTGGGCCAACAATCCACTCATTTATACAGGATAATTTAATAGATCCATGGCATACATTATTAATACACAAAAAATAAGGAGAAAGGGAATTAACCTGAACTAAAGATTTCTGCAGTAGACCTACATCAGATCTTGAGGAGGTCCTACAATATACAAACACGCCTTTCTCATAACCAGTCTTATTTTTATAAACAATACAAATTTTTAGTTAAAAATGAGTCATAAACTACATTGTATTTCAGGCAATGTTTAAGAATTGTAGAGACAATGAAGCCACAGTAGTGTCATATAGATAAGGTTATTTAAATTTAGACTGAGTGGTGTATAAAATTAAATAGTAGTTCAAATAATTTAGAAGTTGGCGGTTTGCTTAAGTTACAAAATTAAACTATATAGTACACTTGGTTTATAAGAAAATACACTTACCTAGGTTCTTTGATATCTTTAACTGGGAAAGTAAATTGATAACCATTCACAACGTCTGTGGCAAGATCCTCAGAACACAATGTGTTTTTTTCACACGGTACTTTTCTCAAGAATGTTTGATTTTCTTCACTTTGATTTAAACATGGAACATCTACAGCTACTGTGCTAATTTTTCTAAACATATTTTTGCAAGCTCTTTCCTTGTTAATAATTGACCTATTTCCGTAATATTCTAAAAAATAATTCCTATCTAACACTGAGAAAATCGCAGGTTGACTAAAATTAGTTCGCATGGTAATATTACCGAATATAAAACCTAAGGTTTCTTTTTGATAATGTAAATCCGTTTTTTGAACACCAAACTTTATTATAAATTGATAAAAGTCTTTCGTATTCCATGTTCCTGTCACACGACTGGAGTTAACATCACATAACACTATGACCACTAGAATGATTGAAATTAAGTTAAAATCGCGATTTAGTGAAAATAACATATTGAAATTAAACATAACCTACAACTTTCATGTCAACATTATCAACTAAACTGACTCGAACTCTGCGCCAGCGCACTTTAGCTAGTCACAGCCACAGAGTCTCCCGTTTGTTCCTGTAATGTCAGATTGGTTTACTTTCTTCCGCAAGAGCTCAGCACCCATGAATGCGCGGTGTTCAAATACTTTTCTCTTTACGCATGCGATTTTTCCTGGAAGACAATTCTTTTTTATTTATGAATTAAATCGCATCGACTGGTTAGGTTATTAGCGACACTGTGGTTTACATATCCTTCTATTTTTTAAATGTATATAAAGTGCAAAGACTTGATTATTTAATTCATGATATTGAAACAATTTACCAAAAAATATTGTCCATAATCATCACAAAACAAGCAGAAAATGATAGGAAGAATTTTTAAAAGTAGGTAGATTTTCACCCGAATTATTTAACTTTGTTTTATTTTGTTAACATTCATTGTTATCACTGTTGTATGCATAACTCAATTTCTTTTTTATGCCATATTTTATGCACATACTACCAGATTGGCTACCAGTTTTGGAAAAATATTTTACTTTGATGATCATTTCCAGCCATGTTCTGTCCACAATTTGATTATCTTGAGCTCTTAGCAAGATATTTTTTGGAATCTATTAAAGGCCTGGATGTGGCTGATTCACAATCAGATTTCCAGGTCATGGTAGCTACGTGTATAATACAAGAAATGGATGCAAGTGAAGAATAGAATAATTGTTCACAAACTATTTAACATGCTTAGTACAAAAAAATAATTTATATATAACATTCAATAATATTCTCAATTCAGGAACTTTTCAGAGTTACTTTTCTAATAAAATTGTCAATTTTGTTAAACAACCTGCTTGCTTTCTTCTGTCTGAATTTTGTATACGACAATTTGGTTATTTTGTACAGCTGTTTATCTTTTACCACAGATTTTGGATGTTAAAGTTTCAATTTATGATAAAATATGCTTTATATTACAGCATTCATAATGAGAGTAATTCAAGATGTGTTTTACTTACATGAACTTTAGTGTGTTTAAAGAAGACAGTAGTGCATTTTCAGTAGTTGGTGAACTGTAGAATCCTTTAGAATAAGAAGTCAGTTTCTTCTTCAATCCAATACTTACCAGTAAGTTTTGTAAACCAGTATACAAACAAATAAACTGAATAAACCTTTAATGTAATCATCAATTATTACTCAACAAAAGGCCTGGGTTTTGTTTCAAAATAGGGTCTGGAAATTTTAATGGACAATTCCATACTGTATGAACTACCGTAGTAGTTGCTATAAAGATGCTAATGAAACGTTTATTAAAAATAAAGTTTTAATAAAGATTAACTTGTTCTGTTGAAGAATTTTCTTTTACGTCTGGCTGCTTTGATGGAGAATGATACACGAGTTATGAAAAATACCACACCTGACTGGGAATTTATACCCAGAACCCCTATCATAAAAGCCAACTGTGCAGACTAAAACACCAATGGTCTGTTGGTGTAGTGGCCGGCCTGGTCAAAGACTGGGTCGTTAATTGTTAAAAAGTCAATCAGTGGCTAGACTAGAATATTTTGTACAATTCATTCTGAACATAGTCTGCTGAGGGGTTATTAAACGTCACTCAAGACCAAGTGTCAATTACTGAGGGATTGAGTGACAGAGGGTGATATACATCTAATAGATCCTTTGGAAGCTTGATGACCTTTTATAGAATTAATGTTATCTGGGCTTGTGGGGCTCTGCCTGGGTAGATTAAGTTTCTAGTAGAATAGTCTCAGGAATAAGCTGCTGATACAACTACCAGATATTTTTCCAGGAAGATTTCATTCAGATATCATCTTCAGACATATTGTTCATTTCACAAAGATATATAATTTTAGCTCAGAGAATAATAGGTGGTATAATACCATCAAAAAAGATTTTTTGTTTTACACATTGATGTAATGCAGATGGTGGAGAGTGATATATTATCCCAAATGAGTGATGAAAAATCCCAGACTTGACCGATAATCAAACCCGGGACCCCTGGCATAGAAGCCAATAGTTTTGACCAGTACACCATGGGCTTAAGTGTATTACTTCATCATCTTCCGAGTTTCCTTGGTCAACTCCTACTCACCTCTCCTCCATAGCTCCATTGTTACTTTACTTTACTCTTGGTTGTTTTTCTTTCACCTCCAAGTGAAAATTCCTTCATGGCAGTCTACCCTCCTCTACCTCACCAACAAGTCTAAACCATCTTAGTACTGTCTGTACTACTCTTCTGGTCAGGTCGTCCATTTCAAGTTTTTTCCTAATTACATAATTTCTTAGTCTATATCCTCCTGTTTTCTTTTACATACTCCTCTTGAACTTTATTTCTGCAAATGTATTCTACTCTTTTGCTTCCTGCCACTTGCCCGTGTTTTTGCTACAAAAGCCAATATTGGCACTAAATAGACATATACATAATTTTCTAATAATACATAGGAATTTTGACCCAAAACTAGGCTTTTCACACTTTCAAGGAAACCACTTGCTTTCTGCTTTATTTTATTTAACTCCTTTTCTAACTTACCATATAATGAGAAAAATATATTTATACAAGTATAAAAAGTACACAAGTGGTTATCAAACTCTTATTTCATGTATCTGAATACTTGTGTATTTTAGGTAGTCCCAACAGCTGTTACGGGTTGCAGTCCCTTTCTGACTAAAGTTAACATTAACCCACTTTTTAACAGCCACTAAAGAGATATTGGCTTCAAATTTTTACCTCATATTCAGTATCATGTAATGCAATTTTAGTTAAAAGGATTTTGTAAAATGTTTAACAGAAAAATATTTTTCATTTTCACTGACACGGAGTCACCCAAAGCATTCACAAAACAGCTATAACTGGGGTTTAAAACAATTTACTAAAACATCTTACCATCAGTAGTTGTATTATAGTACTGTGCAAACCTTCTAAAAAATTTAAGTCAATAGCTTCAGTACTTTCCAAAGTAATAGCTGTTTTATCATACCATGTTTTAAGAAATAACACATTAAAGAAGAATCAACCCACCGGGTTGGTCTAGAGGTAAAGTCGTCGCCGCGAGTCAGCTGTTTAACAGCTGATTTTTGAAGACGAACGTTCCTGGTTCAAATCCCAGGAAAAGGTAGTTACTTTTATTCAGATTTGAATACTAGACAGTGGTTACCGGTCTACTTTGATGGTTGGGGTTCAATTAACCATACTCTCTCAGGAATGGGCGGCCTGAGTCTGTACAAGACTACACCTCATTTACATGTCATACACATCATCTTCATCTCATTGGGTCATGGGGTTGCTTATTGTTCTGAATTGAACAGATTGCAACATAAACACATTAGAAATAATAAAAAAAAAGAAGAATCAAATTGCACATTAAATGGCAAAAAGGGGTTCATCACACAATTACAAAGTAGAATCTAATACTGATATAAAATAATTCATTCACGTAAGTCTTGCCACAAAAGTACTGGTAAAAAATTCACCTTCATTACAAAAAAAACGAAATTGGAAAACCACAAAGAAAAATATTGTAAATGGAGTCCAGGTCTAACAGCCATATTATCGCCATGATAAGAAACAATTAACTAATCATAAAATCTTTTCTAGTGTTCAGAATTTAAAAATTTATACCTTATTTCAAAGCTAAAAGATCAAAATACTAAATTGCGTGAAAAACAAAATATAAAAACTTTGATAAATGTTAAGACTACTCCCGTTTAAACAAAACAGCTGTTTTTAACTTAGTAAATTTTCTGATTAGCAGTTTCTTACAAAAATGGACAACAGGAAATACAATTAAATAATACATCAAATTGTACAGTACTTCAAAATTACAATTAATGGAATTTTTTATTTCCAGAGCAACATTTCACTCACTCATAATTAACACAATAATAATAATACAGTAATAATAATAATAATAATAATAATAAATTGTGCATTTCGGCAACTTATGTACTCTCACTGTTGACGTGGCACTTACATCCTTACAATAATAAATAAATACAATATTGATAATCATAACAGTTATATTTACTTATAATTTATAATATGAATTCTTTAAAAAATAAAAATCATATTACAGATAAGTACAATAATAACATATTGACCAATAATAATACTACTAATAATAATATAACAAAATAATTATGTAATTCTAACAAATTATTATTTAACCCGATTTTAATAATTTTTTTAACAGAAGCACACTCGATTCAAAATTAATAATGTGCAAATTACAAAGGCTACCAATTTTCTTTTACTGGATGACTAAAATTTTAATAATCATTTGAAATTTTATATAAAAATTTGACTAAAACAAGCCTAAAAAGAATAGCAAGCATTATTAATTAACTTTTAATAATTTCTACATATAATAAGAAATAAACAAACTACTACATTGTTACTATTTAAATAATAATGTACAATAAAAATAATAATAATGATACACTACAATCTTCTAGCTTTCAAATTGTAGGACAGGTTGTTTTAAAATTTAATGGTGTCAGGCTTTTATAATAATAATTAATAATAATCATAATATAATTGAAAATTTTTATTGTCTTAATTCAATCATATAAACATACTTTGCTAGTCTGTATAATTATACATTAATTTTTACCACACAATCCAAAGAATATTATGATTATAAAATAATATTTTATATTATATATAACACACATTCCAAAATACTAATAAAATAAAATTCTAATAAAAATTCTGTTATCATAGATTATGTAAATGATGTTCGATTGGTTCATAAAATTTAAAAATTTGATTTCCAGCTAGGGTCTGGAAATTATTACAAGGGAAACCCTCTTAAACAAAAGGTAGTCACCAATAATCAAGCTGTTGATGTAACTTCAAATAAACTAAAAAAAATATTAATAAAAATTTTAACATTTGTACATCACTTGAATTAGTGGAATTTAGTACTGAGCTATTTACTGTTTAATTACAATATACAGAAAATTTGTAAATACTTTCCTTTCGCAATTCAAAGTAATTTAAAAATTTTAACATTGTGTACATCAGTAGAATTAGTGGAATTTAGTACTACTAAACTATTTACTGTATAATATTACAATATACAGAAAATTTATAAATATTTTCCTTTTGCCATTCAAAGTAATTTAATTTTGCTATACATACTATAGAACTGATCTCAGATGTAAATTAACAATTAAATTTTAAAATAAAAGGATAATATTGTTAAGTTAATTTACTTTTTTAAGTTAGCAACATTATAAGAAGGATAACATTTCTTTTGGCTTGTGTAGTTACACAAGTAGATTCTGTTTGTTCTGTAACCAAATTCAAAAGAGGAACGTTCTCAATTTTATATTAACATTGAAATATTTTACTAAATATTGTATATTATATTTTTCATTTTGTTCATCGATACCTACAGGTCCAGAGTTCCAGAGTTTAGTATTATACAAAATGGGTGAAAATTGAGGGTGTTACTCGCCAAGAACCATAAAAATGAAAATTTTTTTTCACTAAGATTGATTTTTTTTTTAATTTCACAAAAATGTAGGCTGCTAGGCTTCTCCCCCCCCATTTATGGGAAAAATTATTTATGATTTCCTACTTACATAGCATCTTAATAGATGTGGGATAAAGCTAACATCTGATGATATTTTTTGCGACATTTTGTATAGCTGTTGTTGTTTTTTGCATCCCAAACGCAAAATATAAAATAAAAATTCACACTATGAAAAATATAAAATTTTTCATCTGTAAACCACCACATATCATTACCTACGCACAAGCCCAAGGCTTATGTAGGCATCATCACTCAATAAAAAAAATAAATAAATAAAAAATTATTATGTAAATCAAAAAATTTATTTACTATTTATATTTTGTTATTTATATTATTACTTTTTTATTATTTTTATTTAAAATTTATAATTTACTTGAATATGGTTAAATATAAAGGGTGTCTATTTACTTCTCTATCCACCCAATTACCCTCTTGCAGACTTCTACTGGTCATCGCCTAAATTACTCCGCTCATCCACTGCAGTGCTTGGTGTCCTCTTTTCCTTCTCACTTCTGATATCCAGTTCCATATTCTGCTAGATCATCTGTCCGCGTTTTTCTGGCACATAACATAAAAGTGTAGTTTTTTGATTCATCTAACACCACTGTTTGGCCTTTGTACTGTTTCCCAGATTGCTTCATTCCTTATGTGGTCTAACCATGAGATCCAACTTCTTCTCCAAAAGTCCATCTGCACTGCTGCAATTATCCTTTTACCTCTTTCTCAAAATTTCTATATCTCTGCACTCAACATCAGAATAATTTGCTGTATGACTCCCCCAATCTCAATTTCCTTAAATCTGTTACTACCCTTCCCTGTGCTGCTCTGCTTATTATCTCCCTTTATAGGGAGATAATATCTAATATTACAAAGTAAAAGACTGGCTTAAAATTACCTTACCATGTAAATATATTCATATTATACTATTTCTGATAATATTTTTTGTTATTAACAAATTTATTTGAACATCAGATACATAATAAATGAAACAGATTTATAAAACTATTTACTTATTTCAACAATTGCAAAGTGTATGCAAGCAATTAAAATTTTATTTAAAAAATTTATATTAATAATAAAGACTAACAATCTCACTAAGAGTTGTGTATATTTTAATTAATTATACTTCAATTATGCAAATATATTTTTTATTTTATATGTATATAATTTTACCATATTAACTGCAGATTGGATAAAAAAATATGTCATTATATATATAAAGATTCAACAACTTTTTTATTTATTATACAAAGTATTTAATTTTTATATTTATTTATTTAAAAAATCTAAAGATACACCATGCTTGAAAATACTAATTACACAAATATATACATACAAAAACACACTATTATGTACTGTGTATAAATACTGGCTACAATTTATCAGATAAATTTAATTTACATGAAGGTAACATTACGAAAGTATTTCTAAATGTCATAACATTCAAAAATCATAAAATGAAGTTAATCAAAATACAGAGTATTTAAAGTGCCTTAAACACATGAATGAAGAATTTTGAGGTTAACTTATTTATTAATAATTTATTATATAATTATTTTTTCTCATAAAATCCGTTCCTATTATAATTTAAATTTTTGATCATAACTAGTCCAGGCACTTCCTAAATGTTATAAAAGAGGAATTTATTTTATAAAAGTGTAAATTTTGAATGTAAATGTCTTTTTCTCTTTTTTTAATTTAAGTTCATCAGGCTTTGACTATCATGGTCATTAGCCTTCATTAAAATCTGTTTAAAAAACAAAGAAATAAAATATATTTAAAAACACCCACAAAAAACTTACTACATGCTCAAAAACCAGTGTTGTCAATGTATTTAAAAAATTTCTTTGGTTAATGAAATAAATTTCAATTTGTGTTAATAAATGTCTGGCCTAGATATGAATAGATCAAATTGTAAAACACATTTAAATTCTGTTTAAGCTATATAAAATTAATTGTAGTTCTAGGCTGATACAATAATTTTGTGAACATTATTCTTTTGTATTTTATCATACGTACACTCCCGTTGTTGAATCTGATACTCAACCAAGATAATTTTATGTAGTCTCATTTAAAATATGCATTTCGGATAAGTTTACAAAAACAATACACAAAATATTTAAAAAAAATGAATACAACCTCAAGGGTGTTCCAATATTTTATTTCACTTTTGTTCATTTTTAAATTTTTTGTTCATTTTTATTTCACTGTTTGATCTCCAAAATATCAGTACATTTAAATTATTTCAAAATACAAAGTAAATAATGGTTTTGTTAATATTTTTAATAAACTTTAACTTATGATTTAAATTTTTCGTAGACCATAACAAGAATGTAGAAAAATAGTCTGGTCATAAACTGTTAGTAAAATTGTGTCTTAAAATTTTCAAACAAATTCCTCTTTTCATGAAATAAAATTTCAGCATTCAAGACCGAAATGGAATGAAGTAAAGATATTAAGGATAAAATGTAAGAAAAAGGAAGGCACAATCCATTACACTAAATTGCCAAATTGTCTTACACAAATAACACAAAATACATGAAAACACATAAAAACTAATTTACGATAGCTACATATATATACGAACGAATAAAGGGTGGAAAGGGGATGATATAATAATTCGGATATTTCCAGAAGGTAATCAATTCACTTCATAAAGGCAGATGTCTCAGCATTACGATAAATGCTTTTTAAGATTTCCTTTTAATAGCCAGCGTGAATGCCTATTTAATACATACTTAGATAAATACAGTATTCGTAAATAAAAGCATATGATATGTTCATAGGTAAACAGTACGTGTAAAAATACGATAACTGTATAGGGTTAAAAATTATTAAATTCATTTATCACAAAAATAAATTATTGTTAAGCTTAGAAACACAGACTAGCAAATTAAAATACATTATACATTTATTTCTAAAAGAATAATATAACAACAATACAATACATAGCATTTATAAAACAAAAAACAAATATCACTAAACTAAATTTATACTTCCAATATTTTTTTTTTAATCGCTACACAATTCTTGTAATTATTCCTAGGAGAAAAAACCATTGGAGAAATAAATAATATAAGAATATTATTACACAATTATTTTAATTCTAATTACACTTTATATTTTTCTTTTTTTTAACAAAAGCAGGTTAAGAGCATTTTATGAGCACACAAATTTGATTTCACATCCTCAATTTTGTATTTTCAAAAAAATTAATAATACATTTATTTTTATGGGAAGTTAGTAGTTTACAAGAACAGATCTGGAACATCGACATATGGATTGGATTACTTGAGATATGCTTACTAAACAAGTCATATGTAAATTAAACTTAGGGTAACAAATGGAAGCGTTCTAGAGCCACTGCAATTAAAGAAAATATTGCCTTTGATAAAATAAAATTTTACTGTGACTTCAACAGAAGAATATTTCAAGGTAATAACTACACTTAATATTTTACCTAAGTTTATAACAAAAAATTTACAACTTAAAAAAAATTACAACTGCGATGAATTTCTAATAACCTACATTTTAATATTTAACAGATTTCTTTTGCAAATTCAGTTGATATGTTTACAAAAACAATTATGATTATAAAAATAAAATAATTGTATGCTCATAAAAGTACTGCTCAATTCCAAGGCACAAACTCTGGGAAAGAGTTCCGGGCACAGAAGGCAAGGGAAGCAGTGACATCATTCACCAAAATGCTAGAGTAAGATGCAATAAATCTGACCTGCTAATAGTTAATAAATTTGAGGTAAATGCCATGAACTAATTAATGCATAAACTGATGACATATCATCACTGTATTAATGATTTTAGGTCAGATATATTGACATCAACTTCTTTTAAATCATGTTAAGTTTTTCAATTTGGAAAATAGCTTTAATTTAGCATCTAAAGTGCAATAGGTTACCTAATAGAGTAATCTACAATACGATTGTTTAGATACACACCCACACACAGAGATACTAAAGAAAAGATTAAACCCACTGCCATAATTATCCATTATATGCACTTAACTTATCAACAAAAGGCACAATGCTTGTCATGCATCATTTATATTTTTAATTAAAATAATGATAAATTTTAAGAGTTATTCAGATTTTTAACAAGTTAAGATTAGTAACTTAGATGAATAAAACGAGAAAAAAAAATAGTCCGAGATGAGAAATATGAAAAGGAACAGTATCATCTCAAATCGAAAATCATAGATACCATGAAAATAAAGTGAAAAACTATTAACACAATAAAGAAAAATGAAGCAAATAAACATACAGAAGAAACCTCGTACCTGAATTAATTTGGACAGATGGTGGTTAGAACAACTGGAAATGGATTTGGAAGAACAACAATGGACTGGATATGGGAAGAAAAAATGTAAATACTAAAGAAGTGAAAAAACAATATACTGCATTACTTTATTGGATATTAATTTACAGAAGGATAAAGACACAAGTAGATTTAAAAATATTAAATGTTCCAAAACATTACAAAAGAATACCTACATCATAACAACTGAAAAAAATTCTGTTACATACTCATACTTAAAAAAGATAAATTTTATTTAGTTTTAAAACGATTTCACTCATAGTTTGATGCACAAAACTCGTGTTTTGCCACAAAAACAATGATCTGGCATCGAGTGAGTGCACACCACTCGCCCTCAATGCATCTGGTTATGGCGAGATCTGGATAAGGGGCTTTCTACTGTACTTTCCCTAAGATAACATTAAAAAATATATCTGACTATTTTATTTATTTTTTGTATATTCAGGATTGATTCCAGTTTGGAGATCATTAATCATTAATGTTATAATTAAAGAGGCTGGTTGCCTAAGAAACACTACCAGTTTCTTACTTGTCCAATAATATCTAATCAAAACACACAGAAAGATGTTAATGTTAATGTTAATATTCTAACATAAAAAATAAGAAAATAAAACCCGACAAAATTATTTTCTTATATTTGTTGGTAAATATAAAGCAGTGAGGTAACAATAAATAAAATAAATTTAAAATTTTCCAAGTTGAAAAACTAATTTTAATACGAACATTCATCTTGATGTCACATCGACTACTACATTAAAAACTACTAAAAATGTCTTTTTTTACAGTTAAAATAACTAATTATATTTTGTATAACACAACACAACACACACATCACATAACATGCACAACACTCTTACTTCGTCAAACATTTAATTACTATTTAATTAAATTAATTATACAAGGAGGCTTGGAGCTTGGGCCAAATTACCTTGTCAAGTCACATTACATACTCATACAAATTAAGCTCTGATATTTTAATTTTAATTTAGAAAGGCAAACTATTTAAAATATTTAATTCTAATGAAACAACTAAATAAAATTATTAACAAAAATTATCATTAATAAAATGTATAGATGCCAACAAAAAAAACCTGTAAACTAAATTCCAAAACAACGTTTAACAAGCGTATTTTGGTATTTCTAAAGAAACTAACGGGTATAATAGTAATAATAATAATAATAATAATAATAATAATGAACATAATATATTACCTAAAAAGAAACCAGGCTTAGTGAAGAAAGATCACACCAATTAAAATTAACATATATTTTATCGTAACAATTAAAGGAAAAATTCATATTTCGTATAATAATTACTGTATGTTTATTTCATGAATCAATGAGTTAGAACTCCATTAGCAAATGTTTTTTTGTGCATCACGTTAATCTAATGATTACCAGACACAATGTGGTCATTTACCATACATAACCTTATCTTTTACATAATGGTTAATGTAATTACGCAATTATGTAATGCATAATGGATTACACAATGTAATTTCTTTACACAATGCACAAAAATTGACAAATACTTTGAAATAATTAAGTGGAAGAAATTTTAAATAATGTCTAGCTATTAACAGTGTTGATAACTTTAAATAATTATTGTATATCTGCAAATTTCAACAATCTTAAAATTATATTCTTAAAAATATTACAATATGAAACGTATTTATCATAACATATAATAACTACAACTACATTTACACAAAACAGATAATAACACGTAAAGAAATATCCTACTTCATAAATGACAACACAAAATATTTTTTAATATTATTTATTGGAAGAATAATCATAGACATATAAATTAACATGTACTTCAGATATTAATAGAGAATTATTTTACTCTAAACAAATATTCTTTTATTATAATAATTAAAGATATTTAACAAAAATTAAAATGTTATATAGTATTTTTTTACTTGAATTTATACATGAAAATCAATAAAAGCTTTTTAAGTTGAGCCTTGCTCTTCTGATACCCACAAAATAGCATTCAATTACATAGAATAACATTAATTTCTAGGGTAAAACTGTTTTTATTTAATACATTTCTGTTATTGTGCATAAAAAATACATACAAAAGAAAATATAAGGGCACTAATGGTCACCTACCAAGCCACAGGATAGGGAATCACTTGGATTGGAAGATAATTGTCTACAATCACAATCAATAAACTACCAGAAATCCTTTTACTTCTTAAATTAAAACAGCTTCGTTTACCAAAAACTTAAATAAAAATAGGTTCTGAAATTATTTTTTATTAAAAGATTATTTATTTTTATTAAATTGTTTACAAAGTTTTATAACAAAACATTTCTTTAGTTTTTAAAATACAAAATAAAAAATTGCAGAAATATTTCTTTAAATATGGACGGAAAATTTGAAAGAATCACTGAAACTGTCTTATTAAAAAAATTCCATAAGTTTTATGTTATTCAAAATCTTGCAAAAAAAGTTAATGAAAATTACCCGTTTCAACAGAAATAATATTCACTTAGTCTTATTCTTTTTGCGTTGACTGTAATTAATACATTTCCACAATTAAAATCATATTTCTTGTCAAAGATTTATAACATAAGTTGCAATTCAAATAATAAATTCCCTATCAGATAAAGAAACTATAATTAGTTTCAAAAATTGACTCTTCTGAAGGCCACTAACGTCTTTAATAAATTTTCAAAAACCAAATATCGTATTAATTAAAATAATTCATCAAATCTAAAAAATAACTGATCCATTCAGAATGAATGAAATTTAAAAACAAAAACAATCCCTGGATTCGAAGACAAAACAATCCTAAAATGTTAATAATTATCACATATAATATATATTTTAACAATAATAGTATACTAATTAATATTAGTAATAATTAATAATTATAATAATGGTTTACATTAAACTTATTACTAATGTAATGAATGCAACAGAATGACAAAAATCCATATGACGATTATAAGGTCTACTTTCAGTAGTACCAGGTTGTTATTTTTTAACAGTGGCAAAATCAACTATCGTAATATCTTTATAATGATTACTTTATTCCATTTTAATACATTCAAGATAACATCCAGTATTCTTAATTTTTCGAGAATATTTTTTCATACAGTAGACTGTAGTTTCACAGAATAATTAAGAACCTATACAGAGATACTGATGTAGAAATTAACTTTCAACGTGTGATACTCAAAAACATTGAACCAATCGCAAAATTAAAACCATTGCTTTGATTATTACAAATAAAAAAATAAATAGAATGAGAAATAATTTAAATAGGGATCATTTGGGGATAGACAACCTGATAAGAAGAGTTTAAGAGACAAAAGTATGATGGTTAGGTTATATTAATACGATGTAGGAGGGTAAACTTGTACAAAGGATGTTGCTGTATTTGTTGATGAAATAAAAAAACCAAAGGATAGACCAAGAGTAAAGTAGATGGATTCAGTTATGGATGAATTAGGAAAAAGATGCGATACCGAGGGAGCAATGGAGGAGAGGTGGTTCAACAATATAGAGAGTGGAGAGAAGTGGTATTGAGAACCTAACCCAAAGAAATTTAGAAGATAGATAAAGAAAATATGACAATGATTACTACAGATACTTGATGCTACAAAAATTGAACTTAATAATATAAAATACTTCAATTCATTAGATGGATAAGAGTCAAAATCTTGAAAAACAAATTTTCAAAGTTTAGCGCTCTTGAAATAACAACTAGTTCATAAAAACATTAAGTATGTTTTTTAAATAGTTTTCAAATACCGTTAATTTCTGGATAGAAATATATCGTTATTAGTTTGGATAATTATCGTTCCATTGCATTATTAAATAAATATTAAGAACTAAACCTGGCTTCTTTTAATTTAACGAAATACATATATAAATATATACACACATACATAATTCAACACATATATTCATAATAGTAATGATGACTAAAAATAAAAGAAAATTAAAAGAAATCTTTTAGGAAAAGGTATAAACCTTCCTCTGTTAATGTTATGCAGAAGGAAGGTAGAAAGACACAAGTTGTATTGGTTTATACTTGGACCCCATGCTTCTACTTCTTCTTCAGTCGTCAGTTTCAACCCAGTCTACTCGTGCCCAAACTGGAAGCTCTGTCTCGTAGCTCCAGCCTGGTCCCTGTTAACAAGTTCATAGAATTAACGATTAATATTTTTAGTTTGTGGAATATCATAAAATAAAATCAGTATGAAAGCTTTATAAAATATACAAAACATATTATTGTAAAAATAGATTTTTTCTTGGTTGTTTCAGTCAACTAAGGACTGCAGTAGACTAACTTTGTTTTTACATGACTTACTATTATTGTTGCTTACATTCTGTCAAAATAACTTCATCCTCTGCACATGATTTCTCACATTTTATAATTTTTCACTTAGGGCTATTTTTATATCACATTAATTACTATAGAAATTTCTGAAAGTTCTTTTAGCAACCCACATTTTCAGCATTTTTAAGCTATTAGCTCTCTCCCTTTCTTGCATCCATCCCGGGCTCTTGTTCTTCGTAGATGCCCTTGAAGTCAATAATAAGTCATCAAAACTTGGTTTGATTCATTATGTTTTCTTGGTTTATTTTAATTTTTTGAATAAACTTTCTGACCTCTTTAAACAATTTTTAGGACACCATAGGTCATAATTTAGTGTCCTAACAAATTATCAATCGTTCATTATTCATTCTTGATAGGTGACTAAAATTCCAGACTTAGTTTTCTAATCATCTCCATTTATTATTTGTTTTTCTTGTACAGTTCTCAGCATTCTTAAGTTTTTAGCTCTCCCCCTTTCCTGCATCCATTTGGAGTTTTTGTTCTTTGTGGAAAAACCCTTGAAGTCAATAATTTAGTTATTAAAACTTGGTTTGATCAATTATGTTTTCTTGGTTTATTATAATTTTTTAAATAACTTCTTTGACCTCTTTAAACCATTTATCTGACACCTTAGGTCTATAACATAGTGAGCCAACAATTAGTTTTATCATTATCCGTTTTTGTTAGGTGGCTGTAGAATTTTAGTCTTAGTTTTCTAATCATCTCCATTGATCATTTGCTTTTCTTGTACAATTATTCTCTTCCTCGTAACCTATACTCTGTATCTAAAATCTTCAGATCCATTATCTAACAGAGTAATTTTCTCTTGAATTTCTATGCTGTTATTAAGACCGGCCTTCCCAGTCATTCTAGGTTATTCCATTCGAGTACAGACACAGAATTTTTATCACAGTACAAGATAATAATATGATCTTGGCTTGTCTTGAGAGGGACTTCCTCTCAGAAATATGCCTACGGATCTATGGGATTATTTTCGGGGGCTTAATATCTAAATTAAATGTCTTCTACCGAAAAAAAAACTTACCCTGTATTTCCATGCATGCAGGTACATAACAAGATCTCTTGGTTTTGGATCACGATATTTGACCTTGCATTCATAGCAATGAGGATCATAGGTCATTTTATCGGGATTGAAGCTGAGATCTGGAGCTTCATGACCTGTCTGTGTAGCTACAGTGACCTTGTTACTGGTGGGGCATGGTGCTGGTGGTGGGGGTGGCTGAGGAGGTGGTACAACTGCTCCTGTGCCATTTTCACAAGGAGATGGTTCACGACTGGGGACTGTAAAATAACAAACAAAAAATCAGACACATTAATTTAAAAAAAAAACTTTAATATAGTATATTAAAACTTTCATGCCACTGACGAAAAGTGATTGTTACCGACATTCAGTTGAACTGACTGTAATACTAATGGTTGCTAGCTGGAGGCTAGTTTCATCCTCAAGAGTATTGGGTGAAGACACAAAGGAAGCAGGTTGCCTGCTTTCCTATTGCCAGCATCTACCAGCGCTGATCGGCACAAAGAATGTTTCCCATACGATTGAATGCATATGCATGTAATTAAATAATCAAAGCAGGAACGCTCATATCGATGTGGGTTACCAGCACTGACAAGTTTAATAGATTGAATCTAGTAATCTTTTCTCGCAGGTTCAGTCACACACTACAGACACTGACGATGGACAAGACTTTATTTGCCGCGGTGTTTGTTAAAACTCCCACGTGGGATAAAAGAAATAAATTACAAAGTTCTACTTTAATTATTACATAATGTAAGTTTCTAATGTTATTCTGGTATACTCAAAATTTTATCTTTGTCATTCATTAGCTCAATAAACAAATGATGATATTCGCAATGTAGTTTTCGGTCACGATTTACAACGCGACATGTAACTTTATTTTTAATTTTAAACCTGAACTTTCAAAAAGAAATAAGTCATCATTCGATAAGCTAGACAAGACAACTGGTAATTTTACCAACTTTAACATGTGTTTGTTATAGAATGAACCAGCGCAGATTGGTGTTGTTCAATGCAAGTAACCACCTGCAGGAAATCTGAAAACCGATACCTGATTTCTTTGTCTTCACCCTATGGCTTAAATAAAAGAGATAAGAACTAGTCAACAGCCACAGGGTTTTCCACTCACTATCACTTGCATTCAGTTTATACAATTTGTTTCCATCTTTTGTTAAACTTAACAAAAGAAATCAATTCAATGTTGGTTTTATTACAGCACAATTTTCCAATTTTTTTAGTTTTATGTTTGACTGTAATAGCATGACAGATATTCAACTTGAATACGCTTTCCTACTGGTGAATGCTTTATATAGAACAAATAGTATTCTTTCCTTTAAATCAAACTAACAAATCAATTAAATCGTTCAAATAAATTTCGAAAGATTTTTTAACGGAAATTTCATTTATTAATTTTGTGCCGTGTTTGACTCGGTACATAGTAAAGCAAGAAAGTTTAATAAATCCTCAGAAATCTTATTATTAATTAAAAGAAATACACTAAAAATTGCAAAATAAAAGTAGGCTAATAATATTTCCTATTTTTATTGACCAATCAGTACAAAGAATTATTGTCTGAAATTTGCCGTCCTTTGAACATTTGCTGGCCTAATCAGTTACTAATGTCTTTTCTTATTTAATTCATAATCATCTCTAAAGTCAGCTTCTTCATTTGTTTATCAAAGGGTTTGGCTGCATGACAAAGTCATTAGGTACTTTTATAGAAAAACACAAATGAAACGGTTATTTCAGAAAGCCCATAAATCAAAAAAACTAATTTTTGGAAAAATTAACGAACTGGTAACTTTTACTACGTTTCAATAAAAAAAAAAAAAAATATTTAAAAATTTAATTTGTTCAAAGGGGCTGTCCCCTTTAATATAAAATGTATACTTTTGTCTTTTTAAAGATAAGCCACTTGTTTAAAAAAAATTGGAAAATTTTGACTTAAGGTGTTTCTGAAATAAATTTATGTAAAATGTTAACTTACGATGTTTTCTGTAAAATACGTTGTTAGACTAGAAGAAAATTGTGTTGTAAAATTGTGTTCATTTATTTTTTTCACTAGTTTACATTAAGTGACTTAAAATAGCTTTTTGAAATAATAAAAAATGAAATTCATAACTAAGAAAGAAAAATGTTTGTTTTCAGAACTATTCACATTCGTCGTGATCGTCACAAACAGTAGTTATCTCCCTTAAAAAGATATTTGCATAGGAACTTTGCAAAATAGCCTCTTCCACTAGAACGTAGAGCTTAAGCTTAAAAAATCAAACACTTTCATTTTTTGAAGAAGTATGTTCTTTATATCACTTAGGATATGCCTTTTCGTAGTGTTATATATTACTTAAGGAAAGCCAGATTTAACGTGATTTTTGTAGGGATGATGTGTTTACTCAGTTGGTCCTAAAATGCACTAAAGAAAAAATGCAAAATTCTGACTTATGGGCTTTCTGAAATGACATTCAAATATAAAGACAATAAAAGACTTCTTTATCGTAAAATTTAACCACTCTATGTATAACAAAATAAATACCAATTTATTACGCATCATTTGGGTAACAAAATCTGCACAGACAGAGTACTTTCTTGAACAGTGGGTATACACCATTAAACTATACAGAATTCTCATAGATAAACTAATATCTCAGCCATTACTAATTCTTACTTTTTAATTTATACAATTATGATACATAAAAATTTAATTACCTTTTTCATCATCATCAAAAATTGGCTTAAACATGGAAAGTTCTGAATCACCGTCCATTCCCAACCAATTTTCAGCATTATGGATGCTGATGAGGTCCCTAATTAATTCTTCATCTGATTTTCCAATTCGACCTCCCCTACCCTTTTCTGGTCCAAATACAGTATGATTATACAATGGATCATTTACAACTGGATAACCTAAAAGTAAAACAAATAGTTTTCATTACTGTTATTAGCCTTTATACAATGAAAAAAAATAATAAAAAAAAATCATATGATAAGAAACTGCCATTAACCATGTCATTAACATTACCACAAAATGTTCACAATTTCTTTTATGGGTACTACCTATACTCTCTTAATTAGGCCAGAAAGTGTAGTAAATGAATGGAAGTTTCACCAAAAACATCAGAACTGTTTTTGAGAAAAACATAAATTTTTGACCAAGTTAATTGCAGTTACTTTTGAACTTATGAACTTACTTAAACTACTTTGACTTACTTTTATACAAAAGGCCAAGTTTAGTCAACAACTTAGCCCACTTGTTTCTCACTTGTTTTTATTGTATCAATAACTAAAATAGCAAAGATTTTTTATAATTTGCTTTGGCAAGCAACAATATTAAAATTCACTAAAATACAAATGTTAGGAGACTAACATGTCAGCTATAAATGTAAATATTTAGTTAAGCACCAATATACTGGACTAACTTTCTTATTTTAAGACAAAAAAAAAAAACAATTATGTGCAGTATTCTCTCAAAATTACAATAAGCAACTAAACTAAAAATCAAACAAAAATATAAGTAGGCCTACCAAAATTGTTGGAATTTTAATAATCTTTAATTTATGATTTTAGCATTTTTACTTTCTCTTGCCTATATGAATATATAGGAAGGAAAGTATTGTTTTCATGTCGATTTTTCGAAATCGAGTTTTCACCGGATCTATACGTTTTCAGACCCCCTGAACCCAAAAAACATGTTTTTAGCGATTGGTCTGTGTGTGTGTGTGTGTCTGTGTGTGTGTGTGTGTCTGTGTGTGTGTGTGTGTCTGTGAGTGTGTCTGTGTGTGAACAGAATATCTCAAGAACGGAACATCGTACGAACTTGAAACTTGAAACTTAAGTTACATATCACTACCGGACGCGACACGAACATTTTCATCAAAATCGGTCAACCGGAAGTAGTAGTTTATTCGTATAATTTTTCAGTTTTTTGCGATTTTCTCAAAAACTGGTCCTACGATTTTTTTTAAAATCGCCTATTTTACTCAATTTTTTATTCTCTACAAGATAGGGTAGGCGCCATGTTTGCTGAAATTCTCGGTGAGGCTGTTTTCACGTAAAAACGTTGTTTTTTTAAGATTACGGCTTTAATATAAATTTTAGCGCAAAAACTTATATAATAAAAGTTGTAGAGAATTTAAAAACCTACAACTTCTGTTTCAAACATTTTTTTGTATAACGCTTAGTTTAGCGGTAATTTGCGATTTTCTGTTTTTTTTCTCACGAAAACGTGAGAAAAATCGATTTTTTTTAACATTTCGGTCTTAGTATGCATTTTACGACAAAAGTGTATATAATTAAATTTATAGAAAATTAAAAGATCTACAACTTTTGTTTAGAGCATTTTTCTCTACAGAGCCTAGTTTAGCGTGAAAGCGTGATTTTCCGTATTTTTAAGCCAAACTGAGTTCGATTGTCATTTTGCGTCATTCACTCATGATTAAAATAAGGTTATGTTTTTGAGGTTAGTTTTTGTTCATTTCTAATGTTTTAATACTAATGTTAGGTTTATTGTTAATTATTTGCATTGGCAAGAGAAAGTTGTGTGAGTGTTTCACACCAGATTTTTATGCTAATATTCACCATAAGGCTGTATATATTATAACCCTATTCCAGGACTACAAAAAAAAAATAGTTCTGTTTCTTATCACATAGTCAGCTAATTATATAACTGAAGGATTTAAGAACAGAAGAGGTAGAGAAGTGTAAAAGACACTACATAGTTGTACCCTCTGAGAATAATAAATTTCATTATATAGCTGGACTCTGCGGTGAATGAAGTGAAGGTGTCATTTGCAGGGCGGAAAGTAGATGCTTTTCAGAGGGCCTGGCATGGTAATAAGCATACTTTTCCACTCAGTTAGGAAGGTAATGGTAAACCACCTCACTCCTCGTTTTACTTAGTAAAGCCTCTAGGTTTAGAGGTTCAAACCAGCCTTTAGACTGATGACCTAAACAACACACACCGTAAGGCTGTATTTTTAAAAAAGTATTGAATAAGAACAGAGCCCCAAAAATTCTTTTACGGGAATTCCTTTTACTTTCTTAATTAGCCCAGTATAGTAAATGAGGGAAATTTCAACAAAATCATTAAAGTCAAGTACCCTTAATTTTTGGGTTATATATCTTATTACAAAACTCTCTAGGATTGGTTGAGGAACTCTTAGATTTGAAATTTCAGTCAAATCAGTTCAATAGTTTTTACTCCAGATCAAATGACCCATATCAATACACATTCTTCTAAAAACCACATTTTTAGCTTCACAAATACTATATTAAAATGCCTGTGTTATTATAAAAAAACAGTTTGTTGACATTAATAAACTAAAATCATTAAGTATTTTCAAATTCAGGCTACAGGAACCATCAACAATTAACTGTTAATTGTTTATTGTTGCCATTAAGAATTAACAATATTCATATCAGATAAAATTACATACTCTTTAGATGCAGATTTTTTCAAGAGAAAGTGAAAAAGATGTGAATGATTACCTAAGTATTGAAGATGGACCCTAATCTGATGCATTCTTCCTGTATGAGGTAGACATAATACTACACTTGTGTTACTTACTGGGTTATAACCCAGTTTATGGAATGTTGAACGACATTCCTTTCCTTTTGGAGATACTTTACATACTCCAATTTTATAACTAACTACTTCGATTGGTTCTGAGCAACACATCACTTCATCTCTGAAACAAAATTACACAATAGTAAGACTTGTAATTACCAAAGATCATAGATATTCATGAATTAGAAAAACTTATCCCAAACATAAACTTAAAATTTTAACAAGAAATTTTTACTTCTCCAAAAAGAAAAATGAAACCTCAAGAAATTTACAATGAACTAATAAAACCAAATTCTACCAAGTGAATTCGGCTAAATTACTTTTAAGTTTCATCCAATTCAACTGTTTCAATTCTCCCTTTAAATATAAAAAAAGTTAATATCAAAAGATTGTCAAGTAATTTCAGTACAGAATACTAAAAATGTACTTTAGAAAATTATTTATTTAAAAGGATAATTTATAATTCTAATAATTTAAATTCTAGAATATTTTTTTTATCTTAGTGGCTCAGTTGCTTAGTTGCTCAGCTGCTATGACTACAGTCATGAGTTCAGTTCTTGACTGATCCAGAGTATCAGTCTTTCACAACTTGCTTTATCACTGGTTCTGGGAGGTCTGAGTCTAGCAAGAATAATTTCTTTCTTGAGAATCAGTACTAAAAATCCTGGTGTCTGTACGCCAGTGGAGTGTCTTAGAATGACTGGGAAAGCTGGTCTAAGAGAAGCACAGAAATTTAAGAGAAAGATCCTCAACAAGATAATGGATCTGAAGATAGTAATCGGAAAAATTAAGATTACGAGAACGAGAAGAATAGTACGAGGAAAATGGACGATTAGAAAAAAGAAGACTAAAATTTTACAAACACCTGTATAGAACATATGACAAATGGTTGACAAAACAAATTTTTAAGATACGTCCACACTGGTTTTATTAATTGATATGTATTTAATACTTATTTATAACCTTACCCTCTGGTCTTACCAAACTTAATTTTTAACTTACATCGTTCGCCTGAATTTATTTTTGTGTAAGATGTAAATCACAATTTTCCAACTCTAAAATTGAATTAAACAGATGTAAGGTGTCAGATAAATGGTTCAAAGAAGTCAGAAAGGATACTGAGAAAATTGGAATAAACTAAGAAAACATCATAAATTGAACCAAATTCAGACAATTAATTATACAGACTTTAAAGGCTTCCATGAAAAGCCAAAACTGAACACCAGGTGAACAGAAGAAAGGAGAAAAGCTTACAGTGAAAGAATGTGAGCTACAAAATGAGCTTCCAGAAACGTATAAAGTCATGGTACATGGTCTAAAATTAGCCCTATATGGGGAAGGGGAGAATCAGTACTAAACGTATCAGGTACAATTGCATCAATAGCATTCAGTACTTGTACTGAGTTGTACCAGGAACAGACTAGATTCTAGTAATCAGATTTATCTTGTAAAAATTAAATTTATTTAATTTTCGTTTATTTGAAGTTTCATTTGTTTAAAGATTTTGTTAGTTACTAGGTAATTTTGCAACTACAGTGGATTACGGTATGGTAGGTTGGTTCTAATGTGTTAAAATTTTCAGAACCTAGCCAAAATTCAAAGACAGGACATATTACTTTACAGTCTAGCACGCCATTAAGACATGATGATCGGCAGCTGATTAGAATTCTTTTATTTTACTGATTCATTAAACTACTTAAATTCCAATAACAGTGGTTAATTATGTTTAATAATGTAGTTTAAAACATTTTCAAATAGTATTTTTGTAATATGTTACACTTTTTAAAATATTTCTGTAATCAAGTAGCCTACTTTAGTTTGAATGGGTAAAAATATATAATTATAAATTTGAGCTGCGTTAATATTAGCTACTTTCAATGGGGAACAGATGAAAAGAACTTTTATAAACTACTAGGTTTTTACTATTTTACAAAATATACTACGTAATTACAACACCATGAACAGTTTGTTTTAAGCTTATTTTTAATAATTAAAAAATAAAATACACTTACGGAAATTCTCCTTCAACTCTGCACACGTATTCCTTTTGAACTTGTCTATTACGAATTTGTTGTTCCATTTGGCGTGCTTTCTTCGGCGTACGACCAAAAAGTAATAAACCACTAGTTAGTCGGTCTAATCGGTGAATGGTACGTAAATTTCTAAGGTGGTACTCCTTCGCTAGGATGAACACAACTGTATTATGCCGGTATCGACCACACGGGTGAACCTACCACAAAAAGTAAAAATAAATTAATATATAATTTAAGCAATGTAACAAATTAAAGACAAATGTAAAAATATTGTAGAATATAGATTGGAAATTTAAACACCATAAGAACTTTATAGTTAGCTGAATCAGTGAAATACATACATGTTTATTACATCAGACAAAACTCATTCCCACAAGATGTGGAAGAAGTCTACAGCCATATTCATTTAAAACCATTACAGATACAGATAAAAATCTAAAAGTTTGTGGCTATTTTCATGTAAAAATATATTGATGAATAATCAAATTTCTATATCAGGTTTACGGATGTAATTGGGAGTTAAAAAATTAGATGGCAGCAACTATTCTGTGTTCTTCATTTCATTTTTATCTTGAATCTTGATAAGCCCTTTAACACAAGATGAAAACACATGTTGACACATAATGGTTGTTAACCACAGTTTTATGCCTCTTGAGATGCCTCACTGGTGCTTACCAATATTGGAAACCAAAAACTGCCTTCTATGATAAAGTTCTGTGCTCAGTTTACCAAAAAAAAACCAAAAAAAGCTTTCAGTCCAAATGAATATCAGATTCAAAGTTTGAATCTGTTTGAATCATAAGTCAGATGTCTTGTCTCATTCCAAATGTTTAAAAAAGCATACACTTTTTCATGTAAGAGTTTCAGGCGATTTGTATTTCCAAACCAAACTGTTTGTTTTTGCTAGATTTAAGGAGTTTATTTTGAAAGATAAACTTCAAAAACAAACTCAAACTGAAAGCACATTTGAAATCTGAGAATGCACTAGTATTTTTATGCTAGTAATTGTCTAATGATACTAGATATATGTGCAGGTTAAACAGGTTTCAAAAACTTTAAGAATAATAAAGCACTCAGTATAGATTGAATTTCAGTTTATATTCTGATTTTCTTTTCCGCAACATAATTAACTATGCTTTTCTTGTAATTGACACCAATCAATAAGTTAATTTAACTGGTATTTAACTTGACAAGTAGAACATTTCGTGTTACAACAATGTAGAAAATTACGAGAATGAAGTCAATATTAACAAGAATTCTTTATTTGTAATTCCCCAAAGAATTTTCTTGATGAAAAGCTTTGTTAAAGATACACACATATGCTAAGTATGCTACATACAGTGTGACAGGTTTACCTGTCACACTGTATGCATCCATAGATAATACTTGTGCAGTTATATCTGACAGTGTTGATATGTAGAAACTGTACAAGATGATAAATGTAAAAATGTACCAAATTTATCTGAATGCATATTTAGCGTTTCATATAGAAAACAATGAAGACAACACAATATTTTTACCTTGCTGTTGTTAATTCGAGACAACTGACAGCATAAAAAAACTGGTTCACGCAATGACAGAATGCAGTTTATTATCACATTACACACAGTGGTACAAATAAATCTGAGTTCAAAAGAACAGTTTTATGTGATCAGTAAAACCACATGTTATAAAACAAAGCCAAATCATTACGATTTTACATGTGGCATTGAACTTACTATATGTTTTGTTTTATTAATATTTCTTGGTCTTCATTCAATTTTTTTACAATCAACAAAAACCATAGTTATGCCTTGAGTCTACAATAAGTTACGTCTTATCTGCAATGATCACAGACCAGTTTGATAACATTTCTACTTATTGGCACAAAATTTTTCAGAAACAACAAGTTAGTAAATTATAGTACAGGTCAATCATTGCGATTTAAACTGAACTTTGATTTGATGACCAAAAACTGGTCGATATCAATATACTGGCTAATGAAGCGCATCTTATTTGCACCATACTGTGGAAATAATTCAAGTATTAATTACAAAAATATTAGTAAAATACATGCAAAGTTTTTTTTTCATTAAATAAACACAGCCATATGAATAAAAAATATGATATTTCTAAAAATATAGATTAAATAAGCAAAAAATAAAATTAAGATTTCTAAGAAGCATTGCAATAAAAAGCAAGAACATGCAAAACACAATAATAAGCAAAATTTATTTAAAAAAAAAGAAAAACTTACAAAACTAAATTATTAAAGTTATACTATAATAGAACAAAACAACAAAGTTACAAACAAAACCACTAAATTAAAAAATATTTGTATACTATTGTTATAGTATTTATTTTTTACTAGTACAATTTTTAAAATGTGTCAATATTTTTTCTGATATTGCTACAAGCAATTAAGTTGCAATATGACTAAAACCTGTTCAATCTGAATACATTTTAAGGGTAGCGATTCCAATTATTAAACTATATTTTATTTCTTTATAAAATAACATATAAGCTGTAATAAAAACATGTAAGTTGTCTGTTGATTTTTCACCTTAACTTAAAACAAATCAGCCATCGATTAGAGTAATTTTGACTGGAGTCCCAATATTGCCAAACATTTCATAATTACGAAAGCTATAATAAAATTATAATCCTTGATTAAAATCTGCAAAACATTTATACATTGATTGAACGTAAAACACCTGTAAAAAATCTTTTCACTACGTAGAACTTTATAACACATCAAGTAAAGATTAAAAATTTAACATCTAGATAATTTTTGATAAAAGGACCTATAGGAATGTATTAACAATAGGACTTCTGAATATATTAATACAAAAAAATTAGGAAAATATTTTTTTTTTGGATTTCTTATCACGATAAAAATGTTTGGTCCAATATTACACAAAGTAGTACCGATTAAAATTTAAAATAATCACAATTCTGTATTATAGCTACTTCATAGTAAAATCTACCGTGAAAGATTTTTGACAAATAAATTTAATGTAGCATAAGAAATATATTGTGGCTAATACTGCAAATGAATACCTTAACTGAAAATAATAGATATTATTTTTTAATAAATTATTATGGTAACCAAAATATCAGAATAAATTTTACATCTTTCTGTTATATTACAATGCTATGGTAAATAACAGATCACAAATTTTTCAACATTAAGTTGAAAATCATGTTTCTGTAACATTAAGTTGTAAAATCATGTTTCTGTTTCATTGCGAAAATCATGTTTCTGTACTTTTTAATGGAAACTAAGTAAAAATTTGAATGTGAAAATTTAAAGATAATTATAGTGGAAACCCCTTATCCAGACTCCCTTTATTCGAATCCTCCCATATCAGGACATAATAAAAAAAGGGCTAAATTAACTAATTTTAATATGGCATTGATCAAATTATTGAAGGAATAAGAAAAATACGATGAACATTACTTAAATAACATAACTATCTGGATTATTTTGTTAATATTATTAAATTGTATAAATAAATCTATTATGTAATAAGTTGCGTTTGGGTTTGTTGTGACTAACGTCAGAAGAAAGTTTATAGGAATGCATGATTGCGTTATTTATGCAATTGAACAATTCTTCTGTGTATGCTGTAAAACCTAAACTGTACAGTACATGCATATTTTTATCTTTTTTGACTTATTGTATCCTGTAGTACATTTGTAAACAAACATAGCCTATATATGTAAATTGTTATTGATAACTTGGCATTTTTCAGTTGTGTACATCCATTGTACTACATACATATTGTACGGATTTTCTCATATCCAGCTAACCCTGGTCTCAATTGATCCGGATAAGGGGATTTCCACTATATTTGAAAATGGGCAGTTCTGGAGAAAGGGTAATGATCAAATGACTCGTGTACGTGTCCTAAAAAAATGCTTGCCAATCAAACAGCAAAAGAGAGAGAAAAAAAATGTATGAGTAGAAGACTGATTGGCTATGTATAATGTCAAAAAGTTCATATTTTCAAAAAGTAGGACGAAGGAAGATAAAACAAGAAAAATGTTTAACAATCCCACATAATAGCTGCATGGTCACCAATGAATATTGTCAGAATGGGTAATAAAAAATAGCAAACTATTTATTATAATAATGTGTAGTAATAAATCAATTATGCCACAAAACTTTTAATTTTGCTTACCAAAAAGTTTTAACGAATAATTTAATTCCATTTTGTAGTTTATTATGAAGTGGTATTATTGATATTTAAATAAAACAAGATACTAAACAAAACCTGGAGAATATTAACAAACAACTCAACATTTTTAATATTATAAAAATACTTAACCAATAAAATATGTATGAATTTATCAGAATTTTATAAACAATAGATCAATTATAAATCACAGAATCTACAAAAATTAAAGTAGTGTAAGAGATAAAAAAATAAAAATGGATTTACATTAGGGGTTTGCATTTTCAGATTACAAAACACTCAGTAAAAAAATAATTTATAGTGTCCTTTCAAAAATTAATTTCAATTTTTCTTTTTTGAATACATTCAACTGGTAATTTTGTGTAAAGTGTATTCAAGTGTAGTTTACGTTTAACGTTCCATTTGGAAGGCTTTTACATGAAAGTCAGGGGCATAAAAAAATGAATAAATAATTTTATGAACACTCACAAATGCAACCAATTTAAAAAATATTCACATGAAGCTAATTGGCTACAAAATAACAAATTATCTTACTTTTCTCATAAAAAATTAGTTTTTGAAAGAACATCTATATAAAAACGAAAACAATATAGAATAAAAAGAAGTGATTAATGAAAAAAAAAGTTGTGCAACTACATAATATGCTGGAGAACAGATGTCCAGATTAAGAATATTTTGTCACGTATAAGCTGTGAAATAAAATATTAACTGAAAACAAATCAGGACTGCCAAAAGTCAAAATGTAAGAAAGTGCAATAATACCAAGGAAGCAAAACAATTTTTTTTAAATTAAATACAAAATACTATCTACATTAATTTTTTATTGTAAATGGTCACAGTTCATACGTTTTCTCTAAAGAGTTTTAAAAATTTTGTACATGCAAATTTAATAATATAGCTGGCAAATCACACTTTTCTGCATTGACTTTTAACACCCATGTATGATTCGGTAGTGTTATTAATGATTTTGTGTGTATATGTACCATAGAGTATTATGTGTGTCTGTGTGTGCGCACGCGTTTGTTTGTAAAAGGATGTGCAATACATAACCTAAAACGTAGGAAGCATTTATGTACATTGTAACAAAGTCTCATATGAAGCTTATGAGCTTTGTAACATAAGAACATTATATGGTACAAGTGTACACACTTCCAGAGAAATATACTAGGATATTAATATAATGTTCTTTTTACCAAGATTTGTATCAGAAAATCAAATACCTAAATGATTTAATAGACCACAAAGTAAATTTGTGAGTATACATACCAAAAAATGTTGTACATGTGTTGAATAGTTCATGAAATACATAACCTACAAAGCAGGGGAGCATGTAACATAGTGATTAACTTGTAGTGTAGAATGTTTTTAGTGTAGCATTACGGGTTCCGTTCTCTCTGCCATTAATTGTATTGAAAAATTAAATAACTAAATTTTAAGGAACGTAATTGTGAGTACACATGACCAACAAAGTTAGGAGCTGATGAGTTGTGTAACATATGGTTAATATGAAATGTAGAGTGTCTTTAGTGTAGCATTCCTTAATATCATTTTAATTCCCCTTGTTCTTTCAATTATGAATTGTATCAGAAAAACAGCACTTCAGAAAATTACTGACACATCAATACAACTAATATAATTTTGAGATATGCTATTTCAACAATTTCAGATTGGCCCTAGACACGTAAAATCAGAATCAGAGCTGGGCAGCTTAATATAAGCAAAAAAAAAACTTACTGAAGTTTAATAATGAAGTTTAGTATAATAAAATAACAAATTACAATGATTAGAGAAATAAATTTCATGATAACACCTGATAAAAACTGAATAAAACAACAGATTTAAAAGCACATGAAAAATTCATAACCTCTAGAGAATTACATGAAGTATATTCATAAAAGGAGATAATAATGAATTGGTGTATTTTAAAATGAAAGCTTCAAGTACTGGATATCATAGTGCATCACAGATTTGCATATCTGTTACTTACAGTTGAAAAAAACTATTTTTCTTGAAAGGTATATTGGTATTTACTAACAGATTAATATTTGAATTTCAAAGTGATAACTTCTATAAAATTTAAGAAGAAAAAAAATCAAATCCAGGTTTTGTGTAGTAAATACCAAATATATTACAAAAATATTTACCTGAGGTTTTAGTAAAACCTTTGTTTAGTTTTAGTTCATGCGACACAAAGGATTGTTTGTTTGTTGTCCTTAAATAAACTTACCGGCAGTGAACAGGGTTTGTCCAATGCGACAATGTCTTCATCTACATGGATTAGACGCAAACTCTTTGATAGAACAGGAGTCTCATGTCTGGAAGGGAAGTCCCAAACTATACCACAGTTAACTATGTACCCAAACCAACCAATACATGCAAAAACATCCAAGACTCCCATTGTTAATTTTGTATTAATGTCATTTACAGTCTGTATTACAGTAACACCTCAATAAATTCACTGTTCTATAATTTATATTCCCATAGAGAATTTACTGAGAGGTAAATCTTCATTTATTGGCACTGAAGTTAAGTAAAATGTAAAATTTTGTTTTATTGACGCTGAATGGAACGAATTTAATGAGGAGCATATTTATTTATTGGCATAAGTCAATAGCAATTTACTGAGAAGTAAACTTTTATATTTTATTGACACCGAATGGAAGGAATTCAATGAGGAGTAATTTTTTTTATTGGCACCAAGTCAATAGGAATTTACTGAACGAAAAACCTTCAAGGAATTTACTGAGGTATAAACACTTACATCGTAATTGGCAACAAATCACAGTAAGAGGAATTTACTTAAGATCAAATATTTATGTAATAACCATTTTTTATTACAAGGATCTGCATTTACAAAATAATGAGGAAAATTAAAAATTACACACGTGCAAATCTATATATTACCATTTTTTATTTTATTGTTCTTTGTTGTTGACAAATTATTGAGGTGTTACCGTACTTTACCATGGAAATGGCAACGCTTATTATGTACGGTTATGATTACATAATATATTTTAAATACTTGGTTTATCAATTTTATATTTAAATAAAAAAATATCACATGAAGCTCTGTGGCGAGGCATTTGGACAAAGACTCAGCAAAAGTAGAAAGCATAAATTAACTATGCATTTGTACCTTTATCTTGGAACTCAAAGTAATATAATTCAACTGTTTAGTGCACACACTTACAAACACAAGAAATTGAACAAGCAGAAATGTAGTACGCAAATTGGAAAGTACAGATTTATCTAAAGTAGTGTATATTCGGCTTCCATCCTTCCACTGAACGAAACCCCCAACTAGTGAAAATATTAATCACTATAAATTGCTTACTAATATGCATCTGAGTTTGTTTGGCTGCATTTCATAGCCAGTGATAAGTAAAAAATTCACCTCGCCACTTTCACAGCTACACCATCTTTACTTCTCAGTTTGGTTTTGTAACTCCCACTACTATGCATTATATAACAATATGGGAAACAAAATACAATTTTTAAATGTTTAATAAAAATTAAAGGAGCAAGAATTAAGGGTTTTAAGGGTTTTTTTTTGTTTTTGATAAATTATGTATTAATTTACACTGCCAAATAGCATTTTGGCTTAATTCTAAAACAAAATCTTGAAGGAACTTCTAAAACCCCCAGTTAGCAAATTTTATCAGTACATCTCTGGGGTCATATATCCACACGAATGCACAGTCAAAAAATTTAAAGCAAAATTAAAGAGGTCTGTTTTATCAAGAACACTGAGTATTTATCTACTTAGCTTTTACGATACCAGAATTAAAATAAATTGGTTGGATACAATTTTCCATCAATAATAATTCCCACTTATGTGAAAAGAAAATATGAAGAGTTATTTGTTTCTAATCTATTTACAAGTAAAATTCACACTATTTCAAAAAAATTCTTTAATAAAAAATAATATAAATAATAAAACCACCCATCTAAAAAAATATGGAACTGTACTTTAAAATATTAATATAAATCAGGTAGAACTATTAAAAAAACTAATATCTAAGCTATAAAATTATAACTAAAAATTTTAATCTACTATTTTCCTATTTACTACTGATTGCAACTTAAAATATTTCTGTAAACAAATACATTTCAATAAAATGTATACTTTGATGCTAATACTATGTGCATGAAGACTGCTGAATTCTGCTGCTGCATTTATAGCATCTTAAAGTTTATGTATTGCTTCATATAGTCACCAATAAATTATTATATAGTTCCGTATTTGCCTGCATTCAGTGTAATATTATTATGACTAATGGAGAGGCAAATGAAATAAATTTCCAATTAAAATTAAGACAATGGTCAACAAAAAAAGACCTCAGGGGTGAACAAATAATCAACTCCTACACAGAAAACATGTCTGAGCAAATTTTTTGGAGTAACCAAGTAGGAATATTCTAATTTTTCCCAACCCAAGCCAAGTAGGGATTCACAACCCCTACTCCCTTTTAGTAAAACTGTGAGAGAGATTCATACTGAAGATGTCTCAGAAAACAGAAAAATTCAGTGAATGAAAAACATGGATGGAGAAAATATCAACCACAGATTTTATCCTTTAACTTCATAAATACTACGGAGATGTATTTTCTAAGAAAGGCAAGAGTTGTATGAAGGAGGACAGAATTTGAAATTGCAATACAAGGAAAGAACTGCAAACAATAAGTGTAAATGAGAGAATCACTTTGCAATAAATAGATGGAGCATTTTCAAAAAAATGAAGACAGAATCTAAAAACAGGTTCTGATACACAGGCCAGAGGGAAGCAGCTTGGAAATACCTATAACAATACTGAGTGTAATTTATTTTCATTTACAGCTTTTTAAAGAAAAAAATTAAATTTCTTGATGTCTAAAGAGGCTAGATGGTTAAAATCATCAAAAGATGAAGAAGACAAATAACTTATTGAGTGGAAATAGAACCAGTACTGAGGGCAGATCTTTAATGGCCTGATCTGCTCATGAATAAGTTTCATAAGCAGAATGAGTTTCTCAAAAAATTAAAAACTGTATTTTTACAATCTGAAAATTATTTTTAAGATATTTTCAGATCAGATAATTTGTTAAGTACTACTGAATAATTCAATCTAATTAAAACCTATAGCAAATCTTATGCATTTTTAACTTTTAGGAGAAAGCATGAGTATATCAGAACTTGTGCACTCATAGAATTCTAAGAATTTTATTCATAAGAAAAAATATTATATTTATCAAGAAATTACCTCATCGTCAATTATTAGCAAATTAACGGTTTTTAAAACTCATTACGATTTTATGGAAGAGTATTTTGAAATTTATATGTTAATTTAAAATCGGAATAGATTTTGTGGTATATCAGCAACAAACAACTACGTATTTAATATTTGATGTGTTTTATTCTCATTAATATTGTAACATTTTAGTATTTCGCACCAGGCACTAAACAATCACATATGATTTAAAATTTAAAATGAACATTTTCAAAACAATGATGCGTGTCAAATACAAGCAAATACGGCACTTTAAAATCTAAAATATATACCACACAATTCTAAAAACTCAACAATAATTCTGTAACAATATATCATTAAAAATTATCTTGGTTTATTTACATTTAAATCAATATTATTAACTACATTATTTTATTTTATTTTTACTATTTATGATAAACATAATAAATTATGTTATTAAAAAATATACCTAATTTAATTACATGGGTCTGCCAGTTTATTCTAGACGTCATTAACTAGAATTAATCAACCTTATGTCCAAAATTTTAGTAGTATTGTATTTTTGTTTGTTATATTGTGTAAAAGATCTGTTAAATAGTGATGAAGTATATATGGTATGTTTTTTTAACAGCATAAATTGTAATTTGTTTTGAATATTTTATTCAAATAAAACACTCTACTCATTGACTATATTAATTTCATATTGTAATCTGTGGATATTCAAAGAAAAAAATTCATACATATTATTTATATACATTTAACTCCACATTGTTCACCTTTACGCAAATATTTTTTATATTACCATAAAATATGCTTATCTTACCTTAAACTATTTTATATTATACTACGTAAAAACTTGCTTCAGAACTTGATGGCAAACTAAACTTACTGTTTAACTTCTCAAACACCATACTGTACCATACCTGACTACAATACTGGTAGAATATAATGATAATAAATAGAACAGATTAAATAACCATCTTACCAAATGACAAATTCAACAAAAGATTACTTCACTTTACCAATCACAAACTTTTTTCAAAATTTAGAATAAGATTATATATTATAGCCTAAGTTGCTCAGGAAGCTCTAAGGTTCCAACAGTGAAAGAATTTTTGTAATCAGTTGGGTAGTTTTTGAGTTACCTTGTACAAACAAATTTTACATCATTTTTATATTAGTATGAACATATTTAACTTTCTGCTTTATATTATGAATGTATATCTTAAAATAATTTTTAAAATTTTTAGCCATATAGTTCGAATATAAGTTTAACATTTAATCAGCAATATGGATCTCGTCAACCTTGAGACACATTAATTTTTGTTGAGTTGGCAACAGTTGTTTGTTACTGCTAGCATTTTTTTAGTCCCCTAATGTGTGTATGTTACGATCTGTTCAATTCAGAATAATAAGCAATCCTATTACCAAATGAGATCAGGATGATACATATAAAATGTAAATGAGTAGTCTTGGGCAGACCCAGGCCAACCATTCCTGAGAGAGTATGGTTAATTGAAGCCCAACCATCAAAGTACACAGGTAACCACTGTCTACTATTTAAATCCATATAAAAGTAACTACCTTTACTAGGATTTGAACCAGGAACCATCATCTCCAAAAATCAGCTGTTAAACAGCTGACTTGCTGCGACGACTTTACCTCTAGACCAACCCAGTATGTTACTCGTAGGATAGTGTGCTTCAACAACTCAGCTGTAAAGGGATTTATGTTATTTTTGAATTAATAAGATTAAAACAAACTGTCATCATGGAAATATAACAAAAATTTTGTTGTTTAACCTACAAACTAAGTAACTAATTTCTCAAAATTAACATTTTCAATACGACATTTGAAACATATTTTCAGTTGTTTCACATGTGACTGATGATCAAAGTAGAAATTAATTTTTACAATTCATAAAAAATTACAAACTGTCTCAGTAAAATAATGAATAAACTAAATTTTTATTGTATTAATTGTCTAGGATTTCAAATAAAATCTGAAAGATTCATATTACTGATTATTAGTTTTTATAAAATTTTTTTTTTAATATGTTGACGATACAATTTAGAGGTTACCCTAACATTAACTGCTTATAGATCAAACAATTCAATGTGTAGTTATTTCTTTAAGTATTATATCATATTGAAGAAATAAACACAAAAATTACCTGTGAAGAATAAAAAATAGAGAACAACTCCAAACTGATGATAACTGCCTGATGTTCCAATCACTATCCATTAGATGGCAGCACTGACCATATATTGTTTATATTTTTAGGTTAGTAAAATAATTTTTTTTTTTTTTTATTCCTAATTTGTGTACGTTGCAATCTGTTCAATTTAGAACAATAAGCAACCCCATGACCCAATGAGATGAGGATGATGTGTATGACGAGTAAATGAGGTGTAGTCTTGTACAGACCCAGGCCGACCATTCCTGAGAGAGTATGGTTAATTAAACCCCAACCATCAAAGTACACCGGTAACCACTGTCTAGTATTCAAATCCGTATAAAAGTAACTATCTTTACTAGGATTTGAACCAGGAACCTTCGTCTCCGAAAATCAGCTGTTAAACAGCTGATTTTGGCGACGACTTTACCTCTAGACCAACCCGGTGGGTTATTAGTAAAATAATGATGCAATTTTCATAATCTTTTATTCATATCTATCTTGTCGCATAAATGAAAGTTACCCAGAGATATGATGAAAAATAAACACAAAATGAAGTACCCCCGCATTTCATTCATTGCTCATAAATTATTCAGGTAAAATAATGCGTCTTTAGTCTAAACTGATACTGTATTTTTGGGGAAAATATTGCTACATTCGATTTGATATATTTCAACAGTGCCATTACCAAATGGCTGTATTAAAATTTGTATTTTTAGGGAAAAATAGGTGTTTTCAATTCATACAACTGGAAATTATCAAAAGATTATACTCTATTAGGTCATATCCTAATAGTATTGAATTACTGATAGGTAAGAGAAGAATTTTTAGATATACTAACATGAAATGTTATTGTACAATATTATTTACATGTAGTACTATATACAAATATTTACATAAAAATCATGCAAAAAACGAAATTAAAGTTAAAAAAAACATAACAATGACAACACTGAAAAATAATGTTAAGCATGCAAAGAAAAATACCAAACTACCCAAAAAAAATTACAGGATTAACATTTAAGGTTAGGTTAGGTTAGGTCTGGCGTCTCAATGCCACTTACGGGGATCGAGGCAGGTTTGTTTACAACGACAACATCCTCGTCCATGTGTATAATCGCAATGGGGTCAGCAGTCACTGGAACCTCGTGTCTGTAACACAACAAACTTTGACTCTCACACCCAAAACTAAAGTCATAAAATTGCCTTAAAGATGGTTTTAATCATCTTTCAGTTAATTAAAAAATAATATAGTTTAAACATTGTGCAAGCTTTTTAAACTAAAATATTTAAGAATGCACTGTATTGTGTATTTATATTTTGTCATGACAGTGCAACTTAGTATCTATAACATTGCGCTTTTCATCAGCCTTGATTTTTAAGTTTTATTAAATGAAAAAATAGAAACCATGTCAATAATCTTACGTCAAACGCTCCAGATCTCATCTCTCATTTCTTCCCAAAACACAAAAAATTAGAAACTCTCATTCACTCCATAAAAAGTCATATCATTGCAGCTAAAAAAATTCAATTGTTTGAGTATGAACAATTAACACCAAGTGGGCTGCAAACACTACCTCTGTACGACTTGTTCAACACATTTGTTTATAATAGTGAGATTATAACTTCCACTTTTTATTCTGATGCTCTTTTTATTACTTTCAATCCGATAAAACAGGTATTTTTACAATGTAGATAGAGCACACGTCATAGCATTGTGAGCTTCAACGTCTAGCATTACTTTCCACCTTGCCCCTCATCTTCCAGCATTGTTATATGTACAGATAAGCGAAAGTAAAGTTAGGATGTCATAAAAGGACAAAGTATACTGTATAGTGCACTGGAAATCAAAACAAAACTATAATATATCAGTAACGTATTTATACTGTCGTTTTAGTATTCTTATGTGCTTGTATGAGTGAGATAATTGTACAAGTAGCACGTGTAAAAAGTGATGTGGCAATACTGTGGTCAATTCCATTGACCTTCAAGCTCACACAATGATATGCGTATTTTATAGTACCAACTATATTTCCATTTGATCAGTGCTTATTAGTTGATTCATAGAAATCTGAGCTTCTTTTTAGCAGCTGTCGTTGCCAGACATAGTTCTTCAAAAAGTGAACGAATGACCTTAATACGTAATAAAATAAAATTAACATGATTCCTGCATGCCTCACTGATCATACTCTTTTAGAAAAATTATATTTCTCTGTATCAAAATAAACATGAATTTAAAAGTAACATTTTTCTTTAAAGATACTTCAAAAATCAAAGCTGAAGAACAAGCGCTCCAGTTCCCGTAACAGTGTTATAGAAAAAACAGAAAAATGAAGAAATCACCTGTTGGCATAGTAGCCAACAGTAATAATTATTTAATATAAAGATCATATTGTCGTTATTCATAATTTCTTTTTTTACCAACATATGTACGCTTAAAAACAACACAAAGTCTAGTACGTATAAAGATACTTAAAGTAGGATTTTTTTGGATAATTAAAATTAATTTAACCTTGCTAAACAAATGAAGAATTGTGAGAAACATCATGTAAACTCACAGACAAATTCACATGTTACAAAAACACAAGTAGCCTGCTATCATAAAACAAGCGAGAAAGATAGACACATGGATAAAAAATATATATAATTTAGGAAGATTCACACGTTATACTAAGTAACTCTGATTAATAAATGACATAAAATTTGATTACCAACAATCACTAATACAAAAGAAAAAATAAACATTTTTGATAATTACATAATATTAGATTTCAAGTACACCAGATAAAATGTTTCTAACTAAATTTCTGTTCGCAAGTATTAATTATTCAAATAAATTAGCTTATGTCAAGCACATGGATTTATTTCTCCATTAATGTTCTAAATGCATGATGTACTACTACAAGCTATTAAATAGATGATATTTTCAATATTTTTCAAATTTATTAAACTCGTCTCTCTAATGTATTTTTCTTGAAGGGATTATTTCTTTTGTAGCTTATGTGTGATTCCTTGTTTAGCACTAATGAAATTACTGCTAAATTAATGAAAAAAACTTTAGAACCTAATGAAATTTTTTTGGCTTGTGTATCAAAAATAAATTGGATGTTTTATCGAATTGTCCCGTCGTTATTTTTTCATATTCCCGGTTAAACCAGAAAATATAAAATTAAGGATTTTTTTATAACAAGGTTTTTTGAAGATTTACCAAACATATTCCTTGCTTAATGAATTTGTAGCCTCCAAGAAGAACAATTGGTACAGTCATACAGAGGGTGTTTTCTTAGTTTTCGATGAAGTTATGTCATTGATATTTGGAAATCTTAAGCTGATGGCTGATTATTTTGAAGATTTGGGGATTCTATAGATGTTTAGACGTAGAAAACAAAAATGTCAATGCCAAGCTCCTGTCTCGAGTCCTTACCATTAAAAATGTGACCCGAAAATTTTAAATTCAAATCGCCGTATTAATTTGGGGGTAGCCTGACTGTTTCGGTTTGGTGACCTCATTTTCAGAATATGTGTCACAAATTAATTCATCTAAGTGAAATAATTTTTTCATTTTCAAATGTTTAGTATGTCTAATTTGTTTTTTTTAAGTTGTGCCCTTTATTAACATGTAATTTTTGTTTCTTTGGGCCCAATGTTCATGGCGTTTGATTTTCTATATTATTTATAGCATTATTTTTCTAATGTTCCTACCTATTTGGGTTACCGACTTGAGTCCTTTTGATTACAAGCAATAGTCGAAATTTTTTTTTTTTTTTTTGTGAATTAGACCTTCTGTTGTCATATTCATAAAATTTGTATTCATAAACTTCAATGAACTAACCAACAATCTGATATTTTAACTCCAAAATTATGTAACCGCTCTGCACCCACATACTTTTAGATAAAAATAATTCCAGATATGGCTTCTGTTTAAATCTGTGAATAATATATTTACATTGCAATTGTTAAGGACATAAACAATCAAGAACACAAACAATTCAAGAAAAACATAAATGAACTCAGGAATTGTTTTGTACAGAAAAATGCAGAAATACAAAAAAACATAAACACAGAAACGAAACAAACCAAAACAGAATCAAAAAATTTACAAAGAAAATGAATTGGAAAAATGGTAATGAAGTGTATTTATAAAAATTATAAAACTGTCCACCAATCTTTATAAATTGTGCAAGAAACTATATTCTAACTGCTGCCTTTCAGCAACAGATTATAGATGTAAGATTCTTATGTCCCATTCTACCTGACTTTTTGTTTGTACAAAAATTAGCTTATTGTTCAGGTAATTTCAGTAAAATTATTGCAATGTGTCAATAATTTGCTTAGGAAGGAAGGATGAAGTAATAAATGTGATCTGTCTAATAAATTATGTTTCTTTACAATTATTTACAAGATGAAAAAAATAATTTATTACTATACTAACATACATAAAAAGTTTGTCTCATGGCAACACAGTTTAAAATGAACTTATAAAAACTGAAGTACAGTAGTTCTGCAGTGACTGAACTGCCTCAATTGTGCAAATGGATTGAATGAATGGTCCTAAAATAATGGTTGAACATTTACAAAAATTAGTTTCATTCTGTTTATTCTTTTTGATCAAAGAGTGCAGCAAGTGGTGACTGGACGTTGAGGTATGGTCGTTAGGAGGTCTGGACAAAATGTACAAATCAACAAGGGAGGAGAGGTTATTGAATTGTGCATAACTATAAATATCTTGGCACACTTTTAACATAAGATAGTACACCAGACAATGGTATTTTGGAAAACTTTGGCAGAGGTACCATTACATAAATGTTACAACCAGTTTTATTGAGTAGTCACATATCTTGTAGTACTACAAAGAAAATTCTTTGTTCTTTTATTGAAAGCCCCTCCATTTATAACTCAGAGGTTTCGATTCTCCAACATTTATAATGAGAATAACAGTTATGGAACTGGGTTTTTGGAGAAATTTTCAGTTAACTACGCTAGATTGAGTTAGGAATGAAGAAATTTAAAAGAAGAGGGCATAACTTTTTTTTAAAGATAAGATTGAAAAATGCTCATAACAGGCAGGTGGAGTGTTAAATTATTTGCACTCGATCTGCCAGTTCCAGTGCTCTACATAAAATAGTTCTGTTTACCACAAAGTCAGCCAATTATATGACTGAAGCATTTAAGAACAGAAGAAGTAGAAGTATAAAAGTCACTAGTCAGAGTTTTCTCCTCTGAGATTAATAAATTTCATTATACAGCCAAACCTTGTGGTGAATGAAGTGAAGGTGACATTTGCAGGGTGGAAAATAGGTGCTTTTCAGTTGGCCTGGCATGCTGATAAGAATACTAATCCACTCAGTGAGGAAGGCAATTACCACCTCACTCCTTGTTTTACTTAGTAAAGCCTCTAGAGGTTCAAACGAGCCTTTCGGCTCAACAAGACTGAAAATGACAATTTATCTGGTAAGATCATGTGTGAAGAATAGAGAAGAACAAGCTGCCACAGAAGATCTGGCTATGGATTCTAGCCAGATTGAGGAATTGCTGACAACAAAGAAAGGAGTGGACAGATGTTATGGGAGCTATGAAAAGGTCTAAGGGATGAAGATGTGTTCAATAAGGAATGAATGGTGTTTTGGGTTGCTGTAAATGGCATAGTGCTGTTTTCAAGGGGCCTATATTGGTTCATTAGAATGACAATAAGCAATGGACCCAATCCATGTAAAGTTACACAATTAAGTTGTTTAAAAAATGTCTGTGGAAAATGAAGCTTTGCCAACAGTGATACTAAGAAAGCAAGGAGCTTCATATAGTCTAGTGGACATTGCGGCATCATAATGTCATTAGACCTGTGTTAGATGAAAGGAAATTTTCAACACCCTATGGTCGGCTGCACACACAGCAATTTTGGTCAGGCGGGAAAAAGTCGACCGAATACATTTCTTTAGTGGCGTGAAAAAGCTTATGGCTGCTTGCATACAATCCAATACTGGCAAAAACTACTGCCTATTTGCTGGCGGCTATAGCCACTGCTGTTTCACCAACATTGGGTGGATCCAACAACGAGTGGCGTACGTTACCTTGTGCAAGCTTGTACACACACTGATTTTGTAGGCCCTCCAGTACCCTAGTGTACTCGCATTTGTAGTGGTTTGTTCCTGTTTATCATGTTTTCAAACACCAAGCAGAAAAATCCAACTTGCTCTCTTCTTTAATTTATAGGACGAAGGCGATCAAGTCTTCTTTTTTTATGGCGATAATACAACCACACTGTGGCAATTTTTGCACGATCCATTAAGTAAAAAGAAATTGTGCAACCCAGTCTTTACTCTGAGGTGTCAACATGATAACTGATGAACAACACCGATAACAATTGGTCTGTGTGAAACTCCTGTGTGTCGACAAAAAACCGGTCGAATTTCTGCCGGCCAACCAAAATCGGTTTGTGTGCAGCCAGCCTATAGCAGTGGTTCTCAAACTTTGTAGACCTGTGGCTCCCTTGATTTACAGATCATTTCCGTTGGCACCCTTATTATGAACTAACAGGTTGTAGTAATACTGTATACAGTAAAAATTATAATTATAATACAACAACCATTGTACATTATCATCAAGTATGTTATATGGGTGATTCCATTCCCAGAGAAGGAGATAAGAATGTAAAACGAAAAAGGAAATGATTGCGTATGCTGGCCCTGGGAATATTTGGTGCACTGCAGAACACACTTTGAGAACCGCTGGCCTATAGGAAAGATATTCTATCATTATTGTACTTCTATGTTAACAAGTAGTAGTAAAAGATATTGCTTCTGTCCTTACAAACCAATGCATATTAAACACATAAAAACTACTCTTCCCTTTTTAGCATCCTTATTTTATTGGATATAGTGACCCTCAATTACATATTAAGACACACAAACTAAAAAAAAACATAGGTCTTTTTGAAGAACTACTTCACACATTTTATAAATAAAATCACAAATATCTTAATAAAAGAACAATTAGAAAATAATAAATCGCAAGGTCTTTAAAATAATTTTAATTTCTAATCGTAAAATTACTCTATATCGATTGTACGCTAGAAATTTAAAAAAAATCACAAAATTTAAATAAAAATGATAGTATTAAAACAATACTTGATGCATTCAGTAGCTAATACTAATTTTTCTTATAGCAAGACAGCTACGTTAAATAAAATCTTCCTGAGTTTAATGGATCATGAAATGAGATTCTTTAAAAATAAAAATAGATCCTTGCTTTTAAAAATGTCTTTTTAAATAATGGGTTTTCTAAATTAAAAAATCTGGTGTGAAACACTCACACAACTTTCTCTTGCCAGTGCAAATAATTAACAATAAACCTAACATTAGTAATAAAACATAAGAAATAAACAAAAAACTAACCTCAACAAACATAACCTTATTTTAATCATGAGTGAAAGACGCAAAATGAAAATCAACCTCAGTTTGGCTTAGAAATACGGAAAATCACTCTTTCTCTCTAAACTAGGCTCTGTAGAGAAAAATGCTTTAAATAAAAGTTGTAGATCTTTTAATTTTCTATAAATTAAATTATATACACTTTTGTCGTAAAATGCATACTAAGGCCGAAATCTTAAAAAAATCAATTTTTCACACATTTTCGTGAGAAAAAAAACAGAAAATCGCAAATTACCGCTAAACTAAGCGTTATACAAAAAATTGTTTGAAATAAAAGTTGTAGAATTTTCAATTCTCTACAACTTTTATTATATAAAGTTTTGCGCTAAAATGCATATTAAAGCTGTAATCTTAAAAAAAACAACGTTTTTACGTGAAAACAGCCTCACCCAGAATTTCAGCAATCATGACGCCTACCCTATCTTGTAGAGAATAAAAAATTGAGTAAACCAGGCGATTTTAAAAAAAATCGTAGGACCAGTTTTTGAGAAAATCGCAAAAAAGTGAAAAATTACACGAATAAACTACCACTTCCGGTTGACCGATTTTGATGAAAATGTTCGTGTCGAGTCCGGTAGTGGTACGTAACTTAAGTTTCAAGTTTCAAGTTCGTACGATGTTCCGTTCTTGAGATATTCTGTTCACACACACACACACACAGACCAATCGCTAAAAACATGTTTTTTGGGTTCAGGGGGTCTGAAAACGTATAGATCCGGTGAAAACTCGATTTCTTAAAATCGACATGAAAACAATACTTTCCTTCCTATATATTCATATAGGCAAGAGAAAGTAAAAAGAATAGTTTTATATGGTGAATGATTACTTTAATTATGTGGATGGTACAGACTTGTATTATGGTCTGTTAAAAAGTTGTTTCACTTACCTACAGTTCAATGTTTATGTACTCCTATTAATATAACAGTAAAATAAAAATGAAAAATCTGGTGTGAAACACTCACACAACTTTCTCTTGCCAATGCAAATAATTAACAATAAACCTAACATTATTAATAAAATATAAGAAATAAACAAAAAACTAACCTCAAAAACATAACCTTATTTTAATCATGAGTGAATGATGCAAAATGAAAATCAACCTCAGTTTGGCTTAGAAATACGGAAAATCACTCTTTCTCTCTAAACTAGGCTCTGTAGAGAAAAATGCTTTAAATAAAAGTTGTAGATCTTTTAATTTTCTATAAATTAAATTATATACACTTTTGTCGTAAAATGCATACTAAGGCCGAAATCTTAAAAAAATCAATTTTTCACACATTTTCGTGAGAAAAAAAACAGAAAATCGCAAATTACCGCTAAACTAAGCGTTATACAAAAAATTGTTTGAAATAAAAGTTGTAGAATTTTCAATTCTCTACAACTTTTATTATATAAAGTTTTGCGCTAAAATGCATATTAAAGCTGTAATCTTAAAAAAACAACGTTTTTACGTGAAAACAGCCTCACCCAGAATTTCAGCAATCATGACGCCTACCCTATCTTGTAGAGAATAAAAAATTGAGTAAACCAGGCGATTTTAAAAAAAATCGTAGGACCAGTTTTTGAGAAAATCGCAAAAAAGTGAAAAATTACACGAATAAACTACCACTTCCGGTTGACCGATTTTGATGAAAATGTTCGTGTCGAGTCCGGTAGTGGTACGTAACTTAAGTTTCAAGTTTCAAGTTCGTACGATGTTCCGTTCTTGAGATATTCTGTTCACACACACACACACACAGACCATTCGCTAAAAACATGTTTTTTGGGTTCAGGGGGTCTGAAAACGTATAGATCCGGTGAAAACTCGATTTCTTAAAATCGACATGAAAACAATACTTTCCTTCCTATATATTCATATAGGCAAGAGAAAGTAAAAATGTTTCATTATCTTTTGTTTATTAAATTGATTTGTTTTATCTAATATTAAGAAGACATTTGCATAAATTTATGTAATTAAATTTTAAAAACTAATGAATCTGAAGATTTTTGTTACCTGACAACAAAAATTTAAATTTGGAAATACATATTATAGCTGTTACTTTGGTCCCGAGTTTGCCTTTGGTTTTAATAAAGGGTAAAAAGGGAAATCATCAGTGTACATGCATGACTACTTTAATTTCAGTACAATCAACACAAAGTACACTATTCAGAGCACACACAATATATCGCAGAACCTTTTGTAGGTTAACTGAATGAATATAACTGTTTATTACTGTAAACAGAAATGTAGGTTTCTCGAAAATGTGATCAATTATTCACAGTGCTAAACAAAATCTAATATGCAGTGTAATAATGTTGTGAATTTGAAGCTAAACAAAAATGCCTTTCCTTGCCTCTTAACAAAAGCCATGAGCGAGTGGCTAACTACTGTGATAATTCTCTTTCCATAATTCTAAAAATAAAGAAAGAAATTAAAGACACAAAGAAGCTATTCTTTTTCAACAGTTTTGTTGACACCCGGTAAAAAAAAAAATGGTTAGTTAGAAACTAGTGAGACTGATAGTAAAGATGACGGTGATAGCGATAGTAAAAAAGGCGATTCATTTATAGAAGATTTTGTTCCAATAGAATAAGTTAGCTGGTAATTACAGTATATCAAACATTTCTAGTCATATAATTAAGATATACACAACAGGTCAGACTTTTTTCTAATAAATTTTATGAAGAAAACATTTTCTTGAACCACAGCTTATAACAAAATATATGTAGAAACTGCACGTTGAAATGCAGTGTCTCACTGTTGAGGTTGGTAGCACTGTCAAATTTTCCCCTTCCTCACAGCCCATTTATATGCAAAAGGCAATCTTGTGACATAAGTATCTATACCAAGTGAAATTTTTAATGACACCAAAACACTGACTAAAGTAATCAATAAAAGAAATGCGACATAAAATTCTTAATTAATTGAATGGCTCCGCCGAACAACGTTGCAAGTGACAAAAAAGTAATTTTTCAAAAATCGAAAAAACCTGTTTATTTAATGTAGACGTGGTTTAAATTGGCGGTTTCATTTTAAAACTATGTATTGTTATCGAATAATATTAACTAGAAGTGGAAATATTATGTTGATGCCATTTTAACCTGAGAAAATGAGATCATTAATGCATTTCGTTTACGTACAACGTTGCAAGCGCCGTCACTTGCAACGTTTTTTTTCGACAGGTGTATTTAACACTGATTGGAATCGGGGTAGAATATCAACGTACAACAGTTTTAAATACGAGTTTTATTGAAAAAAATAAATATAAATTATTAATATTTTTATTTATTTAGGATTAATATGAGTATAAGTATTAATAGTGTATGCAAATACACATCAGTTGCAACATTGTTCCATTTACCTCTTCAGGTGGAAGTTTTCCAGGCACAGGCCGATTTCTTTTTGAAATATATGGATTTCCAGCATCTCTTGACCGTTTACGGTACTTTTCTTTCCACTCAGCCACATTCACGTTCCTCATTTTACCGTTGTTTAGACGTTTTTGGTCACCAGGCGAGAGAACAACACAAGACGTAGACACCATCCTGTCGGTTGCAACCTTGTTCTGAGCGAGTCGGCCTGTTTCCCGCTCATTCAACCAGCTGTTTAAGGCTGTTAAACTTAAAAATACTAGAAACGAAATATCCCACGTAGTGGGGAAAGCAGCTTGCAATGTTGTTCTGTTAAAAACTTAGTTTCACAAAAAAATGTCGCTTGCAACGTTGTTCGGCGGAGCCATTCAATTATACAAAATTAAAACTTCTGAATGTCAACAGCAAATGGAATGTTCAAAATTTCATAAAATAAAACAATACATTACTCCATACCTAATTATTAGGACTTCAAAAAAAAGTGTCTTTTAGCAAACACATTTCAGTAAAATAGGCCTAAATTATAATTCTAGTGTTTAAAACAAAATTTTACGCACAATACAAAATCACACTTGGATACAAAAATAACACAAAGGTAGAGTCTTCCAGTTATTTTCAGTTTAATAATAATTTAAATGTGTACACACCATTCACACATCAGCGTACAGTTCAAATAAATAATACTAATGCTATAATTTTTGCCACTGATTGCAACAATGAGTGATACCATCCATAATTCAAATGGAGTGCACATCAAAATCCAGTAAACCATAAAGAAAGAATTTTAAAGACACACCTCGTAGTATTAAAACAACTGAAAAATCATTATTAAACTGCATTTGAAACTCTAAAATTTGTTTCACAAACAAGAACAAAAATTTGAGTTACTACAAAAATCAAAACTGCATAATATACTCTTAATAAAATCAAAACATAACAGGCTCAATCGTATAATAACTACATGCTATGCATGTTCAATCAAATTCAGACAATGTTTTAGTTAAATACAAAGCTTTTTTTTAACAATCTTGATTTCTATTAAAGAAAATAAAGTAAAATTTTAATAGTTCTTTGAATATCCACTATTTTTAGCTACAGTAATATAGTGTATTGCAGTCATAAGCAACACTCCGGCAAGTGGCTACATAACATAAGTGAGTATTTTTGTAGTGTTTTACTGCTTGTTAAATAGGTTGTTAATTAATAAAATAAATGAATAATACCTGTGTACAACATTGGCTAGGAGATCATTATGTTTTAGTCGATAATCTACATCGACTTTTTCATAGTTAACTGTTAACGACCCTGTTCTTATACACCGCTCCTGTAATAAATCAAACAAAAATCACAATTAAATTTAATTAACCTTTATCCTCACTTAAAATATTTTTGTAAAATACAAAAGATATTTTGGCCACCTCTATGGCCCAGTGGTTAATGTACTATGCTGCAAAGTGGATTTCCTAAGTTTGATTGCCGGCCAGGGTTTGAAAAATTATTACTAGTTCAAATTTACCATTCCTTAACCCAAAATAGTTTCTCATAACCAAGATATTGAGGGAGATAAAATAAAACCTAAAAACAGATGTTTTCTTTCCCTTAATTGGTTATTTTTTAAATTTTAAACTAGTTTATAAGAAAATATATGCTATAAAATCTTTTATTTACTGTGACAGTTGAAAGCAATCATTTAGTTTTGTACATCTTACAAAAATTTAACAATACATTTTATTTTGATAACTCATGACTAAAAAATCATAGCCAGTTACAATATTAGAATATTAAAGAAAAATTAAAAACAAAAACACCTTACATGAGACAACACACAACAATATTTTTCACTAACCTGTACTCCTTGCTATGATTTTCTTATTTTATTATTATTTTTATCTCTGGGAACATTTTTTGGAGGATCCACTGGCATCATCAGAGATTATAAAGCACTCAAATTCAACCAAATTAATTTATTAAAATTTTTTAGAACAGTATGTTATCTTTTCAGTCACTTTTATAAAACTGTTGATTTAAAATTGTGGATCCACCGAAATAGGTTAGTTTCAATATATAAACAACTAAGAAAGTTATGAAGCAGCATTTACAAGGAATATGGATTAATTGCAAATTTTGACTGATTATGAACTGCAGGATATATTTTAAAGATTGATTAATAAAACACCCTTACAACATAAAAAGTAAGTCTATAAGGAACATAAAAGATTTTAAAAAATTTCAAGATCATTTTTTGCAGCACAATAAAATTAATTTACCACAATCAGAGAGAAAGTTGCCAAAAGATAATCCAAAAGTTTTTATAAATTCTAGTGATTTTTAATGTGGCAATTTATGGCGTCGACTTTAATATTATTACTAATAAACAACAAAATCATGTACTTAGTTGAGTTACAATAAAATTTATGCTAAGTTAAAAAATACTTAATTTTATACAGTAATAGTTGCTACGAACGATCAACTAAAGAAATAGGTTTCCCAATGCAAATTATAATAGATTCAACAGTTTCATCTTTGAAATTGTATGAAAATTTTACGTAACAAGCTTTACCCAATGTTCTGATCACTTTAGTCAACCTTACACACACAAATTGGTAAATATGAATGGAGATTTGTTATAGATAACTTGAAACAGAATAATCTAACTCAGCAGTTAATATTTACATATTTTACAGGCACTCTTTAAAAATCTGTACATAAATGAGACTGCCCTCACTGGCTTGTTCACAAGTAACTAATCCTTGAACAGGAAACTAACCATTTGCATTTCGACCTCTTGCACCTTAAATGGTGTAAAATTGGTTGACTGCCATAAAGCAATAGATATTGTTTCTGTACCTTTCCAAAGAACTACAGTTTGACAATTGGGAAGTGTTTTTTAAAAGTTACCTAAGAAAAATAAAGCATTCAAATTTTGACCACTTGATTCTAAGGGACAGAAATGGTTTAAATACCTTGAAGCAATAAACATTATTTCTGTAACTTCCCAAGGAAGTGAATCTAAAAACCAGAATTAATATTACCAAATTGAACCAAGAAAAAGTTAAAAATTGTGAGGAATAAACCAATTTATTTAATTCACCGCTTTAAGACTGAAGCTTGTGTTTAGTGCAGGGCATAGGAACTATGTCCTTTTTTTAATAATTTTTAATAATTTTTTTTTATAATCTTTTTTCCATAATGTTATACCATTTTAAATAGAAATTTAGATACTTTAGATTTTAAGTACAACCAGTGATAGAAGCAGTTTCTTCTACATGCTAATATAGGAAAAATGATTTTGTCGTAACTAACGTGTAATAATAAAATGTAATGTAATTATAATGAATCCTAAAATAAAATACTGACATATTCTTCAGCAGGATGAGCTCGGAATTCTCTGGCAAAGACATCAAGGATTTTTTCTCCTACCCATCGCCCTTTCGTGAATGTTGTAAATGTAAAATAATAAGGGTAGACTTTCCGAAGACCTAAAACAAAACAAAAGATTACTTAAATAAGTACAACTATATAACAAAAAAAATAATCGCTGACAAAATTACAAAAATTAATAAATCATTTATACCATCTCACAATCAACTATATGCAAAGTTCATACGATTAAGAAAACAAAAATAAAATTTTAAAAAAGTAAATCAATTTAAGACTTTTTTACTGTTGTCAGTTACAATCCTGTATTTAACAATATTCAAAAAAAATTTAAAATTAATATTAAAATTATTTTTGTATAATTTCTGCTAAACTATATTAACCACGAAATTGTGAGCTTCCTAGTAAACCAAGCAGTCGGTTACCTCCACCCGTTTTATCACCAACAAAACAAGATCCCGTACTCTGTCAAGTCAATATTTATAAAACCCGTTTTAAAATAGATCCGTAAGATAACATTAGTGTTATATTAAAGATGGCCGTTTTTTGTGTTGCTTTACTGAAACATGTTATATTTTTGTAATGGTTCAAACAAACTTACTATTTTTATTATTGACTGAAGCATAGTATAATATTGCTTATTTACAAGAATATTTAAATAAATTAAGTACCTAGTTGAAATTAAAAAGAGATTCATGGTTTTTCAACACTTTTCGATTGCTTCTTTGAAAATATATTTCCTTCATGTCTAAGCTTACACAGATTAGTATAATTGATCACAAGTATTTGAAATGAAAATCTTTGTGGTTTTAACATTATATTTTAAGCTTCGTATTTATTTTTACATGAAATGCTATTAGGTGAATGTTTTTTTTGCTCTCTTTAATTCTTTATTTACAACTGTAAAATTTTACAACAGGCAAATGTGATGATTATGATAATAATGTAAATGACATGATAGGCATGAGAGGGGGAGGGCCCCCATTGGTGCCTCCCCAAGAATGAAATTTGTATATAAAATTAGCATGTCTCTACTCCAGCGTCTTTTAAGGCGTCTAGGGGGATTATCAGGTAAATGGACAGTGGAAAGTGAATGCACAAGGGGGTTCTCGAGTTCGTGTGACTTGTCGTGAAAGCATTAGTATAGGTATTCGATGGAATTTTGTATAAGTGGTGTTTTCAAATCTATATGTAAGGTTTTGTTGCTAACCTAAAGAGGTGCATTTGCTATAAGGTGTAATGTTTTTTACTGGAATGCTTGAATTCGTTGCAAGTTAGAGGGTTTGGTTGAACTGTAAATTTGGGACCCGTAGGTCCATATAGGTTCCAAAAGAGAACAATGTATGCGTATTTTTTGTGGCATTGGTAATTTTGATCGTTTGTGAAGTAGGGAATATAGAACTTTAAGTCTGGAATTCAGTAATAAACGTTTCTGTTTGATATGTGTGCTCCAAGTTAGTCGTTTATCAAAAGTCAGACCGAGATACTTGACCGTATCTGTTTTTGTGAGAGGTTCATTGTCTATGAATACTGGTGGGCAATCACTATGACGGAGTGTGAAAGTTATGTGAAGGGATTTTGCCGTATTAAGTTTTATTTTCCATGTTTTACACCGTTCGTGTAAAAGATTGAGATGATGTTGGAGTGTTAGTGAAGCGTGTATTTTGGTCTCGGGCTAATATCGCTGTGCTGTCAGCGTAGGTAGCAGTGAGGGTCTGGGGTAGGGTCAGTAGGTCTGAAGTATATACAGAATAGAGAAGTGGGGATAAAATTGGGTGAATTAGGTGAATGTTAAAAAATAAGTTTGTAATCTTATACAGTTTATGATAATAAGATAAAAAGTTTGTTCCCAGTCTGCCAAATACGGCAACACTGCATTACTGTAACTAGATTCATACTTGCAATTTCATGGTTACTCTAATAGTGGTAACTTTAATAAATACCACATCTGAACTACCACATCTGAAACTTACAAGCAAAAACTTTTTATTCACGAATGTCTTAAGCTACCCCATTTGTGGAGAATTATCTACATAATAGGTTTTTTAAATTAAGTTTGTTGGGCATCAACTGCCTACGTCATTAGCCCTCAACAAAATCCTGTCAAAAAATCCATGAATGAAACATAGCACGACCAAAAAAACTAGTATTATCAACTTAATTTAATTTATATCACCTGAAATTTATTACAACCACTTGATTTACTCTTCACGTATTGAGAAGAATATAAAAAAATATCTATTCATCAATTAGAAAGTAAACTACCTAACTGCCAAGGGTGTTCAGGAACCATTGACAGTTTAAATCAGAATATATGTATTTGAGTTCTTGAATGACCTCTATCAGACATCAAACATTTAAATTACAAACATTAGAAGTAAAGGGCACACTGCATGTGAGACAAAAACATGATTAATAAATAAATAATTTACACATTGAGTAACAGAAATGCTCAAACGTGTTCTGTTCAGATAAAACTAAATAATCTGAATTGTTTAAAAACATCTATCATGTTTTCCTAGTAATCTAAACCAGTACAGTAGGTTATTAAATATACAATTAATACCAGGGCAGCTTAATTCTAATGAAATTTTTTTTATATTGTTACAACAATAACAAAAAAATATTTTAAACAGATTACATGATCTAACAAAAATAAAATTTATAACAAACAAAATATTCTGCTGAGAATTTAAAAAAAATAAATTTATACCGATTAGAAATAAGTGTGTTAAAATGTTGGAGGAGGTGTATAAGAAAAGAGAAAAGCCTTCAGGTTTGTAAGAGAAAAAGAGTATGAAAAAATTGAAGTGTTACTTGTTTAGAAAGAGAAAGAAGACAAAGAAATGATGAAAGAAAGAAAAGATGAAGCATATGATGAAGAGAGAAGGAAAACTTTGCTGACTAAGTAACTTTATTGTTAGCTAAGAAAAAGTGGAGGAAGCTATACAGAGTAGATGTATCCTTTCTTATTTCCATTTTATGCTAACATTGCAATTATTTTCACATTTAATAACTTCATTGACTTGACTACAACCACTTGATTTACTCTTCACCTATTGACAAGAATATAAAAAAATATTCTAAGTTTAATTAATACATAAACTGATAACAGACAACCATTAAAATATTTTATGATGTACCAGTAATTGCACTGAAACTTCTACTGAATTAATTACCATATTTAGTTGTCATTCAAAAATTAAATTTCCAGAAATTACAACCCTATGAAAAATGAAAGAAATACAGTCAGTGCCAGTTGTAATGAACTTTTAATTCAATAGACTACCCTTTGTAAACCAATAAATTATTTTATTAATGTATTGTTTTTTATGTACATATATATAAAAAAAAACTTTTTATACACCTTTTACCGCTTCTTATACTTTGTTTTTTACAAGTACTTTTGCAGTGCGCACCGCTTCTTCAGGTAATAACATATAGATTCTAGAAACTGTTTATGAAGATTGCATCTTCCTTTGTCAAAGATTTGAATTAAACTGAATTTCTGAGAGTTTAATTCAAACCTTTGACAAAGAAAGATGCAATCTTCATAAATAAACAATTTCATAAGCTATATGTTATTACTGGAAGAAGTGGCGCAACCGTGAAAGTACTTGTAAAAAACAAAATATGAGAAACAGTAAAAGGTAAATATAAAATTTTTTTATATGTACATAAAGCAACAATACATTAATATGGATTCTGCTGACAAGTTATATGATGTTAACTGGTAACTTAAATAATTATAACATATTTTATTTTACTATTTTATCTTATTTTTTTTAACTAGAAAATAAGTCATCTCCATACCATAAAGTCTTGTTGTAGGGTAGCATGCTACCCTATAACAAGAAGGTCCTGTGTTCGATTCGCAGCTGGGGTAGAAAGCCACGTTTCATAATTTACTATCGGTCATTAATAACTAAGCTGTTCATACAACTTTAAATAAACTTAATAAATATATTTACATCTTTGCATTGGAGAAAGAAGTTGTACAATAATAATATTATGAAAATTTTACATGTTTTAAGGAACTTATGGTAAAAAACAAAATCAGTCCCATACGCAATTAAAAATAAATACATTTTATACTCCAGTTCAGTCAACTTCACATAATTAATATAAATTATTGCTTTGTTAATTTTTAATTTCTTGTATCTTACGTAGTATATTTTTCACACTTTTTTAAATCCCTAATGTCTGTATGTTATAATCTGTTCAAGTTAGAACAATAAGCAAACCCCATGACCTAGTGACACAAGGATGATGTGTATCATACACATCATCCTTGAATAAATTCGTAAACACGTTTTTACGAATGCATAAATTCGCGCGTTTTTTATTTCGGTGGCGCTACTACATGGGGGCAACTATGCTGCAAGAACGTTTAGATATGTTAAGTCTTCTTTGCATCGAATCTGATATTTTACGAAAAATTGATTTTGATGACATCATCTATGAGTTCAGTGAATTGAAATGTAGGAGAAAATTTTTCTAAATCGTCTTTATTATAGTTATTATTATTATTATTATTATTATTATTATTATTATTATCAGATATCAGAACAAATGTTATTTTGATAGAAAATAAACTTGATTGAAATATTAACTATCATGTTTTTATTACGTCAAAGCAAAGTGGGGGGGGGGGGCCCTCATTTGCCATTGCCTAGGGCCCCAACAAGTATTAATCCGCCTCTGTGTGTATGACGTGAAAATGAGGTGTAGTCTAGTACAGACTCAGGTTGACTATTCCTGAAAAAGTATGTTTAAGTGAACCCCAACTATCAAAGCCATTGTCTATTATTCAAATCTACATAAAAGTAACTAATGCTTGAGTCCCAACTCCGTGTAGTTGGGAGGAATGCAGTGTGTTGTTATAGTAGCGGGAGAATGAATGAGTGTATGAATGAATTAGTAGTGTTTCACAGCTGCTGCATTTGTAGTGGGAGCGTGTACTAACTAGACTAAAAACATATTCTTATCATCCGGCGCATTAATTTAAGAAATACCTACCGGGTTATTAACTTGGTCGGATTCATAATATTTAACTTACCATTTTATACCAAAACTTGTAAATAAATAATTGTAAAAAATACAAAAAAATATGTTAAATACGAAAAGTTTGAAAACGAATGTTTTGTATCAGAGTAATACAATAATCGTTCTCCCAGCATGCGTCACTCATTCAATATACCTCACCCCTACCCTTCATCCCGCAACTACACGGAGCTGGGACTCAAACAGTACCTTTATTAGGATTTGAACCAGGAACCTTTGTCTTTGAAAATCAGCTGTTAAATAGGTGACTTTATCACTAGACCCTTGGTGGGTTTATTTTTCATACTCGATACCATTAAATTTGACAATTCCACTTTTAGTGTATCCAAATCATTCAGATTATTAAGGTAAAGAATAATTTTCATGAGAAGAAAATACGTGTTTAGTCGTTATTTTGATTACAGTTTTGTACAGTAATGTACTTCCAGCATTCTTGTGACAAAGGCCTACATTTTAATAGGTGTATAATAGTATACAAGTGTTTCATTCATCCACAAAAATAGTTATTAAATTTTAAAACGATTTTTTGAAACCCACATTTAAAGAAAACTTTTGCTTAAATGCAATAAAAAAAATCTGGTGTGAAAGACTCACACAACTTTCTCTTGCCAATGCAAATAATTAACAATAAACCTAACATTAGTAATAAAATATTAGAAATACACAAAAAACTAACCTCAATAAATATAACCTAATTTTAATCATATATGAAAGACGCAAAATGAAAATCAACCTCAGTTTGGCTAAAAAATACGGAAAACCGCTCTTTCACGCTAAACTAGGCTTTGTAGAGAAAAATTCTCTAAATAAACGTTGTAGATATTTGAATTTCCTATAAATTTTATTATGTACACTTTTGTCGTAGAATACATACTAAGGCCGAAATCTTAAGAAAATAGAATTTTCACACGTTTCGTGAGAAAAAACAGAAAATCGCTAATTACCGCTAAACTAAGCGTTATACAAAAAAATTTTTGAATTAAAAGTGTAGAATTTTAAATTATCTACAACTTTTATTATATAAAGTTTTGCGCTTAAATGCATATTAAAGCTGTAATCTTAAAAAAAACAACGTTTTTACGTGAAAACAGCCTCACCCAGAATTTCAGCAAACATGACGCCTACCCTATCTTGTAGCGCACAAAAATAAAGTAACTGAGGCAATTTAAAAAAAAAATTGTAGGACCTGTTTTTAAGAAAATCGTAAAAAGTGAGAAATAACATGAATAAACTACTACTTCCGGTTGACCGATTTTGATGAAAATGTTCGTGTCGGGTCCGGTAGTGGTGTCTAACTTAAGTTTCAAGTTTTAAGTTCGTACGATGTTCCGTTCTTGAGATATTCTGTACACACACACACACACACACACACCCACACACAGAGACCAATCGCTAAAAACATGTTTTTTTGGGTTCAGGGGGTCTGAAAACGTGTAGATCCGGTAAAACTCGATTTCGAAAAATCGACACGAAAACAATACTTTCCTTCCTATATATTCATTTAGGCAAGAGAAAGAAAAAACATGCGTGCTTGAATTTTCTAAGATTCTATAATACTGTAACTGAATACCTTAACAATTTAACAGACTTCCACATCCAAATAACATTAAATTAGGAAAAAGATTCAATACTAAGAGAGCAATGAAGGAGAGATAATTCAGTTTTAGAAAGAGGTGGAGAGAAATGTTTTTGGACCTGATACTAGGAAACTTGGAAGAAGGATAAAGAGAGTGATAATGATGACAATAATATAATATGATAAATTACCAAACTGTAGATTGGATTTAAAAATTTAAAAAAAATGTTGAGAAATATCAGCAGTAGTTTGACATAAGCGCATGTAGTCAAATATTTTCATCTTATATTTATTTGAGAACTGAGATTTTAGATAGTCAGAAGATTTACAACTTGAGTATATAAAAAAGTAAAAAAAAAAATACTTTATGCTCTTCAAGATAACTCAAATAGGTAAATCTATCATATTTTAAACAAAAAACCAACAGAGTTTTGAAATAAATCACAATATAAGAGCAATAATACAGCTGCAATTTTGCATAATATATGTTGCAGCAAACATATTCAGTATTCAGAAATATAACACAATAACTATCATTTAACAATATAAAGTATGGTACCTGCAGCTAGAGTTTCGTAACAAAATACATCAAGTTATATGCACAATGGATACAAGAGCTTAAATACTAACGTAACTACACTGTAATAGTAAACATATAAAAGTTTAAAGCGATGAAGGTGGATGATACCTCTGTAAGCAATACAAAGCATAAAGTAAGCTTATGCGATGTCAAAGTAAACCAGCGAGGCGTGTTATCATAGCTAGTGACCCGAGTCTGTATGAACAGAATTTATCATCATTAATCAACGAAAGTTGGAAAAGAGAAGAAGCTTAACAGAATTTCAAGAACATTTTCATAATACATCTTCTTAGGATACAAAATATGAATACATATTTTTGCTGCACTCACAATTTAACAAAATCTGTTATTATAATTTTATGATATATGAATTAATCAATAATTTCTTATTGAAATTTCTTCAATAAATGTTTCTTTAATTTATTACAACTTACTGGATTAATTTTATTGAGTTAATTTGATAAATCAATTTATCAGTCAAACTTAATTATTTAATCTTCTGTAGTATAGTTAGAAATTAAAAAGGATTAAACCCAAAATATCACTACTTAAAAATCACTACTTAATTTCATTTATAGAAATTTATATATAGAGACGCATTAAAGTTGCTTAAATATAGTTAATGAGAGAAAATATTTAATTTTCAAAAAGGAATTAGATTAAGAAATTGAAAAGCACTTAAAATATTTCGAAAGGACCAATTGAAGATAGGGAAAATTTTACAAAAAATTCGAGTTTAGATTTTCAGAGAAAAATAAGAAATTATAAATTGCAAAAAATGTTCTAAGGAAGTATGAAACAACAGAGAGGAAAAATGAAGGAGTTTCGGAAAACAAAGAAATCTAAACTGTGTAAACGTGATCCCTAGATATAAGAGAGAAAAAAGTTTCTTAAGAAAACATCATGAAAATTTGTTAATCCTTTTAAAAATTCAAGTTGTAAAAGACACCTAAAATGCAAAATATAAAGTGTTAGCTGGAAAATAATCCTGTTACGAAATATTTATAACTGTTTAATTTTTTATAATAATTACTATCAACTAATAAAAATCAGCAAAACTTGTAGAACTTCTTTAAATACAATGATTATCTATACACTCATTTGTAAAGATTCTACACATAAATTAGTAAGTCATAATGTATTATGGCCAATTCAAAATTTTATGTCTTAAAAAAAGTAGAATTATTGCGGAAGAAATTTCAAATTGTCAAAGGTCATAGAAAGAAAGGAAAAAGTGGTAAAATAAAAATGGATCTTATTTTAATAAATAGAAATAAAAGACCGTTTGTCAAGAACAAAACAAATTTTTTCAAAATGCTTATGACACAAAAATGAATTCATTTTTTGGGACTTTTACTTGGGGTTTACTGATAATAAAAAACTGGCTGAAAAAGTCCTTAATTGAACAATTTTGTGTATAAGAACTAGGGCTTTCTGGGGTTTTAATTTTAGAGAAGCAGGGTTTCAAAAATTATTTTGAAATATACTCACAAAAGGTTCTTACAAAATAAAAAAAAATCGTAGAAATCGGTCAGACAGAACTCTATTATGAAGTGTTTTTCTGCAATTTTTTTAGCATTTATTATGCAAAAAGGTGTCTGAACATTAACTAAATTTGTTCAATAAAGATAACACTTGAAAATATAAAAATGAAGGAGAATATAAAGGGGAAAATATTATAAAAATGTGAAGTGGATAACAAGAAAGTTTAGAAAAATTGACAACAGATAATCAAGTGTTGTGGATGTAGTAAAGAATAACTACCTTTTAAGAAGAAGAAAATGATTACGATGTTAAAACCGCTGGCTCCCAACCATAATATTTGATTTGAATTAGCATGCCTTTTGTTTCAAAATAAAGATAAATTTGTTGGTCAGCAGAAAATTTTAATACAAAGATAATGATAATACTTCAAAACAAAAAAATTTATAAAAAGTTGAAAAAATATGTTTCATCTATATTAATTCCACTTTATATAATACTATTAGGATTTAATCAAATACAAAGGGCAGAATGGTTGAAGATAAGAGAGAAAAATTACTTTTTAACATATTTGTACATGAGGTTGATTTAAACGGTACACAGTTTACAGTACCAAAACATGCACTGTATATCAATGTGTGAATTATTATTTAAAAAAAAGAAAGAACAACAGAAGGGAAAATTTATTCACTTGTTTAAAATTCTGCTTTGTATCAGGAATTTAAAATATGCTTAAACACATTTCCGTTTTTCTCTTGTATCAGTTATCTAGTGAATACTTTTATCAAAATTAATGATAATCTAATAATAAAAACAAGAAAAAGATAAATTATCTTCAGATTTGACTGAATAAATTAAACAATTTTAAATAATGGTAATTTTCTGCTTTTGTTTTTTTAAAATTTTATATTGTTTCTCCTTTTCACCATTAACTACTTAAGTCCTAAGATGTTCCGGAGTATTTTTCACCAAATCTTATCAGAAAATTGTATTATAAAAAGGAATTAATTTCTACACAAATGCTAACTGCACGTATGTTGACCATTCGGCTATCATACAAAAAATATCATTGAAAATTATACTGAAGGATTAGTCCTGATTTCAACTAGATTCAACCACAAAGAAATCATTGAACTATTTAACTTAAATGATTAGACAAATACTTGGTTAACTAACTTACAGTTCTTCATCATACTGTCGATGCAGTAAATAAAAAATAAACTTTTTATTGTCACATAAAATAATATTTTTATGTACATTATAATTTAAATGACATGTTTACCTGGTTTCAATTATTTGGGTTGCATCTTACCTATAAAAAAGATAGAATATTTGTATTGAGATAAACAGATTTGAGGCCATATGTGGAACTAATCTTTAATCCAAAACAAAAGGTAAGAACGGATTATAAGATGATGGCTGTTTCCATATTGGCTACGAAAGTGACATCTGGACTGTGGATTCATATGAGGAAAAACTGTGAGCAACAGAAATAAGAGTCTTTTGGGCTATCAAAGGTTATTCCAAGTTGGACTGGCTTCAAAATGAAGAAATTTAAGCAGAGCGGGACCCCAAGGACTGAATGCTAAAATTAGAGAATACAAGCAGAGATATTTCAAGAAAGAATAGGTCTACCACTCGAACAACTGAAGTACAGACTTCAGGGAAGTAGAGGTGTTGGTAGGCCTTGGAGGAGACGTCAGAGTTGATTTTGTGATCGGTGTGGACTGGAATAGGCATGTTTGCCTATCCGTGGTGGAAAAAGAAGATATATGACAAATTTGGGAAAGAGGTTGGGAAGTTTATACTACTGCACAGAATTTAACATGGGGCTGACCACGGATTCGCATGGAATGATCAAAGAAAGCTGGGCAAAAACTTTGATGAGATAACTCTGTACCGTCTTATTTAACATTTATTTTTTTTAAATTAAAGTTAAAATTCAATTTATAGTTAACTAACTTATAAGCTATTTATCAAAATTTTTAATTTTTTTAATTAATTGAATTAAGGAGTGGGTATCAATGTTTTTTAAATGAAAATTTTGTTCGTTGGATGTTCAGTAAAATTTGTTAACATCACAAATGGTAACCACTGTGGCGTACTAAATACTCCACATAAGTTGAATACTGAATTTGCTGTGAATAAAAGTAAACTCAATTATCTTGTATAAATTCTATTTAATGATTTATCACATTTTTTCAGCATGTACGTTATATCAAATGTTTTATTATGTTTTAAATTTTCACTGATTTAATTTAATATTTTTTAATGTTAATATGTCCCGTTCATTTTAAATTATACGTCGTTTTTAAATATAGTTTCACTTTTACATTGTATCGTCTTTTAAATTTATTTTAACTTAAACTTTTTTCACTGAGGTGTGGACCATCCATCATGTTCGATGTCTGGAACCACAGTCGCCATATTCTTCACAAAATTCATAATTATTCTTCTTATAGTTTCCTAGCAACCAGTAAATAACTCTCTTTTCAATATTCTTTTTTGTAATATAAATTAAATAGTTTCAAAAATGTTTACTTTCCAGTCAGCTGGAGTTTGTTTATATACTCAACTATAGCAAACATAAACAGACTTTACTGTAGCTGATTTGGTTCGTTACACCACTCTAACACTTTAGAAGTTAATTCTCTAAAGGAATACAATTTCATTGTCATTAAAACGAGGTTAAGATCAAATTTAAAACCAATAAGATTCTCCTTGCAATGTCATTAAAGTAAAATTGAAATATAAACACTGTTGGGAAAGTTTTAATGTAGTTAACAAAGGAGTAACGTCAAATCACTCTCGGCTATAAGATTAACTGGTTAAACACTAGTTTTAAGAAGTAATAACCAACCTAATTTCAGAAAATAAATTTCATAGTCTAACATTTTTAACGCTAATGCCCACGGGATTTAATAATATTTTTAAAACACAAGTTAGTATACATAATTTCATACAATTTTCCAAAAAACTTTTGTATTTAAATAAATCAATAAAGAGCAGTATTTTAAAATATTTTCCTCACCAATTTTTCTAAAAGAGCATTAAAACAATTCCACTATTTTCTACTACTAGTTTGACAGTTCACTAGTTTAAAGACTACAATGAAATGTAGTACGTATTAGGTTATTATCGGACCACTTAACAATTGAACTGATACAATTTAAATTTAATAGAAAATAAAATGAACTTTCTTTTTTTAATTTCAGTACCTACTTATTGCGTAGTCTACTAAAAGTACTGCAGAACACCATGAAATGCCTGTTCGGTATTGATCTTGTTAGAGTAAAAATCAAATCTGCAACTCCCAATGGTGGTAGACAAAAAACGCTTATAGTTAAGCGGCTAACGCATTTGAACACTGAATTTTTGCCATGATAAGTTATCAACATTAATCTTTAGAGTGGCAAAAGGGCACCCTCTTGATATGAGGAGAAATTAGTGGAAGGACTTTTGTGTTTATATAGATCAAAGTTCATTTCGCCACACTGATGTACAGCTATAGTAAAAATCACATTTAATATCGTATACAGTTCAACCCAAATAAGTATGAATGCGTGAGGAATGCGGGTGAGTTGTGCCCCTCTTCTACCCATACTGTTGACAGTAGTATCAAACCGGATGCGCCAAAGATTTATAGTCATTTTTAATACCACCATTTAAATATTGTTACAAAAAAACCATAACGTGTAAGTAATGAAGTTTACGTAGCAAATGTAAAACATTTCCTTTTTGTTATTCCAATTTAAACCTTTACAAAATTAGCTGGAACTCTATGTTGAATTGTTAACGCAATGATCTCACTAGAATGTATATTATTTACAAAGACTAGAAGATATTTCTGGTAACCCAGTAGTGTAACCACAGAGAATGTGTTAGTAAATTGATGCACGTTCAGAAAAATTACCTCGTCTTTCCTCATACGTCGCATTCCATTAAAGAAAACCAGAATCTTTAATGGATTCAGTTTTGAAATTCTAAACAAAAAAGATAATCCCTTGTAGATGGTAAAGAAAAAGACCTGAAATTGTATTTTTTTTTAATAAAACGATTCTGGGGATAACACAAAAGATGACATTAAAACAATTTTTTAACTTTAGGGGAACGTGTATTGAGTTATGTAAATTATTTGCAAATTGTGAAGCAAAAAATAAATTGAAGGTTAGTACTTTCTTTCCAGACATGAATCTCTACACATGCAATCATTTGCATACAAAACCTCTATCCCTCATGAGACAATACAGTTCGGGAAAGGAAATAAAAACAAAAGACAAAATAACATTTATACAGAATAGGAATGAGTTATGTAATAAAAAAAAATTATGTTTGGAGACTCAAATTAAAAAAATATATAATTTTCCATTTCATCCACCGAAACACGGTATTGAACACGTTACATTTGAATAATTGTGTTATATTTTGTATTACAGAACAAAAACACATTTTACAATAAAAATGTCAAGCTAATACTTGCAATCCATATTATTTGTATAAATATGATAATAATATAAAATATGTTACAGTATTTGACCTATTAAATTTAATGAATATCATTACTGAAAGTCAGTTTTTAAGAAAACTAGGGTGGAGTTTTGGAGTAACACCATAAAATTATACAACTAAGATACAATGACATCCGGATAATACGTTTTCAAGGGACCATAGCCAATTATCTTTTTGGGAGGAAAATCGCCTTAAGGGAAGACTGTACCTTGTATCCCGCCAGTGTTAAATTTTCTATTTTCAGGTACATTTTTCATAGTTAGGATTGGTAAAAGATAAGAAAATGAAACTTTACTCACTTAATCGTCGAGTTTCTCTATCTACTGACATTTTTTTTTTCAATTTAATCTGTTGAAGCAGAAAATTGAAAATAAAATAATGAATAAAATAAAACGTTTACAAATGTTTTTCTACGATTTTTGTATTATTGCTAATTTTTAGAGCATCTGAGGAAGTCATAAAAGTGTAGGTATGTGTGCATTTACAATATGAATAGCTGGTAAAAATTTCAGCCTTCTAGGTTTAATGGTTTCTGAGAAAAATGTACCTAAATTTTAAAATCTAAATTTACGAGAAAGGCAAAAACAAAAAGGTACAAATCAAAAACAAGGTGTACACAAACAAGTAAATTTCCCATCAAAAGTTAGTTAGAAATCTGAACCAAAGCTGAGAATATTTTAAAAACTAACGCAGATATTTTAAAAACCTAAAATTCCCTATGCTCTAAAACACTCAGTATAAAATTATGAAAAATATTCGTTCTTGGTGACATGATAATTTTTCTGGGTAAACCTGCTAAAAACTTAATTTTTTCATTAAAATAATTTTTTGACGTAATTTAATGGTTTTCTGATAGATCTAGGTCTGAGCTATTGAAAAATATAAAAAACCAAAAATTGAAATTTTTAGTAAAATCATCATACAGTCTCACCTTAACCGAGAGCAGGAATGGTTACTTCTTGTAGTGTTTACAAAACTTACCAATAAGCTAAAATAATGAAATAAATGAATGTTTGACAACATAATAACGGGTAGTATAGATACAGAAATACTATTCAAACATCTATATATTTTTTTCTATAGATCGTACTCATTTAATTACAAAAATACAAACACTCTCAATTATAAAACAAAACTTAAAATTGCTTAATTACTGTATTTTATATCTAAGTTTTCCTTACTTTTGCACAATAATCCTCAATCGCCACGGAGGCGGCCATTTTTATTTTTTTTGTACTACGATTAATTTGAAAGCCCATTGACATGTATCTAAATTGCACTGTATAAGTGTTTCAATTGTAAATGGTCGCAAATAAATAAAACCGCGACTTCATGGAATCCTAAGACCAAGAATAGAAAGTTTATGTATGTGTAATTGCTTTAAAAAAAATTCTATTTTGTTTGACAAATTAAAATGAATCCTTAATGTAATGATGTTATTTTGGCAATTTATTAGTGAAAATAAGATTACAATATATTTATTTTATTGCTTGTGGATCAATGGTTGTTACGGTGACCGGGAAATCTATCAGCATACCGACAACCATCCAAACAACACATCAAAAGTCCTTGATCCCAAAACCTGATCACTGTCCGCCACACAGAAAAATGGCGGAACACTCAAATTCCTCATCCACAACGGTAAAACGGTGAAATTGCGTTGAAGTAGAAAAATCGTTTTAGAGGTAAGAGTTTTTAAATGAGAACTACTGAACTTGATAATCTACCATTTCAAGTATAATAAAAATTTTATTTCAAAATTTATAAAAAATATAAGGTAAAGTCAGCATCTTCCAAATATCTAGCCGCTAATTTGTCTAATACGAGGATTAAGCAAAACTGAGCTCTGGTAAGATACTGATTGTAAAAGCGTAGAAAATTAATTGGTTGATACTGAATTCATAAATAAATTAAACTTATAAACAAAATACGGGTTAATTACAAGAAAGAGAAAACTACAAATCCCAATTGAATTAATTTTTTTACAAAATACATAATGGAATGAATTAATCTGTAAAAGAACCCAAAGAAAATCAGTAAGTACGAATTATTAAAAATATTGGCAGTAAAATTTTAAAGACAAAGAATAAGTTTGATTTTCCGCTTGAATTATGCAACAAGAGATTTTAATCAATAGGCATTCATCTTCCTAATTTAAACGAATATCAGGGCTGAATAGGGTCCCTTTTAATCTTGTTAAAATTCATAATCCCTTTAATTGTATTAACCTTCAATGAAATTAACAATAAATTCAATAATCTTTCTTTAGAAAATATCTTGCTTATTTCAACGGTAAAAATTGAATTAAAATTAAACACCAAAATAAAATTTTATGTTCTTTTAAAATCAAAACTGGTTACAATATATTATACATTCAATAAATTGATATTCGTATTTGTAAATTAAGAACATAAAGTTAACCAAGTATTTCCGTAAATTAAAATTACTGACTTGATTTTATTAACTTATGAATTTCCAAGTGAAGTAGATGGTCACTGGTACTACAGAAGACGTTAATAAAAATGTTCGAGAATATTTTTTAACAACTGGATATCTTCCTATAGTTCACGCCACGAAATCAGTCCGTTGTGAAGACCAATTGGCCCACAACCAGTAGTATAATAGAATTTTCTATTTAAATCACAACTCCATTTATGTTTTATTTGTAATTATAAATGTAAAAGTCATTACTTGGCCCAATACTGTTGCATGGTTCAGTAGGAAAATCATTTCTTTACCTTTACGTGGAACTAAAATAGCACTTTAAAAAAATCTGGTGTGAAACACTCACACAACTTTATCTTGCCGATGCAAATAATTATTAATAATGCTAACATTAGTAATAAAACATTAGAAATAAACAAAAAACTAACCTCAATAAACATAACCTAATTTTAATCATGAGTGAAAGACGCAAAATTAAAATCAACCTCAGTTTGGCTTAAAAATACGGAAAATCACTCTTTCACGCTAAACTAGGCTCTGTAGAGAAAAATGTCGCAAATAAAAGTTGTAGATCTTTTAATTTCCTATAAATTTGATGTTATACACTTTTATCGTAAAATGGCTGAAATCGTAAAAAATCAATTTTTTACACGTTTTCGTGAGAAAGAAACAGAAAATCGCTAATTACCGCTAAACTAAGCGTTATACAAAAAAAAAATATTAGAAATAAAAATTGTAAGATGTTAAATTCTCTACAACTTTTATTATATAAATTTTTGCGCTAAAATGCATATTAAAGCCGAAATCTTAAAAAACATCTTTTTTACGTGCAAACAGCTTCACCGAGAATTTCAGCAAACATGGCGCATACCCTATCTTGTAGAGCATAAAAAATTTAGTAAACCAGGCGATTTTTAAAAAAATCGTTTGACCCGTTTTTGAGAAAATCGCAAAAAAGTGAAAAATTACACGAATACACTACTACTTCCGGTTGACCGATTTTCATGAAAATTTGCGTGTCGGGTCCGGTAGTGGTGTATAACTTGTTTCAAGTTTCAAGTTCGTACGAGGTTCCGTTCTTGAGATATTCTGTCACACACACACACGCGCGCGCGCGCGCTCACACGCACGCACACACACACACACACACAGACCAATCGCTAAATGGTTTTTTTGGGTTCAGGGGGTCTGAAAACGTGTAGATCCGGTGAAAACTCGATTTCGAAAAATCGACATGAAAACAAGAGAAAGTAAAAAATGGCTGCCATATTAAAACAGAACGTCAGATTTAACTTTTAAAATATGCACATTATAGAGAAAACTTTGATATTTAACATACTTAAACCCCGATTTTTTATGCCAAGCCTGGATGATGAAGTAATAGACGTTTGAAAAGAACATTAATAGAAAACCTGCTAAAAATTGGGTACTTTTTATGCATAAATTACAGTATCTCCAGAAAATTTTTAAATAAAAAAAAATTAAGTCAAACAAACCAACGCAGAAAAGAACAGGCTTTAATTTGCAGTAGCGTTAAAAATTTTCCGTTCGGTCATTTTTGAAATAGAGCTCTTTAAACAGAACGGACTTCTTTCGTGACGGGCACTATATGTAATTCATTTTAAGATCATTCTTAAGACCTTCTGTTTCCCAGTCTACCTCTCTTCCACTAATCAACAGATGCAGTCAGTGATATTTTTATTACAGTTAAAAAGTGTTAATTTCAGTTTGTTAGAACCAAGTTTCAGTGATTCATCATTTTTTAATAATTCTTTTAATTTCATAAACGCACTACATTTTTGATTTGTTATTGATTTTAATTGTTTTAGACAATTCTACCCTTTTAAAAAATTGAAAAAGCTGAAGACAAAAAGACGGAGAAATGTTTACAACCGTTAAATCAGAAAATAGAGTAGATTCACAACACCGAAAAAATAAAAGGTGATTACGGAAAAATAAAATTTGGTTTTGGGGATCATAGCGTAGTGTTCAGCTAGGTTACAAAGTGGAAGGTCACAGGGGTTTGATTTGAAGGGAAGGGGGTTTGATTCCCGGCTAGTGTCTGGAAACTGATCACCGTACCATCATAACCTTCAGTAGTTCATAATGACCTACATTTGATATATCTTTAAACAAAACTAAAAACAAAATAGTAATCAGGTTAAAGTGTTTACACCTTAGCCAGAAATCGAACCCGGGACAATCGCATTGTAGTCTAGCACGCTACTTAAAATAATATTGATTAATTTGAAATTCCATTAATATCGAAGAAAACAATTGGACTCTTTGTTTGTTGTTAAAACAAATTCTAGTGAACTATTTGTAACAGATAGAAAAATAATAAAGAAAAATTATACTGAAATTGAATTTTATATAAGAGAAATACAAGCAGAGAATATAAACAGCTTCTATGCAACAGTAGTAATACGATATATACTTGGAACAGAAAAATAGAATGCTTTTTTGACGTAGCCAAGATATTTTGATAATAAATTGTAGCATGTATAAAAAAGAAAAAATACAATGACGTACAAAACCACGATGTGAGTTTATGCAATGAGCTTTTACTTTTTTTAAATCTACAAAATTTCATCCAGCAAATAGGAATGTAAAACGGATTCTATGAATACAAATATGTTGTAAATTAACGCGAATTGATACCGTATCAATAAGAAACAACCATCATTGTCAAATCTTAAAAATCATATTGGATACTTATTGATGTCTCTATTTCAACATTTTGGTATGAATTCAAACAAAATTTATACTAATATAAACAACATAACGTCATTATTTTATTCTCGTGTAGGGCCAATTTTAGACCACTTAAAGAAACTTTAGAAATTTCTGGAAGCTCTTTTTCAGCTCAAACTCTCAGTATCTGTTCACTACAATAGAACTTTTTCCTTTCTTCCGTCCATCCTTTGCACTATTTTTGTTCTTCGTCAAAACCCTTAAAGTCAGTAATCAGTTGTGGATCTTGGTACGGCCTATTATGTTTCCTCGGTTGATTCCGGATTTCTCAATATCCTATCAAACTTCTTTAACACACTTATCTGACACCTTAGGTCTATTGCTTAATGTCTTAAAAAAATTTGCTTTGTCAAACACTCTATACAGAAGTTCATAGAATTTCATTCTTCGTTTTCTGATTATTTCCATTAATTGTTCGTTTTTCTGTATAGCTCGTCTTTACCTCGTAATCTTATCGTCTAAATCGTCTAATCTCTTTGGTAGGTTATGTACGAACAGCATTAAAATACAGGGATTATTTTAGTTAGGAAATTTAATTGGTAGGGGTGTTTAAAGGTATACGTGTGTGCTCACGAGCGCGGAGGTACCTGAATGTGTGTGTGCACGCGCGCGCGTTTTTATGTTGGAATGATCTAATTTATGGTGTAGATTTAAAATGGCCTGGATAACTATAATGGTTTATAGAAATCAGTTGTATTAAGAATTTAGTTTGATTAGGCCTATATGTGTGTGTGTGTGTGTGTATGTGTGTGTGTGTGTGTGTGTGTGTGTGTGTGTGTGTGCGCGCGCGCGCGCTTGTTTGTGTTTAATAAGCGTAATAGGCATATGGTTCGAAAGGCTTAGTATATGGCGTGGAAATATATTATTTGGTACTACAGAGTAGGCCTAATCATGGGTTATATATTTATTTTATTTTATTAGCAGCCACAATATGTGCTGTTTTAAAGTAGATTCTTTATTTTTTTATATTTAAAAAAAGAGACCCACCGGGTTAGTCTAGAGGTAAAGTTGTCGCCGCTAGTCAGCTGTTTAACAGCTGTTTTTCGGAGACGAAGGTTTCTGGTTCAAATCCTAGTAAAGGTAATTAATTTTATACGGATTTAAATACTAGAGAGTGGTTACCGGTGTACTTTGATGGTTGGGGTTCAATTAACCATACTCTCTCAGGAATGGTCGGCCTGGGTCTGTACAAGATTACACCTCATTTACACGTCATACACATCATCTTCATCTCATTGGGTCATAGGGTTACTTATTGTTCTGAATTGAACAAATTGCAACGTACACACATTAGGGATAAAAAAGAAGAGTTTTTAACTATTTGTTATAGAGAATTTAGTTGTTTCAATTCATGAAAGACATTTTTTAGTTTTATTTTGTAATTGGAGAATGCGTGTATGTAAAATGTTATCAGAGAATCGCTTTATAATATTACAAGAGTAATTTATTCGTAAGGAAATTATTAATTTAATGAGTAGGCTTATCTACTTGTGGTGCATTTTAGTAAAAAATAATTTATACTTTCAACTCAGTTGACGGTATCGGCCGAGCCTAATGAGTTAGAAAGAAATGATAATTGGGACAGTAATTGTATGTTAATTGTATCAATTTGTAATTGACTTATAAGTTACTCCTACTGTCTTAGTTCTTTGTCAAATGCAAACAATTGTTTTTGTAAATAAAGTTCATATTATTATTATTATTATTATTAAATAATAAACAGTAGATTATTTAGAACATAAGTAGGAATTTAATCCCAAACCAAAAGTTTTGGAGTGTACCAATTTACCAATGTGATAAGACAGTAAAATTTAATTATATTATGTATATAGTTGCCGTTATTTTTAAGAATTATTATATTATATAAATAACAGATTCTTTTTTTTTAAAGTGAATCAAACAATAGGGAATCTTGATAAGGCAGATGTTTTTAAAATGTTGAATATATTGTTGCATGAATGTTGCGATAAAAACAAATTGAAACTAGTACGGTATACAATAAAACGATTATTATAAAATAGACATGGCATTGTAAAAACCTTGGAAACTGATTTACTGTACAAATAAATAACTTTCAACAGAAACTAATGCAGGAGCAATGTGTAAGAGATAATTAAAAGAACAATGGAAAAAGAAAATACAAAGGTTTTTAAAATATGTCAAGAAAAAACAGGAAACAAAAGGGTTGGTTTTTAAAATTGAAAAGCGAATAAAAAGAAAATACGGTAACAATGTCTATCTTATGTAACCAATAAAATTTTATTATAAAACTTACTATTCTTTAAACAATATTGAATAAATTATTTTCCTGGTAAAAACTAAATGTAATAAAAAATTTATAATATGAAAAATTAGTTTACAAAAGATAAGATGCATCAAGTAATAACACAAAAAAATTCATTATAATTTCAGGTAAAGGAAGAATCCGCCAGAAAGAAAATCTATGCAATTTCAGAAAGAAGCTGACTGAAAGCCGCAATAACTGATTGTTCTTTTTTCTAATTTAGCTCAATTTAAGATCAAAGAGAAGAAGAAAGGAAACGGAAGTTCGTCTGACATTTTTAATCTCTTGCTCTTGGTAAAACGATTGTGACCGCTATTATTTATGAATAAAGTATTTTAAAATAATATCAATTTTTATACCTTGATTGACTATCTAAATAATAGAGCAAACTAATACTTTGTAGGGTTTTTAGCATTATTTTATTTTTAAAGATCTAACTCTAATACCTACAATATTTTTCAACATTCTAGAAAATGAAATATATGACAGCCAACCGGTGGTGGAGAGAACAGTAAGGCCGACCAATGATTTGCATTCCCATCAACCAAGCCTATCAGGGCACCATTCGTCGTTGTTTAAATCAGTTAACCACGCCCAAAATGGCGGCTCACCAATCATATTTATCAAATGAACCAACCACACCTATAATTAGAATCGTGAATAAATTTCAAACAAATATTTTTATTACACTCAAACAAAATTAAAACTGGCCGTACGGCGAAGAATAAAATTACTTAGATGCATAATTTAATAGAAAAAGTTGAAGATTACTTGTAAAAAATAAAACCTTAAGAACTTACCGCTTTCAATGTAATATGATGTTTCATTGTATCGGTCATCCGTGAAACCAGGACGTTTCGCCTTCAAAGCTTTCGTCTCCAATTTCGCCTGAAACAATAAAAAATAAACCATAAAGGTTAATGTTTCATAAGTTATGAAACAAGTGTTAAGTGTTATGAATCATAACACTTAATGTAGCACGTTTCTATAAAGTAGATTAAATCCTGAGAATTCACATTTGTATTTCCTTGTAGGCCTAAATTATTTTATAATTTAAAAAATCAAAAGGTACCTATGCTAATCATAACTAGTTATCATACGCAGTACGTGAGAAAAAATCACAACGGGAAATCACAGGTAAGGATGGAATTTTGAGAAAATAAAATAAAAACGGTAAATTATTTAAATAATAAATAAATAGTCCTTAGTTTTGATCTTGTAATTTGCGATGGTAACAGATTGACATCTGGTGGTTCATAATTTAAAAACAGGTTACTAATAGGCCGTCTACATAGCCCAATAGTTAGTAAATTGCACAGCAGTGCAAAAGCAAGATCCAGGGTTCGATTCCTGGCTAAGATTAGAAAATCATTAAATGTTAAAACCCAACGATTTTGTATCGCAACCCATAAGAGTAGCTAATAACAAAATCAGCTGATGCTACGTTGAATAAACGTAAATTAAATTACAATAAAAAAATTAAAAATCCTGTCCGCTTGATCTTAAGTATAAAATGTGGTGAATCTAATTCCCACGGACTGCGAAGTATATTATAGTGAACGATATTTATTAAGATAGCTAAATTTTATTATTACTGAAATAGGAATTGATGGTCTTTAAGAAACCATTGCGAATAACTGTTTTCTTTAAACGAGAAGATTGAAGTCATTGGATATGGCAAATCAATGTTTATATTAGCCTATTAAGAAAATAGCCAAAAATCCAACTTACTCTGGAGCCAAGTCAAATATTTGAATTTCATTTTTCACAATGCGTTTAATTACGAGTACAAAAAGATGCTACTGTAAATTTTATTGATAATTATAGAACATACGGGTTGTTGATTTTTGGAAATGCAACCAGGTGTAAATACGAGCACAAAGATCCTAAAGGGTTACAAATATAAAAGAGTTATTAATTCGATTAAACTTTAATAAACCAACAAAGAAAATCTATCCTCGAAACCAAGATTATATTTTTAACTAAACTTAAGTATAACAAAACAAAAGTTTAAAGAGATTTTCAAGTGTTACAAACAAATTTCTGATCGGTAACGAACAAACATTAAATCTTGTATACTCTGGGGGAAAATACATACTCTGAAGTATAAGTTCTAGAACAATTACGTGTTTATTTTACAAAGTAATTTTTCTAAACAAGTTACAAGGTAACTCCCCAACGAATAAGTATTTACTTGAAAACTTCACAAGTTAAAAATAAAAGTTGTAATATTATGTTATCAAGTAACAAATAATTACGGTTGTTATATTAATTTTAAGTGAAATAAATAAAATTACTAAAACCTATATATTCTTACGTGTTTTCTTTTCATAATATATTTCTTTAAACGGAACTTCGTCAGTTGCTTCAAGCTGAAAAACTCGTTCAACAATAGAAACGAAGACCCTCTTCTACACAATTCCCGCAGGGAACATGAATTGAGGGTTCAACTCAATATAACCCTTCGGTTAGTAGTAGTTCTACATTTAAAAATTCCCATCGATACGAAATTCTCTTTTCAACATATAATTTGAATTAAAAAAAGTATAAAAAAGTCTGATACTTAATTTTAATTCACAAAAAATTAATTTAGTCAAACTACTCGTATTTACAAAACAAACTAAGTTACAATAATTGTTTTCAGAAAAATCTACAAAATATTTACTGCAACACATCTAAATGATTTCTCAAATAATAGAATAAAATTAGGCCTATATGTATTATCATTTCAAATTACAAACGCCATCTGAACTTGTCATTTACCCAATCAAGTACAGCTAAGGCTGTACTTAAGACTGTTCCTAAGACAAGGCTGTTCTTAAGACTTATGGCTGTTCTTAAGAGAAGTATATAAAAAAAACAAAAAAAGTATAGTAAAAGTATATAAAACGTACATAAAAACTTATTTACATAAAGAGAAAACAAAAGATCATGACTCTTTTTTATGACTTTTAAGACCATGGACTTTTGTAGAATTTTCGGTGATTAAAAATAGTATTAAAATAGTAAAAAAAAATAATAAAATAGTAAAAAAAATTTAAAAAAATAGTATAGTATTTTATTTTTAGTAAGCTATATAGTAAAATATAGTATTTTTTATTACTTTACGTTCGGCTTCTTTGGTAAATAATAATAATATTTATTATTATTTATTTATTTATTCCCATGATATTACACATTACATAAAAAAGAAATTACCATAATACAAAATTTCTTACATTATACTACTATCCAATTACGCTAGAGGTGGTGAAAATTATCCCATCCAACTATGGACAAACCATGTACTAGGATGGGTTGGAAACTTTTAAAATATCAAAAAACTGAAGTATTAATGCATGCCTTCCCCTCACCAAGATAATAGGACTCCCACAAAACTGAAAAAGGCCACTGAAATATAAAATAAAATAAAAGAGCCGCTCTTAAACCCACTTGTCCCTTACTTTAAATTTTCCACAGATAACTTCTAAAAATGAATTACCTCCTTTCAAGTCCCAGTTCCAATGTCCCACGAACCAGAATCCTATTTCCTATTTAAACTATAAAATTCCCCCTAAATTTCTTGAGGTTGCAATTATTCTGTTATATTGTTCCCCGAGCGACCAGGTGTTCCTTAACACGATGTCGCCATCATAGGGCTTCTTGGCCCTCTCAACCAGGATTCAGGAAGTATTAACTATTAGCAACAGCATTCAATACCTACTATATTTACTACACTAACTTAACCAATACTATGCTATTTACTAAGATTACGATTTTATCAATTATGATAAATTACATTGATAATTATTAAACTTACACTATTTAAAAAAAATAAAGATAATTAAATACAACCTAAAATTAATTATTACATTTAAAAAAATAAAAATAATAAAACTAAAATAATTAATGTGTTAATAAAAAAATTAATAATGAAATATGCAAGATATGACTAGCATTCCTGGCGTAGAAGCGAATTTACAATAAAGTAGCTTTATAGGCGCGCGCGCGCGCGCGTGTGTGTGTGTGTGTAAAGATTTTTTTTACTAGTCAACGTTGCAAACAGAAAGAAACAAAAGTAGGTGGAGGTGCAATGTGATGATGGTGAAGAAGGAATTACGGAAGAAAACTAGCTGGGGAAAAAATTCGAGGTATATACCTGTATTACTATATAATCATCACCATAAATTTGATAAGCTCTAAATATGTTTAACAATTTTTTAATTATTACAGAGTTATTACCATTTTAAAGTATGAATAATTATAAACCAAACCACAAAAACACGGTCAAAAATAGTACGAAAACTTAGCAAACGTAGGTAGTACATTCGTGACTTCACCGATTATCATTAGTCCGTTCAACACTATCATATTTACAAAATATTCTGTTGATTAGTTTTATATCTCGTCGGCTGTAGTCCATGTTAAATCAACAGGCGGGTTACGTTGCCTAACTGCTGGGCATCTCATTTGAGTTGTAAAATTGGTGGGAGAAACCAGGCTTCGCTCCCCTGCACTCCCCAAAACCCACCATCTGCAGTCACCGCCTATGATACAATTCTACCTATACTATAATCTACTCCACGACAGAATAGGGTAAAGGATTGCACATGAACTCGGTTATAGATCTTATTCTTAGCGCGATCTGCTGAAGCCGTTACATTTTGTTCGCAAAATACTACATGTGGCAAGACCACATGAAAAATGTAATATAATAGACTATATTAAAAAAAAAAAACAGTAGGTATATAACTATTAAATATTAATATGAATTAAAATGTTTACTGGTGACGCGCTATAAGTTGGCGATTGCGCCTATCATGCGGAGGACAGTATACTACCCATCCTACTTACATCGGTCAACCCGAAAGCATGAGACATGTATCAAGCGTGTAACTCAAAATGTAACCACCACAAACACTTAAGTAATAAAATTCAGTTCATGACCCGTCACACTAAATAATTAAGAAGTAATGTAATTATTTAACGAAAGTGAATTGTTTAAAATTCAATTGCAATAATTGCAATTAAATTATTTAACATAACTTTACTGAAAATAATGAAATATCAAAACCCTAAAAATACAATAACATTTTGAAGTTACCGTAAATTACTGCAAAACTAGTATTGCTCACGATAAGAAGCTCGCATCGACGGAACTCACGGGCTAACTAGTCTGTCACTACAAATGTCAGAATGCGGTAATTAAGTTTACTGCTGATGACCAAAAAATATACTAATAGCTTAGGCCTAGTATTATGGCTTATTGAAAATGAATGTTTATTATTTAGGATAATTATTAAGAATCAATAAATAATATAATGGGATGTTTATAAAACGACATATTTGTAAACATAATAAATCAATGTAAGAGTAAAAATACATATAAGTTTGAGGAAATAAAATAGTATCATATAAAAATACTGTAAAAGTAACATCTTTTGATATATTTACATATGTGATATTATTGATAAATATTGTTTAGTAACGTGAACATTACCAACCGGGTGTAAGTAGCGTTACAGGCTTGCAAGTAAACATTAACTGAGTATTTCCTTCTATCTGTAGTAAGCAAGAAGAGATTAATGTGCCCCCAAGAGGTTTACAAGGCTAAATAGGTTGTTCTGTACTAGTACTACAACGTGAACTATAGATAAAACCAAGTATTTTCCAACTACTACTACAATTTCTGTTGAATTACCGATAAATCTTGTGTACTCCTCTTTAATTAATTATTACATCTTAGAAGGATTTCAAAATCTACTCAAGAAATCATAAATATCTTTATAAATTGATGAAAGCTACGGTAAACTATATTATTTTCTGTATGGAAATTTAATACCTTAAATAGGGAATTCTGTTCCTTTAAGTTTCCAGAAACAAAAATAAACTAGTTCAAGATACTAATGTAATAATTTATTATATTAAATACATAGGGTAAACAAATAAATCAGGGGAAATACGAGGTGTGGCTATTAAATAACGAGACTGACGTTGTAAAAAATTTAATTTTAATTTTATAGATAATCACTTATTGTCACCTTCAATATACACTCCTTCTCTATCACTACAACGCACCATGCGAATTTTCCATTGTTGAAAACAGTGCTGGAAGTTATCTTCTGTCAGCTCCTTCAGGACACGTGCCGCTTTCTCTTTTACAGCTTCCACAGACTCAAATCTTGTCCCTTTTAACGCAGATTTCACCTAAGGGAACGGTAGAAGTCACATGGTGCAAGATCTGGTGAATAAGGTGGATGTTCTAACACTGAGATGCTGTACTTGGCTAGGAACCTCTTGACAGATAACGCGGAATGAGGTGGCGCATTGTCTTGGTGGAGAACCCATGATTTGTCCTTCCACATTTCGGGGCGTTTTTTCCTTACTCTTTGACATGGTTTAGAAAGTACCTTAAGGTAGTAATATTGATAAATTGTTTGACCTTTAGGAACCCAGTGAAGGTACACAATCCTATGGATATAAAAAAAACAATCATTATTGCTTTAAATTCTGACTTGCTCATTCGAACTTTTTTGGCTCTCGGTGAAGCTCGGCTCTTCCAGTCCATGGATTGGCGCTTCGTTTCCCGATCATAAGTAAAAAACCACGTTTCATCACATGTTATTGTCTTCTAACTGTTCCCTAAGGTGAAATCTGCATTAAAAGGAACAAGATTTGAGTCTGTGGAAGCTGTAAAAGAGAAAGCGGCACGTGTCCTGAAGGAGCTGACAGAAGATGAATTCCAGCACTGTTTCCAACAATGGAAAATTCGCATGGAGCGGTGTATGGATAGAGAAGGAAAGTATATTGAAGGTGACAATAAGTGATTATGTATAAAATAAAAAAAAAAAAATAATTTTTACGTCAGTCTCGTTATTTAATAGCCACACCTCGTATATTTAATAAATAGATTAAACATATCGAAAAAAATTATAGCTACTGTAGTTACCGAAATATTTTATCATGATCAATATTACATACACACTTATTCATTAGGTTTTATTAAAATCTAACAACCGTGTTCTCAAAACCATACCACAAAAAATCAAAACTACCTCTAAAAACGAATATGTCGTGAAGAGAAGTAGTACGGAAGTGGGAAATTGTACACCGTGTAGTACCTACAATATTATAACATACATACGTCAAGATTACGAGTGTCTGTATGTATAAGTTGAACCTGTCAAATATTTTGAATTTCGTGAGTGAAATTAAAAAGTTTGACAGAAATAAGATTTACGAGAGTTACCACAAATATATTACATCAAATTCGGTTTATTTTTTTTACACGCGTAACATGTGAAAAGTAAATTAAAACGAATATTTCTGTAGCGTTAACCGTTTTCTCTACACACAAGTAGCTGATTCATCTTAAGTAAAGGACTGCTATTAAATAGTGCGTTGTTTGATTCTTTATTATATTTCCTTAGTATTAAACAGTTTAACGTTTGTTATGAGAGTTACAGGAAAAACAGTCAAACTTCTGAAAAACGGACACTCGCGGGACAAAACAATTTGTCCGCTATTAAGTGTCCGCTAATGAGAAATATGTGTACTACACAATTTTCTGTATTTGCATTATGTAACGTATTTAACGAGAATACGAGTATATCAAATACACACTATGTACGTTTATGCAATGAAAAAAAAATTTAATACATAAGTTCGTGATATATAAAATCATGTATATAAAATTATAAAAAAAGAAACGTATTATCTAATATGTAATATAAAAAATATGCATGCATGTACAGTACTAACAAATAATCCAACATACCTTATGTTTTTATTCCAGGATTATACATAAGTTGATTACACATTTTACGCAATACCTATAGTAGTAATAAAATAATTTTTTGTTTTTAAAAACGCATGCATTTATAAATTTAACCTCTTATGCACTCAATATTTTTAATGTTATCATCAACATTATTATTATTATTTGCGAATACTCCCTTGAAATGGAAGACGCTAAGCAAATGCTTCGTTTTGTTTTTCATTTTTTGTTTTCTTATCTTGCCAATACAGTTTCATTCTTATGCTGTGTTGCTTTTTTCGTTCCTCATCCCATTTTGGCCTGTATGGCTTCGGATCCTTTGGCTCTAGTGTAACTTCCCATTTGTTGATTTTGCTTCTAAAGCCATCTCTGTCGAAAATTTCCTCCGTTTCAATATTCGCCTTTTCTGTAGATCACCCTTGGTTTGTGTTACCCAGTTTGGTGTTGATTGCCACTTAGTAATTTGATCGAGAATCTGTCTTGTTAATCTGTGTGTCGGTAATCTCTGTATGTGTCCGTCGAATTTCGCTCTTCTCTTTCTCATATCAATTTTGATATTAGAGAATTTTTCTGTCAATTCTATCTTCTGTAACCTGTATCTGTCTTTGGTCTGTTTTGGTCCTAAAATTTTCCTGATTATCTTTCTTTCCTCTTTCTTGATGTCTTCCATTTCGTTTCTTTTATCCAAAGCTAAAGTCTCGCTTGCATACAATGCTGCTGGTTTCACAACCGTGTTGTAGTGCCTGATTTTCAGTTTTATTGACATCGATTTCTTTGTGTACAGATTCTGAACTTGTCCCAATGCTTTTTTCATTTTTTGTAATCTTAGGATTTGTGAGAGTTTTTCGGCTCCGTTTGGTTCGATTATCTCCCCCAGATACTTGAAGAATTTCGCTCTGTTGATTTTTCCATATTTTGTTCTTAGTTCTGTCGTTTCTGTTTTGGTCCCGAAGAATTCTGTCTCTTCGAATGAAATTTGAAGGCCCACTATAACATTATTATTATTATATAATTTTTATTGTTGTTTACTTAAGTATTAAAATGTCAAGAAGAATATTACTGATATTTTGGTCTGAATTACAATAGTTATCTCTTTTTGATTTTGTTTTATGTTGTGCATTTTATAAATTGTATTCTGTGTAGTTTTATTATTTTATGTATTCTTCCTCCAACCAAAGGACTACAGTTTTCCTTTTTTTGGGGGAAGTAATGTTTATAAATAAATAAATAACCATGTTTCTTTTAACTTGAGAGTACTGCAAAATATGGACACTCATTAAATTAAAAAACTTTTTTAATTTTACAAAATAAAAAAAATAAAAAAATGTATTAAGTATTTTATGCGTACACGGAAATATGTAACTGATGACGACAATGGTATAATATCTACCTTTTGTTAAGGGAAGAGTCACGTCAGCATATGATAACAAAAATTTGTTCACTGTCATTAAAATTTGAAATTTTCTCTTAGAGAATATGTAATTACTGTTTTGTACGTTGCCTAAAAATTAATTCATTTTTTATTTACTTTTAGTTGTCACTTCATTTCGGCTTAAACATTTTTTTAAAGTTTTGATGTTTTCAACATAAAGTACAGTTTCTGTTATATATAGGGCCTACTATACAAAATAAATGTAATGAAAAGAAAGGCCCATTTTTTTTACTTTCTCTTGAATATATATATTATATATTGTATCACACGAATGTTTCGTAACACAATGTATAAAAGTAGAAATTAGAAACAAGTTTTTAAGAAAACTTGGTTTCTTTCTACCATTGTTTTTTTTGCATTAAAACTACATTTTTCCTTTTAAATTTTAATGAACTAAACTAAAATAAAACTAAATGAATAAACTAAAATTACACTTAAGTATATATTTTTTAGTATAAAAATAATTTCTAATCACAATAGTGCTCGGTAACAATTTCTTTTACAACTTGAAAATAGTTTTATTTGATAGTAAACTTTATTTTAAACGAAAATAACCGACAAATGAAAAAACAAACTATAGAGAAGGTTTATAAATGAGAAGTAACAATACAACATAGTTGTTTATAATTCCAGTACTGTATAGAGAACTATAATACAAAAATTACGATCGACAAGATTCAGAAAAAGAACAGATTTTATTTTAACGACAGAAAAGGTTTAGTTCATCCATATTAAAAGGAAATATAGGAAAACAACAATAACCGTTGTACAGACATCAAAAAGAGAATGTGTAAATGTCGGTGTTTCAATGCGGTTAAAAAAAGAAAACAAATAGTTGTACATCCTGATCCTAAGGTTAAGAGAGTAAGTAAACCGTAAAAAAAAATCGAATATAAAGTTTGATACCGGAGCCAAAGTTAATATCATTTATAATGGTGTACTAAAAGTAGTCGTAGTAGTAAATGTAAGATTTTTTCCTATCGGTTTACTTGTGACATCGTGTATTGCATATAAAGTGTGCAAGAGCAACATTAATGGCAGGAAACAACATCTTCCTTTGCAAAACAAAGTTCATAAACCTGTACAGAACCATTCTTTTTTATATTTACAACGCCTCAAATTCAAGTCATGACTGAAATTGCGTTGTAAACAAAGACTATTTTCTTTTTCGGTTTCAGTTACGTCCCATTTTAGATACAGCTTCAAGTAAAGTTATAAATTTTAATAATGTTATTTTTTAAATTCATTCAATTACAAGTACACCAAACATAAAAAAATACAAAAACCGATTCTTAAAACAATTTCAGAATAAATTTCTATAACATCTAACAAAATGGAGTTAGGGGCATCCACATTTTTATTTATTTAGTAACTGATATTCATACAATATTGAAGTTCATTTATCCGATAGATCTCTGAAGAAAATTCTGGTGTGAAACACTCACACGACTTTCTCTTGCCAATGCAAATAATTAACAATATAACCTAACATTAGTAATAAAACATTAGAAATAAACAAAAAATTAAGCTCAGAAAACATAACCTCATTTTAATCAAGAGTGAATGATGCAAAATAAAAATCAACCTCAGTTTGGCTTAATAATACGGAAAATCATTTTCTGACGCTAAACTAGGATCTGTAGAAAAAAATGCTTAGAATAAAAGTTGTAGATCTTTCAATTTTCTGTAAATTTTATTATATAGACTTTTGTCGTACAATGCGTACTTAAGGCCAAAATCTTAAATTCCACTTTTTACAGATTTTCATGAAAAAAAACCAGAAAATCACTAATTACTGCTAAACTAAGCGTTATACAAATAAATATTTGAATTAAAAGTTTTAAATTTTTAAATTGTCTACAACTTTTACTATATACACTTTTGCGCTAAAATGCATTTTAAGGCCGCAATCGTAAAAAAAAAACATTTTTTCTACGAGAGAACACCCTCCCCAAGAATTTCAGCAGACTTGGCGCCTATCCTATCTTGTAGAGCATAAAAAATTTAGCAAATTTAAAAAAAATCGTAGGAGCCGTTTTTGACAAAATCGAAAAAAGGTGAAAAATGACATGAATGAACTACTACCTCCGGTAGACCGATTTTTATTAAAATGTTCGTGTCCAGTCCTCTGGTGGTATCTAACTTAAATTTAAAGTTTCATCTTCGTACGATATTCCGTTCTTGAGATTTTATGTTCACACACAGACCAATCGCTAAAAACATGTTTTTTGGGTTCATGGGGTCTGAAAACGTGTATATCCGGTGAAAACTAGATTTCGAAAAATCGATAAATCAAAAAAATTTCTTTTGTTCTACCGACTATGTTTGAAGTTTATTGAAAGAATTTCACTAGTTTAAAACAAATGAAATCAAATATTTTGCAAAATTGATACAGTATTCACTTCTCTAATTATCAACCGATGTTCATATTAAAAAGATGTCCGAAAATATCAGCTTACTCCTTTGTTACATAAACTAAAGATGTAATCAAAATCTAACTGGAAAAAATAAGAAAATTACTGAAATTTTCTAAATTAAGTAATAGAGTAATAGTACTGATCTGTCTCCAACAATGATCTGCGTATATAAAACAATCAGCTGAAGAACACATACTAGCCCGTTTTAACCCAGCTTCGATCAAATACGAAAGAAACAAAAAATACATTTAAAGTAAACCAGTAAATTTAAATATACTGAAATTTAAAAAAATTAAGTAATTTTGGAAACATATCGGAAAATAATAGGGTATTTTGGTACTACAAAAGAGAAATTACCAACAAAGATAGTTTAGGGTCGACCACTACTCATATTTTTAGACAAAAATGGCTACTACACAACAGAATTTAACTTAAATAATTTAGTTAGTTTTTCTACATTCATCGAACATTACTGAATTAAACATAAAATACCAAAAATAAACAGTAAATATGATTTTAAACACATGGCATAATCTTATTAAATAACTTAGATCTAATAAAACGAATCGGGTCGGCACAGATCAATGCAAGTTATAAATGGAACATAAAATCAAGAAGATTAAAATCTATACTGATATCAAAGAATATTAATTAACTGTAAAAAGGAAAACACAGAGCTTTATAAATAATTATGTTTGTATTTTATTTTTGAATGTCTAGTGAACGGATAATTTGCACACCTAGTTAGTTGCCTACGGTCAAAAGTAAACGCGATTAAACTCATCTTATTAAAAAAACTTTATAATTCCAGCTGAATGAGAATTAACACGACCAGTTAAGTGAATATTATTAAAGATAGGTATTTACACACATGGTTTGCGAGAAGGTTTCCAACTTCTATTTCTGGAAAAGCGACGTATTTTTTTGCTATTCACTTTACGGCTCGTTTATTTAATTCGCTTCAAAGGATTTGGTGAAGAGCTTGGAAAGGTATATACAGATATATGTTTTATAATTAATTTTATATGGAGAATATTAATAATGGTGAATAAATTTTGTTTACGGTGTTTATAGAAAAATATAAATACTTTTTTATTGAATTCAATTATTACCGATTCAGAAATTGAACGATTATTTATGATGTTGCATTGAATTATTAACAGAAGCACTCATTCGTATTTGGATGCATTAGAACTTTACCACAAAACAGAAATGCCGATTTGGCATAAGGGAGGGGAAGACGGGGTTTGACTACATCCGTAGCTAACTATTCCATCAGTTTCATGAAATTGCGTTTGTATTCAGTACATTTTTAGTCACTGAAACTCAATTACCAACAAAATGGAAAGAAAGTCAGTAAGGGAGATACAAAAACCTTTAATAAACAATAAATAGAAATGGCGACAATTACTTATCAATAATCATGTATATATCTGTGTACAAAAAAAAAAAACTGCTGAAGAACACACCTACTTACACGTTTTAACCCCGATTCGATCGAATACTAGATTAACAAAAAGTACACTGAAAATACTGGCCCTTATCCGGCAATCGGCTGGATTACTAAGACAAAGATCCCAATTTCAGTTTTAGGTAAAAATCAAGAAAACGTCCACACAGCATCATGCATTATACAGTCTACACTCTAGAAAATATAATAAAAATCTACTGAAGTACAAAAAAACCGATGGAATATCTAGCCTACAGGAGTCAAATGTGTATACACAACGATAAATAACTAAAAAACCTCAAAAAAGCTTAAATATAGCAGTTGAAACAAAATAAATTACTAAATATTAAAAACTATATTGGCCCTCCTAATTAAGTGCGTTACTTTTGGACGTTCGACAGCGTTGATGGTATACCGCTGGAGATGTACGGTTCCCCGTTATTGGAGGAAATTCACGGAACCTAACTTCCATCAGATGTCAACATAAGGCACACAGTCCGCCACCAACAACCAATTAGAGAAGGTATTAACAAGCTTCCTATCAAAGGGGGAGTTCAAAGTCGATTAAAACAATAGAAAGAAGTATCGCATTCTTTGTAGTAAAGAGGTTTAACACCTACACAGAAGAGGGCGAATAGCCAGACTATGGGTATAGCTCCCGAAAACCAACGAAGACTCATCGATGGCTACCAAGACATGATGTTTTCGCTGGATGACCCGACACTTTAACCATCGCGTTACAACCAAATCCCTCTTCCAATCTAGGTCCTTTTCAGGCGTACTCCAATCTGTCTGTCCCGACAGACAGATTTGTATATCGGTTAAACACAAAAACGGCTAATTTTTCAGCCACCAATTTACTACGGTTTCCACAGCATTGTCATCGCCATTTGGTGACAACATGATTATTCCATTTTTGGTTGCTTTAATACAAAATAAATTAATTTTGTATTAATATAGTTTTAACTTCATAACTTATAAACCGTTCGATAATAAAAAATATGTAATCTCAGACAACCAGACAAGAAAAAACTACTACAACATTCTTAGGACATCTTAGTAAAAATATGAGTACTAGTTTCTTGTTACTTATTATTGTTTTTTTTACTTAGGTAAATTAGAGCAACAGAAATGGACTTTCTGAGAAGAAGTTGTGGGAAATCAAGGCTTGAGAGTTAGAAATGAATCTGGGAAGACCATCGATGACGAGATCGAAAAACGACAATTCACGTGGTTTGGACATGTGAAGAGGATGGCAGAGGTTAGATGGTCCCGGAACGGAGGAGAAGAGGACGTTCACGTCGGAATTGGAGAGATGGCTTGAATGAGACCAACGCCCTTAATTTTTTTTAGTTAACGTAAAGTTGCATTTAACCACCTAGTTATTAGCAACTACAGTAGATTGTCAGAGATTACCAGTGGGCTTTAATATGTAATAATTTTAAAGACCATAGCCTGGAATCGAACCCGGACTTTTCGTTTTTAGGCTAGCGTGTTAACCACGACCTCACGGAAACGGATACATTAATTATAAAATGTTAATGATAAAAGTTGTGAATTAGACTTCCAATAGTTTTCAGCTACAAACAGTTACATTTTCCCGTACAGAATTATACAACCGTTTGAAAATAAAATAATTATAAATCGGAAAAAAGTTTTCAGTTTGTTACAACAATAAATTTAACAGAAAATAACTGAAGTAATAAAGTAATATTTTAAACATTAACATAATAAAATATAAGTTTTAGACATTAACTAATTTATGATAGAGAAATAGCTAAGCTAACAGTGTTGGTTACTGATAGCTTAGCTCAAACTGTTTATTATTAGTATTACTTTTAAGTTCTGCAGGTAATTTAGCTGCAGTAATGTTGTTTATTAGTAGTTTAACATTGATGGTACCTAGGTACGAACTGACGCCTCCGATGGATAAAATTCTGTTCTTCCCCCGTCATGAACCCCACCTCCTACCGTATCTTCCATCCAACACTAAACACTAGTTGTTGTCACGCACGGATATATAAATATAAATATTGTATTATATTTCTTGTACTTTGGGAAAAACTGATTTCAGTACAGATGGGAAGTACATAAGTACAATTGTATTGTTCAGATTTATTGTATTTTCTCACGTTGACTAAAATAAATTTTATCCGTTTTATTTATTTTATTCTTTTAAATATTTTGAACGAGAGAGAAAAGGAGAAAATTAAGCTTTCAAGATTGAAACAATCATGTTTCCTTAAAGATAATGTTTAATGTCCCATAGGATTAGAGAAAAAATAGTTAACCGATAATACAGTAGATAGTTCTAATATTATCCATGAAAATGGAGAGTGATCTCTAAATAAATTCTTGAATTTATTTAGTTAATTAACTGTTCGGGGAATCTTTCAATATCCCTAGGTCAATTTAGCAAAATTTTTAATATAAATAAAATAAAACCAAATGATACAATGACACTTCAGAGAGTATCCATAAAAATGGAACATCTTTAAATATATATTAATTAAATATCACGCCGGGAAATCTTGAAATATCCTTCAGTCTTTTAAATATGTGGGATCCATTTTGGTACATATTATTTCCTTTTTGGTCATATCCAAAACTACGAAAGATGTGGAGAATTTAACAATAAACAACATTTTTATTGAAACAGTAAAGATATATATATATATTTGGAGACAATAATAACTGAGAATGAACGTTAAACACCAAAAAATAGGAGCACGGATAGAAATGGCGAACGGGGGCTTTATGAAGATAAAGAATTTGTTACGTGAAAAGAATTTTTTTAATTTTTGTTATTCCTAATTTGTGTACATTGCAATCGGTTCAATTAGAACAATAAGCAATCCTATGACCCAATGAGATGAGGATGATATGTAAATGAGATGTAATCTTGTACAGACCTAGGTCGATCATTCCTAAGAGAGTATTAAACCCCAACCATCAATGTACACCGGTAACCACTTGTCTAGTATTCAAATCAGTAAAAAAATAACTACCTTTCTAAAATTTGAACCAGGAACCTTCGTCTTCGAAAATCAGCTGACTCGCGGCGACGACTTTACCACTAGACCAACCCAGTGGGTACAAGAATTTAAGCATAGAATTCCGAATCAGATTCGTGAGATGCTATTTTTATATTCGTTTGTATGGAATGGAGGTTTGGAATCTTGAGAAATGCGAGATAGACAAAACTCAAGCCTCTGAATTTTGGCTATTATTTTGACTTGTGTTAAGAATATCATGGACAGAAAAAAGGATGAATGAGGAAATCTTGCATCAGATACATAAAGAGTTATTTATAATTAATTACCACGATAAAGAGACGAAAATTGTTGTATTTTGAACATTTTACGTGTGGAGAAGAATACCAACTACTACAATTGGTTGTACAGGGAAACTAGCAGGGTAAAGGAGTATAGAAAGAGAATATATTGGTTTAAGAACCTAAGAGACTGCTATAATTCTACTCTGTGGAACTATTTAAAGCATCAGTTTTATTTGAAAGTAAGAAATGCTGTTCTGATAGTCAACCTCTGATGAGAGAAGGCACCCAAAAGAAGAAGAATATTTTCTCTACTTCCTTATACGATATGTATGCGTACGTTAAGAATATTACCTGAAGATTATGATAAAAGCTCATTGTACTAAATAATGAGATTGAACAATCTCAACAACGAAAACTTCTTCAGAGACCTGAAAAGTCCCAGGAAAAGTTGCAGCAGATGCAGTCCCCAGACATCATAAGGTATAAAAAAGCAGTTACCATTTGGCTACTGGAAGTAGGGAGAGAAGCTATAGAAAAAAATGGTTACTCCAGGAAACATATAGTTTTGTGAGCTCGTTTACCGGTTTCGATTTTAGTTTTCTATTTTTAAATAAATTCTTTTGTTTTGAAAATTTTATTGTTTGTTTTCTTTTTAATTTGTACATATCATTATCTAATAGCATATTTTTTAAATAAAAATGTCTTAGTAGTTTAATATTTAAGTAACTAACATGTAGTTGTAATTACTAACACACTAATAGATTACCGTAGTAGTTGCAGTAGTTAATAAACAAAGAAGCACTGAATTGATCTCCCTTACATATGGGAAACCGTAGTTGGGGGGATTAATTTTCCTATCACGAATTAAAATAAATAATTTTAGATTTTCAAAGTATAATTAAGGAAATTAACATTTATATTGTAATGATACATTCTTGTAAGCAATGGGAAAATAAATAAATACATAAATAAATAAGTCGTGCTCTTGAAAAAGAATAATTTTTAGGTTGAGATTAGAATTTAGTGAGTACGGTCATAAACATCTGTTAGTTATTACAGTGACGAAATGCTGTGTTAAGGTTTACCTAAAACCTATAACCTTGATTAATTTTTCATCACTTTTTTGTTGTTGTACAGGGATGCACCTTTCTATTATCAAAGAGTACTTACATTATAAGTAGCACTATGAAAAATCTAATTAGTGTAAAACTAGGATAGAGGCTTCTGAAATCTAGTTACACATAGATTTTCGTGATTGATGTTCTATGTACCGAAAAGAATACAAAATGAAAAAGATATTACACTTGCCAAACATAATAAGCTATTATGAGGATAATAATATTGAAACTAAAGCCTGATTACCATGATAACTATGATGCTAATTGAATGTGGGCACGGGGCGTGTTAATAGAGGGGCGTTCAGGTGCAAATAGTACCTCTCAACCCTCCTGGGGGTATTAGAATTGGAAAGGGGTAATCATATGCTGCTAGATGCGGGTGCAAGTGGGTTGGAACACGACCACAGTTATAGATACACACACGCGCACACACACACACACACACACACACACACGCGCGCACACACACACACACACACACACACACACACACGCACACACAGGTCTAAGTATACCAGGTGTGTCATTTTAATGTTGCTCTGTTCAAATGTAGGCTATTCCAAATGTATTCGTTTGCCTGTGTGGTTGTGTATTTATACAGTACGTGTGTATACATTATTATGGTCATCTTAAATGAACCATATCCATTCTGAAATTGAATGGAAACTGAAATTTTGCTCAACGTTTGCGGGTAAGCTACTTCATACGTGATCGGTCTGCAATATAGTGCTATTATGTTTACGTCTCCAATTTATAAAATTCAATTGCCAGAAACATGGATAGTTTCTTATTTTTTATACACATATATATTACTATCTAGTTTTGAGAGTAATGACAAATTTTTCTAGACTAAACTACAATTTGTAATTATTACTAAAGAGATGCTCAGAAGAGTCTCCGCAATTTATCGTACAACAGTACGATAAGTACAGTTCACTATTTCGTGGACTTAAATTTTTATAAAATACTGACATAAGATCACGCACATAACTACCTAGCTTTTAATCTATTACTGATACTGCATCAGCTTAAATTGTCACTTCCTGTTAAGCCTTTGCACAAGATTTTCATTGTCATGCCAATGTATTGCTTCAACATTGTCATATCAATGATATTTTCCTCGGGGTCTTGTGCAAACCTTTAGATTTTAATGAGATAAAAGCCCTTTTGCAGAGAACGCCCATAAACTAGAATACGCTGAAGAAGTTTTTAGCTCCCTGTTTTGAAAGCGTTGTATGAAGTTTATATCATTTTGATTGGTACAGAGAGTTGCACACCATATAGGTTATAACATCTGTTAAAGATCTTCTCCCCTGTAGCCAGTACAATTTCTGAAACTTTAGCCAGAGTTGTTTGTTGGCACAGGTTTAAAAAATGGGTATGAACAAATAAAACTATTCAATCGAATGTAATTTAAAAATATAGCATCATATGCGTTTTTAATGCAAGACATGAATTTCATATAGCTACTATAATATAACATCTTTTTATACTATTGTTTACAGTTTTCCGCGAAAAGAGTTTGCACCTTTATGCTCCCTTTACTTATAGAACCAGAGTCTGTTCTTACCCGAGGACATAACGTGCTCTGAAGCTGAAAAAGCAGAATAACGAAAGGATAAGAAAAATATTTACGATAAATAAGTAATTCGTTACATGTCAACCATTTTCAATGGTTAGAAATTAATCGTAAAATAATTTACAACTAGCTCAATATACAACATAATGTTCAGTTCACACGAGATACACTTTGAATTTTTTTCCAAAGTACCTCAGTGAATATAATTCTGACAATTTTCACCAATCTCATTAGGTAAAATTAGTACTAATGTAGTAGTTACTTAACTTTTAAATTTTCATAAAATAAACTATTTAAATTTACTGGTTTTTTATATAAAAAACAGAAATAATGAATTTATAATTAGATTTGAAAGTTAATGGAATTTTATAAATATGGAATTATTTAGTTATATTTCTTCCAATACACTATTTGTATGACAAGTACGAAATCTAAAAGTATTAGTCGGACATGACAAAAACAAGACGCCTAATTTTTCTAATGTTGTTTTAAAAGTAAATACCAACAAAACAAGAGGATATTTTCCGATCGTGAATTGTGAACACACAATGTGATCTATTTCGTATTTGATTATAAACTTTAGTTTGGATTCCCATTGTACCTGGACATGGATAGAATACGAAACGCCTGTACACGTGTATAAACTACCATGGGAATAGAACGGGAACTTTTTTCGATAAGCAATGCTATTATATTTTATCGTAAATGTATACTCTACGAGTAATCGGAGGTTCACAGCCGAGACTTCTCAGGAAAAATATCGGTTAGTCAAGTGGCTATTGTTACGCATTCTTCGTACCTCTCAAAAAAAAGTACGACAACTTGCACAGATTATCTATGAAATTATGACCGCGTTTATCATCAAGTTACCTTTATCTTAATATAAAGTTACAAAATGAAGTTTCTTTGAATTTCCTAAAACACAAGATTAATGCAGATTTTGTCAAAATATTACAGAAGTTAACTAATTTATTTTTATTATTTTCTTTGTTTATTTAAAGTCGTTAAGTTTCATTCACTTTAGTCTATTAAGATTAAAAGAATATAAAGATAAAATACTATATAAGAATATAAAATAGTAATAAATAAATAAATAAAATAGTTTAATAAGAATATAAAATAGTATAAGATTAAAAGTATATTACGATTAAAAGTCTATTTAACGCGATTCTACTGACTGCTGATCTTAAATAAACATCACTGGTATTCATAATTGTTTTTTTTAAATTTTTATTTCAAGTCGCATCGACAGCTTGGTCATTAGCGACTAATGTGGGTTTTGGTATTGTAACGGTGGGTTTTAATGTGTTAAAATTTCCAAACCCGAGCCGGGAATCAAACCCGGGAGCTTTTGCATTGTAAGCTAGCGCGGTATTCCTTACTGCTTTGAAAGAGAAACGCACTCTTACTCTGATAAATTGAATTTATCTTAAATACACGTTTCGACTTAAATTACTAGGAAAACCAAGCACAATAAGTATTTTATTATGAGTTTAAACAAAAATGTAAATGTACCCGAAAAGATAATTTCTGGATAAAATCCCAATTTATTAAATTCCTATTTATTTTTTTAAATTTATTTAAAATCGCATAATGAACTTGGTCGTTAGCAACCACTCTTGGTTAAGAAACGGTGAGTTTCAATGTGTAATAATTCTCCATACCCTGGCCGGTAATTTAACCCGGGACCTTACGCTCTGCAGCGTAGCATGCTAACCATTGAGCAACGAAGGTGGTCTCATATAATTTTTAATGCGGAACACACAACATTGTAATGTATATTAATGTTATATTAGGCGTTTTTTTTTTGTTAAACTTTTTATATCAGTGTTTCATTTTACGAGGATTTCTAAGTTGTTGTAGATCTATGATAGTATTTCTGCTTTGTAAACAGAGTACAAACATTTCATGAAATCAAAACAACTGAACCGCAGAACTAAAACTCGGGAACTGTTTTTCACACGCGTTAGAACAGAATATTCCGTAGTAAAGACGTAACAGCCACGTGCGCCAAAATCAGACAATAGCCTACTTATATAGGACAAAAGCTCTTACTGATAATATCGGATTATCTTTAAACAAACAACAATATGGATCATAAAGGCAATTTATGTACCATGAAAAGATCTAAGGAAGGGAAAACTGAAGAAAGGGGAAAATATAAAGTTCAGTAGGCAGTAAATTGGTTGAATATGACAAGACAAACAATTCTTGAAGCCTAAAAGCATCCTAAAAAAATTATGCAAGAAGACTAAAATGAAAACGAAATTTAAAATGCATATTAGATACTTTTTGTTAAAATAAAAAACCTTTCAAAGGAAATACATATAAATAAGATATTTAGTTAAAAAATTCAGTACTTTATTTGAAAAATAATACCAGTATTTGAAAAACGATTTCATTCACTTTCAAATACTACCGTAGAAATTATAAGCCTGTATTATTTTTCAATTTCAATTGTAAAATAAAATCTGCCCTGAAGAAAACATGATAAGAAATAAATATCAATAGCAATAACACAGCGCAGAATTAAAAGAAAATAACCGAGTATAAAATATAATTCTGAAAATTAATTTAAAAAATATAATTTCTGAAAATTACACGTAATTTACAGCACTACTTCCTTATTTACAATTATTTCTTAGTTTATTTTAAGTCGCATGAACATCTGGTTATTAAAAACTACATTGGGTACGGTGGGTTTGAACTTGTAATAATTTTCCAGATCCTGGCCGGGAATCGAACCCGGTACCTCCGGTTTGCAGCGTAGCGCGCTAACACTACTGGGCCACAGAGGCGGCCATATTTTACTAATTTTACTTTTCGAATACTGCCTTACTTGCTCAATTTATTTGTTATTTATTAATGTGATTCATGTTATTTATATTACTTAAAATTATTTATATATACGTTAAAAGAAAGATTCCACATTTAAACATCATAGGCCTACATATTATAAAAAACAAATTGTAAAAAAAATAATTCTAAGAAAAAAAAGTTGTGAAATACAAAGGGTTACAGAAAGAAGAAAATTACAGAGAGGAAGCTTGTAATAGGAGTTCTAAAACCAAAAATTTAATGTCTGGACCTAATTTTCTTAAATTTTTTACAGATAATTATCGTAGGCGAAATCTGGATAAGTGAACTTGGATTAAACAATTTAGATTTCCCGCCAAGGTCTGGTAAATTTAAACAACGAACAATTGATAAAATAATAACAAAATAAAATCTATCACGTCCAGAATATACCTTTGATATTAATAACGATTAAAGATGAAACTCTAAAAACATTTGTCAGTAAAGACGAAGGTAAATAATTCTAACAAAAATTAATTACCAAATTTAAGCCGGTTTGATTTTTGACCTATTGGATACTTATACGATAAGCAACATCAATTTTAGCGTCTTTTTAAATCTAAAATTAAAGTTTCTAGCCTCAATATTATAAGAGCTTCTATTTTGGCATAAATATTTACTAGCACTCAGCAAATCGATACCAGCAAGCTCAATACCAGGCCAACGAAAAATTATCAGCTTGATACCGACATAATTTGTAACCAAATTTATAATTAGAATTTTTGGTGGTAGTTTTAAAAATTGTCATCCATCATTTAGTTTTGTCCATCCGTCCGTCACACCCTGATGTCAGAAACTACAAGCGGCAGCAACAAATGGGTTTCGGATTCGTAATCTACACAAAATAGTGGGCCTTAACTGGGTTTGAAGTTCCGGTTTCGACCAGAAGTGGCCCAAAACCTTAAGTGAAAAAATCAAAGTCACAAACTACAAGAGATAGCAACAAACGGTTTACGAATTCGTAATCTACACAAAAAGTTAGTGGGCCTAAATTAAATTTGAAGTTCCGGTTTTTACCGGAAGTGGCCCAAAACTGGAAGTCAAGAAATAAAAATCGAAATTTGGAAACAAAAAGCCATTCGATTCCTCTTAAACAGTAGATAGATACAAAAAACACTAATGGTTTTTGCTATAGGTCAAAGGTAAACCTTTTTAAAAATTGTCACCAGCCATGAAAGATGCGTCGTCTCATGAAAAAGGATTTTTAATAGTAGATATTTTTTGAACTGACACGACCCAAAACAAAAAACGAAACAATTAAAACTGATAAAAATTGGTAATGATTTTAGTTCGCCTGTAACTCCAGAGATCAAATAAAAGACACAAACCCGTAACAGAAGCAAACCTAGTATACACGTTTTCTTTCTACGCCAACCGAAATGCCTACACCTTTTAATTCGATGAAATGTTGGTTGGTTTTCAAGAATGAAATCCGATTCTTCACCGCATTAAAAAAATTTTCATACTTAAAAAAATTGTTAAAAATTAAAATTCATCTTTTGAACTAAGTTCAAATAATATATTTTTGAGAACCACATTTAAATCGGACAAAATTTCGAAGCGTGTAATTGAAGGTTTCACCCGATACTTTAGATACTGTTAAAATACTGAAATACAACAATACGAGTTGTACACACATGTACAAGTACAATAAATATGAAACATTATCATGGGGCATCCATCATCGTGTTTCTCCTTCATCTGACATGACGTGACGACCGAAATCTTTTGTTCCCTACCATTCTTCATCTTGACGGTCGGACAATACAAATTCAATCTAAGTCTAAATATATAACTTAAAACCATTAAAGTAGGATAAGAAGACGAAAGATAAAGTGATATAAGATACAATAAGTTAAAGTTGGCAAAATGCCTTTTCGAGTACAAACTGTCTGTCGACTCAGATTAATAAAAACACAAATTCTTGTGCCTTTATTTATATAAACTCTCTTATACTAACTACAGTTGATGATATGTAAGAAGTCACGAGACGAAAGAAATTATCCCCTATAGTAAAAGCCATTTTACTATAAAGTTGATATAAACAAATACGACGGACTGACCGTGGCATGCTTCAGACCAGCCTACGAAATCATCCAGTGGACATCATTCCCGCTGTTTTGACTCCATAAACACTATTAAGTGTACACTCCCAGTACGTCCGAATATAATGCACTGTGTTTATAGTTCAGTTTGATTTTTGAATTTCTTTAATATACTACTCTGCAATGTGCGTGATGGGGCTAGTTTTTAAACAATACGAAGAAATTCCTGCTTCACTCTAGTCTAAACTCATATCTGTTGTATTATGAATTAAGCTTCAAATTAATTAAATTGTAACGTGGATTTTGTGGTATTTAGTGTTTTTTTGCTGCCAAAAGTTAAATTTAGGGAATTTATATGTGCGGTATTAACTATTTTTTTTACATAATATCGCTGAATCTGTAGTGAAACACATAAAAGAATAACCTTTCAAAAAATCATAAATGAACCTCTCAAACATATTATTTAAAATTAAATTATAAATAGATACATACTTAGCGGAGTACTTATGTGTTTTCATAAAAAATGTTAAAAAATAGAACTAGGTAAAATTAGTATGGACTAAGGAATCTAGGTTGAGTTCTACCCAATGAGAGAGTACTGTATTGCTGACGTTTACTCTACAGTTAATGGTTTTCACTGTAAATAATATAATTTGGGTGCTATACAAATTAGTTTAGTTTTGTATAATATTCAATGATGTTTTTTTTAAACCGTAATGTGTTTACGTTGCAAACTTCAGTTTAAGAACAATAATCAACCACATGACCCAATGTAATGAGGATGATAGTATGCCGTGTAAAGTAATGAGGTCTTGTACAGACTCAGGCCGGCCATTTCTGAGAGAGTGTAGTTAATTGAACCCCATCCATCAAAGTACACCGGTAACCACTGACTACTATTCAAATACGTATAAAAGTTTAGGTATCAAACGAACTAATGTCCCATAGCCGAGCGAAAAAGAGGAAGATATGTGGCATAACTATACATGCGCTCAGAGGTCTTTACCGTTATAATCCAAATCTGAAAACATACTACAGTCATTATCTTGCTTGTTAGTTTACTGGATGCATAAACGCTTGCTCACAACAATGAGTAAAATTAAAGACAATGTTATTGGAACGGCGCGTATGGCTTGTGCGAGTGAGAGCGTTATGCATTCTCTCACTCCCAAGGCTAGGGGACATTAGTTCATCTGAATACTGTCTACCTTTACTAGGATTTCAACCAGGAACCTTCGTCTCCAAAAATTAGCTGTTAAATAGCTGACCCGTTGCGACTACTTTATCTAGACCAACCCGGTGGGTTCTATAATATTTAAAAAAAAACTAGACTGTTAAAATATTCTGATCTTTTATCTTGACCAACGTAATTTCTTTTAAACATTACAGCAGTAATTACAGACTGTAATTTAATAATTTACACAGTGTAATTTATTAATTACAAAGAAGTAATATCGCACACTAAAGATACATAATTCTAGTAGAAATCAAGTGCGCATGCTCTTATTGAAACGTGTGATGCTTCATTTATTTTGCCAACTATAGTTGAATTAATGAAACTAATATATCTTAATTGTTTAAAATTGAATTGAAGAAACAAAACAACAAAATATCTCTTTGCCTTTGAGCCAAATGCAAATATATTTAAATCTCTATGCATTTAATCTGAATTATAACTTCTCATCTTGCCCTATACTAAAAGAGACCGTCTATTTATAGTTTAATAATGACAAGAAATGCGTAAAATACACAGACTAGTTACGTTTTGTAAATTATGAACTATTTTGCTTCCAAGTATTCTAAAATGTCTTAGATGACATATAATTTTAACCACAAGTACTTATTTCGTTTGTGAATAAAGTTAATTACAATATGTTAACAATTTAAACTAAAAGACGAGATAATAATTAATCTTCACAACGTAAAAATAAGGAGTACTTCATTTGGAACATTGCATTTACATTTTCTAAGTACATTTGTTGAAATAAGTAAATAAATAAACAGTGTAAACAAATGGTTACTAATTAACTGGATACACCTTTCCAAAATGTGTTGGATAACTCTCAAAAATGTGTCGTAAACATGGTTGAAAATTTATGAATACACCAACGGTTTTTTATTTTAGATAAATTATTTATTTCGGTGTACTACTTATGTTTTTACAATGCATAGTTTTGAACTCGATTCTGAGCCAACCAACGGACAAAAACCCAATATTATTTGAATTGAATACTTTACTAAAGCAAATATTCAATATTTTTCTTATCCGGGGCCTACGGCTCGTATTTTACGTAAATTACTGTAATAGAACATAAATGCACTTAAATTAAAGTGGAAGAACTACCGTCCAAGCTCGCTAATCCGAACTATGAAAAAAGTTCGTTTTTACGTAGCGATGATAGTTTATTCATGATAAGATTATTTTTTAAATGTATTATATGGTAATCAGACGTAAAATCGTAACTATGACTCTGCAGATGATGATGATGATGACAAAAAACTACTGGAAAATAAAATAAACCATGAAGAGACAGTTGTAAGTTTTAGTAAGTGTAAAGAATGGGCTAAGGAAAGCGACAAGCCGTTTCATGAAATATTATCGCTTTTGCAGCTTCTAGACGAAGCAATCGAAAAAAGTTTGGCTTCCAAGAAACAGAAAAAAATAGCCGAAGTAACTTTTCTATGAAAAAAATAAGCAATTTAAATAAAAATTGTAAATTTCTTTCTTTTAATGTGCCTGTGTGGGAAAAGTAAGGTCAGTTTACTGTACGTATATTTTTAATAAATTACTTTGTACCAACATACTGTATTTGACATAACATGAATATTGTCTTTTAGAAAAAAATTAGCGAATCCGAACTCACCGGTAATTTTATTAGTTCGGATTAGCGAGCTTGTACTGCATATTAAATCCATAAATATACACTCTATTGATAAAATCTCTAACTTTTTCATTTCGATTTTACTTGAATTTGGTATTATATAAAGGGTTTAATATATAAAAGCCTTGTTAAGTAAAGAAAATTCAAGATAGTTCAGATCGGTGCACTACATACGTGTAGAATACAATACAAATTGTAGTAATTAATTGTATGAATACAATTGTAGAATACAATGCAAATTTATACGAAGAAGTAATACTAAGGTCCTAAAAATTAAATACAAATTTTCAATTGCTTATATCAAATGCCTATTGTTTGAACCTATAAGTGAAGGTTAGATATACAACCACAACCAGAAGTTCAATAAGTAAACGACAGTTGAACGAGACACATTCAAGATTCAATCAACAAAAATGAAAACTACAAAAAATATAGAAATGAAACCTGGTGGCAAAATGTAAAAGTAAATTGAGATTTTAATCAAACCCGTAATTTCCGGTAAATTTCGATCAAACTTTTGAAATGTTTTGTGTTGGCGTTGGGGCGGATTCAGATAGCAATACTAACTTTAATAAAAGTGACTGCAATGAGTAGTTTTAGAAAATAAAATAAGCGTAGAAAGGCTGGCGCAGATGAAATACGTAGGTACTGCAGTATGAAAATGAAATAAGCGGAAAAGATTAAGCTAGTGGCTTTTATTTTATAACTCTAAAAAAAAGTATGTAATTTCAAACAAAATACAAATCTTAAACCTTGTACTAAACTTCGTGAACTATTTGAATTATATTTCATATAAATGTAGAGCCTTATCTTTCGGTAAGTTATCATTAACACCAAAATATTTATAATAAGATTTATAATATTCTTTTCACTGGTTAGAACAGACCAAAGGGGAATATTTTCCAGTTATTTATTTTTTATAATTTACTAACACAATATAAAATTAGACTAGAACATTAATATTTCTGTTTTCTTAATGAAGTATGAATAAAATTATAAGTAATAAATGTTTGATGAGTAGTTTTAAAGGCTATTCATTAAAAGTTTTACGTCATAATTCAAAAATGTTATTTAGGTCAACAAACAAGAAGGCTGGTTTCAACCTCTGCAGATTTTACATGAAATTAGTTTACTATTTTATAATTATTGTCTCTCTCATTAAGTTGATAAGTAAGATTGATCAGTAAACCAGGCCTCCTGAAAAACATTTACTTTCAACCCTGCAACCTTCACTTCATTAACAAGATATAGATGAAAGAATAAGAAAATGCATTACAGTAATCCCTCGTTATCCGCGGGGGTTACGTTCCGGATGGTTACCGCGGATAATAATACCTTATATGAACGAAAAGATGGGGGTTAGGTTCTAAAGGTAAAGTCCTGTAGTCGTTTTAAGTGTTTAATAGTTTTAGGAACATTTTACCATTATTAAAATCTATTAATATTTAATAAATACAGTACTGTACGCATAAAAAAAATTAAGTTGCTTTAAAATAGTTAGTTATGGCTCTGCTTCTTCTTCTTTTCTAACTCCTTGTGGACTTCTTCGTATGTTATCATCAGCTCCTGAGTCCTCTTTTGAATTGAAGGGCCCTTTCCATGACTGGATCCGTCTCCAACACGTGGTCAGCCAATGCGTTGCTATGCTGAGGATCTCGTTAATGGTTTGTGAAGAAATGCTTGGCTTCGTTTCATGATCGTCGAATACACAAAGAACTGTACGTAAGTACGAAAAAGTTAGACTGACACATGGAAGAAAACGTACGGAGAAATTACAGTATGGTGCCTAGGCGTACGTATGGCGGTGAGGGTGGGGTGTTACTGGCGAGGCCCGGTACCCGGTGACGCGCTCACTACGTACAGTACGCGGAAATCTAGCTTGGCCATGGCGGCCGTCGCCGAAGTCATCTTCTGTCAGCTCCTTCAGGACACGTGCCACTTTCTCTTTTACAGCTTCCACATACTCAAATCTTGTCCCTTTTTATGCAGATTTTACCTTAGAGAACAGGTAGAAGTCACGTGGTGCAAAATCTGGTGAACAAGGGGGATGTTATAACACTGAGATGCTGTACTTAGCTAGGAACCTCTTGACAGATAACGCGGAATGAGCTGGAGCATTGTCTTGGTGAAGAACCCATGCACATTTCGGGGCATTTTTCCTTACTCTTTGACGTAATTTATAAAGTACCTTAAGGTAGTAATACTGATTAACTGTTTGACCTTCAGGAACCCAGTGAAGGTACACAATCCCATGGATATAAAAAAAACAATCATTATTGCTTTAAATTTTGACTTGCTCATTGGAGCTTTTTTGGCGCTCGGTGAAGTTCGGCTCTTCCAGTGCATGGATTGGCGCTTCGTTTCCGGATCTTAAGTAAAAAAACCACGTTTCATCACATGTTATTATCTTCTACCTGTTCCCTAAGGTGAAATCTGCATTAACAGGGACAAGATTTGAGTCTGTGGAAGCTGTAAAAGAGAAAGCGGAACGTAATCGAACGGAGGAGCTGACAGTAAATGACTTCCAGCACTGTTTCCAACAATGGAAAATTTGCATGGAGCGTTGTAGGGATAGAGAAGGAGTGTATATTGAAGGAGACAATAAGAGATTATGTATGAAATAAAACTTAAATTTTTTACGTCAGTCTCGTTATTTAATAGCCACACCTCGTATGTGGGGGGGAAACGCTCTATGAGAAGAAGGTTGGATGAAAAACAGTTAAAGTGGTTTGGTCTCGTTTTCAGAATGGTCAATTGTAGGAAGCCTGAACAGTTCATGAAGGAAAGAACAACAGAAGGTATGAAGTAGTTCCACAGGCAGAGACGGACCAATGATACAGAATAAAGTATCTGGGTAATAGAAGAGTAGAACAGTGAGAGAGATGAGAGCAATGGCGAAGGATAAGGGAATATGGGAAATGAGACCTATGTCGTAATGGTATAGAGGGGAGGAGAAAGAAGAAAATTTCAGTTTTAAATCAATAATAAATCAAGAAAACGTATTTCTTATCATAGCCACCTTGCAATATATTCCCTGAATATTTAGTTGGAGGTGCAAGCTTTTGCGCTATCCGAAAGCAGCAATAAAATAAAGAAAGATTTATTAGATAAATAATATACAGCCCTTGTAATGTGGTCGTTGCTTACAAAATGATGCCATGCCAGAAAATGATACTGGACCAACAAATCTCTCAAGCAGTTAAAAATGCAAGTGTCGGTTATGAAAGGTAAGCGGTAAGTGCGTGACAAGGCATTCTTCCAAAGCTCATTCAAACCTAAGTCGCCGGGTGCCAACTTCATTTTATAAAATATGTCATCCTAAACATTTATGTCAGATAGGGGGAGTTTATTAGTTTCTTAGTTTAATAAGAAATACGAGTACTTGTCTTTCAAACCGCAAGTAAATTGCATGTTTAATATCTTGTTATACTCGACTTGCTATTAAGAAAACGTAGTAGCTAAAATTTGAACGAGAGATACTTGCAGAAAATTTTAGCGTTGTTAAATTTTAAAAAGTTTTGTTAAATGGAAATACATTAAAAGAAAATCCGAAAGACTTAAAAAAGGGAAAATGGTTTATGTCTGAACATTTACCTTTATTATCTTTAACTTTTTACTTTTAACTAATTTAAAAATTTTATACCTGGATATTATCAAATTTTTACAATTGTTTGTATATTACTTGATAACAGAACCTGAAAATTGTGACTGTGGCAGTTATTTAATTATTAGAAACTAGTAACCGTTATTGCAAATACCAGTGGTTTGCGTTAAAAAAATTAAAGAGTTTCCTGGTTTTCGCGGAAACGTTACTTTAAAAAAATAACACTTTATTTTCAGAGTTATAGCTTCGTTACAAAACTATAGAAACAATTCCCTTATGCTAATTACACCCTTTTATCCCTTGGTAGCAAGTAACCATAAGTCATATGCTTAATTTTCTTATCACTTAGAGAACAGCAAGCACATTTTTCAAACTGTAGTTGTTCCAGAAGGTGTAGAAATAACAAATATCCCTTTCGAATAGTTACTACTATTTTGCTTCAAAATGAAAACTTTAGATTCTTAGTTCAAATCCTAAGGAACAAAGGTGCCAAATTTCAGCTTTTCAGATGTGTAAGTACGGATTTTCGCAATATATAAATTACGCTAAATTATTGGTGGAAATTCGAAGGAAGTGGAACTCCTCTGACAGTAAAAGTAACATTTTGTAATTTAACAGTCTTAAGGAAGAAGCAACGCTAAAAAAAATAAAATATTTGTTGACACATTTTTAAAAATTTGTAAGTGGGAAAATGACGGTTCATATTTATAACACGACGATGCATTCGTGATAGCGGAACGCATTAATAAACATACGAAATACCAGACGTAAACGCTCACATCCGGTAAATTTAAATAGAATATTCTAACAACACACAATAATTGCTATAAAGGAAAAATTGGAGGACGCATGGATAAGACAATGAAAATTAGCAAGTATTAGCAATTATTCGTAAATTGTGTTTTCCTCATCTTGCCAGGTGATTCTATCGAGTTTTATCGACACAAATGGTTATGAGAAGAGAGAATTAAATTAATTACTAAGTTTTCAAAATTTTAAATGTTTTTCAAATCAAAATTAATAATAATACAGTAAAAGTTCAGTCATTAAAAAAAATCACAGTAAATATGTTTAAATATTCTGATTTACCTAACATATTTGACAGCATGATATTATTCAACAAGTTTACTACAACATATTGTAGCTAATTTTTTATTTACTTCATTTATTTTATTTAGAAAACTATTAAAATTTGAAGTTTCAAATTACTCAGGACCCTAAAAAAATCATAAATTCTAATTTCACTAACAATGAAACCAATGATTATCTGACCAAAAAATGGGTACGAAATGTTTAAAACATCTATTTCACTATTAGCAAGTTCTGTTAAATTTTATTTTTATACCTAGCTAATCCAGAAAGCTGTATAGCATACCAAAAACATTATAAAGATGAAAAACTGTACACATTTAAATAATTACACCTGTCACCACTAATATTTTAACGCAATTATTTTCTTTTTCCGGTCATTACAAAATAAACCCATTTAAACAGAAATAACAAAAAGTTTGCAAAAAAAAACTGTAACGATTATTTTAGTAATGTCTTGATGCATATTCTCTTGCATGCTAACAAAACGTTTTAATGACCCATTACATTTTAAGAGGTAAAGGAAACATACGTCATAACTCATTAAAACACTATTCACATGTAAGTTACAGTTTTAAGAACTTTAGCACGAAATCTACACACTGAAAGACATAACAAGGAGAATGTGAAGAGCGATTTTATGAGCTGTTAACTATAAAACGTTTCTTAAATGCTCATTTTCACAATATTCATTGTTATATTTTTTATCAAAATTCAGCGACAAGAAAGAAATTTACATATTAGGTATAGAATTATGAAATACCAACTAATAATTGAATCATTCAATCATCATGAAGTTTCAAGAACTGGAAGATTAGTAGATTCCATTTTAGTCGAAGATGTTCACTAAGAAAAATCTTTTAAAAATCTTTTAAAGAATAAAAAAACGAAATTCTTACAACTATCTAATTCATTCGATGTGGTTGTAGGGAGGTTTGATCTATGGTTCGACGAAAAATCAAACGTAAACAGGGTACAAACTTTCCAAACAAATTTCTACGTTTAATAACACGTAGTCCTTAGTACGTACGAAACTCATAACCTAAGTGTGGATTATCGTTATGCAGTAGTAGGATGGACGAGAGTGAAAGGCGGGTTCTCGGCGTCTTAAAATGGGGATTATTTGTGTAAGGTATGGTAACCCTGACAGAAGGTTCCTTGATCCTCCAGTTCGGGGGCTGGGCGTGGGGAACCCTTCACTGTAAAAAATAAACCAAAGCAACAGCCTCGGATGACGGAAGAAATTATGAATTAAAGAAACGTAATGCCCAAAGAAATATTTGATTTTTATGGCTGTGGGAGGATGGAGAGCGCTAGCAACTATACTCTATTTCACGTTCAGAATGCAGTATAGCTCTTATGAGAACTGTTGTGTTATCAGGCACACGAAAAACATCAACCCTCTACCGCCGACACGGGCGGTAGAGGGTCATCCGAAGGTCACGGGCAAATATATTTGAAGTTTCGCTTACCACGCTCTGACAAGCTTATTTTTTTATCAAAAAATACTTTCACTTCCTAATGAATCATATTTTATTACGCTGTGAATGTTATTATTATACTCTGATATTTAGAGAAGAGACCGTAAGTAGGTATAAGAGAAAGGGGTATGATGTCTCTCGCTTCGTCACCCTTACTGTCGGGCCAGGGGAATTTTATTACTATCTTTAGACCTTTCCGAGATTCATAACAGTCTAACGACTGTTATTCAAACAAGATTTAAAGATTTACCAAGATTTAAGCAATAACTATTCTTTTCTTTAAAATAATTAAAATACAATAAAATTGATAAACAATTCCAGTACTATGATAATTTGTCGGTACCTGATCTTTAAAACGATACAAATATTAAGTATATTTTTATATTACGCTATTCAACAAGAGCTTGTAAATGAGAACGTGTTGTGGCGCGGAGTCGATTTTTTACTTAGTGTAGTAGCGCTTAAACTCCCATATGAAATACATTGATTATGGACTTTCCCGTACTGCATTCTGAACGTGAAATCGACTATAACGAGAGGAGAAGAATTGCAGAGGAAACCGAAGCCCACTAAAGGCTGTAGAATTACAAGACGATGTATGATACTTTTAGATCATCGTAAGGCATTTAGGTAAAAACGAAACTTCTTCACAACACATTGGCGGCTTATTTCAATTTTCTGTTACAATCGAAATTGGTTCGTGGTGTAGGCCCCCATTCCACGTTGTTGTACACACACACAGTTGAATGAAAATTGATAACTATTACAGATGACATATTAACCACACGATATAATAGTAAAATTAAGTACATCAAGGAAGACTATCTAGAAATTCAATGCGGTTTGCCAAACATTTATTAAAATTATATAAGTATTTTAAAAGAGGATCCTATATAAAAAATGAAATCGTTACAACTTTACATATTATATTATTTTAACTTAAACTGAATAAACACAACATTTACAAATTAAAAACGTATGACTAGTTTTAAACAAAAAAAAAACTAAACACGATTTAATTAAAAAAATTTAAATAAAATACTTCAATTAAATTTAAATAAAAGAGAAGAATAATAGTATTAAAAACAAAGGATGTTAAAAAAAAAATTAAACTGTGTTGAGACAAGGTGGTTTGTCTGGGCACGTACTGTACAAAATAATATAGAAAGTTATAAAGCACAGTTTTGTAGTAGGTACTGGTAGAGAGTAGGTAGGTAATTAATTTTGATACGGAGCAGGAGTAAACCGCTGAATATTCATCGAGTGAGCTTGAATACAGAAGCACAAAAGTCGCTGAATAGATTTTATAGAGGGTCTATTGCTCTACATTACACCGTGGGTACAGACAATAATTATTTTAGCATTATACAATACATACAACTCGTATAACAGATGATATTAGTGCACCGAATACACTTTCTATTATAAAATAAAATTAAAAAACCGCTGCGTGGAAGAGAAGAAATATACGGGTTTTGCAACACTATCATATTTTATCTTTCCGCTCTCTATTTTTAGTGTACAGTGAGAATGTATGGGGCTACAATTTTTTATATTCGGAATGTGAAATATCTTCAAGTTTCATAACCCCTTGAAGCCAAAAATGTTTTTAAAAGGAAACAACTTCTCCTCCTTGTCTCCCCATTCAATATTCTCCCTCTTGCTCACTCCCCTTCTACTGTGTGCTCTCTTACATTCTGAATGTGCGTGCGCTTTATTCGTTCTTGAGCAAAAGTAGTAGGATTATGGTTAGACTGAAAGTTAATTCTTCTGTACGAATCTCCGAAGGATCCTTGGAATTGCAGTCAAAACCAATTTACCGAGGTTATGTTGGGCTCACAGGGCAAGGTGTATACGCAAATTTCTTCAATGCTACCTACTAACGGGCACGAGTAAGTTTTTGATATTACATGAACAAAACTGTTATTTTTTATTTTTGAAAAATTTAATCGGAAATATATTTATTACAATGAAATTAATTTTAATCTTACTATATACCGGGTGTCCCACGATGAGGTTGCTATTTTTGAATTAATATGCCGGACGTATCGCACACTATACAGACTGGAAACTTTACAGTTAGGGCTATAATAAATAAATATGTAAAAAAGTACCATCAAGTTTCATTTGCTTATGATTAATCAAAACAAAATGACGGAATAAGAAAAAAACACCAAAAATGAATAATAATCTTGTGGATAAAACCACTTATATTTACAACAGGATTCAGATAGAAAGGATGGTGTTTTATTGTATGACATATCCCATCAGACAATGACTGGAAACAGATACGCATCAATTTTAACTAATAAGGTTTACATAATAGTTCCTCATATTTCTCAGGCGGAGATGCAGGACGTTTTTTTCAGCATGATGGAGCTCCTCCACATTATGCTAATGTGGCCAAAGCGGTTTTAAACCAAAATCTTCCTAACCGTTGGATAGGTCGTGGCAGCGACCTCATAAACTGGCCTCCAAGCTCACCAGACCTACATATTTGCCATTTTTTCCTATGGGGCTTTTCGAAGGAAAAAGTTTATTATCACACCATTCCAACAGACGATGAATTAATGATGCTGACTGAAGAGGAACTGCTGTTGATACCTCGGCAATTTTTCAAAAACGCTTATGACTCAGTTTTGTTTCGTTGCTATAAATAAATTGCGACAAATTAAGTTCGAGGGTACTTTTTTACATACCTATTTATTATCACTGTAAAGTTTCCAGTCCGATACGGTTTCAGTGTGCGATACGTCCGGCATATTAATTCAAAAATAGCAACCTCTTCGTGGGACACGGGTATATATATATATTTTTTGATTTTGATTATTAACAGGTGAAGAGTTACGTAGTGGTACATGCAGAACTGGAGGCTATGTCCAGGTTTGTGACAAAAAATTTGTAAATTAACAGTGACAGTATTTGAGTATATTGAGCAAAACATAACGCAAGCACGAGTAGCATTTTTATTAAATAATCGAAAAAATTACAAAATATCAAATAACACTGATCATGCTAAAAAATGTTCAAAAATTTGGTTAGTATTTTAATTTAGTAGGTATTAATAAAAAAAAATCCTTGGTAACCTGTCTTAGAGAGTGCTTCAGTGGTACGGGTTGAGGGAAACCACCTCTATTTCAACTACAGGGAAACGGCACTCATCATCTCACATTTTTCAACGTCTTTTAGCCCAACAACACAAAAAAAATTTAGAGATTAATTTACGATTAACCCAACGCGGATAAAATAGGACGTAAAGACAATTTGCATTTTATAGACGAACTATGTTTAAGAAAGAAGAAGCTAACTTATAGCGTTCAATTTTTTTGGAAACCGTCACAGTATATCAGGTTTCAATCTACCAATAAATGTGACTTCAAAATCAAGCGTACTTTACTCCAATTAGAAAATACTAAAACAAATCTTTTAAATTCATATTTTTGATAGCTCTGGTCTCGAATTTAGTTTTAAAAGAAACGCTTTATTATTGCAGTTGAACTAAATTACACTACAGAATCATGAGAACTGATAAATTGATAATACAGAGAACTATGTTCCTACAAATTTTTTTATTGAGTAGAAATAACTGTTTTTGAACTAAATAAGTTATAATTTTTCCAGTGTTTACACGAAATAATTTTTCTGGTTTTCCGAAGTAATAAAATGTAGAATTGATTGCTAAACGGAAAACAGCTGTACGATTTAATGGTTGTTGTGCATGTTTAACCACGGTTTGAATTGAGAAATATTTCGTTAGTAGCTTACAGCTTAAAAATATTAATATTACTCAGGAATTTTTCCTTAACAAAACAACAGAAATTTACTATTTAGTTTAATGTTTAATTCAAGTTTAAACAACTATAATTTTTAGTCGACCTATTTTATGGTACATTAGCACATCCCCAGTCCAATAAAATACTCGTTATCATTTTTCATTTTTATGTAGTTATCTTCATTGTGAAATCACATAAAAAAGTTAAGGCTGTACAAATCATTCTCGATGAATGCCCTACATTGAACAACACACGGTCGAATCTTCACTTGCTGAACGTTTACCGAACAATTACTGAAAATTACTGAAAATTACGTTAACAATGCACATTATACATAAAAACACAAAAATTTATAAAATTTTTAAATGTTAAAAACCAGTAACAAAACAAATATAATTCATTGAAATTATTAGCAATTCTTTAGTTGAGTTTGTAACATGTATAAAAAGGTCACTAAAAACTATAAATGGCCTCCGGGCCAGCCCAGTCGGTCAGCTGGTAGAAAGGCGCTATTATTTGTTAAGTAACACCGGTTGAGCAAGCGACTTTGTATGGTGACCAGATGACAGACTCTACTGGGGGTCCCTGTTCAAACTCATGCCTAATCCACTTCAAAAATACAGCGAAAAGCAGCGATCAAATAGGGTAGTTATTAATAGTGTACAGTTCCCAATAACAAATAAAAGCTAAAAAAACTATAAAAATGTCGTTGCGACCAAATTAAAATTCATTTATAATTAGTTATAGAATAATATTAAACATTAATCTTGTACCCATAAAAGGGAGGTTAAGTGTTACATTATTTGCCTCGATCTGTTAGTTCCAGGGCTACAAATGTTTCTTATCACATGATCAGCCAATAATAAGACTGAAGCATTTAAGAACAAAAGAGGTAGAGATATAAAATACACTAGTCAGAATTATCTCCTCTGAGAGTAATGAATTTCATTATAAAGGCAGGCCCTGTGGTGAATGAAATGAAGGTGTCATTTCATTTCCGAGGTGGAAAGTAAATGCTTTTCAGAAGGCCTGGCATGCTGATAAGCATACTTTCCAACTTAGTGAGGAAGGTATGGCAAACCACCTCACTCCTCGTTTTACTTAGTAAAGACTCTAGATGTTCAAACCAAGCTTTTGGCTGAATATCTAAAGAACACATTATTAATCTTAAGACTAAATCGTAATGTAAACTTATATACACAGTTAATAATACCTTACAATAAAATTTAAATAATACGGAATCGCCTTAGTGTCTTAAACGTATCTTGATTTTTTACTTTCTCTTGCCTATATGAATGTATAGGAAGGAAAGTATAGCTTTCATGTCGATTTTTCGAAATCGAGTTTTCACCGGATCTTCACGTTTTCAGACCCCATGAACCCAAAAAAACATGTTTTTAGCGATTGGTCTGTGTGTGTGAACAGAATATCTCAAGAACGGAACATCGTACGAACTTGAAACTTGAAACTTAAGTTACACACTACTATACCGGACCCGACACGAACATTTAAATCAAAATCGGTCAACCGAAAGTAGTAGTTAATTCGTGTAATTTTTCACTTTTTTTGCGATTTTCTCAAAAACTGGTCCTACGATTTTTTTTAAATCGCCTCGTTTACTAAATTTTTTATGCTTTACAAGATAAGGTAGGCGTCATGTCTGCTGAAATTCTAATTGTTTTTTTAAGACTGCTGCTTTAATATGCATTTTAGGGCAAACATAAATATAATAAAAGTAGTAGAGAATTTAAAATTCTACAACTTTTATTGCAAACTATTTTTGTACAACGCTTAGTTTAGTGGTAATTAGCAATTTTCTGTTTTTTTCTCACGAACAGTGTAAAAAATTGATTTTTTAAAGATTTTGGCTCGAGAATGTACGAAAAAAGTGTATAATGAAATTTATAGCAAATTAAAATATCTACAACTTTTATTTAGATAATTTTTCTGTACAGAGCCTAGTTTAGCGTGAATGAGTGTTTTTCTGTATTTTTAAGCCAAACTGAGGTTGATTTTCATTTTGCGTCTTTCAATCATGATTAAAATTAGGTTATGTTTGTATTGAGGATAGTTTTTTGTTTATTTCTAATGTTTTATTACTAATGTTACATTATATTGTTTATCATTTGCATTGGCAAGAGAAAGTTGAGTGAGTGTTTCACACCAGATTTTTTTCTTGTAGAAGAGTCATCCAAACAGCAAGTGAAAGTAAATGGAATCATAGTTAAAGTAATATCACAAAATATTTGAGAAAGAATTAATTAATCTTCTAAGTAATTAAGTTGTTTCATCAAAAATAAAAAAAATAATAGATATAAACATTTGCAAAGTACATCAATTAAAAACTTTTTTGTAAATTTACATAAAAATATGCTATAAAAACTGAACAGTTAATGGGTACAAAAAATTACAAAGCGAATAGAACGTGTCCGGTAAAGCGTAATAAAAAGTATTGTAAAGGACATGATTGATAAATTAACTAGAGAAAAGTAAGTAAAACAAAAGAAGAAGAATAGCATGGGGTATTAGCAGAAGAAAGAAAAATCTCGACTAACTTTAACGAACACAGTAATTAATAACAGTAGGTGAAAACATTAACGGTTCTTTTATACTTTTTCCGATTCACTACAGTTATAGTGGACCGCTTTTCGAAATGTTCGTACGTGAGTGTAGTTTAGAAACAAAGAATAGCTGACTGAATTCTGTTTCAGAAGCGTAGACAACACAAAACAAGGGTGTTACAAGTTTTTCTCGAATAAAATACGGAAGATAGAATGAGAGAGAATAAAAATGAAACGGTTTTAGGCCATTTAAAAAGAGCCTTTCTAAATTGTTAGTAGAGAAGAAAAAACTTGGAAAGGAGGAGATTTTCTGGATTCATTCCGGTCAAACCAATACTTTATTGCACCAAGGAGCTTTAAATGAAGAAGAAACGAACGAGCGTATGTGAAAGGTTTTCTTTTATATAGTATTTTTTTCGTTACACGTGACAGATATCTACAAGTGAGAGTGCAGTAATAACATTATGAAAACAGTTTTCTGACAGAAAAAACATGACATATAACACCTTTCCCTTTAAATTTATTTATGATGTAATCTTTCATTTTGAAAATAATATAAAAAAAACTTTGTTCTATAACAAAAACTAAACAAAAGTTACCTTATCAAAATCACTATAAACAACACAGAAATGTATTATTATTAATTAAATTAAAAGGGAGTACCTTACATACTGTTTTACTTTCCATTTACGTAATGATTCATCGAACAGATAACTTGGTTGATAATGACCATTTCACTCACCTGAAAACGAAACAAAATATTCATTAAATAAAATGTATTTATATTGTATAAGCCTATAATGGTATATGTATAATGTAATAAAAAACAAAATGTTCAATAACAAGTTTTTAAGTGTAAAAGAGTAAATTAACAGTGAAATTAAAATTTACTTTATAAAAAGAATCTAATATATGAGCTTAGTTGAAAAACTATAACATCTTGAACTTACACAATTAATACTGTTAAGAAATTAAAATGTAAAAAGGATTATAATTTACACTCGAAAGTAAATTTGGTAAACGAAATTTGAGTTTGTTATTTTATCAATTTAGATCTCTGCTCCATCGTTTTCGAATTTGTCTTACAAAATTGCTTTCTGGGTTATGGATGCGCTGAACAAGTGGATTGGTGTGATGTAGTATTTTATAGAAGTTTTTATAACGTGAATCAACGATGTACAAAAGGAATTTAATAGCATTATGTATTTGAATTTGATACATACGGCGCTGCGGTGGACTTGTGATAAAGCGAAATAATTTAAATTAAAAATTCTGAAGTCGCTGAATGTTACAGTTTTTTGCGCAGCAAAATATTTCCAATCCGTAAGTCATATTATCATATTTAAACTGTTGTGTATAAATGTAGTTTTTAATGTGGAAGTGGAATCAGTGATTTTTATGAACAAATGTATAAAAATATAAAACGAGAATTTTGTAACAAATACTAAAATAGTTGTAGCTTTCCTGTTATTTTAAAATTTTATGTATATTTTTATCAGAAGAAGCACGAACATTAAAAAAAAACAGATTTTTTGTGCGAGGGGATAGCTCAAACAAGAATTTTTCCTAGTACACAACTTATATACTACTTTAACGCCGCCCAAAGACACATAACCTTATTAAAATCAAACCATATTTAAAAAAAAAATTACAATAAAATAACTCATCTTTAATTTTGGGGTATAGCTAATTGCAAAACCCCCTTTGGAGTTGTTTAAGAAAATCTTAGTTTTCAACTGATAACATTATCAGTTCAGTCGTGTTTAGTCCTGAACGAACAAAAAAAAAAAAAAAAAATATCAACCAGTTTTTTTGCCTCTCTGGCTTCAAAGTCATAAAACTATAAAATCTAAATATAGAAACTTGTGCACCATTGCAATACGTTCTAATAGAAAAAAACTAAAAAAATATTAACTTAATATTTAATTGTAATTTATATTCTTTCTTATTTTTAATCGAAAATGTTATAAAAGCTGGCATGGAATATTTTATCTTAACTACATGGTTTTAATCTAAAGGAAACATATCATTTACTTATCCAAATAAACTATAATGAATTAAATAAATAAAAAATTAAGAGACCAAAAATCGATTGATCATAAACATTTCTACCATTCGTTAGTGTTTAGGAATAACTGAAGTTGATCAAATCAATACGGGTCACATTCAATACAGTATAGTAATCAATTCGAAGGAAATACGAATTCATTTTAATTAAAATGCTTCAAGGACCCCATCAAAGCCACAAGTAATTTAGTTTCCCGACGAGAATTCATAACCAAAAGCTTTAATTTACGTAATAAACTAAAACATTTTACATTTAATTATATTTCTCTCTATACATGAGTTAATACGAAAATAATTTAGTAAAACATCGTTCGCAATTTATTGTAACTTCCGTACGTTAAATACATTTTCATCAGTTTCCGATAATCAAGAAATTAAGTAATTATGATTTCAATGAAGTATTAATAATCAAAATCCCAACATTTATATACGTAGTCATATTAATAAGCAAAAATTATAGTGATATAATTATATCACCAGAAAAAACAAGGTTTAAGGTTACGTGAATAAAATTATACCTAAAAATGCTTCATTAGTCCTACTTACATTAATACAAACAAAATTAAAAAAAAAAACAATTTTTAGTTCATATCTACAGTAAAACATCGTTATACCGGGCCTCGAGATACCGGGATACAGATATACCGGGTTAGGCTCGGAAATTTATACAAAAGAGTGAAAGTGCAAAGAAATTAAAACAAAGGAAAAACCCTCAATTTCTACCTCCTTATGTACATTCGCGACGATATTGTATTCTGAATGACACTGCGCCCAAAAAAAAAGAAAACAATAGCGTCGCAAACGACAGCAATAAATGAATATGTAATGGTAATACAATGGTAATGGTAATGGTAATCTCAACTGTACATACTAATACTCCAGGATTTAAACAAGCCTTTTATGACTTTTTTATATACAGACCAACCTCGATTATCCGGGCTGACTTCCGGCTACACCCACCTATGTATTAAGATAGTATTAGTATAATATCTTTCAAAGTAAGATAGTCTTCAAATATTAAAACTAACCTTTCATATGTTGTTGTTTAGGTCATCAGCCAAAAGGCTGGTTTGAACCTGTAGAGGTTTTACTAAGTAAATTGAGGAGTGAGGTGGTTTACCATTGCCTTCCTCACTGAGTGGAAAAGTACACTTATCAGCATGCCAGGCCCTCTGAAAAGCATATATTTTCCACTCTGCAAATGACACTTTCACTTCATTCACCACAGGGTCTGGCTGTATAATGAAATCCATTACTTTCAGATGAGATAACTCTGATTAGTGTCTTTTACACCTCTACCTCTTCTGTTCTTAAATGATTCAGTCATTTAATTGGCTGACCATGTGATAAGAAACAGAACTATTTATTTTAGCACTGCAACTAACAGATTGAGTGTAAATAATTTGTCACTCCACCTGTCTGTTATGGGCAAAACCTTTCATAGGAATAACAAATAAAAATACTAAATTAAATTAAACATAAGACAACACCGGTTTGAAAATAAACGTGAAAATGATTGGCAACTAACGATTAGCGAACCGAAATGCACGACCACCGTGATAGCCACATGTGATTGCTGGAAAGTTTTCTTGAGACTTCTTCTTCTTCCAATGCTTATCCACTAGTGGATGATAAGGATCACTTCCATCATCTCCTCTCTCTTCCTTGCCGTGTGTGAGACTAGGTTTCTTTAAATCAAGGAAAAATAGAGACTAATAAATTGGACGGGGTATAAATTATGTTAATATTGGATCATATGAATAATATTCTTTTGTTATTTTTGCAGTCAAAGTATATACTACAAAATATAGTCATGCAATTAGTTTTAACTGATAAAAGTAGTTGCCCGCCTTTCTCACTTCTCCCTACCGTCTCCTTTCACAAACATGTGCTCAGATAACTGCCGACTATTATACATCAGATAAATTTTCAATTTCATTGACTGTAAACTGTCTAGACGGATAACGTTGCCTTGTTTTATCCGATCAGGAACAGATTGCGGATTTGGGTAGAATGAAAAAAAAAGTTGTTATTGGTTGAGAAATGAAATAGGAGTTGTATTGTTGGCAAAAAGAAAGTGATTTCTTTTTTGCGAAGACGTAAAGAACGAAATTTAATGGCAGGCGGAGATCAGCTCAGATATCTAATACCAGTTGTCCCGATTGACAGACAAGACAGCCGCCTGATCTAGCAAAATCCTACTTTATTGCGATGTCTACTTCATATTGACATCTTACCAGGGTGACTATAACATTTTCATTTCAGCAAATTAAATTACTTTATATTACTTTTTTATTTTATCGCCGTATCCGAGATTCTTCTTCCCGTTATTCTGATCTATCCAGAAAAAATTCTCTGAAAAACACAAATTGCTCAGTTATCTAATATTTCTTTATTGACAGGAACATACGTTTATTTCTTTATTGCTTTCCTTCTACAGTTATGCGAAGAAAATCTTGCAGCCAATAAAACTTATGATTTTGGGTTTTCCAATCGTTAAAATATTTTAATGGTTAGGGTATATCATCAGCTTGAATCCTGATTTTTCTTATTTTGATTTTGAAGATTTTATTGCGTAATAAGGAAGTGGTTTATAAATTGCCTTCGTTATTAATTTAAAAAAAATCATTACAGAAAAATTATCGGAACGTCGTTTTACCCAGTCTTTCTAAAAGATTTACTCAGTTTAAATATTATCTAATTAAGTTTTCCTTTAAACAGGCAAATTTTTACTTTCGTATTAAATACTCAGTTACAGTGTCCATTAATTTTTTTAATGATAGGTGGATATTATCTCATATTTGTAACAAACTTTTGAAAAGTAACCTGTCCAATATTTTTCAGAAGTACAATTAGATCAGTTATCTATTATGTAAGACATCTTTTTAAGGTTTAATTGTCATTTCTTCTGACAAAATCAAATAGTAAAACGTTAACGGGATATGAACTTCCAGAATTAGAACCTCCAACATAACTTTTAAAAACTAAAATACTTTAGAACGCCACACTCACTATTCATTCAGTGTTTTTCGTTTAGTATAGTTAACTATCTTTAAAGATGGCAAAATTTACGAAATGAATATTAAATATACAAGAAAATATGAAATAAAGTAACACAAGTTTGCTTTATAATAAACAGTCAACAAAATTGCGATTAGTTCCGAGATTTAAAGAAATTAGAACAAAAAGTACACTTAATTCGCTCAAATATGACAGAAAAACATTATGGAGCCTACTATATATTCTGAATACACTTTTCATCTTAAAGATGCAAAATAAAGCGGTGCTGTACAACTTAATTTCAAGCAGACCCCTCAAGGGAGTTCATAAAAGAAAGATTAAATTGAGCCTTCAAGAAGAATAACAGTCGTAGCCTAATGAAATTCCCAGTTTCAAAATAATTTCATCGTCTTTTAGAATGTTTCAATTTACGCCAACTATCTGACCATGTAAGATTTGACTCCACGAGTTCATTTTCTTTATTGCGAAACATAAAGATGCAATAAATATGGATCTTTCTACGGAGTCAACTGAAAATATGAAACAATGATCCTTTATGTAATAATTTTATATTCGTATAATATTTAGGATAAAACTTTTGTCAATTTTAACATTCGTTAAATTGCAATTAACATTTTACACAGGATTACAGACAATAATATTAATATTTCAAACAATAAGGTTTTAACTGACAACTTAAAAAATATGGCTCAAGAACCGGTCCATGAGTTAATTATAAGATCTATTATGATCCAACATTGGTTTAGGTGTCAAAAAACTTAACTCATTGCTGAAATGTTATCTGTAAACTGTATTTACGAAACGTTTTAGCGTAACTGTTACTGATAAACTTCTTACGCTCTTGAAGATAATTTAAAATATATATTTTAAATTTTATAGTCTCCAGTTATTAGATAATATTTATGTACCTACCGATAAGCTCTAGTAACATTATAAAATTTTAAAAATAAGAAAACGAAATTAACTAACACAAATATTTCTGATTACTACTAGGAAAAAATTGAAGTTAAGTACTGACGAAATGATACGAATGTCACAGCTGCGAGCAACTACATAGCTTTAATAGCTTACGTTATCAAATTCTTCTTGGATAACGATAAGTAGATATGAACAAAAATGAAAAATTGTTCACAAGAGATATAAAAATGTAACACTGATTATAGCGTTGGTTTTTATTTTCGTGTTGTAAAAAAATAATAAAATAAAGTAAAAAAAATTAAAACACAAAATAAACAAACGGGAGGGTTGAAGGACTAAAAACAAAAGGGTTACTATAAGAGTGAAACCTGTTTTCAAAAATATACTACCGGTCACGGGTCACAGGCCATTAGGGGGAGATAACTTCGTAACCCCGACTAGAGCATAAGTAAAAACAGTAATGCTCCTGACCTCGAAGTGCACAACACATTCACCAGTACTACCATTTTATCATGCAAATTTATTTTTACCACTTCTTAATTTTCAACCAATTTTTACAGCGTACTTCTCCATAATTGTACTAAAAACATAATGAATTATTTTACACACTATTTATAAAGTGGATACGAAACCTCACCTAGATACACTGTTAGCCAATAAACATAACGCATAGGCTAGTGGTTATAACAAAAAAAAAAAAAAAAATTATAAAGATTTTGTAGTAAATTAAGAAAAAGGAATCAATTCTTTTTAATTGAAAGCACCGTTCTATTAAAATAATATTAACCACTAATAAGCAACAGACATTTATACTAAATGTGATATTGTAAAGGAATTTTCTTATTTAAAAAAAACCGTTCATTAAGTATTGCTCCAGTCCCAGCTCCGTGTAGTTAGAAGGAATGCAGTGCGTTGTTATAGTAGTGGGAGAATGAATGAGTTAGTAGTGTTTCACAGCTGATGCATTTGTAGAGGTAGCGTGTACTAACTAACTAGACTAAAAAAATATTGTTATCATCCGGCGCAATAATTTAACAAATACCTACCGGGTTATTAACTTGGTCGGATTCATAATATTTCACTTACCAATTTATATCAAAATATGTAAATAAATAAATTTAATTAATACAATAAAATATTATGTTAAATACGGAAAGTTTGAAAACGAATGTTTTGTATCAGAGTAATACAACAATCGTTTGCCCAGCATGCGTCACTCATTCATTATACCTCACCCGTACCCTTCACCCCGCAACTACACGGAGCTTGGAACCGCACAATACATAATTTTAAAAACAAGCCGCCTCCGAAGCGTAGGGGTCAGCGCGCTAGCACACACGCTTGAAATGTTGGCGCTTTTTGGGAGGTCCCGGGTAGGATCTGGAAATTTTCAAGCCAAAACCCGCTGTCTCAGTTCCATAACCCACCGTAGTCGCTAATAAACAAGCAGTTGATGCGGCTTAAAATAAGCTAAAAAAAATTTTTAACAATTTGTAGCAGGAATAATGTAAGATCAGCTGATTGTAAGAATTTCAAAATAATTATAAAAAAATTTCTAACTTATTTTATAATTTATTAGAAGCATTAAATAGACGTTTTCATAAATTTTATATTAATAAAATAAATATAATACTATTTAACTGATTCAATAAAAATTTTATTTCTAATTTGTTAATCAAAATTTAATTTCACTTAAGTATACATCGAAGATAAAAACAATCAGTAAGGCTTCGCCATTTTAATATTTTATAATCTTGAAAACACTAAATTTAATAATATTTAATAACTAAGGTATTAATTAAATTAATTAACATTCGAAATTTAACGATACTAAATTATATTTTAAAATTTATACATTCCTTAATTAAAAATCGCCGCCGTCATTAATTGAATGAACGTTTGTCGGATACCAGAGTCAGATCCAAGTAATTAAATATAAGAAAGAATTTATAAATATTGAAATAAAATATAAATATTGAATATTGAATCATATTGATTAAGATTGAAGAAACAGTTAAAATAATTGAAACATAAGAAGACTAGAACACAAGTATTAATTAATAAAGAAAGATATCATTGAGAAATAGACAAAGAAATGGGAATAGAAATATTAGAATAAAAATGTCACCGATAATAACATTTCAAATAAAATATTTAATTTTTTAAAAATTTTAAATGTTTTTTTAAACCAAGAGTGTTAAAATTTACAATACAACACAACTTATAATTTATTAATTCAATCTTCTTCTTCTTCTGCCTTTCAAGGATTAGGCTCTACCTGTTCCGAATCTCTCAAATCTGCCCATCTCTTTCTCGGGCATCCTCGTTCTCACCTGCCTTCCGGCTTATAGCCCAGTGTCTGCTTAGGTGTCCTATCCTCCCGCATTCTGTTTACATGCTCTAACCACTGCATTCTGTTCTGGGATACCTTGTTGTTTATAGAGAAGATGTTGAGTTCTTTCCTTATCTCGGTATTTCTGTAACGATCTTCTCTACTACACCCATATGTATGTCGAAGAAATTTCATTACCGATGCTTGCAATCTACTCTCCTCTCGCTTTGATAGCACCCAAGTTTCACTTCCATAGAGTAAAGTCGGCACTGCTAATGTTTTATAATACTAATTAATGTTTTATTAATTCAATAAATGTTAATTTTTTTTGTTTTTTGTTTATTTGTCCAATTTAATTTATTTATTAATACATTCACATACACTACTTACATGAATGCAATTTTAAATACTTCTAATTTAAAAATAGGATACCAAGATAAATTTTGATATGTTTTCATCCGTTGAAATCGATGGTTGATAAAACATAATAACTTTATATTAAAGTGAAATAAAATAGCAAAGATAATAGAGCAGTGATGATGACGTCCTAAAAATGGTGGTAAAAAGCATCGAGAAATACGTATACAGTAGTAATATGAACAAAAAGACAATAAACAACAATCTTTGCATTTACTTCTGAAATATTCTACAATATTACAAGACACAACTTTAGTTCTGTAGTAGTATGGTTATAGTTGCATTGCTGCAACTACCAAACAACATACAAAACTTATTTTACCGCAAATGCAACTTCTAAGTTAACTCAAAGAAATGTACTCATTAGAGCGATCTAAATGTAGAAAACGACGGTAAGTACCGAGACAGATTTTCTTTTAAATAACAACAGTAGATTACACTAATTGACTGCATAAAGTTGCATTATGCTGTCCCTGATATTTGTTAAATAACAGAAATATATTTTCATTTGTTTACCAGATTATTTTTATTTCATTTTTTCAAGCAAACATTACTACTATCTGTTCATAATAAATTCAACAATTAGTAAGTAATTACAATACATTTTAATTAATTATTTATTTATTTACAATACATTTTTTACAACAGGGCAAAGTGGTCCAATGATAGAAATAATATTACACACAAAATGATCAGTATTAGAAACTAAATCATGATTTCATATGTAAATTAATATACGAAGTATGGCTATTAAATAACGAGACTGACGTTGTAAAAAATTGCATTTTTATTTTATAATCACTCCTATTATACATACACTCCTTTTCTATCCCTACAACGCTCCATGCGAATTTTCAATTGTTGGAAGTCATCTTCTGTCAGCTCCTTCAGGACACGTGCCGCTCAAAAAATGTTTGAAATGAAGCTCGCAAAAATGTTTGTACAGATACATTGTACGCGATTGAAAAGGACTCAAATTTTTTGGAAACGATAACATGTGATCAAACGTGGTTTTTTAGTTATGATCCGGAAACGAAGCGCCAATCCATGCACTGGAAGAGCCGAACTTCACCGAAAGCCAAAAAAAGCTCGAATGCAAGACATGATAAAAGGTGATAGACAGGAACAAGGGATAGGTATACCCACTACACTGCTGTCTTCTTCCAAGGAGCGACTTCTTCACATGAACTTTACGGTTGTATGCCGTTTTCCGGGTGCGCGTATAGACGATGCGGTTCATGAAGCGTGGCGGAGCACTTCAATAAAAGCAGCGGACCGACTGTCCCCAACGCGTACTGGCGAGCGAGTGTGGTCAGCGGTTATAATACAAACGACAGCGGCGCCCTTAACCCTACAACTTTAAATTCAAATTGTGGTGGTACCACACTGGGTCATGGGGTTGCTTATTGTTCTTATATTGAACAGATTGCAACGAACACACATTAGGAATTTAAAAAACTTGTTCAATAGTAAGAAGACAAATTTTAAAACGATAATCTGGTTCAATGTATTTTAAATGGAGATTCTGTTTGTCCTTAAACACAGACTTCTACCGAATGGATTTTTACATGATTGTAACGAGGATACATTCGGGATTCTGCAAAATATTCCAAAACTAAAATTGGTAAAAGCCGTAATACGATTTGACCAAATAAATTTAAAAAATACTTGAACTAAAAAATTTCAATGGTTCTACTACTATTTTAGTGGTGATAATAAGTTCAGTTAGTTTCGACAGTTGTTATGGTGACGGGAATAATTTATTTAGGGGAAAATCTTAAAAACTGGTACAAAATATCACGAAATAAAACTGTAAGGTGTTGATATAATTGTGTAACTTAGTTGGTTGTTAAAAATAAATTAGTATAATATTGTTCGAATTAATTCGCTCCGGTTAGCTAGCGTTCAATAAAATCAATAACTTAAATCTAATGCACAGTGTCTTTTCAATTTTGTAAAACCGTTATCGGTAATATTGAGCAGATTTAAAGCCAAGAAATTCGGATGATTTTTAGTAGTTACAACTAGAATACTGATATTACTTGTTTGACAGTGTTGATCAACATAGACACAGATGTTTTTGATATACCCAGGAATTTGTAGGGCACACTACAAAAATGACAGACGGGAATGCCATAATTGAATCCCAGATGCACGTATAGGTTTTAAAAGTGATTTATAAAACATCATTTTTGATTAAGTTGATAAAAGGTTTAGCATTAACCATTTTTGTGCGATCTCCATGTAACCATTGTAATTTACGTAACGTCAGCTTAATTTGTTTTTCTTTTGTTCTTATTTAGTGTTTCACGCGAGAGGACGATCTCGATTAAGTTACATATTTTAATTAAAATTAAAGTTTAATTGGTTTAATATGACGATATTTGACGAAATATCTGGATAACAAATCGATATATTCAGAGAAAATGTAAGTAGGAAGAGGGACAAAATATAGAGCAGTAAAACAGTGAGTTTTACTCCTCCCCTCCTACCCCATTTTGGGAATGGTATGCATCCTAGGAATTTACATATAAGATTTCGTGCTATATATTTCCTTTCAAGCATAACTTGAGGCTCAGCTGAATTCGTACAGGTCCTGCAGGTTTCCACGTGTGCTCACTGACCCCGGTAAACCTATTTTTGATCACGGAATAAAGGTGATATGAAATAATCTTTTAAATATTTAATAACTAATATTAATAATATTTTAATATTTTGGTGGCACTGTAGTTATTTTAATTACGTTGTAAATAATATTTAAACTCACAATTGCGCCCGCGCTACGAGCGGGCTTACTGTTAGCCTCAGAGGACAGAAACACAATTTACACAAATAACACGTTCCAACTACAACATAAATAAATAATAAATTAAACGGATGGAAACTAAAGGTAAAAGAAACTTTTCTTAGTTTTGAGTAATAGATTCTTAATGAGGTTGCTGCACCGATACACCGTACCCTTGAATTAATAAAACGATTTGAAATTTTTCAGTCGCATTATTTATGATAAGGACTCGAAACTCGGGCTCGGGAGGGGAATTTTTAATTTTTTCATTTCTGAAAAAAATCTAGAAAAATTTCGAAACTTCGAATAGGACAGCTGACGATTTCCAGATTTTTCAAAACAATATAATTTTATCCGAAACTAAGAAAATCTAAGTTAAACTGCACTGGTTATTCTTCATGGGGGCCACAAATTGATAAGATACGTTATCGGTGTGTTAAATATTCAAAGAACTGCGTTATAATAGAAACGTTAATTTTGTATTTTTTTGCGTTAATTGGAAATATTCGAAGTAATTTTAGAAAAAATAACTAGGAATGAAAGATCTGCAAGTGGAGAACTACATTAAAAAAAGGTTGACAGGAATCAGTCCAGTAGTAGCTATGATAGCTTGACAGAAACCCTTATACTTTAAAATATACGTATAATAAATGAATAATTATTAAACCAAAAATTAAAACCATTTTCAACAATAATCACTCAATTGCAGTAAAAAAATTCTAAAGTTGGAAAGAAGAATAAATAGAAATGCTTGAATAAGAAAACATGGTCACTGGAAGATAGCATCCAATGAATCCATATATCAAGAAACAGAACCAGCTTAATTAAGAAAAAGTGAATATACTCGTATGTCCTTTTTAGGACATATAATCAAAACACCGGAAAATACAGTACTTAGAAAAATCATGGAGGCAATTTGGAATAAGAAATACGAAATAAAATGGATCAAGGAATTTAAAAAATGATATGGAGGAAATACAGATTACACTATGGAGATTTAAAATGTAAATCAGAAAAAAACTTAAATACTAAAAGAAAAACACTATATTACAAGCTAAAATTGAAACATGCACGGAAAGGGTGTTTTCAGATGAAGAAAGAAAAGCAAGGTTCGATAGAATGAAAAAATACTGGTAACAAAAATTCAAAAGAGATCCAAAGTAATTGAGTGATCTAATGTGGTCGAACAAGAATAAAAATAAAATAAAAATTATCATTATTTTTAAGTCGTAGTCCGTGGATTCTTGGTTTAATAATGTTAAGATAAACAATAAGTTGTTAAGTAGAATAACCTAATGGATAATATAGATAAGCAAGAAATTGTGTAAAATATTTTTGTTAAAAGAAAAATGAGGCACGCACGAATATAGCTAACAAAATGTTATTGAAATGGCAAGTATAACATAATATGTACAGTACACAATACACACAGAGTATGTGTGTTGGAAGTACTTGTTTCCGTAACCTTGCTTAGGGTATCCGGTCTCGATAAGGTTGTCAAAATTGACTAAAATAGTCTATTCTTCTAGGAGAACATCCTCTTTTACCATTCAATAACATTTCCATACCATATAGCTACACTGTACTATGTATTAGATTCAACAGAATAGATTGTACTAGATCAGTCGTTGCAAGGGTTGGTCGGTTTATCACAAAATACTCTATTCTTAATGGTATAACCTCTAATAAACATTCATGACTTCCTTTGTAAAAGGACACTTTCAGTTATTCACAAACTTAATGACGCACCCAAATATCAAAATGTATAACATTAAAGGCATTTAGAAATTTCCAAAATTCCAACAGTATTCTATGGCCCTATTCAATGTTCACAGAATTTTCACAATACACACGGTGCGGTCATTTTTATAATACAGAATTTTTGATAATATATTTCATTTGTTCGATACGTTATCAAAATCTTGAAAAGGTTAAAAATTATTAAAATTTTCAAATAAAATATTATCTAATAATTGTAAAAGATACGAGTATTTTTGCCTAGTTCGGTATCAGCTCTTCTGGACTGAATTAAGTCAATTTAAAAAAAAAATAACATGTAAAGATCTGCTATCATCCACCGTTATATTTTCAACATCCCGGTTAACGCAGAAAATAAAAGATTACCGATTTTTTAAAGATTTCCCGCATTGATGCCGTGCTAAATCACTTTGCAGCCTCCTTGAAGATTAAGTGGAACTGTTTTGCAAAAGTTTTCTTTGTTTCTGATAAAATTATACCGTTCTGAAAAATCTGGAAATTTTAGCCGATGGCTAAGCCATTCAGAGATTCGGGGTTTATACATTTTTAGACATAAAAAACTAAAATATCCCAGTTGGGTCAGTGTTTCGAGTCCTTAGCGTAAAAAATGCGACCAAAGATTTTAAATCAATATAATTATTTACTCAGGGGTACAATATCGGTTCGGCGACTTTATTTCCGAAATCTGTCAAAATTTAGGATAACAAAGGGGCTTCCATTTTTGTACCTGTTTAGTTTTCCCTTGCTAGTAATTATTTACATAATAATATTTCAACATAAATCCTAATAATAATAATAATAATAATAATAATAATAATCAACAGATACATGTCCATTTAGTGACGTGCATCCATCAAATTCTATTAATTATGAAATAATGCAGTCTGTGCAACTGACCATCGTTTAGCAAAATATATTTCAATTCAAAAACTTTACATTGCTCAACATACATTTAAATTTAACAAAAATAAATGTTTTATAAAGGTAAATATTTTTAATGCCAGTTATTTTTTTCAGGACATTAGTAGTAAAACGACATGCAGCAAATAATCAACTACGATGAATGCATATTTTATCCAGGCAAATATTATAATTTGATGATAGCAACCGTGTAAGATTGACCTCTAAAGAAGTTGTCGGATCTCGAGGTCTGACCATTTGAAGAGTGAAGCAAAAAGAAAGAGTCGAGAAAAAGAAAGGAAGGCCAGTGTATTAGATGAATGAAGACAAGTGACTGAGTAAAATATGGAACTGTTTACCAAGCGAGAAAAGAAAAGGGGACGCCCAGCAAAGCAATGGATAAGTAAAGTAATAGAGGCGATAGCCTGAAAAAATATTTATAGAATGAGATTAGACAGACAAAGAGTTTAAAGAACTTAGGATACTAAAAACGAAAATAATAGCTGTAAAATGACGCAATAAGTTTTCTGTTTCGGTGATTGATTTAAACTATCAAAATTTAGTTCTTTTCTTATCAATCTATTCATTAGAAATTCGCTAAATTCATAAAAAAATTCATAAATTTTAACGAATTTACTATATCATATTTCAAGACTAAAGCTTAGACTTAGACATTTAATTTTTTAATTATTTTCAAATGTTATTTTTCAGTTGATATTGATGATAAAACGAACCTTGAGAAACGAGGTAACAACACTAAAACAATAAATATTCTGTAATCTTAAAATAAACAGGAGTGTTCTTAAAAAGATAAAGGGTGAATTAAAATCGTGAAAAATCAAACCAGTTTATATAAAACACACTTCTGAGGCTAGCAATATATCCGCGCGCACTGACGCAATCACTTGTTCATTTATAAACAAATGCCAAGTGATCAATATCGTCAGAGCCACCAAATAAAATCGATCACAAATTAAAAATAATAAAATGGTTTGCCATTATTTTTGAGTGCTTAGTAATATACGAATATATACGTATTGCCAAAATCAGGGAACTGATTTGTAAACGCTGCTGCCTCATTAGCGGTCTCATTACTGACGACTGGTTATCTGGGTCACTTGATTCAACCACTCGCCTGCACCCTGTTCAATTTCCAACTTAACTGTTCCATCAACTCATGCTGTATTACTTGTGCACCTAACTTTACTTCCTTTTGCTTAAATCCTCAGTAAGATTAAATCAAAAACTAGTTTCGGTGAAACAAATATACATGTTTCAAAGATATCGTAAAAATCTTATGAAAATGTGCAAGCTTAGTGAACTAATTAATCAAGTTATATTATTTAAAAGTTCAATTCGTTATAAATTCTTTCTTCATATTTACGGCTGAATTTTGATATAGTTTGTTTCACAGTGGCTATATTAACCTAAAGTAATTAATGAAGAAAGAATACTGCGTTTAGAATCGTACATATTTTCAAGGTACAACTGCCACTATCATGACTCAGAAGTTAACTGAAATATGGTTTACTGAAAAAAATTACAAATACAACAACTTAAATTTTGACTTTTTTATCTTTTACTGTGTGACGTGCATTTAATTTGTTAACAGTTGAATGATTCAGAATAAAACCATGTTTAAGCTCTGTGATATAATATCATACATGAAAGAAAAATTTATCATAAACACTTTTCCCAAATACCTTCGAACTGAAATTTAGAATAACTATCGGTCTATAGTTGAAAATAACGTCGTTATTGCCTGATTTCAAAATACGTGATATTTTAACCATGTTCTATCTATCTAGGAAGATTCTAATCACCAAGTTCAATATACAAGAGAAAGTTTCAAGATATCTATGTAGTCTTTATTAACGTATTGTAGAATATAGTCAAGCCCACTCGATCTTTTCAACTGTAGAAACCTTTTAAAGGGAAACAGAATTCATTTTAACTTACGCTACAGTATAGCGCTTAAGCATATATTATACAAGAATACCGAGAAAGTAAACGAGCAAGAGTTACTATGGTACTTGGAAATGTTCCTATCATGTTATCTACTACTGAAATACGCTGGGTACCAAAATCTATACAGTATTCTTTGAAAGACTAATTTCTTTATAAGTAAAACAGGCAGGTAAACATTGCCAAACTGCCACGTAAATCTATTAAATAGCAACAAACAAGTGATACTTAATTTGTAGTTAGCATTTTCATGAACAGTTACCCATAAAAAAAGAAGCTTAAAAGTGAAAGTGCGCCAAAGAGAGGCAGCCAGAGTCGGTTCACCATACATTTACCGGGTTATAGAATTTAGAAAGACTAAAGTTAGTTCTGTGTTTTGTAATAGTAAAAGATCTGAAAGTGTTAAAATATTTTGTACGCTAAACAACTGTATAAAAAAATGATAAAGAGCAAAGTAAAGCAATCATCGAAACCTTTAAAAGAAAATGAATAATTCCGAAATTAGCGTTTTGGTTCTACATCGATATAAAAAGTAAGGATTTCCTGTACGGGTCTGGTAGTTCTTTAAAACAAAAAAATAAAGATTCCAAATTATATCTTATCTAAAAACTGTACATACAAAAACGTAAAACATATAATGGCAAAACGAATAATTACATTACTACAAAGAATTTGACATTAATTAATAATTTATCTTATAGTAAAAGACCTGTGGATAAAACCCATCAGTCGGTATACAGTACGAATATAAAGAATTTTTAACTGTAAAAATCAATTATCTACTTCAAATTATTTCACATTCCCTCAACTTTCGATAACTCTTAAAATTTTAATTGAAAAGAATGGATCTCATTAAAAAGAAATATTTTCATGATTTATTCTTAATTAAGAACAAAAATAACGAGTCTATAATATTCTTAGATTTAGTACAAATTTAACTGTTTTTTCTTTAAATTTAATTATAAAAATTCTTACCTGAACGCATGAGTGGCAGAACAGAAAAAAAATTATGAATGAAATAAACTGACAAGTCGTTACGAGCCAAGAAGTTATCATTGGTTTAAAAATAATAAAACTAACTCAATGACAAAATTACTGCCTTGTCTGTATAACTATAGACAAGGCATTAATCTCTTAATTTATTACTATTATTAGCAGATAAATTGATTCGTTTAAACGATAGCATAAACATTAAATTCCATTTCATGTTATGTCATAGAAATAGACTAAAAAACTGGCATAAAATATTTACCTTCTGTGGCAGCTTAAGTTTGGTTTCTAATAATTGAAGCGACTACAAAATGGGCTTAATGATGAGAGGATGACTTGAAAAGCGAGAGGAAGCTGATCACCCATGTGAAGCTGTTATGTAAAGTGTGGCTAAACGCGTGTATTTGTGGATATTTATAGTGAGTGATGTAAAAATCGGCAGTTATAATCTCTCTTTTATATTAATCCTTTAGTAAATGTCTGCTTTCTCAGTGGAACGTCAGGTAGGAGCACTATGTGCATTTTGTTCACATTGATAAATTATGTTTGTTAAGTTTTCGGTAGCATCTTAAAGTAATACTGTGTCGTTTCCTAGTCAGAGTTTGCTCTGAGAGTAATGAATTTCATTATTACAGCCAGACCCTGTGGTGAATGAAGTGAAGGTGTCATTTGCAAGGTGGAAAGTAAATTTTTTCAGAGAGCCTGGTATGCTGTTAATCGTACTTTTCCACTCAGTGAGGACGGCAATGATAAACCACCGTATTCCTCGTTTTACTTAATAAAGCTTCTAGACGAGGTTCAAACCAACCTTTTTCGGCTGATGACCTTAACAACAACAAGTGTCGTTTTGTAAGTAACAAGGGGCGTTAGTGATAGTTTGAAGTGCCTTAAGTAAGCTAAATCGCTCCGAGTTGAAGAATTGTATATTTTATTAGCGTATGTTCAAATAGGCCGTAGCAGGTATCTATAGACAGAAAGAATTCGTTTTAGTTTGTAAGTTTGAATATTTTCCATTAGCCTGAAGAGAAGTTTATCTGTTGTGGTAGTGTTTAACACTTTAGCTTAATGTGATTCGATCATGGCCATCGTGAAAAAAACGAAAACTACCAATTTACTTCTTATGGCTGTAAATAAATAATAAAACAACGAATATAATTTTAAAAACAAAATGATGGTCAATATACAAAATACAATCAATTAACAATAAACGATAATTTCCTCATTGACACAAATAATAATAGTAGGCTTTTTAGTAGCAAAATTGAAACCTTAGTAAAAACTATTAAACACATTTTAAACCGCTGCACTCAAAGTTTCCTCATTCAATTCAAAAACCAATCTTGTCACCCAAACCAATTTATGTTATGTTTTTTTGTAACACACTATTTATTTGTATCTGTACTTTGAATTACAATTACAAATGTGCAGAAGGTGACGATGCTACAAATTGTAACATGTACGACATGAAGAAGAAGACCCACCCATCGACGGGGTTTTTATGTTTTTATTTTACTAATGTAATATTGTGTTAGTATGTAAAGTTACACTGTATTCATCTGAGTTTTTACTTTTAACTAATAGTTATTTATTAAAAAATGACGCCTCAATTTAAGGAAGTTATTTGTAAATTATTGTTTATATTTTATTAATTTTTCTATAGTTATTTTTCAAAACCATTTAACGATCGTGTAATGAAAATAAAAAGTAAAAGTTTAAGGATTATAAAAAGTGATTCATAAGACCGATAACGAGACAATATATAAAAAAAATATTTCTTGTGATTGCTCTAATTCATCTGGTATAAATTTACCGGATAAAACGAAAATACCTCTACCGGTTTAGCCTGGGATATCACCTAGTTAATTCTATATTGAAGTGAACAAGTCATTTCAATATTTTAGAGAGGTAACCATGATTATGTATTGGATTAAAGTGGTTATTCAGATTACAGATCTATTTTATATGCGAGACCGAATTCTATCAGTGAAGCTTAAGAGTTGAAAGAGATAAACGGATTTCGATGTGGTATCTAACAATGGTTTTGTTTCGAATTAACTGACAGGAACTGCAAGAGATTATATAATTGTTAGGAACGCAACTACGATAAAAAAGGACCACACTGACCGTAAGAATGACTACAATTTAAGCGTAGATGGAGATTGATGCATAATCAAAACAAGACGGAATGTGGCTGACATCACGTAGGCCTAGTAGGTACAACTTTCTACAGAAAGATACTTTTTGTAACTTCCATGTTGAATATTTAAAATTTGTTAATACACAATGTTTAACAATTACTTAATTATTAAATTATTCCAAAACTTGATTTATTAGTTGGAGAGCTTGCAGTCCTACAGTTGGCTCTCTAGAAGAATATTCATTTGTTAATGGCGTATTAAAAGTCCAGGCTAAATACCCGGTATTGCCCAAGTGACGTATTTGGTATGACTGGGTTTTTATGTGCGTAAAATTTATCGTGCATCTTCTTGTACAGCAGTTTTACGATGTTAATTACATATGTTATTAGCAAGTCAAAAATCTGGTGTGAAACACATAAAGTTCTCTTGCCAATTTAAATAATGAACAATATAATCTAACATTAGTAATAAACATAAAAAATAAACAAAAACACTAATCTCAAAAAACAACCTTATTTTAATAATGAGTGAAAGACGCAAAATGAAAATCAACCTAAAATTGGCTTAAAAATACGGAAATCGCTCTTTTACGCTAAACTAGGCTCTGTAGAGAAAAATGCTGTAAATAATAGTTGTAGATCTTTTAATTTCCTATAAATTTGATTATATACACTTCTGTCGTAAAATGCATACTAAGGCTGAAATCTTGAAAAATCGATTTTATATACTACCTTTTTCATGAAAAAAACCAGAAAATTGCTAATTACTGCATTATAAATTGCTAATTACTAAGCATTATAAAAAATTGTTTGAAATAAAAGTTTAGGTTTTTAAATTCTCTAAGCCTTTTTTAAACATTTTTGCGCTAAAATTCATATCAAAGCCGCAATCTTAAAAAAACCAAAACATTTTTTCTACAAGAGCACAGCCTTCCCAAGAATTTCAGTAGACACGGCACCTACCCTTCGTATCTTATAGAGCATAAAAAATGTAGTAAATGAGGCGATTTTTAAAAGAATCATAGGAGCCGTTTTAGAGAAAATCGCAAAAAGTGAAAAATGCCACGAATAAACTACTACTTCCGGTAGACCGATTTTAATGGAAATGTTTATGTCGGGTACTCTAGTAGTACCAAACTTAATTTTTAAGTTTCCAGCTCGTACGATGTTCCGTTCTTGAGATATTTTGTTCATACACGAGCGCGCGCGCACACCCATACACACAGACTAATCGCTAAAAAAATGTTTCTTGGATTCAGGGGGTCTGAAAACGTGTATATCCGGTGAAAACTCGACATAAAAACACTACCACGTTCCTTCCTATATTATACTCATATAGGCAAGAGAAAGTAAAAATATGTAAAAGTCATTGCATAGGACTAGATTTATGACGTAAAAGAAACTCGGCAAAACTCTGACGTAAAAGAAACTCGGCAAAACTCTCGAACATAAATTTTGTTTTCTTTTTCTTGATACAATTAATTCGTGTTTAACGGTTTAGCAGATCCCTAAAGTTAAACTCTATAATTGCAGATTGACCTAATGACTGTATTGTAAATTGTTAAATAATTTGACATGTTTAATTTTCAACGTCCATTAAGTAAGCGGTTTAGTTAACAAAAACTTGTTTTGAGTGTGTGAATTACTAAAATAAATGGGTGAGTACAGATAGATCTAGCAAATCCATTTTTAATAATCATCTAAACTATCCAGCTATAATTAAAAACAAATGTATTAGTGGTCGCCTCCATAACGTAGTGGTAGCGTGCTAGCCTACAACGCGGAGGTCCCGAGTTCGATTTTCGGCTAGGATCTGGGAAGCTAAAACCCACTGTTCCATAACTCACCGCAGTCGCTAATAACCAAGGTTTTGATGCGACGTACTTGTAAAAACAACTTTTTTAAACAGAACTAAATTTTTCAAGAATTCTTATAGGCTAATAATACGTAAATTAACATAACTTTTTCTAAACATACACTTTAGATAAAAAATTGTAGAGGAAAAAAGAAATGAGACAAATTTAATTAAAATTTGCCAGACAGTTTACAGTGTACACAAATCATAATATAAACTTTTAGATAAAGCCAATAAACCCGAAAATCAAGGAAAATATATAAAATTTAACGGTGTTTTTTTAATATCTTAAAAATAATATCAAGAAAAAATTATTTGTAATTCTAAAAGGTTTATCTAGATTTAACACTAGTTTAATAAACTGCAAGCTACATGAAGTAATTAAGTAAAGCAGATTACTAGTAAAGTTTATTAGAATAACACAGGCGTACAATTTGTAATTTACAATAATTTCAACGTTTGAAAGCAGAAAACAAATTAGTTATTGAAGTTTCAGCTTCACATAATTACATAAGTTCACTGATGAAGTAACTTAATGACATTTTCCTAGGCCTAAATGTTCAATCGGAACTTCAATAAATTAGTTAATCGCGTTTGCAAATAAAATGTATTTACGCAGTGTTTTCATTGAAATCGATCTTTGGATTTCACAGAATGGAAATGCAGAGGTAATAGTAAAAGTATTCTTAAATATTAAATTAAGAAATTATATATTACTTAAAATGTGCCAGAGAAGACACAAACAAAAAATAAATTATTTTTATAATGAAAAAGTTTATCTTCGTCATTTAATGAGTTAGACAGTACTGCCTGTTCCGGAAACCACCTTCCCCTTGGTCGACCAACACCTCTTCGACCATTCGGCCTATAATTCATTGTCAATCTAGGCAAACGGTTTCAATTCATGCGTTACAGATAACTACTCCAGTTGATTCTGTACTCATTGATAATATTCTCCTTCAGGTTAAATATTTGCAACTCTTATCTAATGACGTCACTTCTTATATTGTCTTCAAGAGTGCAGCCTTTCAATGCCCGAAGAAATTTCATTTCCACAGTTCTGACTTGACTTCGTTCTCTGTCTGAAAGCACCCAGGCCTTGCTGCCATATATTATAACATTGCAGTAGTTTTGTAGAACTTTAGTTCTTTAGTAAAACTTTTCAGAAAAATAATAAACAAAATACACATCGGAGGATCAAAGAACCGTCTTGCTTTTGCAACGGAACAAACAAATCGTTGTAAGAAGTGGAGTGTATTGAATAAAGATAATGGACTGCGACGAATAAAATCTTTTGAGTAGGAATTCTCGGAAATTTAAACTAGTATAAACGTCTGGTTTTTGTTCGATTCCTTTAATCATGTTCTAGAAAATCGGAGAAAGTGTTACAAGGGTCTCGATTGTTTGATAAACTATCAGAAGGCAGTATAAAAACAGTTAGCGCCTTAGTAGTCAAATAGTAATTGGACTGTGAATGGAATTATTGTTGTCGGATCGTTTCGAAATGGTGTTGTTACGAGACCCGTTCTAAATTACGTTAATACTGCGTGTGCGTACAGGTGGTAGCAAGTGGTTGTGGACAGAAAAATCATTGTCTTGATTGTTAAGTGACATTATCTTATTAATAGTCAAGTTTAGTATATGATTCAGGTTTTTAATAAAAATTATAATAATAGTTAATTGTTATCTAGTCTTATAAATAATAACAATAGTTGTTATAATTTCTTATAATAATAATTTGTTATAAGTCTAAAAGAATTCTATTTATTATTCATTATACCCAGATCCCGAAAGAACTTCAGCTTAAGTATTACAAATACGTTGAAAATAATTAAAAAAAACATGGAATTAATTTAATGAATATTTTAACATTTAAATAATTGTAATTAAACCCACAGCTACCAAAGAAACATATGCTGAAGAAATTTGAATACAAGTTTTATTTTACAAACTATACGCAGACTTAAAAAAAAGAAACAATAAAACAATTCACTATGGTTAAGAATAACCTTTTTGCAATTTATGCAGAACAGAAGAGCTATTCGGTAAAATAACAAGTACCCTTCGACATAAAATGTAACGAACGTTTTGTTTCTTTCAACACAAGATAAAAAAAAAATGAAATGGGTTTTCCATTTCATGTTAAGCACTTACTTTATCTAAGAGTTGTCGATGTAGGTTTGGTTTTGCTCTATTACAAGGGCGCCACAATGAATTTTTTACTATATTTTTTCCACAATAGTTTCCGTTATTATAATAGTGAAGAAACCCACGAAGCCTGTTAGTTCGATTATCATTTCCATTATTTTTTAAAGCTTCGTTGAATGGAAATTCAGTTACAATGTTTTTCTATCACATATAAAATTAAGTTATTTTGAGGTTATGAATTTTGAGTGATTTTTTTGAACTGAAAAAATAACTTGTTTTGTTGCTTGTCAGATTGTATTTTCAACAAAAATAAAATACTTTGAAAATAAATGTCTTTCCTAAAAAAAAATAGTTGAAAGACCGGTTATAACATTTTTCATAAACTCTAACTGAAAAATTAAAAAAAACATTATGTAAAACTTTTTTTATAAGTAATGATTTACAAATTATTTGTGGTTTTGTAAATGGGTTATTAGTGGTTTCTTAATTGCACCTCAAAAAAGTGACTCAAATTTGTATTTATTTATCACTAAATTTCAACTTTTTCCTCTTTTAAAGCCACAAAAGACTACGTAAGTTCATTAAAGAAATAAAATTTTCTTTCGATTTTTGTTATATTAAGAGTAGGCTACTTTCCTGACGTTTCTTTCCTTGATTCTTTTCTAGTATTCCTTCAATCTTTCTGATCTCTTCTGGCGTTCTTCGTCGGAATACACGTTTATCTGTCGTTTGGTCGGTCTTTTCTGTTCGTCTTGTGTAGTTCAGTTTGTGGTAATTTCAGTTTGTAGTAAAATTTCAAATTTACAATAAAAAATTGAGTATCGTTATATTTTAAATACTTATAAATATATTTTTATATCTAAACAATGATTTCACATTACACAAAAATTTCTTAAATTTTAAATCTTCAATGACAGTTCTAAAAGTTAAATATAATTTATTTAAACTTATGTAACTGGACGCTATTGTACATATTGTACTCCGAGATTGGTGAAAACTATCAATTTTGATACGACCGTAACACAATTGATTGGAAAAATATTTCTGTTAAAATCTGGTAACTAAAATGGTTGAAATTAGCTGTGTAAACTGTAAACAAGGAAATTTCCTGAAAGTCGCTCCCGTGGCAGGAGGTTTAGAGCATTCAATTACACTGAACTATAAAGATTCAGATTCGATGAAGGGTAAGGACTGAGTGCACGCTCTAGTTTTGCGTTTTGAGTGCTAGGGCGTGCAGCGTTCGTCTTAATCACATACTAATTGCACACAAGAGTCCTGAGCAGCGTAGTATGGGAGCAATGGGAGCTCTTCACAAAGCTGCAATAGGACGATGTCAAAATCATTTAAACAGACGTTCAGCGACGCGTGCAAATTTTAGTCAAACCAGTTTGTCTTTTGACAGCGTTCAGTAAAGCGTGCATGAAGTTATTTGAAGAAACAATTTCAAAAATTTAAGTAAAACCTGACATTCGGTTGACGCATAGGCTTTACAAGAATACAGGGATTAAAGCATAAAAACTCAAAATTGAAGGTAGTGGTACTCGAAAAATTGGGTGACAGTACACGCTCTCTTGTAGCTGATTAAATTGGGTCTTAGAAGCCGCGTTTTGGAGTGACAATTTTTTTGCTATCTTTACTGTAATTATCCATATTTTACAGATTTTAGCTCTCCTGTAAAGTTTCAGGAAATAGAGTTATCATAATGATACTCTCAACTGACGAATACAAAATAATATTTAAAAAATTAACAGAATATCAATCTATGGGTAATCTGCTTACTCGTGTTACCCATGCTATGATTTGTATCACCATATCCACTTGTAATGGTAAAAATGTACAAACGCAAAAGTACAATAAAGTTAATAAAAAATTAAAAAGTAAATACGTCAATAAATTGAATTTCAGTTGTACAAACAGTTTAAAAATGACTTGAATAATTTTATTTGAAGTTTGGTAATTTCCATTAAAGTATTTGCAAAGAGTATAAAAAGAAAATGTCAAGAATAAGTCGCTAATAATTAATTAAATTGCTATTTAAACAGTTAATTAAAAACATCGTTAATATCTTACGGTAAAATATAGAAAGTTAAATTAATCATAAATAATTTAAAGTAATTACTCTTCTTTATAAATGACAAAAACTAAAATAATGTAAATATTTAAGAACAAGTAGTATTTTATTTGAATGAAAAACCGTTATTCAATTTTAAATGTGCTTTCGTACAACGTACTTGTAGACATCTGTGAATGCAAACTAAAAAAATCGATGAGACTCATTAAAACTGTATATGTTTTTATATTATTACATCAAAATATCAAATTAATATTTAGTGAAGTTGGGGAATTATTTAAAAGCGGACTTAATATACCGATGAAAGTTTCTTCTAGTACAGAAATAGTTAATAAAATAGCCTATCAGTTAAAACCCGATCAAAAAACCAAATACGAGGTGTGGCTATTAAATAACAAGACTGACGTAAAAAATTTAATTTTAATTTTATACATAATCACTTATTGTCACCTTCAATATACACTCCTTCTCTATCCCTACAACGCTCCTTGCGAATTTTCCATTGTTGGAAACAGTGCTGGAAGTCATTTACTGTTAGCTTCTTCAGGACACGTGCCGCTTTCTCTTTTACAGCTTCCACAGACTCAAATCTTGTCCATTTTAATGCAGATTTCACCTTTGGGAACAGGCAGAAGTCACATAGTGCAAGATCTGGTGAATAGGGGGGATGTTCTAACACTGAGATGCTGTACTTGGCTAGGAACCTCTTGACAGATAACGTGGAATAAGCTGGCGCGTTGTATTGGTGGAGAACCCATGATTTGTCCTTCCACATTTCGGGGCGTTTCTCCTTACTCTTTGACGTAGTTTAGAAAGTACCTCAAAGTAGTAATATTGATTAATTGCTTGACCTTCAGGAACCCAGTGAAGGTACACAATCCCATGGATATAAAAAAAACAATCATCATTGCTTTAAATTTTGACTTGCTCATTCGAGCTTTTTTGGCTCTCGGCGAAGTTCGGCTTTTCCAATGCATGGATTGGCGCTTCGTTTCCGGATCATAAGTAAAAAACCATGTTTCATCACATGTTATTATCGTTTCAAAAAAAATTGGGCCATTTTGAATCGCGTACAAAGTGTCAGTACAAACATTTTTGCGAGCTTCATTTCAAACATTTTGAGCGGCACGTGTGCTGAAGGAGGTGACAGAAGATGACTTCCAGCACTGTTTCCAACAATGGAAAATTCGCGTGGAGTGTTGTAGGGATAGAGAAGGAGTGTATATTGAAGGTGACAATAAGTGATTATGAATAAAAATAAATTTTTTTTTTACAAGGTCAGTCTCGTTATTTAATAGCCACACCTCGTATACTTCAAGGAAAACACAAACATAAATTATATTAATGTAGATACATTATATGAATTAATTTTCTTACATAAAATTAAAAAGTCTTAAAAATGTATAAACGAAAATAAAAGGGCCGCATCTTTGTATTTTGTAGCAGAGGTAACCATCAAGAAACTAGAGCTGATCCTTCACGGATAACAAGAGCTTATAGTATGAAAAGCATTTCACTGAGATAATTTTAGTTTATCTTGTTTTACAGTAGTAACAACTGACGACGTCAAATAATTAGTTATCGTATTCACACCTCCTTCACTAATTCAAAATGTTATTCACTAACATTTAAACAATATTACATTATATTATCACAAATGCACATTTATCAAAATATAATAACAAAAAAGACGAATGTATATACTGTAAAGTAATTTAAAATATACCATAAATCAACGTTGTGAGTTGGTCGCACCGCTTTTTTCATAAGTAAGTTACTAACTTAATACTGATGTTATCACTGTACAGAAATGCAAAAGGCTCAGTGAATTTCCGACTTCCGATCACCTAGAGAGCTGAAATTCCGAAAATTTATTTCTTAGGAGCAGAACACAAAACTGAACCATTTACATTTTGATCATTTGCGCCCATTGAGATGTAATAAACGAGTAAAAACGAACGAAATAAACACAATATTTATAAAATCCGAAAGAGATACAGGTCTTAAACTCGCCGTTCGTATACTAAAACTAGACAACAGTAATTTTTTATTAACAGTAGACCTAATATTTGTGTTTTTATTACTTTATTTATTTTGAAACTGTAGAAAGAACAACCAGCAAAAACGTTCACAACTAAATTAACAAAAAAATTTAAAAAAGTAATATTTTTAAACGAAATTTTAATTCAGCCGCCTCTGTAGTCCAGTGGTTCACGTGCTACGCTGCAAAGCATAGGTCCAGAGTTCGATTCCCGGCCACAACTTAAAAAATTATAACACGTACAAACCTTCTTAATCCAAAGTATACGCAAAAAATAATCGTTAATAACCAAGATGTTGATATAATTTAAAAAAAACTTAGAACAAATTTAACTTAACCCCTCCAAGGCTAGTAGGTACAACACAAACAAAACTTAAATATTTAATACACTGTCAAAAATTATAAGAAATGTGAAAATTTTTAAATAACTGATTAAAAATAACTCTTGATTTTCTTTTGTTGATTAAAATGGAGAACAATTATTTCTAAAGAAATCTGATACATAGTGATTTACGGTCACGTAGAAACAATTACAACTAACAAAATTTTATCAATGGACAGGCCGCCCAATTGCGAGGATTTTACTGAAGCCTTCTGAATTCAGTGGGTTGGCTCTTCGAAAAACACGTTTTTTAAATATAAATTTAAAATCGGCCCAGCTCAATGATGATTTAAATAGTCGCGGTAGTTTAACTGTGCAAAGGTAGCATAATAATTAGTCTTTTAATTGAGGTCTGGAATGAATGGGTCAACAAGAAAAAAAAGAAAAAATATTATTTAATTTTTATACGGTTTTATATAAATTAATTTACTGTAATTTTTAATGTAGGAGCAATTTAAGTTTAGCTCTGCAGTAGTAGCTACTTTAATGTATTTTCTCTTTAGCCTGCTGAGTGGATTGTCGGCTACGAATGGAAAATATATTAGACGAAAATTTTGTTTTCATAGGAAAAGGAATTAGAATTTCCGTACAGTTTTAAGTATTTTGAAAACATGTAATATCATACTGGCACATAATCTTGCATATCATACCATGGAGCAATTATTTCTTCCAGAAAACCCAAGGAAAACAATACAGCAGTTTTTAAGGTTTTAAGTAAGCGTCGTTTTGAAATCGAACAACGAATTTAATGACTTGTTAAAACTATTGCAAGAAGGATTCTCTGAGTAAATTCTATGTTCAACTGAAATATGTGTAGAGAAACAAAAACAGACACACATTCAACGAGAGAAACTTAATAGATTATTATGAGAGAAGGTGTTTGTGTAATGAAAATAAATGTATCAAATGATTTTCGACCTACGCTGATATTCATATAGTAAATTACAGTAATGAATGTTTACATGAATGAAACATCTGCTTCATTATGAAAATAGGAATAAAATTTATACAACTGAAATATTCAATAAATTATTCACATTAGAAAGGCTTTATGTATGTAATAAAAAAAATATAATTAAAAATAATACAGTTGTAACCTCAATTTATAATACACTCTTATACAATATTTGAAAGGAAAAGAACACAAAGAACGAAACGAAATACACAAAGATAACACACCATAAAGTAAAACCACATTTAAAGCGGAGCAGAGAAACGTAAAAACCTGCGGTGCAGACCTTTTAAGGGAAAAAGACGAGAAGGACAAAGCGAGAAAAAAGTAAAGCAGGAGTAATTAGAATGACACCTGACGGGTAAGGGTAGCCCTGAAAAGCCGTACATTTCAATTTGGGAGAAAGCCTCTAGTCCGGTCATTAGGCATGGCCTACCAAATATATTTCTTCATTTCAACTCCCATTCAAGGTACTCCCATCGCAACCTACAGTACAAACGCAATTCACAATGACCTTTTTTTGAAAAAAATTGCTATTTCAAAGTAGAAATAGAAAGAAATAATAAAAACAATAGTTTATTAAATTCTAGTATGTTTCAACTCTTTTACTACTTTATGATATACTGTATTATTATTACAATACACAAAAGGTTACAAAAATGCAAAGTATAGTAATTATTCGACATAAATTTCATGGCATAATATTGACATTATTCCAAAAAAAAATTATATAACATGCGAAATGTTGATGACTTAATATTTCAAATTTTTTTTTCTAAATTCCTCGTAATAAACAAAGATGAAATTAACAACATTTGTTCTTTAGGTGGTAAACAAGAGAACTAAAGCACTTACAATTTAACCACTCGACTCTTAGAGTTTAACAAGAACGAATTGCGATACTTCAGAAATCAGAAGGCCTGTAGATACACTTGGAACCAGTACAACAAAAATTCAATCTCAATTAACGCAACACAAAGACACCTTTATACTTCCGGAAGGAGAAACAACGGAAACCACATTGATTCATGGTCAAAAAAATTAAACAAATATAAAAAAAGTTCTGAGGAAAATAATTAGACCAGTCAACAAAAATGAAATATGGATTAAACGACCATCATCAGATATCTTATGCTAACACAAAAACGATCATAGACAAGTTCAGAAGAACAAGACTAAGATTTTACGAACATATACACGGAAAATGGACAACAACAGAATTGCATAAAAAAATCTTCGACATCAAAAATCAAAGATCACTCAAACGATATGAAATTTGAAGAAAATTCCAAAACGACAAGAGATTTATCTCAACAAAATATCATAGTAAGGAAAAGAAGCAAACGGGCAGAAGAAAGAAGGAGAGAATACAGTAGACCTAAATTCACGAAGAGAATTTGGGAGGAACAACGGAGAGCCAGGAAAACATATAAACCATTCAAGTTCTCACTCATTACTAATTCTTTAACTTTCCGATCACTTAAATAACTGAAGTTCAGCACATTTGTTCCTTGGGAGTTGAAAAAAATGCATTTGGAATTCAATCATTTACACCTAAGGAGTTTCTACTACCAAACAATAGATATTAGATTTCTATTACTTTCCCGACCAGCTACTTTCTAAAAATCGGCACAGGTAAGTAAGTGATAACTACGAATTTGGATTTTGACCATTTGCCTACGAGGGATAGATAAATACCCTGAATCAATAAATAGGCCTATTGTTTCAGTAACTTAATAAAGAGCTGATGATATTCTGATAACCGGCATGAATATATTAGAAGATATTTTGTAAAAGTTATACATGGCTAAAACCGGGAACAACAATAAACCTATTTATTTAATGCATCAATCTAAGGCCAGATATTCTAAAAATCGACGTGCATATTTTTAAAGAGATACTTAGTAAAAGTTAAAAATAGCCTAAACCGGGAAAAACATATTTATAATGAATGCCCCGACCAACAGAAATTATTACTAATTATAAAAAACTTAATTAGTTTTCAATATTTCACTTTTAATCTGATTAATATTTGATTTATTTCCGTCTAATTTTTATGGTAAGCATATTTATACATTGTGATTCACAAACTAATAAAAAAATATTAAATTGCTTTTTATTTTTATTTTCCTTGACATAGAACGTTATAACGGACTATAGAAAGTAATAAATAATAGTATAACATACTACTACTTTTTATAATAGAGCTATTTTGCCAACAAAAATAGTTTTTAAGTATAAATAAAATCTAAAACATATAAGTGTTGGTTTTTTACTTTCTCTTGCCTATATAAATATATAGAAAGGAAAGTATTGTTTTCATGTCGATTTTAAGAAATCGAGTTTTCACCGGATCTATACGTTTTCAGACCCCCTGAACCCAAAAAAACATGTTTTTAGCGATTGGTGTGTGTGTGTGTGTGTGTGTGTGTGTGTGTGTGTACAAATTACCTCAAGAACGGAACATCGTACGAACTTGAAACTTGAAACTTAAGTTACATACCACTACCGAACCCGACACGAACATTTTCATCAAAATCGATCAACCGGAAGTAGTAGTTTATTCGTATAATTTTTCACTTTTTTGCGATTTTCTCAAAAACTGGTCCTACGATTTTTTTTAAATCGCCTGGTTTCTTACATTTTTTATTCTCTACAAAATAGGGTAGGCGCCATGTTTGCTGAAATTCTCGGTGAGGCTGTTTTCACGTAAAAACATTTTCTTTTTAAGATTGCGGCTTTAATATGCATTTTAGCGCAAAAGTTTATATAATAAAAGTTGTAGAGAATTTAAAATCCTACAACTTTTATTTCAAACATTTTTTTGTATAACGCTTAGTTTAGCGGTAATTAGCAATTTTCTGTTTTTTTCTCACGAAAACGTGTGAAAAATCTATTTTTTTAAGATTTCGGCCTTGGAATGCATTTTACGACAAAGGTGTATAAAATAAAATTTTAAGGAAATTAAGAGATCTACAACTTTTATTTTAAGCATTTTTTTGTACAGTGCCTAGTTGAGCGTGAATGAGTGATTTTCCGTATTTTTAGGCCAAACTGAGGTTGATTTTCTTTTTGCGTGTTTCTCTCATGATTGAAATAAGGTTAGTTTTTTATTTATTTCTAATGTTTTATTACTAATGTTAGGTTTATTGTTAATTATTTGCATTGGCAAGAGAAAGTTGTGTGAGTGTTTCACACCAGATTTTTGTCTTTATTATGGGCAGGTTTATAAAATATGAATGTACATACATGTATTATTTTTGAATAACCAATCTTCGGTAGGAGGTACTGTAAACGTTATGACACAAATTACAACTGAATTTTGAATACTTCGGTAGAGTGAATTTATGTGTTTGGCTTTCATTTATTGCAGCCATATTTTACATCTAAGCGCCCAAAATGTAATAAATGTAAATGCTATACGATTTCATTGAACAAATGAATATGTTCATAACGCGAGGTTTTTAGTCTGAAAAATATCTGAAAGTTCAATAGTTTCTAAAAAAAAAAAATCATTTGATTTTCGTTCGATAGTTCAGTATTGTGATTAAAAATCTGGTGTGAAACACTCACACAACTTTCTCTTGCCAATGCAAATAATTAACAATATAACCTAACTTTATTAATAAAACATTAGAAATAAACAAAAAACTAACCTCAAAAACATAATCTTATTTTAATCATGAGTGAAAGACGTAAAGTGAAAATCACCCTCAAAATACGGAAAATCACTCTCACGCTAAACTAGGCTCTGCAGACAAAAATTTTCTGAATAAAAGTTGTAGATCGTTTAATTTCCTATAAATCTGATTATACTTTTTGTCGTAAAATGCATGAATGCATAATAAGGCTGAAATCTTTGAAAAATTCGATTTTTTACAAGATTTCGTAAGAAAAAAAAATCAGAAAATCTTTCAAATTTTAACTAACTTGACTATTTAAGAAATTATCAACAATGCTTCTAAATTTTAGAGGCTATAAAGAAAAATTTAGAAGATCAGTTCTACATTTTTTCCAAGGAAATGAAGACCCAACAAGACTAAGTTGTTGTTGTTTAGGTAATTAGCCGAAAGGCTGGTTTGAACCTCAAGAGGCTGCCGGCCGCATTGGCGCAGTTGGTAACGTGCTCGCCTCTCATCATGCGGTCTTGGGTTCGAATCCCATTCAGGCACGGCATATTTTCATACGTTACAAAAAAAAATAATTTCATCTTTTACCGTCTGCGTTAGCAGTAATTGCAGAACCGTCGGATGTTAAACAATAAAAAAACCTCACGAGGCTTTACGAGGAGTGAGGTGGTTTACCGGTGCCTTCGTCACTGAGTAGAAAAGTATGCTTACGAGCATGCCAGATCCTCTGAAAAGCATCTACTTTCTACTTTATACCCTGCAAATGGCTCCTTCAATTCATTCACCATAGGGTCTGGCTGTAAAGTAAAATTCATTACTCTCAGAGGAGATAACTCTGAGTGTCTTTCACACCCATCACCTCTTGTGTTCTTAAATGCTTCAGTCATAACTAGCTGACTATGTAATAATGAACACAACTATTTTTGTAGCACTGAAACTAGCAGATAGTGCAAATAATTTAACACTCCACCTCCTAGTTATGGGCAAAAGACAAAGTTATTATTGGTTTTATTTATCTAAATTCCAAGTTTCAAAAAAAAATCTAGGCCTATGTATCTATTAGGCAAAAAAAAACCACGAGAAGTTCTCATTTATACCATTATTTAAACTACAGAAAAACCCCGTATTTATGGAAGTCGATAAAAATATTCATTAAATAACAAAAATTACGATGAAACTAAAACGTAAATGTAAAATATGAAATTAATACAAGCATATTTCAATGTAAACGCCCGTGAACTTTCTAACACGCACAAACTTTTGCGTTTCTCTTTCATAATATGTTAGAAGGATTTTTGAGAGGGTTGAGTGGTCTGAGCTTTTCTTCCTTCCTTGCATTACCTCATGGGAATAAGGAAAGATCTTTCGCCCTTTTCTTCTTCTTCTTCTTCATGACTCCTCGTTTTCCCTTTCTCTTTCTTTTCAATCCCCGTTACACCTTTGCGCACACATACACACACCACTACAAAAAGTTTTTATACACCTTTAACCAACCAATTCCGTTGTTTCATACAACTGTTAAACAGTGCGTGAACATTTTTTTCTAACCTAACATTCACACTGTCTCGGTAAAATCAATGCGGATACCAAGACAAAAAAGTTTTAGAATTATGTTTCACTATTAATTTCAGCAGAACAAAAAGATGTATCAACACTTTTCTTACCTCGTAATTTTCTTCAAAATACATAATTATCTGCCGCTGACAGCTAATTTGTTATCATGTAAAGAAATACTTCCAAAACCCTTTAAAATACTCACTGTATCTTCGATAATGTTCTTATTATGTGAATAGAAGCATTATTTTATAAAATCCCCATTCATTAGATCTAAAATTAAACTCATCACATTCATTAGTTAACATTACTACTTTTTATTTAATATTTTTATTATTATTTTTTATCCCAAATGTGTGTACGTTGCAATCTGTTTAACTCAGAACAATAAGCAACCCCGTGACCCAATAAGATGAGGATGATGTGTATGACGGTTGAATGAGGTAGTCTTGTACAGACCCAGGTCGACCATTCCTGAGAGAGTATTTAATTGAACCCCAACCATCAAAGTACATCGGTAACTACTGTCTAGTATTCTAGTTCTTTAAAAATAAAAATCCTTCTATGTTCTACAATTTTTTTCTTATGTTTGTAATTTTTTTAAATAAGGTTTGTTAATTCTCTTATGTAATTTGTATTTTTTAATAAATAATTGAGGTTTAATTTCAAAATAATGAGTTGATATTTATTTTTATTTATATTTTTCAATTAACAATTAAGGTCTAAATTTCAAAATAAAGAATTGATATTTATTTTTATGTAGTTTGTATTTTTTAGTAAACAAGTTAATTGAGGTTTAATTTAAAAATAAAGAATCAACGACAAAAAAGTTTTTAGAATAAAAATTTAAGTAGATCTACCATCAATTAGATAGCTGTAATACAAAAACAATAAAAACTAAGAACACATTTTGTTACCCTAAAAATGTTCGTATTAGCTACAAAAAAATTCAATGTTTTGTGAAAAGTTCTAGCGGATATCCCTCATGTAAACACAGCAAGAAATATTTTGTAATGTAAATAATAATTAACAATTCCTAAATTTTCATTTATTTAATTAAAAAATTACCGTTCATGAAATCCTCTCAAATCTTAACATACTTATATAGATATAAAAAGTAGAATGAATACACCAAGGCTTACAAAGAAATATAAAGCATAAAAGATAATGTGCATTCCTTATTTAAAAAAGAAACAAATGAAAAAGGATATAAGAAAAAATGGCAAGACATAAAAGCAAAGGTAAAAAAAATGTTTTTTAATAGAAAAATATTTTGTGGATTTAGGTCTGTCTAAGCACATGGTTAAGATGTTCTCTTGGGGCTGATGTAGGCAACAGAAAAAAAATCTACGATCTTAACCGACCTTGCATACAGGGAGGGATTTTGTTATCCCAACTCAAACATTGGCTACAATCCAGTGGTTGTTTCTCCCAACTTGCAACTTTTCATTATAAATAAAACATTCTTTAAATCTACCAAAATTGGAACGCAACAAAGCAACATACAAACACATTAAAAATATTTTTGTTCTTCAATAGATTTGATATGAATATATAATTAACTGTAGAAGAAACCAGTTCATTCAAATTTAAAAATACGCTAAATCAGGTTATTTCACTTACTTTTCCAAATTTTCTCTGTAATTTAATAACTTACAAAATGATTAGTCTAAGTTTAAACTACACAACATTTACCAAAAATACAATTTTACAGCAGCAATTTAAGAAAAGTTTTACTTAGCCCTAACAAGATTCCACGTGGGCTTTAACGTTATCAAAAAACCTACAATCCATACCCTGGTCGCTCATTGTAGACCTTTCCTACAATATGCGCAGTGGACTAGAACCTCTGTTAGAGGTTAAAAGTGCGAGGCTAGATTCCAAATATAATGTAAAGTAGTGGGGATAATTGTATTTCATACGCGAATTTCGCAGCTCTAGAATGCCCTTCAGACGTCCAGAAACTTTACTAAAACAAATTATTACTTTAAAATGTTTGAAAAGTATTTTTGATGCAAGTGTTTTGTTTTAAAGATCAAACAGTAAACCTCTAGCTTACTTTTTAGGTAAACACTACCAAATGTGGCTAATAATAAGGCCTACATAAGAAAAAATGTGTTTATAAAATGTAACAGAAAACTGATATCTTAAATTTAAAATTCTTGCTTACTTTAACATATAAATTGCAATCAGTAGAAATGAAAATTTAATTAACATATTTAGTAGGTAATAATAGGCCTACATAAGAAAAAATGTGTTTATAAAATGTAACAGAAAACTGATTTCTTAAATTTAAAATTCTTGCTTAACTTTAACAGATACATTGCAATCAGTAGAAATTAATATTTAATTCACATTATTTAGTAGGTATCACTTGAATCTTACTCAACGGATAGACTATTTCCATTTTACTTTAAACATCTTCACCGTCTGAGCTACACACCATATTTTGGTTGGTACTTTTTTTTCTGTTTAACGTCCGACTGTTCTGCAATTACTGCTAATGTAGACGGTGAAGGATGAAATGATTTTTGTAACGTATGAAAATATGCCGTGCCTGAATGGGATTCGAACCCAAGACCGCAAAATGAGATGCGAGCAAGTTACCAACTACGCCAATGCGGCCGGCGTAGTTGGTTGGTAGGCGGTTGAGGCCTCCTTGGGGCTGGACGAGGACGCCTCAATTGAGTCCCATTGTGAGGGAGTGAACATGAGTTTTTCTCGCCTCCTCGGATATATATAAAAAAATCTATTATTTAAAATCATGAAAGGCATCTCCCAGTGAAGATATCTTAAAAAATAACTTATATTCATTGTTTGACAATTATTGACATTTATTACAAACACAAATTTGACATTTATTACAAATAAATTGCAACAAAATTTTGAAAAACAAATGTGATTTACTAACTAAACAAATAAGTCCGTTGGGTGCCTCCGCTTTAGCTTTCGTATCGTACAAATGTTATACAACAAATTGATTGCGAAATAATTTTCATGTTTTAAAACACATTTTGATATTTATTTTTTGACTGTTGAAATAAAAAGATCTTTTGGCCGTCTCTGTAGCGTAGTGGTAGCGCGCTAACATACAAAAAGCAGGTCCCGGGTTTGATTATCGTAGCCGGAGCTACGGTCTGGAAATTTTCACAAGTTAAAACCCACTGTTGAAAATCCCACTGCAGTCGTTAATAACCGAACGGTTAATGCGAATTTAAAAAAAAACTAAAAAAGGAAAAATATCTTTGTGAATGTTGTTCGTCATGTATCAGGAAGCCGCTGTTAAGAGCTCGGAAGATCTTTGATTGAAAACGCTGAATAATTTGGATATTTGAGTTGCTTTTTCAAGGGAATATAGTAAATATTCAATTAAGGGTGTACTTATAATTAGGAGGTTCGAATTAGAGAGATCCGACTGTACTAAATGTATGTGTATGCATATAAGAACATAATGAAGAGACATATTAAATGTATTACTACTGTCAGCTAAAAAGATGATGAAGTATTTATATTTTCAATAGGAAATACGATTAAGTAAAATATCAAATTTTGTGAAATAAATTCCGTTAGGTAATATTTTATTGAATAATTCAGTCAGATGATAATATGTCAGATGCTATGAACGGGCACTTCCCTTTTGGCCTTATAAAGAGAATTTTTCAGGCCTTTGAATGATGAGAGCTCCCAAATCTAGACTTTGAAAAATTACCTCGTAACTTGAAACCACAATACCTCTTCTGTAAACTTGAAGATTATATGGTTAAAAGGAACGATATACTCGTAGACTTGAAAAAGCAAAGGATAAATGAAACTTCAAGAATTACTATAAATCAGGAACATACTGTACTGTTTTTGTGCTTCATTATTTATTAAATTTAGTAATGAAAAATATAATAAAACTGGAACATTATTTAATATTTAACATATTTTAACCGTGATACCAATTTAAATTGAAAAAAATGCAGACTACTTTCGCAAAAAAAAACAATTAAAATGCGAGTTTTATTTATTATCAATGATCACAGATGATTTTATTAAAATTCTTTACTTTGACAAATAAATAAACTTTTATTGGCACGTATAATCATATACATTTTTAAGTAAAATTTTGGGATAAGAATTGTAAAGGTTAAATACTGTACAGAATGAATAAAGGCATTTGAATGAACCAGGCATTCGCTTAAAATGACCAAGAAAAACTGTGTAAAAACCTTGATCAGTAAACCAGTGAATTATTTATATTATAAATAAATTTAATTGATCACAAAATGGATGAATTAAATGACTTACAGTTCTACATCATACCGTCAAACGCAATAAATTAACTTTTATTGTTAATGTCAGAACAGTAAGATTCGTTATTATAAAGAAAGATATCGAATTCTGGACGATAAACAACTGTATTCAACTTTATAGCAAAACTTCTCAAACAAATTCCGTGATTGACTAGTGCACACAACATACTTTATCTAAGGTTGCTAAGCTAGCCTTCTAGAGTTGCGGTTAGAAATTTCCAAACAGTTTAGAAAATACAAAGAACATAAAAATTAAAATGTGAGAGTGTAGTTATAAAGTTTATATAAAAACATGACATACATCACCATTGTTACGAAAAACAATAGGCTATATTATATTGCATAAGACGTCTAAAAATTATGTTTGGGAAAAAGTTATTTGACAGACGCAAAAAATACAAAACACAGATAGTTCATATAAACTTAAAAACATTAAGTAAATGAAGGCGTTTAAACATGGTAGAGGACAGAAGTGAAATTGAGAAGTTAAAAGAATATGAGAGATTCCAAGAAAAAAGACAAGAACGGAAAAAACTTTAGTGAAATATTTTGAAAAAGTTTGCGAAAGACGAGAAATAGCAATGGAAAACAGAAAACATCATGTGAGGGAAAATCATTTAAGGGAGTCCTAAGTACGCTGAAACAATAGAAGAAAACACAAAAACAACGTGTAATATGATTTTTCCGCAGATAACAAGGACAGCCTTTATAAATATCTACTTTAGAAAATTATTAAACTTTTAAAAATGTAACCTTTCCAATTTTTGACTTTTTTGGAAGTCGTAGTCAGTACTCAAAAAATTATCTTTTATTAATAAATAATAAAACACTCAGATATAAATCACTCGGATATAGAACAGCGATAATTCGTAACCTCAACAATTTGATGAAATTCTGTAATACGATACAGTTATAACCAGCTTTGTTGACAAAATAACGGCTTTCCAGAAACTACTTATTTATTCACAACACGAGCTCAAACCGTTCAGATTCATTTCGCTTATACGGCGGTTATTGGCCGTGCTGAAACACAAAAAAATCTTATATTACTAATAGGTACTAAAACGATAAGAGCGTGAAATAAATTTCATTTATCTGCTATAAAAATAATGATACAAGATATTTGTTAAAATAAAGTAAATTGTTTAAAGTTAAAATATTTGCACTAGATCTGTTAGTTCCAGGGCTACAAAAAATAGTTCTGTTTCTTCACACGGTCAGCCAATTAAATGACAAGCATTTAAGAACAAGAGGAAGAGGTGTAAAATACACTAGTCACAGTAATTTCCTTTAAGAGTAATGAATTTCATCATTTTAACAGCTAGACCCTGTGGTGAATGAAGTGAAGGTGGATGTCATTTGCAAAATGGATAGTACTATAACTTGATGGCCTGCCGCAGAGAGGAGCAGAATCGACCCGCTACTAGCCTTTTCAATAACATTTCAATATGTACTACTTACTAGTATTGCTTGGGTCCAAGCTCCGTGTAGTTGGAAGGAATGCAGTGCGTTGTTATAGTAGTGGGAGAATGAATGAGTTAGTAGTGTTTCACAGCTGATGCATTTGTAGTGGTACGTGCACTAACTAGACTAAAAAAATATTCATATCATCCGGCGCATTAATTTAACAAATACCTGCCGGGTTATTAACTTGGTCGGATTCATAATATTTAACTTACCAATTTATATAAAATATGTAAATAAATAAATGTAATAAATACAAACAAATATGTTAAATACGGAAAGTTCTTCTTCTTCACTTCCAAGGATTAGGTTTCTTGAACCTGTTCCGGTACCCATCTGTTCCTCGGTCGTCCTATATCTCTTCTTCCTGTAGGTTTGTAGTTTCTGGCGGCTTTTGGTATTCTCTCGCCTGGCATGCGATTCAAATGGCTGCACCATATGTTCCTGTTCTGCTTGATTTTGTCTAGCAACGGTAAAGCATTCAGTGTTTTTCTAATTTCTTCATTTCGTAGCCTATCTCTTCGGCTGCATCCATATACACTTCGTAAGAATCTCATTTCTGCAGCCTGGATTTTGCTGTCTACCTTTTTTGTATGTATCCAGGACTTACTGCCATACATCAAAGTAGGGACAGCAATTGTATCGTAAAACTTAAGTCTCGTATCTTTTCTTGTTTTCCGTTTCAGATGTTTATGTATATTACCACAAATGCTTTGAAATTTAGATAGTTTGTAAAGCACATCTTTGTCAAAGTCATATGAAACATCATTACCAAGATATTTGAAATGAGAGACTTGTTCAAGCACTCTTCCTCCTAATTCTATTTTAGTTCTTACGGTGTATTTTCCTTTAAATGCCATAGTTTTAGTTTTTGTCTGCGATATTTTCAAATTATATTTCTCAGACATTTTGTCTAACATAAAAACCGCTTTCTGTAACTCGTCTTCGCTTTGTTGTATTAATACCAAGTCATCTGCATAGATCATGTGATTGAGCTTCATCTGTTCTGAGAGTTGTATTCCTGAATTAATGCCTATTTTCCATGTTTGCAACATGTCGTCTATATATATGTTAAATAAAGTCGGCAACATACTGCAGCCCTGTCGAACTCCCTTATTTACCAAGATGGCTTCTGTTACCTTATCATTTACTTGCAGACGGATTGTTGTCCCCTCATATAATCCCTTCATAACTTGAATAATATGCTTTGGGTATCCTTTAGATTCAAGTATAGACCATAAGAGAGATTACGATTGACAGAGTCGAACGCCTTCATAAAGTCTATAAATGCTAGATGAGTTTCAAGGTTAAACTCTCGTCTTTTTGATATAATTTGGTTCATGGTAAAAATTGCATCTGAGCATGACCTTCCTTTTCTGAAACCCATCTGTTCCTCTGAAATCAAACTATCCACAATCCTCCTTAGTCTTGAATTGATTATTCTTGCATATACTTTATAGGTGGTGTCCAACAAACTGATACCTCTGTAATTATATGGGTCCGTTCTACCCCCTTTTTTATAGAGGGAAATAACCTTTGCTTCTAACCATTTTTTGGGAACTATGTGATATTTCCAACACATATTAAAGAAATGTAAAATTCGCAGGTGTAGCAACACCCCTCCACACTTCAATAATTCCGCGTTCAGTCCACTCAATCCCGGAGCTTTCCTGTTCTTTGTGCCCTTTAATGCTTCTGATAGTTCTTCCATGGTTATCTGGTCAACACAGCATCCTTCACAGTGAGCTTCGACAGCAACTGGTTCAACATCCTCATACCATAGTTTTCTATAATGTTCTACCCATTCCTCTGTACTTATGCAGTTTACTCTAATCGAGTCTCTTTCAGTTTTGTTGAATACCTTCATTACTTTATATTCTAGCGATTGCCTTCCATGTAAGTCATGTTCAATAGTCCCAATGAACGTATCCCAAGATTGTTGATGGGCTCTTCTTACTAATTTTGAGGCTTCATTTCTCGCTCTCTTGTATTCCTCTTTATTGTAAGGTGTTTGATTCCCTAAATATTTTTTGTATTTTTCGTTTTTCTCATTGACTACTGCTTCTACCTCCTTGGTCCAAATCTTGACACCGTTTCTTTTCCTATATCTATTTTTCCGACCAAGAGCTTCCTCTGCGGCTTTAACTATGATGTTCTTGATGTTATTCCATTCTATCTCAATGTTACTGTCATCTGTAGGTATGTTTTGAAGATGTTGATTCACACGTTCTTGATATAACTATTTCACACTGTCTTCTTCTAAGAGATGCACTTTAAAGACTTCATCACTGTTCCCATTTGTTTGCTTCTGTTTTTTGTTTTTCTTCCATTTCGTGTATAATTCTATTTTTCCTATAACCAAATAGTGGTCTGAATATATATCACAGCCACGAAAAACACTTGTATCTGTGATTTGCTTTGCTATGTTCTTGTTAGCAATCACATAGTCGATCAGCGATTTGCTTCCACGTGCGGCCCATGTATATCTGTGTATGTCCTTTTTCCGAAAAAACGTGTTCATCACTTTCAGTTCATTGTATGTGGCGAACTCTCTGAGAACTTCCCCATTCCTATTTCTTGTTGTTTCTCCAAAGGTTCCTACAACATTGGGTATTGGTTCGTTTCCCACTCTCGCGTTAAGATCTCCGATTACTAATACACTGCCTTTTTTGTTGTAGGTTTCCAGTTCTTTTTGTCATAAACTCGTCTACAGGATACAGTCATAAAACAAAGCAGTCTCCTCATCCTTTCCCTCTTCTGGGGCCCCTATAACGACTAGGCATCCTCGATCATGTTTGAATTTCACAGTGATTATTCGTTAACATATTTGTAATCTTTTATTTTCCGTTCCCATTTCTTATCAACAAATATTGCCACACCTCTGGCCGCTCTGCTATGGCTATCCACCCCACTATAAAACATAGCATAATCTCCAACATATTTTGAGCCAGTTAACTTCTTTTTTGTTTCTGTTACAACAGCGATATTTATGTTTTTATTCTGTAGTATCTTACATAATTCCGTTTCTTTATTGTTGATTCCTCTAACATTCCACGTTGCTATTTTTAACTTTTCCGCAATCCATTTCAGCCGCCCATTCTGGGATCAGACGCTGTTTGGGGCCGCCCAATCTGGGTACAGACGCCCCTACGGAAAGTTTGAAAACGAATGTTTTGTATCAGAGTAATACAACAATCGTTCTCCCAGCATGCGTCACTTATTCATTATACCTCACCCGTACCCTTCACCCCGCAACTACACGGATCTTGGAACCGCACAATACACTGGAATTGGTACATGAAGTGTTATGAGAAGGCTAGTAGCGGGCCGATTCTGCTCTTTTCTGCAGGAGGCCATTAAGTTATAGACAGACATTATATGCTTTTCAGAGGGTATGGCATGCTGATAAGCAGACTATTCCACTCATAGAGGAAGGCTGCCTCCTCACTCCTTGTTTTATTTAGTAAAGCTTCTAGAGGTCAATCCAGCCTTTCGGCTGATGACCTAAACAACAAATATGATACAGATACATTTTCTTTCAAAGAAGATTTTAACAGTCATCATCATCATCATAAGCATCACGGTTTAGGCCTTGTAGTCCTGTTCCGTTCTCAAGCTAGCAAATCTTTAAGTTACTTGCGATGACCATCTTTTCTTTGGTCTTCCTATGTTACGTCGCCCAACCGGTTGGTAATTAAGGATAATCTTCGGTGCTCGCTCATCTGCCATTCTTAGCACATGCTCATACCAGCTCTGCCTATAACCAGTGATCGCATCCGTTACACACAGCATCCCAAGCTCATTTCGTATATCCTCATTCCTCTTATGGTCCAGCAAACTGTACCCCGCTAGGGGCCTCAACAGTCGCATTTCTGCCGCTACGATTCTAGTTAATTGCTGAGTGGTTAACGTCCAGCTTTCAGATCCATATAACAGGACTGGCAGCACTAGTGTTTTATAAAACTTCAAAACCGTTTCTCTCCTTACTTTTCCCACCAAAGTTTTCCTTACTGTATAGATAAGGCGCTGAAATTTTTGTAATTTAAGTTCTACGTCTCTTGATTGTATGTACGATACTTCACATCCGAGGAATAAAAATGTCTTCACCTGCTCCAATATTTCTCCATTGATAACAATCTTGCTTCTAAGATGATCTGTGCCCTTAAAACCCATCACTTTTGTTTTTTCTGAAGAGACCTGCAGACCAAATCCCTGGGCAATCATGTTAAATGCGTGCAGGCATCGTTGAAGGTTATCTTCTGAGTCAGCAAACATCACCAGGTCATCTGCAAAAGCCAATATCTGCAAGGGCATCTGTCCAAAAACAGCTTTCTGTTCCATCACGCAGTACCATTGTCTCATGACGTCGTCAATGAATAGGTTAAATAAAACGGGTGATAACGGGCACCCCTGTCGAACTCCTTGAGATATTCCTACCACTCGTTGACCTTTGGTCATTCTTATAACTGTGCCCGCATACATACTCTGCACTACTCTAATCAGATGTAAAGGTAATCCCTTCCCTCTCAGTACTTCCCACAAGCGGGGCCGATAGACTTTATCAAACGCCTTCTGCAAATCTATAAAAGCCAGAAACGTAGGAATATTAAACTCTCTATTTTTCTCCATCAACTGAGACAAGGCAAACACATTGTCCATACATGACCTTCCAGCGCGAAAGCCTGATTGACCTTCCAGAAGAATTGCATCCGCTATTCCACTTAGTCTGTTTGTTATAATTTTGGCAAATATTTTATAGCCACTATTTAACAGGCTGATCCCCCTATAGTTATTCGGATCATCTCTTTTTCCTTTCTTGAAGATTGGAAAGACAACAGCCTGGAGCCATTCCTCAGGTATGTGTGCCTCCATCCAGCAAGTATTTATGAATTCAAGGAAGCGATCCAAAAATCCACCTGAAGCATACTTAAATAACTCCGAGGGCAAGCCATCAGATCCCGATGCTTTACGGTTCTTTAATTTCTTCATCGCATACAGAAGCTCTGGCATTGTTATGTGATCTATACTATTCTTTGTCCGAACTGGGATGACCACTTCATCGTCTAATTCCCCATTGCTAGGTCCACCCCATAAATTCTGAAAGTGAGTCAACCATTCACTCTCCGAGATAGGATCAATTTTTAAATTATCCCTTACATCCCTATTCAATTCTTGTAATATCTTATATGCTTTCAGCTGTGGTCCATGGATATCATACTCTATATCCCCAATCATCTTCTCCCAGCCCAGTCTTTTTTTCCTTCTAACTTCTTTCTTAACCAAAGCCGAGTTTTTTTTATACTCCAAAAGATCTTCTTCTGAGGATGTACTCAGGTATCTCATATACGCCAACTTTTTCTTCTTGATTATCTCTGCAAGTTCCTCACTCCAAAAGGGTAGGCTCCTCCGATTTTGCCTTTTCGTCCTCTCTCCCAATGCCTCCAAAGCCGCTGCGTTCAAAACTGTCTTTAAGTTATCCCATTCCTCACCAATATTATTGCTCTGGGCTGTTTGACTACAAAGGGCATCCATCCTCAGCTGAAAGAGATTTCTAATTCCAAGATCTTGTAATAAATTTACTTTAAAGATTTTTTCTGTTTTATCTCTATTTCCCCTTACTCTGGCCCACCTCACTGGAATTGTTAGCCTTGTCACAAGAAGGAAATGATCCGTTCCCACATCGTAACTCCGATAAACTCTAGAATCTAGAATACACTGTGAGGTCTTTCTGTTAGATAGGGTATAGTCAATAATTGATCTGCATCCTCTTGCACTCCATGTGTACATATGAATGTCTTTATGCGGGAAGAATGTATTATTGATCCTTAATCCATTAGTGGCAGCAAAGTCAATGAGATGCTTACCATTCCTATTACAGGTTGGTTCACCATTTGTTCCAACCACCTCCTTTACTGGAATATTCCCGACTCTTGCATTAAAATCCCCTGCCACAATGATGTAGTCCCGTGCATTCGTTTTTCCAACGTGCTCATAGAGCATATCATAAAACTCTGCTGTTTGTTCCGTCCTTCCCTCTTCTGGGGCATAAACTGCAAAAACTGTCATGCCAGCTTTCCCCAATCTCATCCTGATACTTACTATTCTCTCATTCACCATTTCATACCTTTCAATACTATCCTTCCACTTCTTTGCAATAAGTACCGCTACTCCTGCCGCTGCCCTCTTAACACGTTCTACCCCACTATATATCATCACAAAATCCCGTAACTCCATCGTGCCCTTCAACTTTTTCTTTGTTTCTGGTATAACTGCAATATCTACCTTGGCCGCTTTTAATTCTCTCTCCAGTTCGTTCTCTTTATCATTTATTCCTCTGACGTTCCACACCCCTATATTTAGTCTATCCATTTTCCAAAATCTTTTTATATTTGACGGGTCCGTATTGTTTACCATGTTACCTGTCCTTCCGAGGCTAGCCTGAGTCTTGCCAGTAAGTTTGCTTTCCCCTGACTGCGTTACGGGCGCCGTGCAAGGTAAGTCCAGTGGTGGGGCTGCCACCTTAGAGCCTCTGGACCTGCCCTGGGTTTCATTCGGAGACCCATCTCCTAGGTTCCTCCGTCCCCGTCGCCGTTGGGAGTTTATCCTCTTCCGCCTCCGGAGCCGTTGACCATTTTTCACCTGTTACCCCAGGCAGGGGCCCTTACAGGGTGCTACCATCCGGAGCCAGATGGACCCTGGTTTTTTTACGAGGTTGTTACTCCTCCGCCTCCTCCTTCCTGTCACTTGAAAGACAGGCCCCGGGCTTGTCACCGGCTTAGCGGAGTTAACAGTCAATAAATAATAAAAATACAAATACAATCCATCATCATAAATCCCCAGTTGCAATTCAAAATAATTAAAATTTTTAGTTCCTTCACAATTTAGTTTTCAAAAATTTTATACATTTACGTTCAATTTAGAATTTGAACAATGTCTACATTGTCTATCAATATCACGTCCGCTGGGATAAAACCAATTAAAATCAATTACAAAACTTTTACCTTAAAACGTTAGCCAATTCGTTAAAAATTTACGAGAACAAAAACAACAATAGAGTTGCGTAGCGCAATACATTTACTAGTAAAGTGTTTTTACCACGTAGTCTCTTGGCAACAATCGTACTTAAAAAAAATAAAGTTATTCAATTATTTTAAATTTAGAACAAAAGGCACATTATTTTAAAGACATTTGTAATTGTGATTGTTTACAACACATACATTTTATTTTAAAAAATTCTTCTAATTAGATAAATTAATTGATATTTTATACCATAAATTGTTGTTAATTTATTTTTATATTAAAAAAACCGAACAATTTATAGACTTTTTGTTTAACGTCCGACAATTTATAGAAGAGTTTATAAAACTAGTTTTAATAAAAAACTACAATTTTTATTGTTATTCTTAACAAATACCTAATTAAATACTTATAATAACTACAATATGGGCCTACACATAGAACCGAACAATGGTCATGATATTTTCTTGTTTATTTATGTTGCAGTATTCAATCAAATTAGTTTTATCAGCTCTTGTAGTATTTTTTTAAATTCTTTTAATTATTTAATAAGATTTATATTTTTTATATTTTCGATTCGTAATTGTTTTATATATGTTGAATTTCGTACACGACAATATTTTATTATTTAGTTTAATTATATTTTTTAATACATGTATTACCATAAATTCAAAAATGTATAAATTAATTTCAAAAAATATTTTTTATTAATAAAATATATATACAGTATAAGAACTAACATTTATGAGACGAAGAAAAGTTTTTGAAAAGAAAAAAGAAAAAATATAGATTGTTGAATTACGGTATTATGATTTAGGTGACGGAAGGATATGTCAATGAATGAAATTTATAATAATTTAATAATTCGTATCATAAATACATATTAATTTATTAAATATTGAAAAAGTTCTATTTGCTATTACGCGTATATTACTAATATAAAGTATTTTTACATAAAACAGAACGGGAAAATTTCATATTAAAATTTTTGTTTTGTTTTACGTCCGACTGTTTTGCAATTACTGCTAATGCAGACGGTGAGAAAGATGATAGATGAAGATTAATGATGAAAAAATCCCAGACCTGACCAAGAATCGAACCAGGGATTAAATATCTACCAAGTTGTAGGTGCAACGTTAAAACAAAAATAAATAAAAATAAAGAAACTAAATTAGATCTTAAAAAGAAGTACCAACATTTGGGCAAGCGAATTTTTATAATGATTAGATGATAGACCAACACTGGGCGCCCCGTTAAATCTAGCCAAAAACAAGTAAAGATTACCAGCAGAAAGCAGCAAACGATTTAGATTGTAGTTAATAATGAACAATGACCGATAACTGTACAATAAATATTCCAACATCAATAATACGCTTTAATTGTAGTATCGTTTTATAGATTTGAGCGATTTTTTATTTGTAGGTATTGTTTAAACGGACAAATATATTTATGTTTGTGAATTATTTTGATAAATAAACTAAAGGTTCCGGGTTCGATTCCCGTACTGAAATATTACACGTTAAATTGCTTGGATTCTGTACCGTAAATCAAAAGTAGTTGCTAAGAACCATAGCTGCCGATGCAACATTTATAATAATTTTTTTTTAATCCCTAACGTGTGTACGTTGCAATCTGTTCAATTCAGAACAATAAGCAACCCCATGACCCAATGAGATGAAGATAATATGTAGGACGTGCAAAAGAGGTCTAGTCTTGTACAGACTCAGGCCGACCATTCCTGAGACTGTATGGTTAATTGACCCCCAACCATCAAAGTACACCGGTAACCACTGTCAAGCATTCAAATCCGTATAAAAGTAACTACCTTTACTAGGATTTGAACCAGGAACCTTCGTCTCCGAAAATCAGCTGTTAAACAGCTGACTCGCGGCGACGACTTGACCTCTAGACCAACCCGGTGGGTCATAATAATAGAGAAACAACGGTTAAAATAAACAATATATCAAAATTAAAAGACAAGAGTTAAATATCCGATTTAGTAAGATGCAGTGGTTGATGGGGCGACGATCTCCGTTATTAAGAGAAAATAAACTTTTAGTTTATAAAGCTATTTTGAAACCTATTTGGAGCTACGGGATACAATTATGGGGAACCAGTAGTAATAGTAACTTAGAAATTCTGCAACGGTTTCAAAATAAAGTTTTGCGGAACATCAGTAACCCCAACTGGTTTGTTACTAATAAGGATATTCACGATTATCTCAATATGCCAACAATTAAGGAAGAGATCAGACGATTTAACCAAAGCTATCAAAATCGTCTCTTTAACCACACTAATCCATTGGCGATAAACTTGTTAAATAATTTTAATACTATACGAAGACTGAAAAGAATTCATGTTTTAGATTTAGTAGAGAGAGATTAAATCTTTTTCTTTTAACACCCTTAGGCCTAGCCTATTATGAAAATTTGTAAATAATATTGTTATAATTTTTATCTAAATTATTATTCCGTAAGAAGTAATAATTTTCTTGTACTGTTAAAATGTAAATAATCTTTGTTCTTAGTGGTTAAGTTGTTGTTTAAATTATTTTATTATTCTTGTGTTGTTTCATAATATCATTCAATGTTTGTTTATATTCCATGTAAATGCTGATTTTATGTTTTCTTTACTTTCGTAACTAAGTGATTTATTAATACTTTGTTGCGTTTTAATTTGTAGGGAAGGGTCACTGGACACTTCCCTACTCAAGCTAGTGTTCGTATTGTGTCATAACTATTTACTTAAAGTTAAGCAGAACTGATTGTAAATTTTGCCAAATAAATAAAAAAAAAATAAATAAATAAACAATGTTCTTATAAAAACGTTCGTAAAAGGATGAAATTGAAAATTTTAGCGATATTCAATTTCTCTGTTCAAATAATTGCAAGGATTTGAAATTGAATTTAAATATTTTATAAGGAAAATGAACTAACATTCTTTAATGCGTAACTTATTACAAATTGTGAATACAATACTACAAAAGCTACATCCTCTGCGTACTTAACTTTCCTAAACAATTTCAATGCGTAGTCCAAGTAAGTGCTGCTATTACAACAAAGAGAGTTTATAAGGACTATTTTCAGGGCCAGAGCATCCGTGCTGCCATTGAATTGACCCGACAGAGATAGGGAAAGACGTTTATGTGCGATGTGTAATAAAAGAGAGGATGAAGACGCCATATATTTTTCGTGTAATTGCTCTGTTTTGAGCAATATTTAGTATAAATGGTTTCAAAAGACAAATTGAAAAGGAGAAAAATTTTGCACATTCTGGATGGAGGCTTAGGTTGGGTAAATTTAATGCGGTTTTTTTAACAGGGGGGTTGAATTACAGGAATTTTTTAGAACATGAATTTAATTATTAGTTTCCTTTTTATCCTTTTGCTTCTTTTTATTTATGTTAAAGAGGTTTATTTTTGTATTATTGTTTTTATAATTTTATACTGAAACTAGGTATTGGGTAGGTATTTTGTCCTCAACAAAATGGAGACATCTGAGAAGATAGGCGTTGCACAGTGGATCCCAGAGAGGAGAGCTAAAGTTGGTCGCTCAGTTTGCGGAGAGGGTGGTCGGGAGGAGACATATGGAGATCAGCGGGATCGCCCTCTCCCACAGTGAATCAATCCTGTCCCGATCTCAGTAGGTAATATAGGTACACTAATTTCCTGAGCTGGTGATGAAAGAGATGAATGAAAGTGAGAGAGTGAATGTTGGTCAGTGACAGTGAGAAGGGAATTAGGCTACGGTTACCTTCCACGCCCCGCTGACAGTATATAATTTTTTTTAACCCGACATTTCCCTTGTATTACATAAACAGATCCGAGGGAGGTGAGGGTTGTTTGCAGGCGGCGGGTTTTTGATTGGTAAGGCGGTTGCGGCCTCCTTGGGGCTGGACGAGGACGCCTCAATTGAGTCCAAAACTACTTCCCCCATCAGTTTTTCTCACCGCCTCGGATAAAATAAAAAAAAGGTATTGGGTAGGTTACGGAGGGTTAGCTGTCAACCAGACTGATGACCAAAATTTGCTCTTGACTTGGTGTGGAGTTTTCTTATGACTGGGAAATTATTGTTAAGTTGTACTGGAATGGTTTAATTTTACTGTATGGTTAAATACTTAGATAATAAAAGAAAATATTGTAAATCATTTTGATTTATGAAAATAATACTTAAATTATTATAGTAAAAAATTCCAAAAGTTGGGACAGATTATCCTGTTCTAAATTCCTGAACTTTATTTGACAGGAAAAAATTCTGTTTTAATAAATCTGAACAAAATAAGTAATAGAAATTTACAGCCAGTGTACTTGAACCAATTAATTTATGTTGTTTGGATAATATAACAACTTCTATGTATGCACTCGTATAAGCATCGAACTGACACCATGTAAACTACAATCGATTATCAGACATAATCGATTGGCCGATATAACCGCAGAGAACAATACAATTTGATACTGTCAAAAGCGGGTTATATATGACGCTACAGTCTATCAATATACTATTAGGTTATATATCTGCATAAACATTAAACTGGACGTTGTAATCAAACCACCCATGAAACAAGAACAGCTTCGTCGGTATTATGTTTTACAAACCATTTTAATAATCATGCTAACTTATAACTTACCCATAACAGGCAGGTGGGATGTTAAATTATTTGCACTCGATCTGCTAGTTCCAGGGCTACAAAAAATAGTTCTGTTTCTTATCACATGGTCAAGCAATTACAAACTGAAGCATTTAAGAACAGTAGAGGTGCAAAAGACACTAATCAGAGTTATCTACTCAGAGAGTAATGAATTTCATTATACAACCAGATCCTGTGGTGAATGAAATGAATGTGTCATTTGCTAAGTAGATGCTTTTCAGAGGGCCTGGCATGCTGATAACCATACTTTTCCACTCAGTGAGGAAGGAAATTGAAAACCACCTCACTACTCATTTTACTCAGTAAAGCCTCTGGAAGTTTAAACCAGCCTTTCGGCTGATGATCTAAACTACAACATTTTATAACATTATTGTTATTGTAACTCAAATTATTTAGAATTATAATAAAATAAAGGTTATACTAATTATTATATGCCAACAAATATAACGCATAAAATTCAGCGTAGTAAACTATTCAATAACACAAATTGGTTTCATAATCATGAATTTCTATACACAATAATTCTAGAAAACAAATTTGCATTAAAACTAGATGAATTAGATAAACTGTTTTTATGATTTTCCCGGTTTTACTACAAACGTTAATTTCTTTAGTTATAATTACAGAAAATGCATCCCGATTTTTAGAACTATAGCACTTTGGGAAGGTTTACAGATAGCAAGTATTTCTTTACGATAGTCAACCCCTTTTTACCTCTTAGGAAAAAGTGATTGAAATACAAATAATTTTTTTTTAATCAGGAAGGAATATATATATATATATATATATATATATATATATATATACACATGCCTATTTCTGATGTCCAGGTTATCGGAAACTTACAGAATTAGTGATAAACGAATGAGTCAGTCAGTGTAAACTTCAGCATTTAGAAATTATTAACTCATGTATTCTAAAGAACACTATACTACTAATTTATATTATTTTTTTATTACTTCAACATGAAAATAACATGTATAAAACACTTTTTTTGCTGTTATTCATGACAATGTTGCATTTTCATCACAGATTAATAAAACAATATTAACTACGTCAATATTATAACTACAAGGCCAATCAACTGCAGAAAAGTACTCTAAATGTAGAAGCTTTAGCTGTCTAGGTAATTTAAGTTTAGGTAAATTGACTTTCTCGGTTTACAAAATTTTTACAATTTAATGTATAATGGAATTCTCCTGGAACCTAGCCTATAATAAAATCCCGGAACTTCCCCCTTAAAGACTAGCTATACGCCATAAAAGGGACCAGTAATGATTTACGAGACCCGGTTGTACTCTATACATAATTTGATATCTATGAGGTTAAAAAAAAACTATTATTTTTATAGTTTATTGAACGCCACTACAACAGCTTAGTCATTACTGAATACTCTGGGTTTCGGAACAGCATCGGTTGGTTTCAATGTTATAAATATTTCCAGATCATAACCAGGAATCAAATCGAGGACCTTCCGCTTTGCATCGAACGCACTAACTATAGCGCCATGGAGGGTATTTAAAATAATGTACAGCTGTGAAGTAATTAAAAATATTTTCAAATATTTTTAGAACCGGTTAAGGTTAAACTTAAATTTGGTACCCATGTCTTTCATTTATTATAATCATTAATAAGAGTCTCCGGTGACATTAACTGCAGGCAACCCAAAAAACCCTTTCAAATACCGTCAAAGGATCAATAATTTTTCAAACCATTAAACGTGACAAGACGTAACCTACGAATTTAGTTTTTCAGAATGAAAATACAAATTTATTTTTTATTTTCCCTAAGTTCTTAGCTTACAGGAATTTTAAAAGAGATCTGAATCGAGCTGTGTACTAATGGTAACTTGACTAATTATCTCTACCAGAAGATTTATTTAAAAGACTACCACAGATATTCTAGCGAATGTGTTTCAATATTGATCGACACAATATAAACACTAAGCAAAACCTGTTGTAACTGATTATTTTACGTCCTTCACTATGAAGTGTCTTCAAACTCTTGCATTTTCACATAAATCGATGTTATATGGTTAGTAATAAAAAAAGGCTATAATTTGATTAAAGAAGAAACCACTCGATTAGTACAAATTTTAATCAAATTTTGCATACATAAGCTACTCACAAAGGCACTTTAGACGAGTACGGACGGCACTATAGTAATAATATTAATAATAGTGCATACATCGGATATGTAGCTCTACTGCATATGAGAAGCACCTACGTTCTATAGCATGCAATAGCACGCGCTATTCTCAACAACCCCTTCCCTGAAAAAACCGGGTGGACGAAAGACCCCAATATCACATCAGAATGTACAAGAGGAAACTTTCCTTTGAATTCCGCTTCCCTTCAAAGCGGTATTTTGAGAGCCCTTAGAATAACGCCTTCGGCATCTCCTTCTCTATAACGTACCTCCTCTTTGTTGACCAGCATGTATCAAACACAATGCAAACATGCACGCACGCACGAACATGTACTACACGTATACCAATCTCTCTTTCTTTCTGTACTTACCTTTCCTTACTTCAGTATTCCTTTACACAGAAAACGCATCGGCTCTCTGGAGAGCTACCAAAAGAGATGTCGGATACATGTCTAGCCTTCTTTCAAACGTACTACCGACAACTAAGTAAAACATATCTACGAAGAAACGACTACCTTTCACACAAATAACAAATCGTTTGTAATGGTCATACAATTCTAATGCCATACTTCCGTTAATTTTATTTCCCAACCGTCTTTTGAACGTAACAATCCATAGGAATAGACATTTAAATTAATACGAAAAGGAATTTGATTCAATCAAAGTCGATATCGACAAAATATTGTTATAATGAAGCGGCGGAAAATGAAATCAGCTGTTCATATACAGCTGACTAATTATAAAAACGATACATTTGGTGGAACATAAAATCAGCTGTTCATAAACAGCTGACCGATTAAATATAAGAACGATGGATCTGATTGTTGGAGCGCCGCCGCGGTTTGAATGGCTGGTTTGTTAGTGATTCTTCGTTTCGGTGAAATTTGTTATTTCGTCATAAGACATTGTATTTAATGATTAATTTGGTAAGGGAAATTGTTTATTTTATTTTATTGTTGATAAATTGCATGAATTGCGTTGTTTTAAATGTTTACTAACTTATTTTCATGAACTTATTTTCATTGGTCATTTTTTTAAAGGTTAGTTTTTTGTCAAATAATTTTGTTGAAAAAATATATGTGAATTAATTAAAGTTTACAATTTTATTTTATATAACGAGTTGTAACAATAACATTTAACATAACCTAGCCACAAACATTGCGCTTTTTATACCACTAAGAAACAAATCCCAAAGATGGAAATTTATTGTTACTGTAGTTACATCTGCCACCATGAACGTTTAGGTTGATTAACCTCCTGACAAATGAAAATTGGTTTTAAGTTAGCTAAGAGGTGTTTTAATGAGATGTCTTTTATACAATAAAACTAAATAAGCTAAAATAATAAAAAAAAAACAATATGGTTCAAAGAAATCTAATAACATTAAACATAGATAAAGATTTAATAAATGATAGAATTAAATTCAGAAAAACAATTTAAGAACATAAGCGTTTACAAGAAGACGTTCACCAAAACAAAACACAAAAGCGGAGGAATGAAAGAACGAAACAATTTTTGGACTTAATGAAAAAAAAAACGATGGGAGGAAAGAAAATTCAACAAGCAGAATATGAACTTACGCAAGGAAATTAAAGGAAAAACTAGACGCATACCGCATTTAGCAGTTTTAACTGAACTAAATAAAACAAATTATAATTCAAAGTTCAAAACGTATTGCGTAGAAAATTCATCGGCTCTTTTGAAACCAACGATCTCAAAATTTTTTTGCTTAAATTCGCAACAACAGCTTCAACAAAAAAGTTATCAGCAACTACTATGTGTTACGGTACAAAATCGGTGGGTATTAACGAGTAATAATTGTAGACCCTACCCGGGAATGAACTCAGAACCGTCCGCTTAGAAGTGTGCAGTGCAGTGCAGTCTAATGTTCTAACCACAGAGCCATGAAAGGCGACCTGGTGTTCTTTACAAAAATTACTTCATAAAAACTTTACAAATACATTGTAAAGTTACACACTCATATTCTACACAGATGGTTTAGATCTTCTGACATTTTTACTTTTTCACTGAAGATAATATGGGTAAGGTATTTCTTGTAAGATAATGACTAACACTGTACGTAATATCCGAATAAAAATACTTAGAACAATTTGGGCTGGAAGAATAAATCTATGAAAATCTATTGACAGTACCACAAAAAGAAAATATTACCAAGCCCATAAGCAATAACAGCGACTGCTTCAAATTCCTAGTTATAAATCTTTTGATAGGAAATATATTAAAATGAAATAGGCATTTTATTGAAACAGTAGAAAAATGGAGAAAAGAATTCAAAAATGAAGATAAAATGAAAAAGTAACAAAAACAAGGAATGCGATCAGGTAAGAGTATCGTATATTTGGAAAATGGGACCTTTTCCTACACAAACACAAAAGGGTGAACGTACGTTGGAAGGGAAGGGAGAGATATGAATTTAAGAATGAAAATGTGATAAGAATAGAAGGAAGAAAGAAAAAAGGCAGTGGAAGGATAGATGCTTGGGGCTTATTTCACTTTTCAAAGAATTCTTCTTAGAATCATCCTTCCGCAACCACAGCTAGCCAACCACGCGTATCTTAAACCTATTGACAGCCTTCAACCCGAATGAACTCCCTCCAATATAACTTTTATTAACTTCTGTATCCTACAATTTTATTCTTATCGTTTCTACAACCATACAACTAAATACTGCAAGAAATAACAATATCTGTCATGTTTCTTGAATATCATAATATAAGATGTATAATACAATTAATTGAAACATTCTGGCCTTCCATCTATCACATCATTCAAAGCAGCAGAGCAGTATCACTTACAGTCGTCAGCTAGTAATCACGATTACAATGTAAAACGCCAACAATTTCTTCTAATTTTTGATACTTATATAAGTATAGATACTGAAGTCACGAGATTACCTTTTGCGTATAGATGGGCTGTGAGGAAGGGAAGTGAAAATTTGACAGTCCTGCCAACCTCAACGAGACACTATTTGTACATTTCACTACCGTCCAGTTTTTACATACATTTCGCAAGCTGTGGTTTATTCCGAGAAAATGTTTTCTTCATAAACCTTATTAGAAATAAATGTGATCTGTAATATTGCCTATAGCTTAATAATATGACTAGAAATGTTTAATTTACTCTAATTTAGCTACTGTATTTCACTGGAACAAAATTTTCTACGAATGAATCGGCTTCTTTACTATCGCTGTCACCGGCGTCTACACTATCAGTCTCACTAGTTACCCTAATCTACCAAACCGTTTCCTTTTTTTACCAGGTGTCAACAAAACTGTAGATAAAGAATTAGCTTCTTCACTGTCTTTAACTTCCTTCTTTATATTTCGAATTGTGGAAAGAGAAACATCACAGTAGTTAGCCGCTCGCTCACGGCTTTTGTTAAGAGGCACGTATACGCATTTTTGTTTAGCTTCAACTTCACAACATTGTATTACACTGCATATTCGTTCAGCATTGTGAATAGTTCGACCACGTTTTCGAGAAACCGACATTTTTTTCCGGTAACAAACAGTTACATTCGTACAGTTATACAGTTATATTGCTGAACCGACAAAAGGTTCAGCAATATACTGTACAATATGCTCTGGTGTGTAGTATAAGTTATGTTTGTCGTACTGAAATTAAAGCAGTCGCGCATGCGCACTGATGCTTTACCCCTTTACCCCTCGTTGGAAACAAAGGCAAACTCATGACTCAAGTAACTACACCACCAACTAGCGATTGAATCCGCACTACCCAGGGGTTATACTGCTAACCTTGAAAGGAATGCGTTAAATATCTTGGTCTATTGTTTTTCCCGGGTTTCTGAGTTTCATTCCAGTTTTCTTCTAGGTATTATGCATCATTCTTAGAATAATAATGCTGATTTTAATAATTAAAATCAGCAGCTCTTAGGAAAGGCAAATAAATAATATTGCTTTAGGGATTTTACGCTATGGGGAGATAACTGTCCTCCAGTTTATCTTTTCAATTAAACTTTACCAAAACAAACTCAATTCAATACTTAGGGCTTCACTTAAACAAGCGTTTCACTTGGAACAACCACGTTAACATTAAACAAAAATTATGAAACGATTGACTTTAACAACTGTACAGACTTCTTTCGAAACTATCTAAATTGTTGTTAGGCTCTGAATTCCTCACATATAAGGATCTACTGAAACCAACTTGAACGTATGGCAGTGAGATCTACTAATTAGCAAAAAGTTCCGTTACAATACGAATTCAAAGATTTCAATCTAAATTTGTAAGGTTACTTAGTTACTCTCCACGTTATGTACTACCGAATAAAACGTTACACGACGGCTTCCATGTTCCTAACATGACCTTTTTAAATTTTATCGGCGATTACTCGGGTGCTAGATTCTAATCACCTGCCAGGGAATCCACAACGAAGACTGAAACAATACTGGAGTAGAAACATGATATAGTTCCTAAACCATCCATTAAAATTTTACGAGAAAATCAAAATTGGCCAATCAGCGAAAATAAGTAAATAAGAAGTGTTAATAAAATAAGTAATTTATCGTAATTAAATTTATTTTCTTTTTGGAACACTGCTAGTGGGTAGTGCTTTCTTTGTAATTTTTTTAGATATTTCACTAGTTGTAGGACCACAGTAGTGAAAATAAAATAAAACTTTAAAAAATTATTGCTTTAGGGTACTAAACACTTTTCTAACTCTTAAATTCAAATGCCTTACTTACTTTTCCTAGAAATCGCTTGCAGAGATGCCTGGAAATCTTTAGTACTAGCTTTTAGATATAAAAATATTATGTTTTTAACCCTTACACACAAATAGTAAAAATACAAACAGTATAATTAGCCTTTGCAACCCCCCAAAAAAACAGCCTAAGGAATATTAAGTCGCACAGAAGCCAGTTGCGTTGATCGTTACACCGACTTAATATTCCTTAGGCTGTTTTTTTGGGGGGTTGCAAAGGCTAATTATACTGTTTGTATTTTTACTATTTGTGTGTAAGGGTTAAAAACATAATATTTTTATATCTAAAAGCTAGTACTAAAGATTTCCAGGCATCTCTGCAAGCGATTTCTAGGAAAAGTAAGTAAGGCATTTGAATTTAAGAGTTAGAAAAGAGTTTAGTACCCTAAAGCAATAATTTTTTAAAGTTTTATTTTATTTTCACTACTGTGGTCCTACAACTATATAAATATCTAAAAAAATTACAAAGAAGCACTACTCACTAGCAGTGTTCCAAAAAGAAAATAAATTTAAGTATGCAGTTAAGAAAATACATTTCAGTATGCAGTTAAGAAACAGCGTACTTAGGCCTACCCTGCATGTTCCGTTCAGTGTTACAACAATTTTCTCGATCAAAAGATTCAATAAAATTTGACACGACTCAAATCTGTAGAAAGCATTTATAATTTAAATTTATTTATAATACCTTTAATATTACAACTAAACATTAACAAACAAAATTTATCTACCTGTAAATTCCAGATCGTTAATGTGATCCAAATTACAAATTGAAGAATACGAAACAATTTTTTTTTTATCTAATAAATTATTATTTTTCGATTATTCGTGCCAACATCTCTCGTAATTTCAACAAAGTTCATGGCACCTAATATTTCGGGACGGTTTAAAAGTAGAATAAAAATGTATTTGTGTTAAACTTAGTGTATTATTTTATTACAAGATCATCGGTTGCTAGTTAACGTACATTAAATGAAAAAAAAAACACTTTGTTACCGTAATAACAGCAAATGTGAATTGAGTTTAAAATTTACCATTAATACGAACACACATGTAGAGGAAAATTTGTTCTAGTTTTAGTTTCAAGACTTAAATTAGATGATACTAAATTACCGTTATACATATGATAGAATCGTACAGATTTGTTGCAATATTTCATTGAATTTGCCTCGAGTAAAACGAAAATTCAGTTATTCAAACTACATCTAATAAAGTTACAACTTAAATATTCGAATAAAACCGTGATTGGTTTACATATTACAAATCTTTGCAGGGAAAGTTAAGTAGCATTAAAAGATATGTATTCAATACCAGATAATAGAATGCATGTTTTTTAATACTTTATCAGAAATTTAATTATAAATTTAATATAAATATAAAAATGTCAGTATTTAGAAATGTTAGTATTTAGAAATGAAGTATTTAGAAAGGTCATTTACCACAACTCAGTGACAATTCTTATTGAACACGCCTTCATCCAACAGACCCCGCCCTTTTCAGCTCTTATGACGCATTGTCATTCATCCACATGATTCTAGACCCTCCTCGCTTCCTTCGTCTACTTGAAATCCGTAGCGAATTCTTTTGTAGCAACTTATTCTATTCCATTTTTTGAGATCAATTGAACCCTTTCAGTACCAACGTCCGGAAAACAGGACGTCGATATATTTTAAGTAGGTGTGACATCCGGTTTACCGGACACCCTAAGTTATGCATATAACTTACAACATCGTACAGCATCAATAGGGAAGCCTATAGAGAAGCCTGTGTGATTCAACGTCCGGATAACCGACCATTTCCAAAAAAACTTTTACACAAAAATTAATGGTATAATGTACGAGGGTAGGCTGATAAGTAATGCACACATGCTTGTAGAAGACGAACAAAAAGAAATAGCAAGATGGGGTAAATAACAAATTAAAGTACAAATCTTAACCTACCAAATTATCTATTTATTTTTCAATATAGTCACCGTTAAGCATTACACATTTCTCCCAACGTTTAACAAGTTTTTTCATTCCGTCACTGAAAAATTCTTCCGACTTTCCTCGAACCCAGGACGCAATAGCTGCCTTCACCTCATTGTCCGAGCTGTAATGATTACCCTTAAGGTCTCTCTTCAGTAGAGGAAAAAAATAAAAATCGCAAGGCGCAAGGTCGGGAGAATACGGAGGGTGTAAAATTGGTTGAAACTTCAGGTTTCTCAGAGCCTCTCCAGTTGCACGCGAAGTGTGTGGACGAGCATTGTCGTGTTGCAAAATTATTGGCGCCAGGTTGCCTCTAACACGACAAACTCGACGTCGGAGGTGTTTCAGAGTCTGTATATACTGAGCAGAATTTACCGTTGCCCCTCGTTCCAGATAATCAGTCACATAAACTCGGCGAGCATCCCAAAACACAGTCAAAAGAATTTTTTTTGCGGACGGTTGTGTTTTGAACTTTTTCACAACAGGAGAATGTGGATGACGATATTCAGCGCTCTGCCTTTTTTCTTCGGGATCGTAATGATGAACCCATGACTCGTCCCCCGTCACAATATTCAAAAGAAAGTCGTCTCCTTCGTCACGGTAGCGCTTCAAAAGTTGTTCACAGCATTCCAATCGACGCTGTTTATTCTCGTCTGTCAGACGGCGTGGTACCCATCGTGCACAGATTTTACGGTATCCCAATTGTTCAATAATGAAGCCAACACGTTCCTTAGATATTCCAATTTGGTTTGCGATACGCTGTTGAGTGATTCGCCGGTCATTTTGAATCAAATCATCGATGAGTTTGCGACGATTATCGTCTGAGGCAGTGATTGGTCGTCCACTGCGTGTTTTGTCAACAATTAAGGCTTTTCCAGGTTGGCAATCACGAAATTTTATTACCCAACGATTCACAGTAGACCTATCAACAGTATCGTCACAATAAACAGCCTTTAAACGACGATAAATCTCACTAGGATTCACTTTCTCAGCAGTTAAAAATTCGATAACAGCGCGTTGTTTAATTCTCGTTGACATAGCACCAGAACACGACGCCATACTTCCACTACTCAAAACAAACTGAATGAAAGCAACGCCTTCAAACTGCGCAGGCTTGTAGAGGAGAAATAGTACTTCCACATGCCACCAGGCGCGCTACTGAAGTTTATTTAGTTGTCTTCTACAAGCATGTGTGCATTACTTATCAGCCTACCCTCGTATTTTGAAACCGCCTCCGTGGCCTAGTGACTAGCGTGCTAAAACTAGTGGCTAGCCTACAAAGCGAAAGATCCCGGGTTCTATTCCTGACTAGGGTCTGGAAATTTTAACACGTTAAAACCACCGTTAAGGTACCAAAACCCACAATAGTTGCTAATGACCAAGCTGTCGATGCGACTTTAAAAAAACTAAAAAAAACTATTTTGAATGTTTTTAGCGTTAAAACGATTTTTTTAACACAATAAAAATAATTTTTAACAGGATATTTTATTTTTCTGTAAAGTTGAAATTTTGGTCGGCAATGGCAGGCTTACGCCTGCAAATTTTCGAAATAAGGGTTGGCACTTTTTTTATAACCTTATTAAAATTAAATAGCACTTTACATCAAACTTTTAAATACTGTTTCGGCACTGAAAAGGTTAATCAATAAAATTTCTGTAACTCCACTTAAACACGAAAAACTACAATGTCTTCTCTTGAAACTGATTACCAAAGTCGTTTTTCTATTTTAAATCCCGTTTGATTAGCTTACATCTGTGAGCCACAATTAGAGAATGGATTGTTTATTTTTTAAAAAATCGGATTATTTTTTTTAGTGCCACATGATATGAAACAGATCTAAAGGAAACAATCTGATCCCAGTTAACAGAATAAACATGTATACGTGTAAAAATTATATTAAAAAGACTAAAATATACAAGAAATTTAGTGGCACCACCAAGACTTGAGGGAATTGGAAACTCCTAACTTACATGAAAGTGGTTGTGAGGTGGAAGGACGAGTAAAACCCACTTTTCCCCAACAATAAATCGTAAATCTACTGCTGACCCTACAGAAAGAGTGAACAATTTTGGTGATAGCGCTACCTCTGCCAGTTTTTGGTTCAACATATTTAGGGACTGTTTAATTATCAGACGGAAAATCGGAGGAAAAGTTGCTTAAAAGGATGCAGAATGTAAGCGGTTACTCCCAACGTGTCAGAAGCTTAATCTGGGATCAAGAAGTTCTTATGCACTGTAAGGAAATTAAGTATAATGCATATTTTATGCCATCACTAGCGTATGCAGGAAAAAAAGACAGGTGGTAGAGAATAAATAGTAGAATGAGAAATTATGTAGTTAGGTAACGATTGGGAATGGACAGCCTGATATGGAGAGTTGGACAGAACTCCGATGGTTTTTCAGGAGGATGGAGGGGAAAACCCAAAGAGTAGACCAAGAGTGAAGTGGACGGGTTCAATTACGGATAAATTGGCAAAAAGAGTAATGGAAGAGAGAGGTGAAGAGGAGTTGTGTTTGGCCCGACCCAAGGAAACTTGACAAAGAGTTAATGAGGATGTACAAATATTTCTAGTTATTTTCTGTGTATCGTTTAACCCCGCAATGCAAAACCGGATGGTTTAGATATAGTAGCGTTATACGGAAACGTGAATGCGAGATACCTTAAACAAGCCAGTTTAGTTTATTCGTGTATATTGTAGGAGAAGGATCACAAACGTACGGTTATAGAATCTAATAGGGAAGCATAATTAACGGCAATCCGTATCAGTCGGGTTGTAAATTACATGGCACTGTGACAAATCCACAAAGCAACAGTTGGTGGGTAAAGAGAGTAGGGGGTTATGTGGGTAAAGGGATGAGCCGGTGCCATCTCCCATTAACTGTCTCTATCTTCTTCCACCCCCAAACCACCTCACAAAATGCGCGGGTGCTGACTGGTAACAATGAAACACAACACCGCAATTATGACGTATATGTATTAAATATTGGATGTCGTTGTAATTTGTTAAAAACCGACAAATTATTATGTCCATTATGATTAAATACGAGACCAGAAGATAAAGTTCGTGTCATTTCAACCGGGGTTCATAAATAACGTCATAAACGTTTCATTACGGCTATAAATATAACATGAAAAATGTAACAGTATAACATTGTTTTTTACGGCGCTGTCATTAAAATATTAGTATTACCATAAATAAACACACGAGTATTAAAGAAAATCTCATTTTTAATAGGTCAGTAGTAAAAACTACGTTTTAACTGCTAACGCTGAAAACTAACTTACCCTTACTTATACACAAACCGTGTTAAAATTTAAAGAAGGTAAATTAGTATTTTGGGAGGAGACAAACGAACGAATAGAAAATTTTTAAAGTAATATTTTAAGGACTTTAGGTAATTTTGGGGATAGTATATTAAATTCAGCGGTTTCTCTTAGGATATCATTAGAAATAGACATTTAGTTTTTTTAAAATTGAGATAAAGGCTCTTTACCAGCTTTACTAAGGCTATTAGGGACCCAAAATATATAATTTACTTTCTTTATAAATGAAAAGTTTAAAGGACAGGTAGTTCAATATTATTGCCCAGGAATGGATAGCAATATGTAGAATGGATAGCAGTGTAGAAAGAATGCTTACGAAATAAATAAATATTGGCCCACTTATTTATATTGCTTTGTTAATTAAGTTATTATAATTTTCGAATTTAATTTATTTCATATTTTTATTTTCTCTTGCCCTATATGATATATTAGGAAAGGAAAGAATTGTTTTCATGTCGATATTTCGAAATCCAGTTTTCACCAGAAATACACGTTTTCAGGCCTCCTGAACCCAAAAATTATGTTTTTACCGATTGGTGGTGTCTGTCTGTCCGTCTGTCTGTGTGTGAACAAAAGAATGGAATGAATATTGTACAAACTTGAAACATAAGTGAGGTACTATTAGACCCTAGTGACTAGCGGACCGAACACCAACATTTTCATCAAAATTGGTCAACCGGAAGAAAAGGTTTTATTTATTTTTTCTTAAAACCGGCTTCCAAGATTGTTTTAAATCGCCTCATTTACTACATGACACTTGAAAGTAAAAATTGTGGCTCAGAAGCAACAGGTTTATTCCATAGTGCAAAAGGTGTTTACGTTATGGCCATCAGCGTTGTACCCAACAGTATTATTAACACGAAGCGATAAGTTTCAAATGTGCCGGCAAGCACCTAACTAAGGAATGGACAAAATCAAGAAGTGATCCACTGAAGTCCGTTAACTGTGCCATGGCTCATCCTGCAAACTATCGAGGATGCATAGTGGCGAAGGAGCTACAAAAACAAAGAGATAAATTGAACAAAGCCAAAACATCACACAACCCACAATAGATTTTCCTCCAACTCGTACAATGTAAATACAATGTGTGTTATGTATCATGAATGTTCTACAGTATTTACAAAAGGCTTGTTTAAATTTGATATTGTGAAAGGAAAATAAATAAAGTATTATTATAAAGATTATTGCTCTATGGGAATGGTGGCTCGTGCCAACACACACTATATCAAGAAAACGAACAGATAACGAACCCAATGAGAAAATGACGATTGTCATTCTTCAGCCACTTAATCAGGACGCCAGAAACAAGGCTTGTCAAGAAACTTGACGAACCTTGTTCCAAGAATGAAGAAGATGTGGGATAAAAGAAAACAAATCCAACGATCCACTAAAGACTGAAAGGTGACTATAGTGCTCCAATTGGGGCTTAAACCTTAAAAAAACATGTAAAGATAATTGTAATATAAAAATAATACAATAAAAATAATAATAATCTTAAAAAGAAGTAGATGTTCAATCACGTAAAAACTAACAAATCGAATTTAAGGGTATATCAGAGAAGGAATGATAACCCAATAGCAAGGGTTAACCTTGAAATGAACAATTTCTTCAAATACAATGAAAAAAATGTACTTTTCAACCTCCAACCTTAAGTCGAACATCATGATTTCAATAAAAGAACCTGAAATTAACTATTTTCACAGTCAAATAGACTGATGAGTTTCATATTGTGCTAAAATTTATTACGTCGTAAAGTTACTTTTGCAGTCGAATGATGAAGATTGATACTAAACTAAAATTACTGAGAACAGTTACAGCGTGTAGAAATAACATGAATAAAATTCAAGAAATTTGAGCACATTGAGTGCGTGCGTTTGTGCGTACAATATCTACAAAAGAAATATGATTAGTTCCGATTGAACACAATACGTAACGTAAAGCGGTAATAACATTCAGTTATCAAAACAAACCAATCTGTTTCTTTATGTAAACTGACATCAGATTGAGTTACATATTGGCAGTCAATTTTAAAATCAAATGCAGAATCACGCTACGATTATGGCCAAATAAACTAATACATCATTTTCGATCCAGTTTGCTGACATTTCTTTTGTTCCATTTTAAAATAGAAATGACATCATCATATTTTGTCAAAAATTTATTATTAAAAATATACTTAAAGAACTTTTGACAAATATGCTTTCAGGAACAAATAAAAACCATTCCATTCATCTAACGGCCGTGTATCAGCCGCCTTTGTAACACTACCACTCCTAATTAAATGATAAAAATACGAGTATTAGTAAACAAAAATATTAGAAATAAAGATTAAAAATTCCATAAGATTACACTAGCATGCCAGGGAAAAACAATATATGCCACTAAACGGTCAAAATGAGATAAATCGGTATTCTGATAGTGTAATTTTTTCGCTTAAATAGATTTCAAAAAAAAATCGATACTTTCCATTCATATAGGCAAGAGAAAGTAATAAACCAGTTTTTTCGTTGTCCCGAAAAATTGGAGTTTTTGACTAGAATTTCCCCCCTAGTACCTTAGATAGCTTTCTAAAATGCTGGGAAGTATTTAAAGAATTACTACCAATTTTTTTTTTAGCTGTAATTATTGCCAATTAAAGAGTTACCAAGAAATTATTTAATACATAAAATCTTTCGGTTACAATTTTATAAACGATACCACTGTGCTTTTAATTCAATTCTATTTAAAATTTAAATGTAGAAACGTTAATCTTATAAGACGACTTAATTCTTTTGGTTTCTTTATTTAAACAAAGAAAAAATTATTAATAACAATTTTCAAAAGTTTCTTTACCATCTCGTTTCAACGCTAATTACCAACTTAGTAAAACTTTCCACTCTGCTCCCGTTTCTCAAACTCTTGACTATCTCATCAACTGCTATTATTAAAGACCTCTCTTCCCAAATGGACAGAGGGTAAATTAAAGGGGTTGCTCGGCGGTTACATCTATTTATAATTCATTTATTTTTAGTTTTAATCGAATATATATTATATTAATATCAACAGTCGACGACTTTAAAAGAAATTAATTTTAGTATAAATTATATATTTAGAAGAACCCGGGTAAGTATTAATTATGTTACAAAAGCTCTGTTCACTCTTTTTTAAGAAGGAATGATTAACAAAACGACTAAAAGAAAATGAATTTTTAAATAATCCGATAATGAAAAAGTAGGAAAATACATTTTAATTTTACTTCCAAGATATTTTCAAATTTTGAGTAATGATAAAATACCTTCTATCACGTGTTTAATCTCTTCTAAGCCCACTACGTATTCACCTACACCAATATCATAAAAAATTATTTGCAAGTATAAGGAAATCTCAAAAACTACCCAACCAATTTCAAAAATACTTTCAAAATTGAAAAGCTTAAAGATTTACGAGTAACATAAGTTATATGGCATTACTTAATTTTTAAATTTTGGAAAAAAATTGTGATTTGTAAACTGAAGTCATCTTTTATTTAATGTATTCATTTATATTATTGCTCCATCTTCTTTTTAATCTTCCAATGAAGCCTTATGGATTTGCCATGTAAATGATAAGTGGATGTTTATGAATTAGAAGTTTTGAATAGAATTTAAAAAACTATCTTCGATGTCACAAATGAATGGTGTTTTTAAATAGGTGTGCAGTGTGTAATTTAAGACATAGTAGGGTGAACCGGTAATTATACGGATAAAATTAGGCTGGAATGCTTAAATAGTTTATAAATTAGGCCAACTCTGTTTTGCGCAATCAAAAGTTCGAATACCGTACATCCAGATAGGTTTTGAGAGAGAATTGTAAAGTATTAATTACAATAATAAAAATATATTTGAAATCGGTTGGGTATAATTTCCAACATTTCCTCATACATATAAACAAATGAACAAAGTTACTTCTTTAATTTTACTTTCAACTAGTAAGGTTGTGTAAAAAGTTAAACACTAAGTTTTGTTTGCCGTGCAAAGCGCACCTAATGGAGAGTTACTAGTATTTGATAAAACGGCATAGTCAGCTACTTAATGCATATTAGCAACTGACAAGGTAACTAAAAAATCTTCCAACAGTTCGCTTGGGGCAGATTGTGTTCTACGAGGAAACAAAACGAGACGAAGGTGTAGATGTTTAAAATGCATTAGTGTCAGTAAATATTTTCAACGTGGCCTTACTTTTTCATTTTACATAAGAATGTATTAAATTTCATAAAAGCTTTGCTATTGTTTGCCTATCTCTCTCCCTTAACCATTCTACAATTTCTCCGGAGCCCCCTCAATCTGTAATCTAAAATATAACATACAGTTATTTTTTTTGTCCGAAATAAATTCCACTAAAAAAAATTTACATAATAAATTGAATTTGCCAGTAAGCTTTGTAGTAAAGTTAATCGTTAACCAACGAGCGTTGTCCGGCTAAACTCAGCTGCGGGGAAAACGTTTAAATTTTTTTTAAGCTTTTTTTATTCCTTATCGGGAACTGTACATTGTTGACAACTACCCAATTTGATCGCTGCTTTTTGACGTGGATTATACATGAGTGTGAACAGGGACCCCCAGTAGAGTTTGTTCATGGATGGCTGTCAACTGGTCACCATACAAAGTCCCTTACCCAACCGCTGTTACTTAACAAATAATAGCGACTTTCTACCAGCTGACTGACTAGGCTGGCCCGAAGGCCAAGTTTAAATTTAACTAAAAATCTATTTAATTAATATAATTTACTACTGAAAACTGTCACTACAAAAAACGAAAACGAAATGCTAGAGAGAACGAAATTGTATTTATTAAAAATATTATTGTTTAAATGAAAAATTATTGACTACATGAATAATAATTTTTATGAATTTAAATTTTGAAAAAAAATTTTAGATATATTTGGTTTAGTTAGAAAATTAACACCTTACCACCAATGACAACGAAATGATATACTACTGTGCCGGTACAATAAAACATTTAACAGATTACCTTCAACACAAAATATGCGGTAGGTTCGGTATACAAATACCTACAAATTTAAATTTTTCATTTACATTGTTAAACAATGGTTACTCATGAATTAAACACCTTCTGAATTAAATTCATATTTACCACAATAAATTAAAATGAAAAATTATTTTTTTAAATTAACAAACAAAAAATATTATCTCACAAATTGGGTTAATAACACATTTGTACTTTAAATATGAATCATTTTTGTTTTATAAAAATAGAATTTAGAAAAATGTATAAAAAATTATTTAAACTGTAAATTTTGAAATTTATTTAGTTTTACATTAACATCTGATTTGATTAATCAGCTGTAATAAAAGCAGCAGGTAAAACTGACTGCTACAGCTTGAGTTAATTTTTTTTTAAATGGAACAGATTCTGATCTACCGTTTAAGAGAATCAAGATGAACGAATTACGGATATCTAGATCTACAAAAAGGTTATATAATTAGCGTTTGATGGACTCACATCTCCGTTTCATTTCGAAAATCTTCATCTACCAACCAATAAAATACACGTTAAACTTAACTTATGTAGATTAAATTTTAAGAAGAATAAAACCGAAAGGAATCACACTGACCTGACATAAAATCAAGTAAAATATTAATAGGTGAACAGCCATTGTAATATGGTTGTTATGTACTTATTGTATACTACATAACGATTGTATTGTTTTAACATGGTTAGAAAGATTTCTGACAAATTCACTTAAGTCGGACCAAGAGAAATCTGACATTGCTGTTCATTTTGATAAAAGGAATACAAATGAATCGCAAGGAAGTAATGTAGATGCAATCATATTTTACAATAAATATAATTCAAGACTGACCACATCAACTATATAACAGAAATAATATTTGCAAAGCTTTAAAATTTCCTATAATACCATTTTTCATCTAGGTACATTTTCAAAAATATAACTTAATAAATAAACCTAGCCTTATTTTATTATACGTTTTACCACTTTAACGATATGACCGAGTAAAAAAACCACAAAATTTATCAATATAGACTACTATATTATATACAGTTTTAAAAATCCATGACATCAAAAATCGTTTCATTAGTGTACAAGATACCATTGAATCGAAAATAAACCAACTGAATACTTCAGTATCGAGATATCGATTCACTACTAATAGGATTTCGATTTTCCACATGTAGTAGCCTGTGGTTTTTATCCGTTCTATAGCGTACGTTACACTGACTAAAACATTTTACTCTAAAAACCTCCCGTATAATCTTACAATGGGTTTTACTGTTTCAAACAGAATAACTCTAATAAAACCATTTAATCTAGATCAATTTAAGAACTTTTCGTTGTTCACAAAATGATCACAAAAATATACTATTAAACAAAAGAATTAAATAAATCGGATAAGTCTGAGTAAACAAACGAAATTCTATAATTCTTCAAAGGAAATTTGTTACTCGACCTCTTCTATTACACTGCATTGTCCATCAGTCTGACCGTTACCTGAACATCCAAAAAAAATTGAGCTTCAATTCTGCTTTACTTTAGTTGTATTAACATTGAAATCTCACACAAACACAACTGAAAATTAACATAAAATAAACAACTGGATTTAACATTAAAAAAATCTGGTGTGAAACACTCACATAACTTTCTCTTACCAATGCAAATAATGAACAATATAACCTAATATTAGCAATAAAACATTAGAAATAAACAAAAATCTAATCTCAAAAAACATAACCTAATTTTAATCATGAGTGAAAGATGCGAAATGAAAACAACCTCAGTTTGGCTTAAAAAATACGGAAAATAACTTTTCACGCTAAAATAGGCTCTGTAGAGAAAAATGCTTTAAATAAAAATTGTAGATCAATTAATTTCCTATAAATTTGATTATATACACTTTTGTCGTAAAATAAAGGCCGAAATCTTAAAAACATCGATTTTTCATTTGTTCTTGAGATATTCTGTATACACACACAGACCAATCGCTAAAACATGATTTTTTAGGTTCAGGGGGTCTGAAAACGTGTAGATCCGGTGAAAACTCGATTTCGAAAAATCGACATGAAAACAATACTTTCCTTCCTATATATTCATATAGGCAAGAGAAAGTAAAAAACAATGCAAGTTAAACTTAAAGAAATAAAAATATATTCTAATAAATCTGATTAAACTTTTAATTAAATTATTAATCAGGAGAATAAAACTGTTTTATTAGAAGATGCAGTTGTCATGAACAGCTTAACAAGAAAAACAGCATTGTCTTTATAAGTTTAGTATTTAGGAATCCGAAGGAAGAAATAATTTATAATTATTTATTTGCACATGTAAAACAGCTTATGTTTGTAAAGTTCTAAAACGTCGTAGTGTTTTGATGTACTTCAGGATGCTTCATTTAATATTATATAGAAGCTTTTAATTATAAACTGACAAAGTAGAGATCAACTAATGCTTGCAACTGCAGTACCCCGTAACTAATGATGAGTACTATAGTTATTAACAACTTGTGTACTTTTAACTATATTTTAGTATACTAAGTTAGTTACTTTAATTTACATCCATAATTTGGAGTAATTAAATAAATGTACAACAGCTTCATTATAAAATATAAGAGAGTTTGATTCAAACAAGGTGAAACGTAAGAGGTTCATTTGAAACTAAATACTAATGTAAGGTATTGGTCAAAATTACAACACTATTATAAATAAGGTAGAATAGAACGATAGTTACTTCAATAAGTATGGCTGATTCCAATTATACGATATCTGTATTACTATATTTTGTTGTTCGGTAGCCGTAAAACATCATTCATATGCGACAATATTATTTTAGAGCCGAGCATCATATAGGTCAGCCATTCTTAAGTCTTTCAAATCGTAAGTTTTTAAGAAATTTCACCTAATGTGCGTGATAATTATTATTTTTTGTTTTGTTTTGGCCCTCTATCATGATTATTGATCAGTAAATTATTTGTAAAATCTATGTGTATAATACTGTGACGATATCGAAAAGGAATGTCTGTTCGAGAGGTTTCTAAAATCGAGAAATTCATAAAATGTTGAATATTAAATAATAGCGTGACAAAGTAACAATACAGTTGGTTGTAAAAGAATATTTAAAAAGGGCCCTGTATATTAAGGTAGGGTCTTTGTTGTACAACTATTTGTGAAAGAGATTTGTGAACGATTTTTGTTTGTATTTTCTCTCATTTTCTTTTCTTTTTACTTTCGTATTGTCTTTTGCTCTGTAATGAAATATTGTTTCTGTAATTGGGCCGTAGTTGGCCAGTTGCAAACAATAAAATAAAATAAATAAATTATTACTGAATGATAGACTGAAACAGTGAAACGAAAGTTTTCATCAAGCGATCAAAATTATCCATTGGTTCGAAACCCTTAACATACAAGGCTCAATCCAATTAGGATCTATGGTATAAGGATTTATGGTGCAAAACCGTCAGTCATTTCTAACATACAGTAATTCCAAAATGAATTCTTGCGATTAATTACTAATTTTCCAAGTTACGTATGCAATGAGATATACACGATAACTTAGGCGTGCTTTTCGTTAATTATTCATCTCTAAAAATGTACCCTAGGTTCATCGCCATGTAAAATCATAAAATAATAATAATCCTTAAGTACACAGTCTAAATTCTCCAAATTTTCAAAGAATCACACATAGACGACTGAACCCCGAACTCTGTAATGATATTTATATTAATACTGATACAACGTTAATTTACAATTCAAGTTCAAAACACGTTTTAAGTCAATTTTACAAATACTAACATGTACAAATATTATTACAAATTAGCCAACGTGTTTTGCAATTTAATCTACCAATATAATACAAGGAACTAATAAATTTCGGCACATTATTTTAGTTTCTACGTAGTTTGCAACAAATAAAATATCAGTCAATAATAATTTACTAAAATGATATAATTGTTTTCGTTTTTAATAAGCTGACATATTTACGCAGAACCATTAGCTTTTAAAACATATTTAAAAATATTTAATTATATTCAGCGTTCCATTTAAATTTCTAAGTACACATAAAAAACATACGGTAGTCAATAGAGTATTTACCAAAATGAAATATATACGTTCGTTTTTTGATATATTAGTTTATTAAGCTTTTAAAATACGTATATGTGAAAAGATTTAATTATAAAGTTTTACAAACCACGCGCATGCGTGCGGATACTCATAAACAAACGGTAAATTCTTTCTAAGGTCAATCTATAAGCGATTTATTTATTTTCAACAAAAGCTCAGCCGCTTTAAACTTTATGAAAAGCACTTAACTGGAAATGACTCAAACGTGGTTAGCACAAATATATTATTAAAAGAAAGGGCTGAGTGGATGTGATAGGTAAACACGTGGAGTTAAAAGGGGCGAATGAATACACTATAAAGAAGTTAACGATGTGTCCGTAATATGGCTATGCGCGAGTGTGGGTCGGAAACACATAATAGGCTCAAATACATAACACCTTCAAAGCTTAGTCAGTAATATAAGGCTACGTTAAGCGGGTAGTGTTTACTAAAACTGTTCAGGCGTGTTGAGCTAGAGAAAGGATTCTTCCACTAATTTTCACAAAGCTATAAAGGTATTATTGTATAATTCACTGTAATAAATTACCCAGGCGTATAAACACAACAAACATAAATAATGTATTCATGAAACAGGGCATTGAGAGGTCATAAAATCCGACGGACCAATCGATATTCAAACTTGTCTTTGAACGAAAGCATCCCTTCGTTTTCTGCAAAATACTTTCGAAATAGGGGACAAAATAGTTCACAAAAAATTCCCCTAGCCCTAATTTAACATCTAAAAACATGTTGGTAATTATAATTATGCTAATGTTATTGCAGGACACAAAACCATTCATTGTAAAAAAAATAAAATCACATTCTGTTTACAAAAAAGCAAGAACAACTTATTTCCAAATATATAAGGAAATAAGGGAAATAAGGGTGAGAAGAGTTTTGTCACCATCGCTCCTCTAATTAGGTACGTGCTGACAGAAAAATACCTACAACGTTTCCGACAATGCTAAGAGGCAAAGGCCGACAATGCACAGAGCGAGTAACTGGTACCACTAACACAACTAATTGCAGAGAGCTCCAGCGTACTGTATCAGAAGTCCTAGGTTCGGCCCGGCTGTTACCCCACTCCGCTCTACATTTCGAGCAAGACCAACCATCGGCACGCGGCCACCGATCTCCGCCGAAGACCCATCGATGGCCCCGCAAGACAGAATTTGATGCTTCCGCTCGCTGACCCACACCGTAACCACCGTCGACGGGACCATCATTGCCCGCAGCCGCAAGCGATACCCATAGCAGTCCATCAACCAAACGTTGCGCCTAACGAGTCCCGACGAAGTAGCTATCGACGCACTACTGTGAGGGAAAAAGAAGACGTCTCCGCTTGACGACGAAACGCCGTGACGTCCACCTCCTCAACCGTCACGACAACTATCACCACCCACCAAGTGACTCTTCCCACTTTGGGACACATAAATTAAAACAGCCATTTTCAGGGCCAACAAAAATTCAAGGGTTCCCACGTCACTCAATGTTACCATCTGGTGACAGTTTGGTAATAATTACCTTAAAATAAACGAAAAATTAAACGAAAGGAAACGTAAAGTTTGTATGTATTGTTTACAAGAAACTTCAGACAATAGTGAAGAAATATTTTTAGAACACCTTTCTTTAAAAAAAAAAACAGCTAAGAAGAAGAAACATACCACAAACAAGAAGACTAAAAAAAGATAGAAGTAGTTATATACTAATTTAGGAATAAATTTAAAAAAAAACTGCCTGTAATGAAAGCCAACGGATTTTTACTTTTCCAAAAATTTCCATGCTATTTTGTTTGTTCCTTACCCAGCTTAGTGGGTATATATTTTCCCGTATATAGTAGCCATGTTATACCATGTTAATTTACTTAGGAAATTTCTGGAAGCTCTTTATGCAGCCCTTATATTTCTTTCAATGTAGGGGTTTTCTCCTTCATTTAAAGTTTACCGACTGTTCTGCTTTTGTTCTCCGTGGAAGTGAAGCCCTTCAAAGTCAGTACAATAATCAGTAGTTTAAATTTGGTTTGGTTCATTATATTTTGTCAGTTTATTCCATATCCTATATTCTATATCCTTTTAGACTTTTTTTTAATAATTTATCCAACAACTTCTTAGTGGTTATATATTGTACGTAAAGTTTTAAGTGACACATAAAAAAAGAAAAATATTTATTTACTACATAGTTCTAATGTTCACATATTTAATTTCAGATAACGTTTCTTTGGAAATACAGATGGGTATTTTTTAAAAATTCGACCCACCTCAAAATATTTATATAAAAGTACTAATTCAAGTTGAAGTAAACATTAAAACTGCTGAAAAATAATTCTATAAAGTTCTTAATAAATTTTATGATAGTTTTTAAAATTTGTAACAGACAATATTTTGACACTACGTATCATTTTAAAATAATACTACCTTCCTACCGATAGTTAAAAGTTATTTTAAAGGGTATTTTAAATTAATTATTTTGATTTCTTTTAGTAACAACTCACCAAGCAGATAAGATATTATGGTACAGTCATAGCAGATGAATTCTCTTACCTGTAACAAAAGAAAGAAAATTAAGAATATTTTAACGAATATGGAATCATTGAAATATACATGTTACAATGAAAATAAAAATTCACAGTAATGTTACATACATAAAAAGGAAATTACATACCTATCACATTGTTTTATGCAAGGCCTTTGCCAAATTAATATGCTTGTCCATTACTTATTCTAGTAGACAACGGCATTTAACACAAAGGACTTCGGATTCAATGGGACAAAACTTTTGGACGAATTATTCGGATCTCATTAAGTCTTTGGTTATGTCGTACAGTACAGTGTGAGGGTTTTATATAGAAATCTAATTTGATGAAAAGTTTAAAGTTCGTGTATAAAACATAGCCTAGAATTCAAAAATAGATAAAAATTTTAGACTATATAATCTGACAAAAGCACACAAAGATGTTAAAAAAATTATTTATGTTACGAATTATAGTTTTTAATAATCTCTAACTCACTATAACTGAAAGGTACAAAAAGAAAATAGTTTCTTGTCGTTCAGAGCGTTTTTAGACTACATTAAATATTTTTTTCGGAAATATATTTTGCAGCCCAAATTCTCAGCACTGGTTCGTTCTAAGATATTTTATTCCTTCCGCTCAACCTTTACTTTGCTGTTGCTCTTCGCAAAAGTCCTTTGCAATCTGTACGTTCTTCAGCCCAATATGTTTCACAGTTTATTGAATCGCTTTAATGTACTTCCTGACCTTTTTAAACCAATTACAAGTTAGGTATATTGTTTACTGTCCTAAAGAGCGCTTTTTAACACCTTCCTAATAAACTCTACGTGAAATATCATTTTGCAGCCCATATTCTCAGCATTATTTCACTGCACGCTTTTGTAATTCTTCCGTCCATCCTCAATTCTGCTTTTGCTCTTCACAGAACCCCCTTTAAGTCCTTAATCCCAAAATCTATACAGATCAAAAATATTTTCACGGTTTATTTAATATTTTTCAAGATGTTTTCTGACTTTCTTAAATCGTTTATCACAAGTTAGGTCTATTGGTTAGTGTCCACAAAATTAGGTTTTGGTTCTAAAGAGCGTTTTTCTCGGTTATTCCATTTTTTTTTTAAATCACCAATCCAACATTTAAGATATATTGTTTAATATACTAAAAATTAGTTTTGTCAAACGATTTTCATTCATTCTGTATAGGTGTCCATTTAATTTCTTTTTAGTATATTCAAATTTGTATCAACAGGTTCTTCATTATTAGCTACGGTTTTCACTTGTAATAATATCCAGATTTACGCCGGGGATCGAATCCGGGATCTTCCGTTTTATACGCTAGTGGACAAACCACTATGCCACGGAGAAGCCCATGTATGTTCAATCTTCGTTAAAAATATTAAATTAAATTAATGCGTGTAAAACAATAACCACACAATTCCCGCCTATAGAAATTTAAAAAAATAAATTCGGACGAAAACATTTCAAAAGACTTAATAAAGAATAGCAAATAAAGAAAAACTGAAGTGACGGCGAGGAAGTACGAAAGAAACTATAAAGCACCGAAAAAAACAACTTATTTCTTTTATGGGCGAATGGATATTTCTTTTATGGGCAAGCTATGGAAGTCAGGAAAATTATCACGTAGACCTATAGTGTATAAAACGGTGCGGAAATGTACGAAAGAAAGTGTAAGAGGAGCAAGAAAGAGAGAGAGAACTAATATATCTTAGAACGCGAACTGTTTGTTAAATTAAATTGGTTTCCCTACACATACAAGGGTGTATGTGTGTATCAACCGAAAGTATACAACACACCTAAAATATACAGTGTAAATACGAATCCTTAAATACAACGTGTGTGTGTAAGTATGTATGTTTGTGTTTGTTTGTTTGTATGTTTTCAACCAACAAGTAAACTATATATTTGGGGTGTGGTGTAGTTAAATAAAGAAAGCTCTTTAAACGTTTTGGTTCCATTCGATTTTCCAATAGAAAAATAACATGATCTAAGGACTAAATTCATTTTCAAGTACTGTATACTGTATGGTGTATACACTGTACGTATTTCTTATAAACTAAAATAACACTTTTTCTCCCAATACTTGATACCCTTTCCTGTGAAATTTTTTTTAGAAAGTAAACAAGTAAATAAATTTATTTCAAACAACAGGTTACGAGTTTTGCGATGCAGATGACAAAGATTTTAATTTAAAAAAAGGCTGCTAATAGTTGAATTACAATATTCGTTTGCAATTTTTATTTAATAGTAATTAAATGGTTCAATTAATTAAAAATCCCACACTAATGTATTGTTCTTTACTAAGTTTTTTTTAAAAATAATGTTTGATCAGAGAAAGCACTTATAAAAATGGACTAAAAACGAGGGGAACTATTTAAATTAAGTTTTTATTAAACGATAAATTAATAGATTTTGTAAAATCTAGATTACTAGGGCTATATTTATGAAATGTCGCCGCGAGTCAGCTGTTTAACAGCTGATTTTCGGAGACAAAGGTTCCTGGTTCAAATCCTAGTAAAGGTAGTTACTTTTATAAAATGGATTTGAATTTTAGACAGTGGTTACCGGTATACTTTGATGGTTGGGGTTCAATTAACCATACTTTCTCAGGAATGTTTGGCCTGGGTCTGTACAAGACTACACCTGATTTACACGTCATACACATCATCCTCATCTCATTGGGTCATGACGTTGCTTATTGTTCTGAATTGAACAGATTGCAAAGTACGTAAATTAGAAATTAAAAAAAAATATTATGAAATATCAATTAGCGGAAGACCATAGTCAAGCTGCTAAATAAATATCTACAAAAGAGACTATAGGTCACTAGTCACGGAGGAATTGTGTTCGCAAAGATCAATGGATGAATAAAAATTATATTTAGTGTTAGAACACACATAATAAGTTTTAGAACTGTATTTCTTCCGAAATGGAAAAAAATAAAATAGTAATTATTTATTTTCTGTGGGGATAGTTACATTTAGTTTACCCTCTATAAGCAAGTAATCGTAATTAAATTATTTTGCTGTTCCTAATCACTTAAGACAATATGCACATCGATTTTTAAATTTGTAGCTCTTCGGGAAAGAATTTGTAAATTCTTCTTTTACCCTTTACGGGTACTTGATCAAAATTCAAATGCTTTAGATTTTCAGTTCAACCAGTAAAGGTAAAAATATCCAAAACTTTAGGTCTGTGTATGACAACGACGTTAGAGAATTAAGTGTGAATGAATAAACCACTGAGGACTTTCGAATTTACCTAAATATATATAACATACAAGTAGCTACTCCAAAAATCTCAAAATGACGGAATATCATATACTAACCGGTACATTGAGTTTACAAGGACTATACTAAAAACACTTCAAAAGTCCGCTTAAAACTTCTGAAACATTCCAGGTTACATTAACCGAAAATCAAGTGACTACAACCAAACTCAATTCAGAATATTAAATTTCCGAGAAATAACCATCAGTTCTACTCAAAAATATATCCTGTTAGGATCAAAATCGGTTAAAATACTTGAAGATACCAACTTATAGAACTACGGATTACAAAGAACGTTAGATTAATAATGAACATTATCATACGAACAGTTTAAAAATTGTGCCTATCACATGGTAATACTCCAGATTATTCCAAGTTTTAAATATTTTATCTTTATCTTCTTAACGATTGTTATTGTTTTACTGTAATAAAACTCTGGTGTGAAACACTCACACGACTTTCTCTTGCCAATGTAAAAAATGAAAATATAACTTAACATTAGAACTAAACAAACAAACTAACCTCAAAAAACATAACCTTATTTTAATCATGAGTGAAAGACGCAAAATGAAAATCAACCACAGTTTGGCTTAAAAATACGGAAAATCACTCTTTCACGCTAAACTAAGCTCTGTAGAGAAAAATTCTCTAAATAAAAGTTCTTTTCATACGCTATACATTTTATTATATAAATTTTTGTCGTGAAATGCACACTTAGGCCAAAGTCTTTAAAAAATCGATTTTTTACACGTTTCCGTGAGAAAAAACAGAAAATCGCTAATTACCGCTAAACTAAGCGTTATACAAAAAAATGTTTGAAATAAAAGTTGTAGAATTTTAAATTCTCTACAACTTTTGCCATATACATTTTTGCGCTAAAATGCATATTTTAGTCGCAATCTCTGAAACAATTTTTTTTACGAGAAAACAATCTCCCCAAGAATTTTAGCAGACATGGCGCCTACCCTGTCTTGTAGAGAATAAAAAATTTAGTAAATGAGGGTATTTGAAAAACAATCGTAGGAGCCGTTTTTGAGAAAATCCTAAAAAAGTGAAAAATGACACGAATAAACTTTCCAGTTGACCGATTTTGATGAAAATGTTCGAGTCCGGGTCCTCTAGTGGTATGTAACTTAAGTTTAAAGTTTCAAGTTTGTACGATGTTCCGTTCTTGAGATATTCTGTTCACACACACACACACACACACACACACACACACACACACACACACACACACACACACACACACACACACACACACACGCACACGCACACGCGCACACACACACACACACACACACACACACACACACACACACACACACACAAACCAATCGCTAAAAACATGTTTTTTGGGTTCAGGGGGTCTGAAAAAGTGTAGATCCGGTGAAAACTCGATTTCGAAAAATCGACATGAAAACAATACTTTCCTTCCTGTATATTCATATAGGAAAGAGAAAGGAAAACAAAGAAAATGGCTTACAGAGCTATATACAAAGTTAAATATATTGAACAAGTTATCCAAAAAACTCAAATATTTTAATACCGTGATAATAATTTTTAATTAAACGAATGTTTAAAAAAAACAAATAAAAAGTTTTGATTTCATCTAAAATTCTTTTTCAAAATATTTTTCGTTTTAATTTTGAAAAACTTGAAAGAAACGTCAAATAACTTTTTATTACTACATCGTTTATGTTTGTTTAATAAAAATTGTATAATATAAAAGTTGTGAAAATTGGAATATTGACTAAAAATACTGATACATTACTTGATATTTTAAAAGGATTTCTACTTTCTCTTGTTTTCTAATAACAAAACTACTAGTTATTTATAAAATTAGTTTAACATACAGCAAGATTATGTGCAAAAGTAACCAGGATACAATATTTATTATTGAAATTGCAGAAAACTAAGAGTTCAAATGTTGGTAAACCTACTTAATATACCATTAGTGACTAAAAGTTAGTTTCTACATGAAAATGGTTTGAACAAATCTTAGAGTGTTGATTATAAACCGAATCGTCAATTTACTACCTACATTACTGCTTGAGAATTTTATAAATGTGAATTTACACCGATAGGGTACTATTCATTTAACTGTTTCTGTTAATAGTGACACCGATATTAATTATTTAACTTAAAACAGTTAGAGGACTTCATCAGAACACTCATACGGCGGAAACAAACTTCCTACAGAGTGACTTTTTCGTCCTCTTACCACCCAATTGTTAATATCTGGTAATTCGTTTCTAAGAAAGGGAAATTTTGTTTTGTGACACGAAGTTGGTCGTCCTACTCAACCGATATAGATACATCAGTGTGAGATATTCTCATCGAGCTGTGTAAAATTTTGTGCCGTTTCCGGTCCCTTTCTTAGAAAAAAAAATACCAGATTATCAATTGGCTAACAGGACTAAAAAATCACTTATTTCCACCACAAGATATATACCTAATAGTGCCTGTTTCTGTTCACATCAATCGAAACTCAGAATCTGGCCGTCTCCTCCAAAGCCTACTCATACCCCGATTTCCCTCAGATTTGTACATCAGTGATTCGAGTAGAATTTCTCCTGGGAGCATCCATTGAACATGATCCTTACATTTACTTTTGTGCTCACTAATATTCAGTACTTGGACTCTCAGCTCTACTTGAATACTTTCATTCCGAAAAAATCTCATTTGAAACTTGCAGTCTGCTTTCCTTTCTTGAACCTACAGTTCATATTTAATTTCTATAAACTAATATGGGAACAGCCAAGGCTTTATAAAATTCCAATTCCGTATCCTATAAAACCTCCCATAACTGATTACGGAGTATAGGTCCTGATTTTGCCACTTTATTTTTCTTGCCAACAGTATCTTATCTTTTTATGGGTTATGGTGCAACACAAGTAACTGAAAGCAGATCCTTACTCCAACACCGAAACTTAACCACTATCTTGAACGTAAAAAAATGTAGGCCTATATTACATTTTTTAGCAGTCGTGGTAGTATCCGAAAATTGTGTGTGTTAGGTCATCAGCCGAAAGGCTGGTTTGAACCTCTAGAGGTTTTACTACGTAAAACGAGGAGTGAGGTGGTTTACCATTGCCTTCCTCACTGAATGGAAAAGTATGCTTATCAGCATGCCGGGCCCTCTGAAAAGCACATATTTTCCACTCTGCAAATGACACCTTCACTTTATTCACCACAGGGTCTGGCTGTATAATGAAATTCATTACTTTCAGAGAAGATAACTCTGATTAGTGTCTTTTAATCTCTACCTCTTCTGTTCTTTAATGATTCAGTCATTTAATTGGCTGACCACGTGATAAGAAACAGAACTATTTATTTTAGCCCTGCAACGAACAGATTGAGTGTAAATAATTTGACACTCCACCTGTCTGTTATGGGCACATCCGAAAATTATCAACAGATATAACCCTCAGTAACGTATAAGATTTAATAACTTACTTATTCTCACACTAACTAAGTTGTAGTCATACATATATGTTACTCTATAATATAAAAACACTACAAGTAAATAAAATGGTAACGACCTCTAATGTTAAAAACACTTAACTGAAAGGAAATTTCTAAGTTGATACATACTGTTAAGAAATGCCAGAGAAAGAAAGAACGAGAGATGGAAGACGATGTGGATGCCGAGGGGCTGAATAGACTGGTGTTTAACCATCAGGCAACGAACCAATGCAAGCGTCTATATAGTTACTTCATTCCCTAACAGACGGTTAGTTGTTGCTGGTTCGCTATGTTTCTTAGAATCGCATGAATAATTGATGGAAACACTTAAAGGAAGCCACTTTACAGGTAATCCGCTAGATAGTGTGGAGAAAATCTGATTTCTCCCAGTTACTATGTTGACTGCTGCTAAGCTATATAGTTCGTAATTCATAAATATCTAATAAGTCTCTGATATTGATCTCCATTTTAATTGCATAGGCCTACGTTTCAATGGATCTTTCATATGTACATCTAAGTAATGTTTAAACATTAACGTAAATTAATTCTTTAAGTTAACAACAATTGTGTAGACAGTAGACTACGGGAATGAAAGTTTTATTTAAGTATCCGTTCTTACGACAATAAAACAAAAATAAAAAAATTTATTCTTAAAGTAAATGATTCAAATTGAATATTTATTGAAAATAGAGTTGTAATTATGCAGAATATACGATCAGAATACTAAATGATTGGAGTTAGCAATATTTCAGAGGAGACTGTATTATGATGGTTTTGATGAAAAATTTCGATTTTCGGTTTTTTTATGTCTTTCAACAGTTTAGACCTAGATCTACCAGAAATACATTAAATTTTGTCAAAAAATTATTTTAATAAAAAAAATTAAGTTTTTTTCAGATTTAAAAAGAAAAACTATACATTCGTAGTAAGGCCTTAGTTTTCATTTCAGCCTTAGTATGCATTTTAGGACAAAAGTGTATATCATCAAATTTATAGGAAATTAACAGGTCTACAACTTTTATTTAAAGAATTTTACTTTACAGAGCCTAATTTAGCTAGAAATATGATTTTCCGTATTTTTAAGCCAAACTGAGGTTGATCTTCATTTTGCGTTTTTCACTCATGATTAAAATTAGGTTATGTTTATTGAGGTTAGTTTTTTCTTTATTTCTAATGTTTTATTACTAATGTTACGTTATATTGTTAAGTATTTGCATTGGCAAGAGAAAGTTGTGTGGGTGTTTTACATCAGATTTTTATATAAATCTATTTATTAAAACTGTAAAGTTTCCAGTCTGTAGAGTGAATGTGCAATACGTCCAGCATATTAATTCAAAAATAGCAACCTCTTCGTGGGTCACCCGGTATATAATGTATGTAATGTGAAGATAGTACTTTTGGCATGTATATCATGATGTATGAGATGATTACACATGTTTGATAAATTTAATAAATGATTAATAATGTAATTAATATTTAATAATTCTATTCATAAATTTGTTATATTAATTATATTAATCAATAATAATATGAACATTTATTATTTAAATTAATTATAAAAGACAGTTTAATATATAATTTTAAAATCTAATGTTTATTAATAATTATCAGATCAAGTTAATTATTGGGATTTCTCAATTAAAGGAACAAGAGTTCATAAGATATTTATTTATATAAGTGGGTCACATTGAATTTAATTATAAAATAAAAACATGAAGACTTAAACTCATAATTATATAGAGCTTTGTTCATTATTTAATTTATTTTGTGTATTCCAATTCACCATATTAATTAGTTTACTGATTATTAACAGGAATACTAAAAATGTAAGCGTATTATTTAATATCTATGGTATATCAATCTCACCAACCTTTAATTTAAATATTAGCGAATTCTGATGTAACAAAAATTTATTAATCGTATTTACAGTAGTAATTTTTGGCACAAAAAGAAAAAAAATTTAAAGAAAAGAAAATTTTATATTTTCCTTTAGTCTGTGGCTCGTGGCGATATAAATTACAAGTACACACTACTTTTATATAATTTTATACTATTTCTCTTGGATTATCTGGTTCGTCGAAAATATTATATATCAGAATTATTTGATGTTTTATTGTTGAAAACCCTGAGGCATTGAAACTTTTCATTGGATTCCCTTAAGACTAACCCTTACTCATGCTCATTGAAGTTCTGATCAAAGAACATTTTGACAACCGATATATGTTAACTTCAAGGATTTCCATTGATCTTATCCTTGTTTTATCAAACTTAAATATCGTAGCAGAAATATATTTCTGTATACTTTATACAAATATCGCTTACTTATACTTTTAATAAATTAAATATTTCTGTAAATGATAGATTTATGGAATTCTGTTATTAAAACTGTAGTCATATTAATTATAGAAGTTCACAATATTAGTTATTTTGAAGAAATCTGGAACACTATTTATTTATTACATAAAGTGTTATTAATCACTGAGCTGTTTTTAATTTAGCCGTTACTTAAGAATGACACCTACAAAATCTTCTCTATCAGTAGAAACAAAGAAATACACACTTACGTCACTCCAGAATTCATGACTATAAGTAATCACAAAGTATATTATTTACTCGTTTATGCAAATCCACGGATAAGTAATAAACCTAAATTAAAGGAAACCTGGATATTCAAAACTAGGATGTAAGAAAAATTATTTATGCTAAAGCTTGTTGGCTAAATACAATATGGGCCTACTCCCCTCGATTGCAAATTTAAATTTGAAAAGGGATACAGACCCACTGGGTTGGTCTAGAGGTAAATTCGTCGCCGTGAGTCAGCTGTTTAAAAGCTGATTTTGGAGACGAAGGTTCCTGGTTCAAATCCTAGTAAAGGTAGTTACTTTTATAAGGATTTGAATACTAGACAGTGGTTGCCGATGTACTTTGATGGTTGGGGTTCAATTAACCATACTCTCTCAGGAGTGGTCGATCTGGGTCAGTACAAGACTACACCTCATTTACACGTCATACCCTTCATCCTCATCTCACTGGTTCATGAGGTTGCTAGTTGTTCTGAATTGAACAGATTGCAAAGTACACATATTAGGATTTTAAAAAAAATGGATACAGAGTTAAAAATTCTGAGGCCACCTGAATAAAAGACGACAAACGAATAACAAAACACATTTTTTGATACTAAACAATGGAGTTAACGATGTCAAATAAGTGGTTTAAAAATGTCAAAAAGAATATCGATAAAACTACAATAAACAGAAAAAACGTAATGAACCAAACCAAGTTCAGAATACTAATTACTGATTTCAAGGGCTTCCACGAAGAACAAACGTAAGGAACGTGAACGAAGAGAGGGTGATTTGCAAACAGAGCTTCCAAAAATGTCTAAAGTTACTTTACAGGGTCGAAAATACCTTTAAATGTAAAAAAAACTAAAATGTAGTACTCTTGAAAATTTAAGTAGATAAATAAACAATATAAAGAATTTAAAAAAAATTTCAATATAAGCTAATATTAAAGAAGCAATGATTGTACGTGGTAAACGATTTCCAAATTTCTTTCACTGTTGGGAAGCTTAGAGTTTCTTGAGTAACATAGTCTATACGGCATTATGCTACGTAATTTTTAAATTTTGAAGAAAATTGTGATAATTAAAGTAAAATCATATCTTATTTTAACTTCGGTGTATATTTTTTGGAAATGTTAGTTCTTTTACACCATCTTGTTTTATAATGTATTATATTTTGCAGTCGGGTACAAAAGAACACAGGGGTACGAAACAGTGCCTCTTATAATATGAAATCATCCCTTACTCTGCCTTTCAAAAAAAAACATTTTTCAATTAAAAATTTCGTGTTAAATTTCGTTTCGTTTGTTTTAAATTTGCTTTTTTTAAATTGTTTTAAATCATTTACGACATAGAATTCAAAAAAAAAAAACAATGTCAAATTCAATTCCAACAAACAAAGTTACGTAAACATTAAAAAAATCAGAGTACCATTTAACTTATATAAGAAAATATATTTCATATAAATTCTGTTTATAAAAAAGTTGTCAATTACATGTTGATTTAATAAATTTCATTAGAGTGCAGTCTCCGTAGTGTAGTGGTAATGCAAGCTTACAACGAGGAGGTCCCGAGTTCATTCCCGGCTAGGATCTGTAAATTATTATTATAAGTCAAAACGCTTCGTTCAAGTTAAATAACCCACCGTAGTTGCTAATAACAAAGGTTTTAAATAAATTAATAAAAAAAATTCGTAAGAGAACAGGCAGAAATCTGTTGAAATTATTTTTTAGAACATAATTATTAATAAACACATTATATGCTTTAAAATTATTATTATTAAAAATAATTTAACTGAGCACAAGTAATAACAATAACGGCCAAATACATAATTCAAAAGCTTATATAAATATTATGATATTCACAATATTAGCAGACTAATAATTTTGCACAAAAAATAAAACCCAGAAATAACAAATAAATACGTTGTTACATGAATGTATGTTCTGGAATAGATTTTAATCTTTTAAAATAAATAAATAAATTTTATAATAGTTCAAACTGTTGTTTAAACAATGGATATTTTCTGCAGCTTAAAAATAGTAGCAAAAAAGATGGTAATGATAGTAAGTTAAGCACGTTTTATAATTTATGGAACTAATTTTAATAAATTGTTGTTTTTATTACCCACCGTACTCGTATTTTCATTTCTATATTTTATTTAAGTTCTTACTTAACGAATGTAATAACGCAAAGGCGAATTTAAAGTATAAATTATTCTTACCCTTTTTATTATTGTTTTATACAACGATATTAGCTCCATAATGTTTTGATACATAGCCAATAGATTCCCAACAGGAGTTATTTTGTTATTATTTATTAGCCAATGTTATTAAGGATTCTTATCGAAATAAAACATTGTAATCTTCCTTATTATTTTTATCAATATAGATTTTATTAAAAGATACTTTATAAACAACGTTTATTCTAATATCTAGAATAAATATCGAATATAATCTAGTTTACATGTAAGTATTTGAATTTAAAAGAAACCAAATATATAATAAAATTAATAATCTATATATTTTAAAATGACTCCGTGTATCTGTCAAGAACATATCAATGAATAACTGGTTAAAATTTGAAGATTTTCTGGCCATAGATAACGGAGAAAACGGGTCAAACATTAACATGGGCTAAGATAGCAGTTCCGACTCCTCTTAAAGAAATAAATAATTATATGAAAATTCGATTTTAAAGAAGTAAAATAATTCTCTTATAGAAAATATTGTTACACTTGCGCTATTTATAACCAAGAAAAAATATTTCCATGACGATATAAGCCAATGCAACTGAAATAATTTTTTAATTTTATAATTTAAATCAAGCGCGACCACTGAGAATCTAACAATTTTAATTCACGCGTATAGAGTCAAACTAAAAGCAACATAAACTACTGGGTGTACAAATAGGTTTAGCGTTACAAACCTTTTTTGCAACAGAGGTACGAAAGAGTGCTAGTATCATCAATTTTTTCTGATTATTACAAAAAAATCGTATTACAAACAAAATTATAAGAATTATATTAAATTAAGCAAACCAACCGGGGGTTGGTCTCGTGGTAACGTCGTCACCACGTATCAGCTTTTTAACAGTTGATTTTCGGAGATGAAGGTTCCGTAGTTCATATCCTAGTAAAGGTAGTTACTTTGTTACGAATATAAATACAAGACAATGGTTACCGGTATACTTTGATAGTTGGGGTTGAATTAACCATACTCAAACAGGAATGGTCGGCCAGAATCTGTACAAGACTACACTTTATTTATATGTCATACACATCATCCTCATCTTTTTGGGTCATGGGGTTGCTTACTGTTCTTAAACTGAACAGATTGTAACAACACACAAAAGGGATTATTAAAAAAAATTCAATTTTTAATATATGGTAAATTATGTATTTATTTTAATTCTTAGCCACAAGATCTAAGTCCCAAATACAGTAAACAATCTATGCACTACACAATCAATAATTAAGCTAACAAATATCTTTACCAAGTGAAAAAAATACAAAATGTTGATTTTAAATTTTAAATCTAAGGTGAAAATAAAAAAACATCTTTCAGTCTGCATAACCGCCGGATGTAAAACAAAAACGAAGTTCTTTCTCTTAAACTTTTCCCTTGAGATGGCAGCCGTGAGCGGTAGCAGTACAATGCTTAATTAGAACGGGCGATGAAAACAAAAATAATAATAATAATAATGTAAAAAATAGGTACTTGAATATTACTATAATATAGAATATATTTTAAAATAATTTAATATAGCTTATTAAATAATAGCCTAATAATAATTATACAGATTTTAATTAATGTGATTTCAATTTTATAACTAGTGAACCAATTTTTGATCCTTTTCCTGAAACGCATCGCTGATCATAATTAACATAATTGTAATTTATACTTCTTAAGAAAATGTCAACAGAAAATCAGCATTTATGAGAGTCGAAGGAACGATCTAAATAGAAAGGTGAAGAGAAATTACTGAAGAGGAAAGTGACCGTCAGTTTATTTCTGCTTAAGGATTCATTACAACCGAGAAGAAAATGGTACATCTCATTACCATTCCAAAACATTAATGAATAATTGAAACACTTCATGAAATAATCAAGACGTTGATTTTCGAATATTAGTATTCATATCATGACTTACAAGAGAACAGCAAACTTCTGTGGTGAATAACATTTAGTATTGTAAAAAAAACTTTGTTTATAGAAAATAAATAAAATACTAGAATACAACTAAACTGTAGGCTACTGTTAAGGATTTTTTCCGTGCAGGGTCAGTTTTAGACCAAGTAGAGTAACCTTAGACATTTCTGGAAGCTATTTTTGCAACCCATATTCTCAGCAATTGTTCACTTCAGGCTTCTCTTTTTTCTTTCGTCTATAATATAGTCAACTGTCTTTCCTGTGAACCTCTTCCTGGAATCCTTTAACGTCAATAATCAGTTTTCTGAATTTAGTTTAAATCATTAGGTTTTCTTGGTTAACCCTAAAGCCGGCAATAACATTTTTCTAGACCGGCAGAGAATTTGTAGCATATGGGTCACCAAACCGTAAAAAATCATTAAAAATTTTCTATAAACTACAAACCTTATCACGTGGAGTATTCATAATAACAAGAAAACTTAAGAAAATAGAATAAATACATTATTGAAATTTTAATCTGACAATTATGGATACTGAAGCTATTTGAAAATAATTTTTAGACAATTTTTTTTCTAAAATATTAGATGACAATACTGTTTAAAACTTCCTTATGCTCAACTTTCAAAATGTATACCTATACGAATCGTTACTTATAAATGTTTATTTCAAAATAAACAAAAAAAAAAACGATTCTATGTTCAAAACTGAAGAAAATAATTATATACGAAAACACATCATGTAAACTAAGAAGTAACCAAATTCAGCTCTAGGGTAGCGTGGTTTTAACAGAATCACAGGCAGAATATGCAACTAAAACTATTGTATTATACGTAAAAATTTACTTTATACATTATTATACAAAACAGCAACGCTGTCTGCAGATGAAATTAAAACTAAAACGACAACATTGCAATGCTATGAAGCAAATCCGATTCTGCGACGCGATCGGTTCAAGAGGCGGTAACATCGTCACAAAATCGACGATTGCCGGCTGTAGGGTTAATTCTAGGTTTCTAATATAATAATAATAATAATAATAATAATAATAATAATAATAATAATAATAATAATAATAAAAATAATAATAATAATAATAATAATATCCCTTCTGACTTTTTTAAACTACTCATCCGACACCTTAGTTCTATTGTCTTAAAAGAGTTTTACGTGACCGGTTGTCATCTATCCTTATAGATGTCCGTAAATTTTACTCCTATTTTCTAACAGTTTCCATTAATCATTCGTTTTTCTTACACAGTCCTCCTTCTCTTACTCGTTACCTGTATTGTTTGTCAACTATCTTTGAAACCATTATCTTGCAGAGGATACTCTTAATTTTTTTTGCTTAGACTAGCCTTCCAGTTCATTCTAAGCATTCACACTCGCGTACACACAGGTTTTTTTACAGTATTACATTGCCTGATCTTGGCTTGACTAAGGTGTTTTCTTCATAAAAAGGAGGAGTTCCTTGGACTGCAACGGCCATCTTTCCTCGTATGCTGATTTTCGCTTCCTTTCGCTGGTGTTTCCCGAGTTGCTTGAAACTATAACTTGCCCAATTTTTCCTCACTGTTTCTTAAATTGACGCAAGGCTGTTCTGAAATTATGTATTCAGTTTTTGAAGGAAATCTACACTCTTGCTTTTTGTAATTGTTGAATGATTGGTCGTTTAACACGTTGATTCTTTATATCACCGTTTCCACGTTCCTAGAAACAATTTTCAGGCAAAAGCAAGACGTACTGGTAGGGATCTTATAAAAATAATCTGTTTTACCACTTCTACTTAAATATTATGTAAATATAAATACAGTCATGCAAGATAAATATATTAATGGATATCAATGAACCTGGTTTTCAACAACCATTAATCAGAAGAGAATATAATATTTTTACCATATTTCTATTCTACGAAAAATGTACAACGTTTGCCAAAAGTTATTAAAAAAAACAAACAAGCAAGATTCACGTTTTTTATTTACAGTAAGTAAATAAATATAAGTTTTGTATACAATTTTACAGCATTAAAGCTCTCTTAAATATTTATTAACGTACTTTCGAATGGTGTGTGGGTATTTTTCCATTAAAAATAAATTAATAATTAATTCTACACTGTTTCTTTCATTACAGATTTTTAGTGTTAAAATGGGGAAACGTGGAACGATAATTTTACATAAAATATTTATGAAAATTAGGCATAAAATGCTGGCAGCTCTTAGATATTTAAATTTAAAAGATAATGAGCAAAGGACATTAGCTGTGAATGTAATAATCTGAATATGTTTAGTATAAGACGTAAACTTTGGTGTAATGTTTTTTTTGGTTTACATTTTAGTTCCGCCTTTCCGGCTGACTGGAATTAATAAAACATAAAATGTAAAAGATTAAAAATTAAGATAATTCATCGTACTACGAAAGTAAATTTAATCTAGTATACGTTTAATTAGTTTAAAACTCTTCATTTATTTAAATTTTTGTTTAAGCCTTTCGGGTGGCTTGGTTGGCAACACGATCGATTCCTTAAGTTGTAGGTATATAACTCGATACCCATATAGAACTTAGAAAGCTTATAAAAAATTAAAACACTCATTAGTTACAATTCAAATAACATAAATGCAGATAAAAATAAAAGCTGATGGAATTTGAAGGGAATACTTTACGATAGTTTTGACTGAAAATTTAGATTTTGATTTTTTAAAGTTTTTCAATAGTTTAGGCCTAGATCTACCAGAAAAACATATTTCATCAAAAAATTAAGTTTTTATCAAGTTTACCCAGAAAAATTATCATGCTACCAGGACCGAATATTTTTCGTTAATTTTATACTGCACGTTTTAGAGTAAAGGGAATTTTTTGGTATCTTTAAATAATAATCTACATCTCTGTTTGTAATATTCTTAGCCATTGGTTCAGCTTTCTAACCAATTGTTGATGGGAAATTTACTTGTATGTGTACATTTTGTTTTCTGTTTTTTCCCGTAAATTTAGATTTTTGACACTTAAGTGTATTTTCTCAGAAACCATTAAACCTACCAGCCTGAAATTTTTACCAGTTTTTTATCTTGTACATGCACATATACCGACTTTTTTTACGACTAGCTCAGATGCTCCAAAAATTTGTAATATGCAAAAAACTTGGAAACAAATTTGTAAAAATACGTATTATAATCTTCAGAAATAACTAACGGGTGATTCAAAAAGAGCGCCGGTTTTTAAACGGCTGGTAAATTTTTGTTTATCGGTTGGCAACATTGTTAGACCTCATTTCTATTTCGGAGAATATTCCGATTGACGATTCAGTTGTAGTTTCACTTGTTCGCAGTGTAGTACTCTTGCAGTCTGTGTCTAACCATGGAGAAGTTTACTATTGCACAACGAGTGTTAATCGTCAAAACATTTTACCAGAGTGGAGAGAGTTATGCGGCTACTGTCAGGCGACTTCGCGGTACTCTAGGACGTAATGAAGCACCGAATGAATCAACAGTTCGCAGGCTCATGAAAAAGTTTTTTGAGACGGGTTCAACAGTCGACCTTAAAAGTTCTGGACGTCGTCGTTCTGGCCGAACTGAGCAGAACGTTGCGTTGGTTCGTGACAGTGTGGCTGTTAGCCCAGAAAAATCAATACGTCGCCGTTCTCAACAATTGGGTTTACGATGTTCTTCTGTACGGAGAATTCTTCGGTACGATCTCCAATATCACCCGTATAAAATTCAGTTGCTGAACGAGAAACAATGTTGTTGCTCCGTGAAAGGTTCCAGGATCGCATCATTTCTCGTAATTCCGACCATCAATGGCCACCAAGGTCGTGTGACTTGACGCCTTGTGACTTTCATCTTTGGGGTCATCTGAAGTCATTGGTGTATGCCAATAAACCCCGAAACATCAATGACTTGAAGGAGGAAATTCGACGGGTTATCGGGCAAATGGAAGTCGAAACTTGTCGTGCAGTACCTAATATCCAATTTCATGGACAGAGTTGATGCGTGCCAGCGCAGTAGAGGAGGACACATGCATGACATCATTTTTCATACATGAAATCGGAAGGTAAGATGAACTTGTTGATGTATTTATTTTCAGTTTTTCAATAAAATAAATCTCTTAATTTGATATATCAAAACCGGCGCTCTTTTTGAATCACCCTATATGTAAAATTTGTGAAAAAATGGATGGATATAGATACTGTACTACAAGAAATAAATTTTAAGTAAAAATTTAAGAGAAATATAAAAAGTTCAGCGTCACAACAATCAAAAGAACAAAACTTTTTGAGTAAATGAAGTCTTCATAATTAAGATCAGCATAAAAATTAAATTGAAATTTAATTAAAATATAATCACCATATAAAAAACATTTGTGGAAATAAATGATTTTAAATTAGAATAATGCATTAATCAAACTAGCATTGTAACGTTTGCATGAAAACTCATTTCATTCCGTTCGCATTCATTTCGCCTCCAACTAATTAAACAGAAAATGACAAAATTCATTTATTGTTTGCTTTTCCCTTCAAATGTACACCCCAATAATTCGTGTTTGGTGGAAACGAATTTCAGTGGAGAGATGTTTTAAATAGTTTAAACCCGTATGAGTCGCAGCGGTTCTTTTGTGAGAGCATTTTGCAATCGGACATTTAAATTTAGTATTAGGCGTTTCACAAAAAACGTTTGTGCGAATATGTATTGTGTATACAACAGATAAGCACGGTATCTCTTTCCTGTAGCAAACGAAACTGTACATAATACCATCGTACGATACTATATGGACACTATTCATTTCTTTTCAAAGAGCAAAAATTCATGGTTCAATATGGGTACCCCAAATATACGAGTTATAATGAAGTATAAGAATTTTTATCTCAAACAAATAGAATCAAACGTTGGATTATAATTCTCTTTGAAAAATAATTCTCAGATTATTCCCAAAAGAATTTAAACCATCGTATATTTTTATAAAAAAAACGAATAATCATCAGCTATTTGTTGACACCCGGAAAAGAAATGGCTCTTACAACAAATAAATCAAAAACAAATTCACTTGTAATTTAACACTAAGTATTATCTATAAATCACTATCTATCGTTTTCTAAAAACTATTATAGATAAAATGGAACTACTATTGACAAAACTCTACCTAAAAACTTTTTACCAAACCTTCTATTTATCACTAAAATCATTACACAAATATGAAACGAATAGCTGCATAAAACGGAATAGTAATTTTAAAATTTGTTTTTGTGTACATAAGCTTCAGTGTACATAAGCTTAAGTGTAAATAAGTTTTTTGTAGATTTAAGCTTCTTCAGAACGTCGCACACAATTAGTTTAAGTACAGCCACTTATTATGCACATATTATTGACTGTTTTACCAATAATTTCAATCTGTGACAAATAGTTAACCCAATTTATCAGATGTAAGAGTGGGAGTCTTGTTCTGAATATATATTAACACTGGCGATGTTCGTTTAGAGCCACTCGTCAAAAGATTCTCGTTAAAACATTGTCCTATTGGTCATATTTAAGTTTTAAAGCTAAAATACAATAGACTGTATAATTTAGTAGGCTAGCCCACCAACTAATACTCAATATAAGTAAGATACATAATGATTAAACCAAACAAATTATATATTAAGTCTTATTGCTTGGTATTTTAAAAACAATAATATCAACACAAAAGAAAGGTATGTACCTAAATGTGTAACGGAAATTTTTGAATCGTAAAAATGCTGTAAGTTCAAACAACACGTTAACTTGGGTAAGCATTAACAATAATAAACAATAATTATGCTGAGTCGATTCCGCTAGAATATTACTAAAAATAACTAAATAAATTTGGGGTTACGCCATAGTACAGACCAAAACAAGGGAACTAATCACGCATTTGCTACCATTGGTCATGGAAAACGGTGCAAGACTGTTGATCGGAACAGCCTATACTAAAACTAATTGATAAAAGATTAATCATAATATTTTTTGTATTCATAGGGACAAATCAATTTAACGATTAAGGAAAAAAGAATCTCGATTTAAAATAAATTTGACCAGATTTTACGTTTTAATTATTATATAATTAAAATAATTTTAAAAAAACATGTTTATCAGTTTCCTTTACATTAGAAAGAAAATATTTCATGAAGAAAAATTTACTCAATGAACATCTGCACCCGAATATAATGGATAACAAAAATCAACGAACTTTTAATACCTATGTCAAAATTTGTTAATACTGTTGTATTCATTTGTTTTGATTTAGATAGGGCTACCAAGATGAAGTTAAGTTTATAACAGTTTACAAGAAAGTTCGTTTCAAGTAAAACGAATAACCGAAAAAATAAAAATTTGTAGCATTCTCTAAAATACTATAATATATATTATAAATAATATATACTGAATTTATAATAAATTACCTATTATTTCCTTCCAACTTATTTATAATTAAAACAATTGATTAATAAACACTCAAGTAAAAACTGTTTACAATTCCTGTATAGAAATAAAATAATTAAATTCAATTCAATATCTCGGTAAATAATTGTGAAAATATAATAATATAGCATACGAAATAATAATACTGTTAAAAAGTCATTGAAAAACTTTTGCAAAATGTTTTTGTTTTTCTATGAATGATCCGGAGAAAGTTGTGAGAATACGGTAGCGAGTTAGAAAAAGGAATGAAGCATTTCAAAGAATACGGGAACAAGACCGACTTGAAAAAGGAGAAGTTGCAAACGATGGGGGTAGGAACGGGTTTTGTTAGGGTTGAAAGTGCAAGAGGGAATGATAAAAATGAGACGGAATGATAAAAAAAGAAGGAAACTAAGCAAATTATTACCTGTCCTTCATCTGGCAACGACCTTAATAATCTACTCCAATGTTTTTATGTCTTTATTAAAATAACCCGAATGGAACTTTTTTACAACTTTTCCCCTTTTTGGAACTACCCAAATACTATATAACAAAAAATAAATTTCCAACTTCCAATTACATAAATTCAATTTTTCTTATTTCACATCTTTTGCTTTATGTCAATTTATAATCAGGATTTAATATTTAATAATCTCTTTCAGGCTATGTACCACTAGATTCAATAACTGGGTTATAAAATGTTTAACACTGCAGCAAAACGCATCAATCGGATACTAAGTGCGTAGGGTTAGTCAGCTGTTTAACAGCTGATTTTCGGAGACGAAGGTTCCTGGTTCAAATCCAAGTAAAGGTAGTTACTTTTATACGGATTTGAATACTAGACAGTGGTTACCGGTGTACTTTGATGGTTGGGGTTCAATTAACCATAGTCTCTCAGGAATGGTCGGCCTGGGTCTGTACAAGACTACACCTCATTTACAAGTCATACACATCATCCTCATCTCATTGGGTCATGGGGTTGCTTATTGTTCTGAATTGAACAGATTGCAACGTACACAAATTATGAATAAAAAAACCTGCTTAGGGTGGTTCAAATTATCGATGTTTTCTGAATAAAAGGTTTAGATTTTTTTTGTATCTTTTGAGACCGCAATGGATCACTTAAGTCAGTTTACTGTGTACCGTTGTAAAAGTGCAATTGTTCAAACAATGGAAGTTATGGTAATTCCTAATTTAACTTCATTAATCAGTAACAACCCATTAAATAATGCCTGGGAAAACCCCCATTCCTAGAATAAGTTACATTAGAATAGTAGTTAGACAAAAGGTTGTAAATACAGCCAACGGTCATTCATCTGATATTAATAAGGCCGGTGTATTTTTCCCTCTGTGTTTTTGGGCCTATCTTCCACCTACCAACTTTCAGCCAATCATTGTGGTGGTTCTCCTTCCCGTTGGCCCTCCAGGTTGGTTTAACGGTTGGTAGGAGAAGGAGGCTTGTTAACCAAAAATTTCCTGGTTCGGACTCAGAAAATTAACAATCGGTTCCCTTGGGACTTAAGAGTGGAACAGAGGAGTTTGTTAAGAAGGAATAGTTTTTGAAGAAATGAGAAGGAGAACGAGGAATGAAGGAAAATGAGGGGTAACCAGGAGAACGAAGAAAAGAAGAAGAAAGGGGAAACATATTTAATTGGAGGTAAATTCATTTCGTATTTATTTAGCGGGTTTGTCAAGTTTTCTTGCTTTTGTATTCAAGTCACAGCAGAAAAGGTTCGATACATTTTTAAATAGGGTAATTAAGGAAATTTTTGTTAGTAGTTAGTTAATTTAGTTAGTAGTAGATTCATTAAATATTTAGTTTAAAGCAAGGAGATATAGTTTTATTTATTTATGTTTCTCATTCTCTGCTGACAGAGCCTGGCGCCCAACCTTTTTAATTATTTTTTTTAGTTTATATTCAAGTTTTTGCCCACCGGTAAAATTGAAGGTGGTGCAATTGGAAGTTCTTCTCCGGTTCTTTTCTTTGAATTTTTTCCCAGAATCTCTTCATTCTAACTGATCGTGCTCGTCTTTCTTCATCTGAAACAAATAGCTCTTCTCGCTCCTCTATTGTCTGTCCTTGATTTGAATTTGATCTATTAATCTTTGAGTACTTTTAATTTTTCTGACTTATTCTCTAAATTTTCCACCGTTATTTCCAATTCTTCTACATTCTCTTTCATTTCATTGATCCAAATTGGTGTTGCTTTTTTGCCATGAAGATTTAAGGTTTAGACTACTTAATACATAAAATCTATTAAGAAATGCCTGATATAAAACCTATCAAGAATTTTATAAAACATTAACTCAATTTACTGAAATCTTGTGTATATGTTTTCTATAACTCAACATAACTCAACTTGCAAAAAAAAAATCTCGAAGTAAAGTTGATTTGATCCCACAACCACAACTCAACTATCTTTTCATCAGAATTAGCATTTATCACTACTAAAGTTGAACACCAGCCTGATAAGATTTAAAATCATTGGCACTAAAATAAAATCTGTAATAATTCAAGACGAGTTATAATAGTTCACACATCAGAAAATACTCAAAAGTGGCCCCTAAAAAAATACAAAATTTGTGAATAATTTGATATATAAATATTTAAAACAGATAATAAAAAACAATAAGTAAAAACAAATAAAGTAAACCAACAGAATTTAAGATGTTATACACGGAATAACGCAGTAAAGTATTAAAAGAAAACGTCAATTCGTACGCCGGAATCTCAAGTGAATTTTTGATAGCCGGAAATGTGAGAAAATGGATTTTCACTTTTCCCAGAAAATAAGTTTGATTCAACCAAATAGACTGGTTTGAGTATTAGAAAGAAAAAAGCTTTTGCAATAAGAACAAAGCATTTTAGTGCGTTACAAATTATTTAAAAATAACAAAATCAGTATATTTATAAAAAAAATTTGGTACAGTTCAATGCTACACTCGCCAAATATTTGCAAGAGAAGCTCTTATTTACAAATATGACAATAGAAACAATTTTCTTAAAATAAATCACCATTATATCACAAGAAACTATTACATACGACTTAAAAACGCCATAATAAGCCATATTTTGCTGCTTGGCAAGTGATGGAAAATTAATAAATAAAAATAACAGTAAAATATAATTGGAAATAATTTTACACATTAATAACTTATAGAATTTAAATATGTAATGTTCAATAAGATAAGAAATTTAAATTTATATAACTTATATCCGCACACAACAAATACTTAATTTATGGAAAATTATCTACTCCATACTTCATACATTATATTTTACAATACACATTGATAATATTTCGAACAAAACAATAACTCATGATGAAACTAATTTCGTCGTATTTTAGGGTTTCTAGATAGAAACTCAAATAACGCAGGCTAAATTACTTTTCAAATTGGCTAAAATAGTCTATCGTGTTATTAAATAACACCAGTAATATTCATCACACAATTTCGTAACGATAAGATTACAAAATGAATATCAACAAAATTTTATTATACAGATGAAAGCATTTAATCAAGAACACAGAAATGAACAAACGGGCGATGATAATGAACTTGAGAATGTGAACGGTTCTTATGATATGATACCGTATGCAATATTTTAAAGTACGTAAATGCCTAGCGTATATCTGAAAATTACGTGATTATTATTGAAGGGTTATCGCGTTTACAAGCAAACTCTAGCGTAGGTTTACCGACCAAAGGGGTGGCGATTATTTATATTCTTTCATTAGCAAAGGGTGGTTAGTTAGGTACTACAACCCTTTGCACACACCTTCTGTCTCACTCTACATGTATAAAACAGTCGTTAGTTTATGATTAAGAGCTTTTCTGTGGACTTGATTATTCCGGATACTGGATGCGCACACACGGTTTAAGTCTTTTCTATACAATACTTCTTGTTAATGCAGACCGCGTACAGGAAAATACATACAGAAATAAATTGGAACAGAATATGTTCTAAATTTATTCGCTTCAATGGTTATTTCAGAAAATAATTCTTCACAAAATATATTTTTATCAATGTAAAGTACACATTATTAGTTTTATACGGCACAATGCATCGTTTAATTCTATAACTGTAAAGTTCTATGTAAAATACTACAATTATTACTAATTATTTTAAATTTTTACAAACCGGGTGATTATAAATGAAATAGACACTTTCGACAGCTTCTTAAACATCAAACTGGTATATTTGAATATAGTAAATGATATAGGTTTGTAGGGAGTTTTTTAAGTTTATGTTGGTACAACTGTTGCTAGCATTTTGTTGTTGGGTGCTGTTACAACGACCAGTTTAGCAAAATGGCCGCTACACAAGTGGAGAAAGCCTATTGTGTTCTTGAATTAATCAAAACAAACTCGGTTACGGTTGTGCAACGTTATTCCAGAACAAGATACGGTAAACCACCACCAACAAAGCAATCAATCTATGACTGGTATGAACATTTTAAAAACAGTGGATGTCTGTGTAAAAGGAAGAGTACTGGAAGACCTTCTGTTACAGAAGAACAAATTGATAGTGTTCGTGATGTTTATGTACAAAGTCTAAGAAAATCAATTAGATCAGCAAGTTTAGAATTGCAAATTCCTCAACCGACTGTGTGGAAAATTCTGCGGAAACGTTTGAAAATGACACCTTATAAAATGCAGTTAGTACAAAGTTTAAATACCAGTGATACAGTCGTACGTCAAAATTTTTGTCTGGAGATGACACATTGTGTTGAAAATGACGACGCATTCTTAAATCGCCTAATTTTCAGTGATGAATGTAATTTTCACATTAGTGGAAAAGTTAATAGACATAATGTTAGAATATGGAGCACAGAAACCCAAAAATAACTTAACAGCATACACGCGATTCCCCTAAAGTAAACGTTTTTGCGCATTATCTTGTGAAAAGGTTTACGGGCCGTTCTTCTTTCACGAAGTGTCAGTAACCGGAGTAATTTATCTGGACATGTTAAACGAATGATTAATGCCTTAACTCCAGGAAGATAATGATAACTTCATTTTTGTACAAGATGGAGCTCCGCCTCACTGGCAATTACAGGTCAGAAATTATCTTGATGAACGTCTTCCTAGACGATGGATCGGCCGTGCTAGTGAGGAAAACATTGTGTTTACGCCATGGCCACCTCGTAGTCTAGACTTAACGCCCTGCGACTTTTTCTTATGGGGTTATGAAAAAGCCAAAGTTTTTATACCACCACATCCTGTAGATATCTATGATCTAAAACAACGTATCGCAAATGCTCTTGCTACAGTTAACCGTCATATGCTTAATCGTGTGTGGGAAGAATTCGACTACCGTGTTGATACCTGTCGTGTTACAAATGGTGTACACATTGAACATCTGTAAATATTTTAAATAAAAACTTAATGAATTCTTCTATGTAGTCATGTAATTACCTTAACTTTTCAAAAATAAATTTTCTATTAGCTATCGAAACTGTCTATTTCATTTATATCACCCTGTAGATTTCTTTTACAAATAATTAGGTGCATTAAAAAACCCCAATAACTTTTAATATATCATTTTCAATTTTAAATGGAACTTCCCAAGAAAAACATTGTTTATTTTTAGGTATTGTTGATATAATAAATGGAAAAATAATCTCAACAGCTTTTGATTTTTAGTTTATACTACTAACAAGTATCAATGAGCTACATCGTAAAGCTGTTTAGATACATATTAACAACAAAATCATACAATTATCACTCTTTTTCTGTCACAACGATATCAAAGTGAATGGTTTAATCTTTTCAACCCCATAATTATAATCTTCGATATTTTTCTCCTTAAATGGTAGTTTTGTTTAGTACCCAAAATGCTGTATTAAACCTTTCAGAATGTTATTGAGTTAAATGAATACTGAAGTGGATTACCTTTGGTCTCTTAAATCGACAAAAAAGTACGATTGGTCATCATTATAAAAGATCTTTTGAAAAATAATTTTACCTCCTCAAACTGCAGTTCACCGTTCATTTCACTCACCTATAAGGTCTGACCGTACAAAGAAATTCATTACTGTCAAAATAAATAACTTTGATTAGCACCAATTAAACCTTTACATCTTTAGTTCCTAAAAGCTTTAATCATTTATTTGATTTTAAGTTTTGAGGCAATGCAACTCCTCGACAATACAAACCATGAAGAAAATTAAAACGCCATGAAACCCACATACACAATTAACATAATTCAGTTCAGAACCGGTACCGTCACGACACTATTTCGAACGATCCGACACGGTTCATTCACGATTCAGGTGTTCACTATTGACTGGCGACTACAAAGGCGCTCACTGCTTTTATACCTGCAGTTTCAATAATGAGATATTCTAACAAAAGCTCTGTTATTCTCGAAACCCGTAAAAGGAATCAAAATAAAACCTAACATTTCCACTATATTCAGTTTCTTAGAATTACACTTCAAAACATCTCTTTCATTGCATTTCACTATCCTTGTTTCACACACTCCACCCTATAATACATTATTTCTTAGAAATGAAGGCAACCTATACAAAAATAAACAACCTACTACACTAAACATTTCTCTACTAATCTTGAACTATGTTACAATACCTAAAATGGAGTACAAACGACAAAAAAACCATTGACAATACTATTAGTGCCTTTATAATTTATAAAACTCTGAAAGTTCAAACAGACAATTACTTTATTATTACCAATCATTTCAAATTGAACAACGACGATGCATCTTCTAATTTGTTTCGACAATAGAACTTTACAGATAAGTAATAAAAAATAATATACAAAAACTCATTGAACGTACAAAGAAATAACTTAGTCTGTAATTAAACAAAGCAAAAATTAATAACAATTAAAAAATTTTATAACAAAGGAAAAATTCGAATCCGTTTTATAATAATAGAAAATAAAAAATTCAAACAAAACAAAATAAAAGTTTATTAGTTTTAAATATCAAAGGGAAAAGTATTTATAGAAAAACTATTAGAGAAATGCAGACGGTAAAGTAATACCATAACCCTTCATGTACTGTACCGTCGTATTAGTAAACTAATTACGTTGAATAATAACTACTAAAAGCGTACTAAAAATAAAATAATTGAAATCTCGTTAGATTTTTGTTAGTTTATTTATTGAATGTCCATTATCAGCTTCATTGTTAGCGACTAAGGGTTACAAAACGATCGTTTGAACGTGTAATGCTTTCCCGACCCTAGTCGATAATCGATCCTTGGACTCCTACTTTGCAGCCCGTCACGATAACCACTGCGCCAAGGAATTGACAACTAAAAAGTTTAAAATATCTTCAAAAATTTTACCTAAATCTTAACAGTTTCTGTACAAACTTACGTGCATCGAATTAAACAAGGTTACATACCATACAAGTGTATAGATGATTAGTCACGACAATGCCTTTTGCGTATAGATGGGCTGTGAGGAAGGGAAGCGAAATATGACAGTGCTGCCAATCTCAACAGTGAGACATTAAAAATTACTACAGTGCAATTGCACCGTTAGTTAACCACATGTTTGCCTTTCAATTAATATACTTCGTTGTGACTGAACTTTTTCCACTTAAACCCCATTTCCTTTCAAAACCGGTAATGAAGAAATATCTTCTTCACTGTCTTTAACTTCTTTCTTTATATGTCGAATTATGAAAAGAGAAACATCAGAGTAGTTAGCCGCTCGCTCACGGCTTTTGTTAAGAGGCACTGAAAGGTATTTTTGTTTAGCTTTAAATTCACACCATTTTATTACATTGTATATTAGATTTCGTTCAGCATGTGAACAGTTCGACCGCGTTTTCGAGAAACCGTCATTTCCTTTTACAGTAACAAACAGTTATATTCGTACAGTTAACCTACAAAAGGTTCCGCGATATACTGTATTTTTTTAAGTATAGTTTACGTTGTTGTGGTGGCGAACTGCTACCAAAGCAGTCGTGCATGCGCACTGATGATTTCCCCCCTTTCCCCTCGTTAAAACCAAACCAAACTCAAAACTCGAGTAACCATATCTATTGAATGGACTGAAACGATTTACGAAATGGTTTTTTGATAAATCCAAAAATTACAAAAGACAGAATAAATGGCCATAGATGAAACAGATATGGAGAAAATGGTATTGAATAGGATAAAGAACAGTAAATGGTTTTTTAAAAGGTTAAAGAATTTGAGAGGTTCCAACAGAAAAAGAAAACGACAAAAGAGGACAAGGAATGGCCAAAAGAAAGGCAAAAAAAGTTTGAAGAAAAAATTAAAAATAGCAATGAAAAAGAGAAAAATTCAGGCGTATGAAATATTATTCAATACGATTCTTAGTAGGCCGAAACGATAAAAAAAGAAATTCAGTTAGGTCTTTAGGCCAAAAAAGTCAGACCTTTTGGTTGATGTTAAATAACACTGGTAGGACAAGTCACTTGGTATGGTGATCAGCTGACATATATGACAAAATATTTTTAGATGTGCATTTCAATATTCACGCCGTTTTAAAAGCAGAAATGAGTTAAAATAAAACAATCCCGGTAATAACAAAATACTTGAAAAAATATTCACATTGGTCGTATCTGATTATTATAGTTTTTTTTTTTTTTTTTTTTTTCCCGGGGTTCCTACGGCCGGTGCCGCTTCCCGCACTTCAATCTCCACTCTCCTCTATCCTCCCAATCACCCTCATCCATCCCTCTCTCCCTCATGGCTTCCTGTATTCCCTTTTTCCACGTTTTCCTTGGTCTACCTTTCTTCCTTCTGTTGGTTGGGACATAAGACAACATTCTTTTTGGCCACCTCTCATCACCCATTCTCTGCACATGGCCATACCATATCAGTTGTCGTCTCTCTATCCTATCCACAATGGTATCTTCTACATGAGCTCTTTTCCTGATGTCGTCATTCCGGATATGGTCCAACCTGGACACTCTACATGAACGGCGCAGAAAGTCCATTTCAATTGCTTTAAGCTGGCTGTCTATTTTTGATGTTATTTGCCAGCACTCTGCCCCATAAGTTGTTATTGGCTCCACAATAGTGTGGTACAACTGGACTTTTGTATTCATGTGCATTTTTGCAGACCATAAAATCGGGTTCAATTTCCGGATTGCTATTCTCCCTTGCACAATCCTATTTTTAACATCCTTCCTAGTTGAACCGTCTGATGATATGTAGGTCCCCAAGTACTTGAATTCCTTTGTGCTCTTGATAATTTTGTTGTCGACTTGAAGATCATTGGACTCTTCCCCTATAACCAAGTATTCGGTTTTGCTAATATTAATATTCAACCCCCATTCACAGTATTCATCCAAGAGTTTCCTTGTCATATAAGCAATGTCCTCTTCATCGTTAGCTATGAGCACTTGATCATCGGCAAACATTAGTGTATACAAACAGGTATCTCCAATTTCAATCCCCATTCCATTACATTTCTTGCGCCAGGTGCTCAGTGCTCTTTGTATATATATCTTGAAAAGAGTTGGTGATAAACAACACCCCTGCTTCAAACCCTTGTTAACCCTGAACGGCGCAGATATTTTATTATTCAATTTAATCACACATTCTGAGTTCCTATAAAGTGTTCTTATTGCTCTGATGTAGCCTTTGTTGATGCTTGTTTCAGATAACACCTCAAACATCCTATTGATGGGAACATTATCATAGGCCTTTTCCAAATCAATAAACATTAGATGCGTACTCAGATTCCTTTCCGACCGTTTCTCTACCAATTGCTGGAGAGTGCTGATATTGTCCAGGCACGATCTGCCCGCCCTAAAACCACATTGCTCTTCTATTTCCTCAAAGTCCTGCTCTAGTCTTGTTTTCAGGATTCGACCATACAGCCTTCCCATAGCACTGGTTACTGTTATGCCTCTATAGTTCGAGCACACCTTCTTATCACCCTTTTTATGTATCGAGCTCAGATACCCCATTTTCCAATCATTTGGGATATCCTCATCCTTCAAAAGGCATTTGTTATAGACTTCCACCATTTTTTCTAATAGTATGTCCGGTCCATGCTTCACCAACTCTATAGGAATACTTCCAGGTCCAGCAGCTTTCCCATTTTTCATATGTTTTAGGGCGTTTTTAAGCTCTATCACACTGATTTCCTCTATATCTATATCCTCTCTATCTATTTCCTCCTCTTGTAATGGAGTCGTCATAAACTGAGGTCTATCTTCTTCAAGTAATTTTTTATAATAGATCTCCCATTCATTCATTTTTATCAGTGTGATGTTATTCTGGTTTATGTTGTCTTTTCTGAGATTTCTTATTGCTTTCCATGCCTCTGCCACTCTCGTACCACCCATATATCGATTGATTTGGTCACATCTCTCCTCCCAGAACTCATTTTTCCTTTTTTGTACTTCCCTTTTTGTTTCTCTATTCCACCTGACATACTGTTTCCTATCCTCATAGTCTCCCGTTGCCAACCACTTAAGATATGCCTGCTTCTTATGCTTGACCAAAATCTCCAACTCCTCCGACCACCAATCCCTGCTTTTTGGATTACTTCCTTCAGTTTCTCCCAAAGCTTCTCTAGCAGCTTCATGAATGAAGGCTTTAAGTTGTTCATACACTTCTTCTGCTGATCCTTCTTTCAACTTTTGAATTTTAGTTGCCAGTCTTAACTTATACAAGAATTGGACTGATTCTTGGCTCAAACTCTGTAGATTGTATTTGGGAAATTCCATGTTTTGTTGTGCAATATTATTAGTGATTTTCTTCTCTTGCTTTTGGGAAGGTCTGAACTTAACTAGCACACTTGCTTTCACCATAAAATGATCCGAGCCACATTGAGGTCCTCTGTGCACTCTCACATCCATGATTTTCAGTGGAGAGTTTTGTCCTTGTATTACATAGTCTATAATGCTTGTCAAATTTCGTTTAGGCTGACTCCAAGTATATTTATGTATCATTTTGTGGGGGAAAAAACCATTCATAATCTTCAAAGAAAATGTGTCACATAGATCAATTAGTCTCTGACCACTATCATTGAGCACCTCTTCTCCATATCTTCCAACTGTCACACTATTCACACAGCGCCCAGTACGAGCATTCAAGTCACCAAGGATGAAAATTTCTTTACTTTTATTGATCCCTGTTAGAACTTGTGACAGTGTTTCATAAAACTGGTCTTTCACTAGCACTTCTGTGTCGTCTGTCGGAGCGTACACTCCCACAATCACAATGTCATATCCGTTTTTCCTTAATTCGACCATCATTATCCGCTCATCTATTTCATCCCAACTGGTTACTTTTGATTTATGTTTACTGTGGATCGCTATAGCAACTCCTCTTTTTGCTCTCTCGCTTTTGTTTACTCCGCTGTAAAACATTATATAGTCCCCCACTCTTTCATTACCCTTTCCTTTTTTCTTTGTTTCCGTTAGAACGCCGATATCTATTTTCATTTTTTCCATTTCATCAAAGACTTCTTGACGCTTTGTACCTATACCTTGAATATTCCATGTTCCAAAATTCATTATCCATTTCCGTTTCTCTTTTCTTATTCCATTATTCCGGTCCGAGTTCCGAGGCTTCTGATTGAAGTTTTTAACGATGCTAGATTTTTACAAAATGATGGGGTGTTGGCCCATCGATTCAACCCCCAACCTGGAGGACCAGAATTTTCTGTTGGGGTTTATTCCCCTAGCCGAAATGTTCTCGTTATGAGGCGCCAGAAACTCGCCTTCACCCCATTATTATAGTAATAAGTAAAATAGATTATGAGAAAAAATATTGTAAAATTATAGTGACATTCTAGAAGTAGTTTATTGTACGAAATGTATAATGTATGAAATGGTGTGAATTGAAGAAGGATATTGAATTGCGATGAATGCAATGTTTTGGATAGGAATTCTCGGAAATCGAAACATGTAGAAAGTGTTGCAAATATCTCGATTAACTATCAGACTGCAGGTATAAAAACAGTGTAAGCATCTTTGTAGTGCCTTAGTTAGAATTGGCTGTATGAAATAATGTTGTCTGGTGATTTCGAAATAGTGTCTAACTGAATGACGATAATAGTGCGTTGCGTGCGGGTGGTATTAAGTGATTGTGGAGGTAAATCATTGTTTTGATTGTTAAGTAATATTATCTTAAGTTTAGTTTAAGCTTGAGTTTTGAAATTAATTTAATTTGAAGTAATCCAATTGTATTTGTTAGTAGTTTAAGTTCGATAATTAATTGTAATTATTAATTATGGCAATAAATCATTTTTTTATAAGTTTAAAGAAAGTCTGCTTGATGTTTATTACACCCAGATCCCGAACGAACCTAAGCTTAGATGTTACACCATGTAACAAAAATAAAAATGATTTTTTGTGATTTAAATAAAAATTATAGAATGATAATTTATGTTTCTATTGTACTGACAGTACTGAAATTTGTGTATTTACCAACAAGTACGAAACAATAGCAAGATAATACATTCCAAAAGTTTTACAAAAGAGAAAAAAATCTGGTGTGAAACACTCACACGACTATTTGCCAATGCAAATAATTAACAATATAACCTAACACTAGTAATAAAACATTAAAAAAATGAAAATCAACCTCAGTTTGGCTTAAAAATACGGAAATCACTCTTTGACGCTAAACTAGGCTCTGTACACAAAAATGCTCTTAATAAAAGTTGTAGATCTTTTAATTTCCTATAAATTTAATTATTACACTTTTATCGTAAAATGCATACCAAGACCGAAATCTTAAAAAAATCGATTTTTCACACGTTTTCGTGAGAAAAAACAGAAAAACGCTAATTACCGTTAAACTAAGCGTTATACAAAAAAATGTTTAAAATAAAAGTTGTAGGATTTTACATTCTCTACAACTTTTATTATATACATTTTGCGCTAAAATGCATATTAAAGCCGTAATCTTAAAAAACAATTTATTTATGTGAAAACAGCCTCACCGAGAATTTCTGCAAACATGGCGCCTACCCTATCTTATAGGCCATAAAAAATTAAGTAAATAAGGTGATTTAAAAAAATATCATAGGACCAGTTTTTGAGAAAATCGCAAAAAGTAAAAAATACACGAATAAACTACTTCCGGTTGACAGATTTTGATGAAAATGTTCGTGTCGGGTCCGGTAGTGGTATGTAACTTAAGTTTCAAGTTCGTACGATGTTCCGTTTAGAGATATTTTGTACACACACACACCCCAATCGCTAAAAACATATTTTTTGGGTTCAGGGGGTCTGAAAACGTATAGATCCGGTGAAAACTCGATTTCGAAAAATCGACATGAAAACAATACTTTCCTTCCTAAATATTCATATAGGCAAGAGAAAGTAAAAAAAAGTCTTTATATCAGTATGCAGACATACTTGCACGATAAAAATATGTAAAAAGAAGCATTAAGAATATTGATAAAGGTATTATAGTAATAATAACAACAATATTTGAAAGCGTGATACGACAGTAGGTTACGGTAAAGGGTCTAGCAAGTGAGATGTTAGATACGAACAGTTTCGCGTATACAGTTAGCAACCTGACAAATATAACTAGGAGTGACGACCCCTGGTGGAGTAACTGCGCTAATAAATCAAGGGCGACTGCTATCAACGCTAAACCCTATTTCCCTTGTAACACCGTCACCAACTATCAAACCATCCTGCTGCTGTAGTAGTTACAATAATATATTCCCGCACAAAAACACCTATCACAATATTCAAAAACCACTTTGAAGATAATCAATTTGTTTTATAACATCAATAAAAACTACTACAATAAAAATACTACAACTACGATAATGTGATCGACTAAATTTTCTAATCTCTATAATAACAGAACAGTGAAATATATACGAAATGTTTGCGCTTCATACAACGGTTTTTGTGTGCTGTATGTACCAGGTAAAATTTTAAGTAATTTGAAAGAAATTTAAAATAATACTTTTGCTTATTTACGAGATGTGGCTAATAAATAACGAGACTGACGTTGTAAAATATTTAATTTTAATTTTATACATAATCACTTATTGTCACCTTTAATATACACTCCTTCTCTATCCCTACAACGCTACATGCGAATTTTCCATTGTTGGAAACAGTGCTGAAAGTCATCTTTTGTCAGCTCCTTCAGGACACGTGCCGTTTTCTCTTTTACAGCTTCCACAGTCTCCAATCTTGTCCCTTTTAATGCACATTTCATCTTAGAGAACAGGTAGTAGTCACATGGTGCATAATCTGGTGAATAAGGCGGATGTTCTAACACTGTGATGCTGTACTTGGCTAGGAACCTCTTGACAGATAACGCGGAATGAGCTGGCGCATTGTCTTGGTGCAGAACCCTTGATTTGTCGTTCCACATTTCGGGGCGTTTTTCCTTACTCTTTGACGTACTTTAGAATGTACCTCAAGGTAGTAATATTGATTAATTATGTGACCTTCAGGAACCCAGACAAGGTACACAATCCCATGGATATCAAAATAAAAAACAATCATCATTGATTTAAATTTTGACTTGCTCATTCGAGCTTTTTTGGCTCTCGGTGAAGTTCGGCTCTTCCAGTGCATGGACTGGCGCTTCGTTTCCGGATCATAAGTAAAAAGCACGTTTCATCACATGTTATTATCGTTTCCAAAAAATTTGGGTCATTTTCAATCGCGTACAAAGTGTCAGTACAAACATTTTTGGGAGCTTCATTTCAAACATTTTTGAGCGGCACGTGTCCTGAAGGAGCTTAAAGAAGATGACTTCCAGCACTGTTTCCAACAATGGAAAATTCGGATGGAGCGTTGTAGGGATAGAGAAGGAGTGTATATTAAAGGTGACAATAAGTGATTATGATTAAAATTAAAATTAAATTTTTTACGTCAGTCTCGTTCTTTAATAGCGACACCTCGTATTTACTTATGAATACATATACATATTTTTTTGCAGATCAGTTAGGCTATACCGGAGTGTAACAACTTTAATAGACAAAACAAAGGCCGGTGGTGCTCGTTCTGCTTGCACTTAAGCGTTAAAACTGTATTAAATATTGAGTACATACGTACACATGTACACAAACACAGATCTGTACGTATTAACAATATATTTTCTACTTTTTACTAATTTATTAATTTTTCTAAACTATAGTTTGTAAAGAATTATAATCTTTTACCATTATTGTAAACTTTCCTTAACAGCTTAGATAATGACTAGTTTCTATCACGTATTATAATTCCATGTAAAAATTAAAATTACAAATAATTATAACAATTCACCGTTTTGCAGTATTGCCGAAATAATACGTGTCACTAATTGGAACAAATAGTCTGTTTATCAAATAAAATACCACAGAAAAAATTATTTATGTAAATGAATATTAGTTTTATTTATGCCATGCAACTTTTTTGCAAGTTAGTTACATTTGAGTTTGGTAACTTCGACTTAAAAATATTTAAAAAATGAATAATTATCATAAATACTCCCAAAAAACATGGAGGATATAATCTTAATGGATATCAGTCTTATTTCTGTCGTGTACCATGAGAATATCTATGGTATTATTTGAGATCATTCGAAATACTTTATGAAAACAGCCTAACTACATGAAAATAGAGAACTATGAGAATTTCACGTTTACGCTTAAATATAATGTAAGGAGTTACATTCAAAAGTATGAAAAGAGTTGAACTAGATAAGGTTTATTTTGAAAAAATTACTCAATCTGATCACTCCTCTGTAAATTATGAGCTGAAAAGACATCTAATTATAAATGGACACCAGTGTTGTTCATGTATAACTCTCAGATGGTGAATATATAAATATGTTCGCCCAATCAGATTTAATTAACACTTTACAGCGACTATCTGCTAGTTGACTGACTGTAGTAGGCCTACCCCGGAGGCTAGAATATAGTTAAAAACTACATTCTACATAAACAAAAAGAATCGATGTTTATCATTATTTCACTAGGTCTACTCATTAAAAAATAATTTAAATTGTTAAAAAATAAATCAAATAATTGTAACGTTACTAACGGCAAACACAAATATAAAAAAAAACAGTACGTAGAAACGTTATTAAATTCATCTTAAAAAATTTGTATCGAATAAAAACCGCCTTTATGTAGAGTTGAAGTTTCTTTTTCTTCAGTTACAGTACCTTTATAACATAAATTTATGATTGCACGAACAGTATTTATAGCGTCTTCATGTGTCAATAAATACGTCAACGTACTGAATCAAATTTCTAAAGGGAAAAAGAAACAGAATGTATTTCAATTTTTCCAATGAATTCCAACGGTTTGTATATAGGCATATATGTAAAGTTTTTATGAATTTCGAACATTGAATTGGGTGAATCGGATAACTGAAGATCTATAAAGAAAGAAAAATGTATGAGTGAGTGAGTGAGTGAGTGTGTGTGTGTGTGTGTGTGTGTGTGTGTGTGTATGTGTGTGCGCGCGCGCGCGCGCGCTTTTTGAAGGGAGAAAGCGTAAATTCTGTAGAACACCATCATTATTACGGAATATCAAGTTGCTTGCCTATCCTGCGTTTGAAGTTCTTAAAGATGTAAGAATATTTCTGTCGTCGTTTTAACTGTGACTGAACCATCATTAAGCGTAAAATTTATCAGATTTAAAGTAATGAGGTACGATAATATTCGGTCGTTATGTAATTTGAAAGTATTCCCGCAGAAAGATTTTGATTATTTTTTAGTCGCACAATATATATTTCTCTTATTAGCAACAGATTGTAAAATATCAGTGGTAAAAATGTAAAAAAGTCAGTCGATTTCAGCTTATCAAAACGATAACCGCTCCAAACTTTACATCAGGACGATTTAATTTTTTCATTTAAGTGAATACTGAATAATTTGTTGTCTATGTATTGTAAAACAAAAAAATAATTACGGCTGGTTTTATTTAACCTACTTGTTTTATTTGTTACTTCGGTACGTACTATGTTGTAATCTTATGGGTTATAACATATCTTGATGCTATGAGACATGAAAATTCAAAAGGTCTGCTTTCCTATTTGAGGAGAGTTAAAAATAATTCAGTTAATATAATCTCTCGAGTTCTTTTTATTTACGTAGAAATAAATAAAAAAAGTAATTATAGATACACAATGAAGCAGTTCATGGATTTTCTGATTAGGGTAATGTCAAGAACTCCGCATAAATTGGAATGATTTTTATTCACGTTTATAAAGCAATTTAAATTACCGGAAATACTTTATTGTTAATAAAATACGGAAGAAGAATTATCACTGAAATAAAACCATTTTTAAGGGCTCGCTCAACACATTCACTTGGATGTGGTGTGGATACGTAAAAATTAATAAACAATATTTTTAGTTCAAAGTAATAATATTAATAAAAGAAATGCGCAGTAAATTTTTTATATCCGTTTTCCGTCTAGAACGAAGTAAAACCATTACCTATACTAATATTTAACAGAGAAGTTAAAAATGTTAACCCAAGAGAGTAAAAAAAATAGCTACCATTATTCACTGACTTGTAGCATATTAAAAATTTGTTCCGAAGAGTATTTTACTTGAATAATACAACATACTTTAATCATTTTAAGTTACATCTCATCATTAATTCTAACTCAACGGCGGTGTAGTTGGATGGTTGATTGACAACAAAGCCAGAGATACCAGAACAGATTTTCAGCAAAGGTCTAGAAAATTATTTTTAGATCTGGAGGACAAAGACTATCATTGACATCTGAACTTTTCAGAATAGTCGCTACAAAAAAAACCTATCTATACATTAAATACTAAAAGGTATACCGTCAAAAATTCATTAAAAATGTTACTATTACATAATTAAACCCTCTTCTTCTTCTTCTTCTTCTTCTTCTTCTTCTTCTTCTTTTTACTATCAAGGATTAGGCTTAAGCCTGTTCTGAACTCACAAACCATCCTGTACGTCTCGTACAGGATGGTTTGGCAGGACTTCTCGAGATGTACAACCCGTATATCTCGACTACCGCCATCTTCTTTGAGGTCTTCCCGCCTCCCTTCTTCCAAATGGAACATATTCCATCACTTTTAAGGGTATTCTCTCCTCTGGTATCCGTTCCAAATGTCGCCTCCATTGATTCCGGTACTCCTCCACTTTTTGATTCAAGCTAAATACACACAACTCGGATCTAATTTCCTCATTATGTATTAGATCCAGCCTCGCGCAGCCCTTCACCCTTCTTAAAAACCTCATTTCAGCTACTTGGATCCTACGTTCTTGGCGTTTTGTGGTAACCCATGACTCACTTCCATAAAGAAGGACTGGGGATGCCATTACCTTGTAGAACTTCACTACTGTTTCTGTTCTAGCTCTGTTACCCAGTGTCCTGTTAATGGTACCACAAACACCTTGAAATTTATTTATTTATATATAAATAAATACATTTAAATATAAATAAATATATTTCAAGGTATAATTAAAACGAAGTTTCAATTTTAAAGTTTAATTACTAAAGAAGCTTTGAAAAACAGCTTTTTTTCGATGGCACATACTTAACGTATTATTTTTTTCATCGAATAAAATTAATCAAAAAAAATATCAACGTACTCACAAGCCGTTCATTCATCAATCAGTTCACATGGAAGAAATGTTCGTTACCTGAAAAAAAGGAAACAGAAATATTAGATCAGTACATCGTATGACAAAGTACTTGAAATTAATTATTTAAAACACAAAAATACGGCTTTGATGAAACCAGAAACAAACCTATCGTGCAATTTGACCAATTTTTATTGGTCAGCGCAACTGGCTTCTATGCCTGGCCCCCAGGGCGCAACTGGCTTCTATGCCGAGACCCCAGGGTCTCGGGTTAAGATTCCCGGTCATTTGCTCACTTGATGATCTCCTTATATCATTACTTACTGAAAAACCAAGGCTTAGAGCATATATTATAAGCATTATATTACAATAAAAATAGTCGTTAGACGACTATTAATGAAATAGTCGTTGCACGACTATTAATGAAAAGAAACACACGTAATATACATAATAAATTGAACAATATGATAAACATTAAAACAATTGAAACATAACAAATTTGCACATTAGCATTTTTTAATGTAATATAATTATTTTAGGTATATATTACCATGATTTTATTTTATTCTTTTTTATTTTTTGTCTTTAATTTTTATTACGGTACTGTACATTGAGCTGCACAACTTCCGTATTTTATATTTAAATGAATTATATTTTAATTAATTATATTAAATTAATTTTTTATATGGGAATTTAATTTAAGGAGAAGAGGTACCCAGTGATAGATTCTCCGTTCAAAACTTTGGGTATTGTTTGTTATTCAGACTAAGAGGTATCTACTCCATTTTCGCTTTAAACGACGCACAGTTGGGAAGTTTCTTGTAGCTAGATCACAGGCTAGTTGGTTTGGATGGTCATCAAGTCTTTCGTGAAATGTACAATACAAGGACGCGGTTAGCTCCTTTACTGTAGGAATTTTGAAATCGTCATGGAGGGTTTTATTCCTTACATAAAAAGGAGCGCCAGAAGCCAGTCTTAAGAATTTTGATTGAAAGGCCTGGATCAACTTTAAATTACTCTCTGCCGCTATTCCAAAGAGCTGGTCACCATAAGTCCAGGTTGGTCTTAATAGGGATTTGTATATTAAAATATTGGAGCGGAGGTTCAATCTTGATTTTATTTAAACGTAAAATTTTATCGATATTAATATTTACTTTCTCTTGCCGTATATGAATATGTAGGAAAGAATGCAAGTAGGAATATGCACATTAAAGTTCACACCAGTCAAATACTAATGCAGACGGTGAAGGGTGACAGATAAAAAATGAGTAATAAAAAATTACCAAGACTTGAACCTGGAACCCCAGGAAAAGGAGCTAGTTGCGCTGACTACTACACTAACGGGTCACCATACTATCGATTTTATAATCATAGAATTTGAGTTTGAACCCTTGCATCTTCAAAACTATGAGTCGGATTTCAATATACTTTACATAAAAATTTAGCTCATTTTATTCTGCGTTGACTTATAATAGTCCTATATTTTTATTGTTGTTTAAAAAATGCCATTTCGTGGTTGGAAGATAAAAACACCCTATTTTTTTGCTACTGCAACACATTTTATGCGTTTCGAGGCGATAATTATTTGACCGAAAAGTTTGAAATTTTAACTCAACATAGATAATTATATTCTTACAGCGTGAGCGAAATTTCAAATTCGAACGTTATTTAAATTTTGATTTATTAACAATTTTCTGAGCCCTTTCTATCTCGGTAACCGCTCGATCGTTCGGCACGGAAAAACTAGTACAGATATGTTAATAACATGAAATATTGATTGGCCAATGTTGTGGTAGAATTTTGAAAATTAGACTGGGTAATGCGGGGTGGGCGCTACTATCCATTGTGCCAGTTTGTGTACGTGACATTTTATCGAACTGTCTACCTGAACTGACAAACTACATTGTCAATTCAGATTCAGGTAACATGAATAGTAGCTCACACCCCCACATTACCCAATCAATTTAAAAAATTTTTGAAATTCTACCACTACATTGGCCAATCAATTCTTCATGTAAATGCCAAACATATTTGTACTAAATTTCTAACGCTGAATAAAACGATAGTTTGCGCGTGCCGAACGATCAAGCGGTTACTGAGATAAGAAGGGATTAATATTGTTAATAAATTAAAATTTATATAACGGTACGAATTTGAAATTTCGTTTACGCTGTAAGAATATAATTGTCTATGTTGTGTTAAAATTTCAAACTTTGCGGTCAAATAATTATCGAGTTACACGCCTCGAGCATGAAATTTGTAGCAAAATTAGTGAATGTTTTAGCAAAAAAACCGGGTATTTTTGTCTTCCAACCTCGATATGGCAATTTTTAAATATAATTAAAAATATAGGATTATACAAGGTCAACGCAGAATAAAATGAGCTAAATTTTGATGTAAAATATATGTTGAAATCCGACTCATAGTTTTGGTGATGCAAGGATTCAAACTCGGGTGTCTATGATTATGAAACCGATAGCAGTGCTGATGGTTTTCCGATGCTGGTGATCATACTGCATACTACTCGAATACAGTACAACACTTTAATACAGCAAAATATCTACGGATGGCAATAAGAGAAACATGATGAAACTATCAGCACGCAGCTACATTGAAAAAAAAACACTAGGTACAGAGAACAACAATGTATATTACGTTAAAAAAAGTGTTCGAATCTCTTATACAACATGATAACGTTATAATCACTTGCCACTTACATTAACGGTATTTGCAAAAAACAATAAATACCAACTTAGTTACCGAGAGCAAATACATAAACGTTCTTTTTTTCAAAAGTTGTTATTAAAATGGTTATTTTATTTGTTTCCCATAATAACCGCTACGAAATTTTTATTTAAGACCTATAACATTTTTCACATTAATTATTTATCAATAGTTTAAACAAAAAAGCGGAAATTAAATTATTCAAATATTTTTTTTTACTTTAGCGTTTTCTATAAGAAACTGAAACAGTATTTAAAATTTATACAATAAACCAGAAGTGACTTGCATGTCATGTACATGTAGATACTACTTTGTTTTATGACACGTTATTGCAGTGAAAATAAAACTTCAATAGAAAAAGAAAGAGTAGTGCAGGTGATCATTTATTTACATGAGAGTAAACAATAGTATTGGTGAAGTAAGCAGAGGGAAAGACACGTTTCTTTAAAATGACGAGTTTAACAACCGCAAAGAAACACCAAATGTCAAGAGTACGTAAGCAAGACTTCTCTAACCGTCTTAACATTTTACTATACCATAAGTATACAATTGAAGGCTGACTTTTGAAGCACGTATCTCATCAGTACAAATACATATAAATTTGATGCAACACATTTAAAAGTTCCTCGTTTCGTCAATTGAATCACGTGCAATAGTCATCTTAAATATCATTTATAAAGATCGTTAAAAGTTATTATTCAAGGTTATTGTATACACACACAACAAACCGACTATATAAACTCAAAAAAATTAATTTTCTTAATTATATCAGCAGTCCTAAAATTCTTCAATATTAAAATTTCAATCCTAGGCACTGTTAAACAGCGTAGGATAATAAAAATACCTGGAGCGAAACACTCACAGAACATTTTCTTGCCAATGTTTATAGTATGAACAATACAAACCTATGTTTAATCATGAGTGAATGATGCTAAATGAAAATCAATCTCTGTTCGACATAAAAGTAAAGAAAATCATTAATTGGCGCTAGATAAACTTGGCTCTGCAAAAAACCTTGAAATTAAAGTTGTGAGGTTTTGTAATATCATATAACTTTATTATACAGTATACATTTTTGTCGTAAAATGCATACTAAGGCCATAATCTTTACCAAAATCCCATTTTTTACCGATTTTGATGAGCAAATTACAAAAAAATCACTGATTGACGCTAAACTATACGTTTTTGAAAAGAATGTATGAAATGAAAGTCGTAGGTTTTTAAATTTTCTACAACTTTAATCACGTACGCTTTTGACCTAAAATGCATATTACAGTCTAAATCTTTTTTTCTCTTTATTTAGGAAATTCACAATCTGTTGGAAACAATCCGTGAATGTGATAACACAAAATTTGGAAAAAATAACATGATAAATAAACGTGAGTGGAGACACAGTCCAGTGACAGAACTCCGACGTGAATAGATAAGTGTACCATTAAGTGCACCATTTAGAATACCGTACTGTAATGGATAGTCAATTACAGTACTAGGTTAATTGATGAGATCCCGGCTCCATCGACGTTTTAGTCGTCTTATTGGATTGTTTGGGAGAGTCTGCGTAGCCAGATTTGAGATCAATGGATTATGATGGTTCACGAGTTTCTTCCTAAATTTTGTATAGAGTTTTAAGAAAACGTCATTTATGTAGGGTACTTTTAGGTCTGAGTGTAGCGTTTTATTGGTTACATAATAGGGGGCGTTAACTATCCTACGTAAAAGCTTTGATCGAAAACGCTGAATTTTTGCTAATACCGATGGTTTTGCGCAGCTGTAGAGCTGACTGGCATTGCTCCATATTGGTCGAAGGTAGGAGCTGTAAATAGTTAATTTAGATGTAGTTGGTAACATTTAGATTTGCATGAAAGAAGTCTGTACAACTGTTTGAACCTGTCCTGGAGTGCCTTTCTCGTATTATCCACGTCTTAATCTTTAAAAAAATTACCACTAGAGCACAACCTCTCCAAAAATTTCAGCACACGGCGCTTACCTTATCTTGCAGGGAAAAATAAAGTAAATGAGGTGAAATTTAAAAAAATATAGGAGCCATCTTTGAGAAAATTGCAAAAAAGTGAAAAATAACACGAATAAACTACTAATTTCGGTTCACTGATTTTAATTAAAATGCTTGTGTCGAACATTTTCACAATCCAAATCGATTAAAGAGGAGCTCCATCTCAGCATTCTTTTTAACAGGGTAACAAAACCACTTAGTTGGATGACAAGTACTGGTATACCCATATTTAGATTCAGGTGGTGTGGAAAGAAATTACAGTATAGTCATAGTTTATTTTCTTTGCTGATACAGAATTAATACAGAATTGGAAAAGAAAGTATAGTTGTTTTTAAGGCCATCAGCCAAAAGGCTGGTTTGGACTACTGTCTGTCTGTAACGTGCTGGCCTCCGGAAGAGGGGAGCAATACGCGGACTGTAAAACCATTTCAGAAAACATACATCTCATTTTTGTAGTGACTGAAACTTGTGAGAACTGACGTATTTTTATAAAACAAAGTATTTCGCATGTTTTTGTTCTATAAAATTATTTCGAAAACACACGCTTAACGAGTTTATATAATTTAGAAAAAGTTTTGTTTTTGAAGAAAACCCCGTACTTTTTCAAATACAACGTCATTGTTTAACAAGTATTTCATGGATTAACTTAATATTTGGCAGGTTTGTTCTGTAATAATTATGGAAAACTATGAAGCAATACAATTTTACAAAAAAAAAAAAATCATTCCTTTTTACGTTACGAGGACAGTTTTTTCTTCAAAAACAAAACTTTTACTACATTGTATATTACCTCATCAAGCGTGTTTTTCGAAATAATTTTGAAGAACAAAAACATGCAGAACACTTTGTTTTATAATAATATGACATTTCCGACAAGTTTTAGTTTAGTTACTTAAAAAATTAGAAATGTTTTCTGAAATGGTTTTAAAATCGTCATATTGCTCCTCTCTGCCGGAGGCCACCATGTTATAAACAGACAGTACTAGAGGCTAAGTAAAACGAGGAGTGAGGTGGTTTACGATTGCCTTACTTACTGATTGGAAAACTATGCTTACCAACATGTCTGACATTCTGAAAAGGATTTACTTTCCGCCTTCGAAACGACACCTTCACTTCATTCACCGCAGGGTCTAGCTGCTGTATAATGAAATTCATTACTCTCAGTCAAAATTATCTGTGACTAGTGTCTTTTACACCTTTTCTACTTTTTCTGATCTTAAATGTTTCAGTAAAATAACTGGCTGACCATATAATAAGAAACAGAACTATATTTTGTAGCCCTGTAATTAGAAGATCGAGTCCAAATAACACTCCACCTGCCTGTTATGGGCATTTTTTATGCTATAAAAAAATAATAAGAAAATAAGATATAATGCAATATATTAGGTGCTTATAATTACATCTATATTCATAAATTCTTATAAAATATTATCAAATTAATTTTTATACACTCTAGTCAACCCTTAATACTTAATTTTAATTTATAAATAGCACTGAATTTCCGGCATTATTAATCAACTAAAGCAGTTCGTTTGGAATATGGTTTATACCGTGTAAGTTAACGTTAGTTCAACATAGTAAACCCTTTAATGTTAACTCTCTCTAAAGGGTTTACGTTGTTTACAACGTACAGCAAAATGACCAACGTAGCTGACAACTTTGCCGGCTATTTACAGGTGGGATTAATTAACAGTATTTTCACAACATCGGCAAACTAACAACTTACTTACCATTTCTAACTTGAAACTATTAATAATTTGTTTCCACGTTTCTAATTAATAATCTTATTTAGGATTAAACGAATTATACAAAAATTTCTTTTTGAGAAAACAAGCAAAGTAAATAAACAAAGAAAATTTTATGAAACATTTGTTCAGATATCTGTTAGCAAATTAGTAAAAATTAAACATTTTTTCACGATAGGTTTTGTTTTTGTACTTTGTTGAAGCCTTTGTATTCAGCAGTTGTTTAAAATTCGTTTGATCTTTTATATCTTCTTAGTTTTATCTATATCCTTTCTGACGTCTTTAAATGACGTATTCGGTACCTTAGGTCTACTTTTACGTGCCTTAAAATTGCGTTTTGTCAACCGTTTATCAATCATCTATTTTATACAAGTGTTCATAGAATTTTAGTCCTTTTCTGATAGTTTCCATCACCCGTTCAATTTTTCTTGTAGCCTTCAGTTTTTCTCGTCCTCGTAATTCGTACTGCCTGACTACTTCTTTTTTGGAACAACAAAACATTTGAGGAACAACAACAAAGCATTTGAGGAAAATACCTCCGTAAGATATTACAGAGGTATTTTCCTCACATGCTTCTTTTAGACTAGCCTTTTCATTAAATAATGAAAAATAATGCAAATATAATGAAAGTATTATAAAGTCTGATCTTTATAAGGTCTGAAAGTTTGTTCCGAGAGTGTTTCTTCTTGTACAGGTTACGAGTATTATGTTATTTATAATTAGTTATTTGTACTTTAGGCTTTAAGAGTCTTCGACTGACACTGATTATCAAAGTTTGTTTTTATAACAAATTGCGCTTTAAAAATTTTAAACATACTGTTTTTACTTTTGGCACTTTACTTAATTAATTCCTAAAATCTATTAATTTTTTGGACGGCTGAAAGATTTACGTTAATTAATTAAAAATAAAACTGTGAAGTAAAACCACTTCTAATTCTTTGATAAATCCTTTATCTGGTTCGGTGATGGTGCCACGTCGTACCGTATTTTATTCATTATTTCTATTCACCGCAGTTACGAAAAAAAGAGAAAAATCTCTGAATGAACTTCAACGAAAATATTAATCAATTTAACGTTATTTAACCCGCTATTCAATTAATTATTCACTGAACTGCTCTCACCGTTCATGGATACTACTGCGTAACCATTAACTTCTGAATTTTTTCCAAAAAGTTTACTACTTTAAAATTATTTTTATACTCAAATACAAAATGTATCTATATTATTAAATAAATAAAGAAGATATAAGCATCGCCCAACAACTTAATTGGGTACTTGAAAGTCTATGAATTGAATATTAATCAAAAGTTTATTAACTTATTTTAAGATATACAACCTTTCTTATTTTTTACGGTTTTTATTTTTTACGTCCAACTCTTATCCACACCAAGGCTAATGCAGTTAGTGAAAAATAATCGATGATAATGAGTAATGACGGGAATAAAATCCTAGTTCCTTGGCAACTACTTCTGAAAATTCCTTTTTGAATATTTATTAACTATAACGAAAGAATTATACTAAACATTTAGTTATCTATACTAATATCGTAAAAAAGAACGTTTGTTCTTTTGTATCAGGCAATTGCAGATCCTTCCCAACCGATTTCAATAATTCATAGAACAACACTGGAGGTGGTATTATAATATAATTTTTAAATGCTAAAAAAATTGGGATTGGTAAAATGACGTCATTTTTTTGAATAAGGTCTTTTGAAAAGTTAGTTCCTTTATACATTCCGCTCTATATAATGTATTGTTTTATGTAGCAGGTGTCAGGTACGGTAAGTACCGACCTGCAATATGTAGACACCTTCGCTTTAAGGGTAAAGGATGACATCGTCCTTTAGTCTTTCCTTTCTTCAAATTTTTAAAATGTATTTACGGGATAGAAATAAAAAATAATGTCACATTCGATTTCTGCATAGAAAGTTATGTAAACTTTCCAAAAGTCAAATGGATCGTATTTAGATTTTACTTAAATTGTTTATAAAGAACTTTTGAATTGAATCTTAATTTAATCGATTTCATTAAAAGCCGTGTCCCACAGGTTTGGTCAAGAGGTAAAGTCGTCGCCACGAGTCAGCTGTTTAACTACTGATTCTTGAAGACGAAGGTTCCTGGTTCAAATCCTAGTAAAGTCAGTTACTTTTATATGGATCTGAACACTAGACGGTGGTTACTAGTGTACTTTGATGGTTGAAGTTCAATTCACCATACTATCTCAGAAATGGTCGGCCTGGGTCTGTAGAAGACTATACCTCATTTACACGTCATACACATCATCCACATCTCATTGGATCATGGGGTTGCTTATTGTTCTGAACTGAACAGATTACAATGTACACACATTAGGGATTAAAACAAAAATTATAAGCGGTGAAGCGCAGCGGGCGGATTGTTGCTATTTCAGTTGTTAAAATCCCTACTTCTTACTATTCCTACATACGTAGGCCCTATAACTACAAGACAAAAACCTATAACAGGTCTAGAAAATTTTCCTTTCACCCCTTTATCGATTGAGGATTAAGAAGTTTATATTTCAAGAATATTATGCTGACAAAAGTTAAAGAAATATAACCTACAGACAGGAAGAAGTAAAAATATTTCTTAGTTTTTCAAAGTATATCCACTCTGTACAATATTCTTTCTTCTATTTGCCTAACAAAATATTTTTATCCGAAACCAAGTCCTTGAATGGAAGGGGGAAGTACAATTTTGTAGTTTTCGTTTTTTGGGTACTATAAGGAGGAGTGTCTGGTGATACACTTTAGAATGGTCGATATCCGGAAATTCCCGAATATAATTCTTTTACCGTTACATGTTTACCATAAACCCTTAGTTCTTTTGTTGCAGTTAACTATTAAGAAAAGAAAAAAATGGAAGAATTGGAAACATATCGAAGATACCAATTCTTTTCTATTCTGTAGATAATTTACGAAAACAGTCTGAAGACAATCTTAAAGTAGTAGACTCAAGTACCTTGAAATGATTTTTTTCAATGAAATTAACAAAACTTTCGTTAATTCATAATAAACTCTATTCAGTAGGTAGTGTGTAGGAAAAAAAAACAATTCACTGAATAAATTTACTACTTAGTTAGGAAAAACGGAAATAAAAGCAACGGTCTTTAATAAACAACATTAAAGTATAGGCTTCGAAAAACCTTTATCAGAAGGAAATATAATTTATTATGTGATAGAATGAAAATATATAGCAACTTGCTGTATATATTTATATATATATATATATATATATATATATATATATATATATATATATATATAGAACAAAAAAAACCAAGCAGTTAGAAATAAAATACAATGCAATGGGCGTGGTGTAGTGAGGTTCCTTGTACTTAGCGTGTCCGAAAAATGTTCATAAAACTTGTAAAGCATATGATTTACAACATACTAACCACGCAATGCTGCATTAACTTCGACCTCATTGTTTGAGCGTACATAGTAAGAGAAATTAAAAACATAAACCGGCCTATTCAATAATACAGATTTTCATTTAACAAAAATATCTTAAAATTTCCCAATGTTAAAATATTTAGTTAATCTGAATAATGATCAGTAGGCATATTATAGTCACATAAATTAAATTCCAAACATTTACGAATTGTTAAAAATTTAGTTTAATTGAAAAGACTTTAACTACGAAAAATCTGCAAGTGTATTTCACAAACAGTACAACAGAAATAAAGGAATGATTTATAAATAGATCTTTATTACCATGAATGAATAAAATGCATTTTCATATTCGATGACTAAATTTATGGTAAGAAAGAAGAAAGTAAACTACTCCACGATACACAAAATAAACTGTTTCAGCATTACAGGGCCAAGGAAACGCAAGGCGAAATATCAGCTCGAACGGCAGACAATAGAATCTCAACAATAATATGTTCGTCAAAAAATATTTGAATTCATATCTTGATCTTAGAATTTCTTACATAATTTGAAATTTTTAATTTTTTAGTTTAAATTTTTTAGGAAAAAAAGTAAATAGATCTACTCTTTGACATTTTGTATTAAATACCCGAAGAGAGAAAGATGTACTCATGAGCAACATTCAAAAATTGCAGCTAAGTAACGAAACAACCAACTTTTTCACTTAACTCTTGAAAGAAATCATATGCAAAATTCATATTTATTTAAAATTCTTCTTTAGTTTTTTTATGTACTACGTGTACAAGTTTTAAAGAAGGTCGAAAACATTATTTGTACTGCATTTTTTATTTTTTACAATTAGAAAACGCTTTAATTCGTGATATTATATTAATCCAGAGATACTTATCGATAGCATTACACAAGAAAATAAAGAAACGTAAATTAGTTAATAAAATAATTTTTAATAAAGTAATTTCATAATGAAAATGTACTCGAACAATATTATTGTTTTCGTGGCTGCTATTAAAAATGAATTAATAGTGTAATAAAGTCTGTCTAAGAAACATTGTTTGAGTTTATTTTGAAGTTACTTAATTGAAGGTATTGTAAATACGAGGTGTAGCTATTAAATAACGAGACTAACGTTGTAAAAAATTTAATTTTAATTTTATACATAATCACTTAATGTCACCTTCAATATACACTCCTTCTCTATCCCTACAACCCTCCATGCGAATTTTCCATTCTTGGAAACAGTGCTGGAAGTAATCTTCTGTCAGCTCCTTCAGGACACGTGCCGCTTTCTCTTTTACAGCTTCCACAGACTCAAATCTTGTCCCTTTTAATGCAGATTTCACCTTAGGGAACAGGTAGAAGTCACATGGTCCAAGGTCTGGTAAATAAGGAGGATGTTCTAACACTGAGATTCTGTACTTGGCTAGGAACCTCTTGACAGATAACGCGGAATCAGCTGGCGCATTGTCTTGGTGGAGAGCCCATGATTTGTCCTTCCAGTGCATGGATTGGCGCTTCGTTTCCGGATCATAAGTAAAAAACCACATTTCATCACATGTTATTATTTTCTTCCTGTTCCCTAAGGTGAAATCTGCATTAAAAGGGACAAGATTTGAGTCTCTGGATTCTGTAAAAGAGAAAGCGGCAAGTGTCCTGAAGGAGCTGACAGAAGATGACTGCCAGCACTGTTCCCAACTATGGAAAATTCGCATGGAGGGTTGTAGCGATAGAGAAGGAGTGTATATTGAAGGTGACAATAAGTGATTACGTACAAAATTATTATTTTACAACGTCAGTCTCGTTAATTAATAGCCACACCTCGTAAATATGCATATTGTTATAAACTGCGATAGAAGCATAATAGAGTGATTTTTGATAATACGGATGAATGTGCTATCCAATTCTGAAATCGTTTGAGTAGGAATGAACATTAACTTACATAATATATTTATAAGTAATAATTATTCGGTTTTTTTTTCAAAGAAACTGTACACTTGTAAGACAACATATAGAGCAGATTTTATATGCTTAAATTTTAATTTAAGGAAATACATTACAAAAAAATTGACAGAGTCAATAAATTTCTTATAGTATGAATAAAAATTCCTGGTGAACTATTAAATTACTACGAAAATTTTGCCATGATCAAAAAAGAAGTGTTTTGGTAAAGAACTTTAACACATATTTTTCTTAGAAAACATAGTAACAACAGAAATATTCGACGAAAAATTGACTAAGTTTAAGTAACGACAATAAAAATGTTACGGAAAACATTTAGGCTTACTAACCAGTTTTAAGAATACGATTGTACGAAAAGCATACAGACAAAAATATGTAGGCCTACATTAAACATACTTAAATTTAACTACGTTTAAGATGACTTACTTAGATACATATTTACTCAAGGGTAAATTCTAATGTACTACTAGAGGTAAAACTTTAAAATTTGGAACATTAACTCCATGCCCGACCAACCCCACAGGAGAATCTAAAATTCTCAAAGGGTTTCCAAAGTTTTGTAACTTTAACAATGTTTTAAAATAAGTAAACAAGTAGCTGCACACGTTTTAAGTAAAATTTATTTAAATAGCCTAATATTTCAGTTAAGTGCTATATAAATATTTTTACGAAAAATTCATATTTATTTCACTTAACCTTTGAAAAACCCCAATATTAGAAATGAATAACTTATTTATTTAAATTTCTCCTTCAGTTAATTAATTATGCAAGCAAAAAAGTTATTGTTTAGAAAAAAAGGTCAAAAACATAATTTAAACATTTTTCATTTTTGCAACTGAGAAACACTTTATTTCTTGAAGATTCGACTATTTCTTAGTTACGTGATTACCATAAGAGTCACGTTTGGACTAACCTAATTTATAATTTAAATAAAATTTTTTACATAAAGTAAAATAACTTAGAATTAAAATTGGAGCGCAGGATTCTTAGGACTTGCATCAATAAAAAACATTTTGTGGATGGACACTACAGACTTTTACCGAACGACCAACTGTACACAGACATTGAAACGATTACAATAGCGATGAGGAAAAAACGCGTATCTTTCTTCGGACACATTATGAGAACTCCTCAGACAAGGTTACTTAGGAGACTACTGGACAAATTTCTGGCCTCCAAACGGAAAACCAGCACTTTCACATGGATCACAGAGGTCCAAAGGGACATGGCCGAACTCAACCTAACGTTGACGGACCTGGTGGAGGACCACCTACTATACTACAAAAATTTGATCAAATCATATAGTACCCAATTGACCACAAAGAAGCGGAAAGTCGGTGTAAGGGTCTACAAAAACGAACGACGGGAAATGTGCGCCGAAAACCTGAGGCGCTACCATGCTAATAAGAAACTTAAATCGGCTTCTAAACGGGCTGAAGTGATCCATTGTGGTCACAAAAGTTAAATAATAAATAAAAATAACTAGTTTCAGGTATTTCCAAAAAACGCGCAAATTTGCTGTCACACAATAAAACCGAATTCTGTAAAAGTTATTAAGACGTACATTAAAAGTATAAAAATGTTTCTTTTTTAAAAAACATCATTAATAAATAAACAGTAAGATAGTAAAATTTGAATAGACAAGACAACAAAAAATAAAATAATCCAAAACTTAAAAAAAATAAATAATTTATTGATGTGTATTTGTTTGTATTGTCATTTGTTTTTTATGTGTTATGTGTTTGATTTTAGTAAGATAATAATTAAGTAGAAATTTATAAATTATTTTAATTACAATTTATAATTTAAAACTGTCTTAACGAATATTAAAATAAAAATATTACCTATACAATGTAAATAAAGAACACTGTTGTACGGGATTTACAAATACAGGAGAACGTATGTCGCATTTTAAAACTGAATTGCTTTGTAAAAAATATTAAAGCCAACCGGGACAGAGACAGGTTTCTAAAAAAAATTCTGTACAAGATTAATAATACATAATAACAAGCTATGCAGTGCTCTTCGTCTACACGAAAGTTTAACTACCAAGTTGACTTAACAGTCAAGTAAACATTCCATTACACAAAAACTAGCTAAATATGTAGAATAAAACTTTTTAAAACATCGATTAATATTCTCATTGCACTTTCTGACTTAATAAGATTAAGGTGAACATGAATTCTATATAAGAAAAGAGAAGTTATTAAAAACCCTTCTCGTAAGTAATGTAATAACGAAATTTTTAAGTCTTGCTAATATAATAATAGTTCAATTCAATAACGACTAATGTCAGGTTTTTAAAAATAGTAACACCTTCAGCAAAAACATCAAATGTTTGTAGCATTACAAATGTAGAAGGTGATAATAAGTATGTGTTTATAACCTGACTGCTATTGTAAACATTTATAATAAAATTCTTATATTTTGTAAATTATTAAACTGGCAAATTGTAATTAAAATCTTATTTCTAAATTATTAAATTAAATAACTTAATAATCTCAGCTAATAATTAAAAATCAAGTGTTAATTTAGTGATGGAAGTTTTTATGTTTAAATGAATCAAAAGTGTTTAAAAGTTACAAAAAAACATTTATTAAAATTTTATAATAAAGAAATATCTACGCAGATCATCAAATAAGTTTAAAAAGACATATTTACAACACAAATTTATATTTTATTTTAAAGTTTTAAAAAATTATCAAACAAAAAGTAATTAATATAAGTGAATGCATATTTGATTTGGTGTCCTGTTGACCGGGGCAGTTTGAAGAGAAAGGTTGTGTTTGTGTGCGGTTTGATTTATGGACTGTTAAATAAAATTATAAAGTATAATTGTTATATAATTCATAGTATAAAGTCACAGATAGACCTATGAAATAAAATTGAGTGAAAGAACATTATTTAGTTGAATTTCGGCGAGAAATATATTAAAATACGAACGGAACATTGAACGAAACATTAGGCGAGCGGACGGACTTCAGAACAATAAGTATAGAATATTATCCGGTAAACTATTAAATATTAATTCAATAACAGCTGAGATAGACTTTATAAAATATATTTTAATAATAATAATAACTAAATAATATCTAAAATATTCTAAATTTCATTTTTTTTTTAAAGCCAGTCAGATTCAACTAAAACTTTCATTTAAACCCGATTTTCTTTTGTTTTACGTACTTTGATTGTCATTTGTTTTTATGTGTTAAATAAGTTAGAAGTAAATACTAAATGTTACATGTTCTTGTGCCAATAATAAAGTATTAATAAAAAAAACTTCCGGTTCCAAAATACCGAAATATTTTCCTCGGTCAAATAAAATGTGTCTAGCCAGTCTTCATTTTGCGTTTCGTGGATGTAGCTAATCCCCACATTTCCAAACTAGTATGTTATTCCGAAAGATAAATACCTGGTATTACTTTAAAGTTACATTAATTGTTACTTACTTACTAATAATAAAAAATAGTTTGCATTAGCACGAAACTAAACCAATTTCAATGAACAGCGAAGATGAAGTCAGACAAATTCACAAGTATTTTAAAATTCATTTTAATTTACGAATATTGTTAAATAAGCTGCCGATGTGGAAGCGTAACTGATATGGAGTTATTTATATTGAGAGTAATATATTTTCACTTTACAGCTAGGGGAAAAAATGAAGAGGTCAATTAAAGACTGGAAAATTACATGTGCTACTTAAGAGTCTTAACATAATCAGAAGCAGTTATACCCATGTAATGAAGACATTAATACTTTAGTCGTCGTTTTACTTGGTAAAACTTAAAAGGGTTCCACCAACATTTTTGGTGGAAGATCTGTACAATAATCTTGATTATTTGATATGATAACATTAAAAGAAGAAGAGAAACCAACCAGTAAAAAAAAAACAGTAAAAAGGATAATGTTTAAATATTATTTAGAAATTATACGGCAAAATGCGTTTCCCAGATATTCTTACAAATAAAACAAAACCATAATACTTTCTATTGTATAAATATTTTAAATAATTACTGTACTCCAACGTAATTAAAATTTTTGGGTTATGGAACTGCAAGAAATGGTACATAATTTTCCAGAGTTAAGCCGAGAACCCAATTCAAGAACTTTGATTCAGTGAACAAATAAACAGCCGCGTTACCGAGAAGGTTATTATACGAAAAACATCACATTTCGAAAATATATGAAATAATAACCGCAAACTAATAAACTTCGTTATTGAATAATAACAATCATCGAGCAAGTAATTTTTTACCTTTTAAATAACTTCACATAAATAAAAAAAGGCTATTGAAAAAATTAATCGCTCAAAATTAAATGAATATGGATGAGAAATTTTTGATATGAAAAGCAAACATGTAAAATGGAAAGAAATTTTAATTTGTAAATGAATCTAATTGTAACCAATTATATTATATCAAATGAAAAAGTGAATCGCAAACATACTTCAGCTAACGGTACAAAAAAATAAAATAAAACCACAGGGAAAACGTGAAACCTTCAATAAATTAATAAAAATTGACTCTAATTGAAAGTTTTATTTAACAAAAACTGAACGAAATGGTTATAATAAACTTGATTTTTATTATAATTAAATTCGTAAGACAAGTACGGACAACCAAAGACAGTGCTCCAGAAAATCGAAATGGTGTTAAATTTGACTTTTGAATAATTAACCTATAATATTTTTTGAACTCTGACATAGAGACTCGTGTCCATCTGTTTGCTGATAGATGCGTAGGCGGGGGGTGGGGCAAAATAACAACAATTATATTGTAACTGCAATACACCTCTGGTTATTACATAATTCTCCCATACGTGTACAAAAAGCTACTTCGTAGTTTTCAGTACGGGGTCATTCGTATCTTCCTGCTGATAGGGTTTTTGAGTGGATAGAAAAAGAAATCAGGAAAATTAAATAGAATGGTCTATTTTGAATTTTAAAGAACTGTGCGACAAATATTACAACAAATTGTATGGGATACACGAAATAAAACAGATTTTTTTTTCAAAAAATTTAAAAAAAAGTAGAACTAACGTAACGAGTGTAAAAATATAAGGAGTTGTACTTTACAAAAATGATGAAACTTCAAAACCTTTTTTAAGTTTGTTGAAAAATAATGTCAGTAGACAACTATACTCACAAGAAATTACATTGAACAGAGAGCCGAACAAGAAAAAGGTTGACGATATTAAACAGGAAAAATATGCAGGTGATGAATGAAAAAAGTTCGAGGAGTTGAAATGGTATATTGACATAATTAATGAAGAAGTGACTGAAAAAGATGATGACGATGATGATGAAGTAGTTATGTATGATTGCGATTAGCCTGATCGAGGAGATATGATGCCGTAATTTTTTCCCATGAACTTGAAACGAATTTTTGTTAAATTTTTTCTTACTAAAAAGTTTTATTTGTTTCAGAAAAAAAACATCAATTTCTCTTAAATACAGTAACTACTTGTTTGATTTTCAAAATGCGTTATGCACGAAGTGTTTTTGAATTTATTTCAAGGAGTATAAATTTTGATCGGGTGGAAATTACATGTTTGCTATTTTTCAGTATAGTTACAAATTTTCAATCCAATGGTCTATAAACAGGAAATTTTTTTCGATTGTCCAAAAATTTTGTTGTGAGGACAAACTGCTTTTTGAAAAACTCCTCATGTATTTAACCAATATTCTTAGCTAATATTTTATTTTCATAGCCTAAAAAGAACATTAAAACATATTTTTACTGCGTTATAACAAAATTTTTTTTATTACAATAAATCAATTAGTTTATGTCATTGTTTTATAACTTTTGATGTCATATAAAATTGATTTATTAAAACATAAAATATAATAGGGTTATAAAACGTAAAAAAATATACATAATGTTATCAGATTTATTATTTGAATTTTGTAACATATTTTTTTCAGCACTTCAGAATTAAAACTATTGTACGTATTTTTAGATATTCTCCTCGAACGTGTGTGACTAAAGCCAAAATGATGTTTTGAGCTGAAATCCGCAAAAATAGAAATTTATAATGGTTGGCTTAGCGTAGAACAGGTTAATAATAGAGAGTTTTAACAAGGATTCTGTTTAATAATCTTTTTGTATTCTTATAATTGTAAATGACCGTCTGGTATACACTGTCCTAGATTACTTTTGCTCTTCTGTTGGATTTTTATATTTTGTTCTAAATTTAAATCGTTTAACAATATATTTTATAATATTTAACCTATTTTTCTTTCTTTATATATTTTTAGTAAACATTAAAATAAATGGCATTTTTGTATTAGTTGAGACCACCTATGTTGTTTTCATATTGTATTAAATTTATTTTATTAAAAAAACGAGTTCATGAGTTACATTTATTTCAAAAAGTTTATTTTAATCTTTCTAACATTTTATCAGTTTAAAGGTAAATAAAAAATTGTAATGTTTTTATTTTAAATCGGCGAATCTTAATTTACAGCAAATGTTTACCGGTGGTTGCGATATTTTTATTTGCCCTATATGAATTATAGGGAAGGAAAGTATCGTTTTCATGTCAAATTTGCGAAATTAAGTTTCCACCGGAAATGCACGTTTTCAGATAACCTGACCTCAAAAAACATGGTTTTACCGATTCGTCTGAGTGTGTGTACAAAATATCTCACGAACAGAAAATTGTGAGGAATTGAAACTTTAAACTTACGTTAGGTATCATAAGGAGGGCCCAACCCCAAAACTTTCTTCAAAATCGGTCAACCGGAAGTAGTAGTTTACTCTTACAATTTTTCATTTTTCCAGTTCTCGAAAACGACATCTTTATAACTTTTTTTTATAAATCGCCTAAGATACTACATTTTTTGTGTTCTACAAGATAACGTCAGCGGCACTCCTTATGCTGAAATTCGTAAGGGAGCTGTAGCCTACTTTCTTAGTAAAAATGGTTTTTTTTAAATATTGTGGCCTTAATATGGATTTTACGGAAAAGCTGTATATGATTAACATTACAGAAAATTAAAAACCTACAACTTTTATTTCAAGCGTTTGTTTTTACAGAGCATAATTGCATCAATTAATGATGCTTCAAAATCAAATTCCAACAGAGGTTGATTTTTCATTTAGCGTCATTTAATCATGATTAAAATCAGGCAATGTTTATAATTATTTACATTGGCAAGAAAAAGTTGTATAATATTTCATATAACATGTTTTATATTACTTACATTGATATATTTAGAACTGTGAATTCACAACCAGTATATTCAATAATAGCAATGGAAAAAGACGTAAAAATATACGTTGATAACAATACTCAACAGTAAAATTCCCACGGGATAGATATACATTTATATAGCTTACGCAATATCTCTACTCGCAACAACTAGAAAGATGCTTTTGCCTGTTTTGAGGTAAGTTTCGTGAATTGAGGTCGCGCATAAATCCTTGTTCATTTTCGGAAAGTTTTTTTTTGAAACGCCTGTATAAGCGAAAGAAAAAATTGGTCGTAGGTTACTTCAGGTTATTGTAAAACGTTTCGTTTTTTGACGTATCAAAAAGGGGTTAACAACAATGCGCAGGCATTTAGATTGGATACATTTCGGTTTCATAGCCGTCAGACAGACGTACCTGAGCCCTGAGATGCACGAAACAATTCTAAATAACCCACACTACTTTACATTAAGTTTTAGTTTCCTCCACAATTCATTGTTATTGTAGAATCTATTCTCGCATTTTGAGCCTGTAACAGAAATCTCGATCTATTGTGCAAATTGCAGCGGTCAAAAAAAGAATGGCCGGAGTATTGTAACGGCAGCTTCAGCTAAGTCGAAAATTTGACAGCCGTAAATCTATATAGAACGGACTAAAGTTTTATATTTTAATAATTTGATATGAATGTTGAAGTTTTTTTGTAGATGAATCTTTACGACTGGTTTCGTTGTACCTAAGCGAAGATTTTCAGAGCTCTGGTGTCCAAGGTCCGAGCCGTCATGATTGCCGAACTCTGATCGGAGAGGGCACGATAAGAAGAAAGGTATGTATTTTGATAATTGATATGAATGTGCAGAAGTGAGCCTCAGTTGGGCAAAGGAAGTAACTTTTTTTCAACAACTTTCGTTTTAATTTTTTTAGTTTATCAAAAATTAAATCATCAGTCAGTAATGAATACTGTGGATCATGTACTGGAACAATGGGTTTTAAAATGTAATAACTTCAAGATCCGACCTGGGAATCAAATCCGGTTCATTCCGCTTTGTAGGCTAGTACGCTAACCACTGTACTACGGAGGGGCCTAATTTTTCTTTAGTGCAAAAAATTTACAGTAATTAATATTCAAGGAAAATTAAAAAAAAAAAAACTATACAACAATTTACAATTTAAAGAAAACTTAAACACATATAATTATATTTGTAATCTAAAATTTCATAAATTTCTACTATACCAAATTTAGCAGTCAAGAAAAGTTATTTAAAAAAAACTGCTGGAACCGTTGTTTAATAAAGGAAAACCATTTTCCGATACTTGATAAATCACAATTGCAGAGACATGCAAAAGGATAGTGTCGAAAAAATCGATAGAAATATGTTTCGTATCAAACAGTCGGTTATTTTCGGGATAACTATATCCACAAGTAGAAACATTTTGGGTATTCTAGACTATATTCAGCTGGCCCTTTGTGTAGTGGTCAGCGCAACTTTTATGTCAAATTTAACTGGTTTCATCCGGTCAGCTAGATATTTTTTCATTCCTCATTTTCATCTATAATCTTTGATCATCTATATGAGAAATAACGAGCAAACCAGATGACATAACGCCAAATAAGAAATAATTATGAGTATATACATGAATGTACATTGACAAATAATGTGTCAATTTCGAGGTTTCATTTTGAGAAATATTTTTAACTGTTTTTCTTCTTTTTCTTATAATACAGCCAGGACACACAGCCTGTTTGTTACATATCCAGGTCCCAAAATTATCGGTACTTACAAACTGTCCTTGTTCTTTATGCGTTCCATCTTTCCCTCGGGTTATGCCCGTCAGTTACTTGCGAAAACCGGTTCGACGCATCCTTTCATTGTGCGCTAACCACTGCTCTGTAGTTGTCGACTCTTACCGCCAGTGAAAATATATCCAATTTTGACAGATATCTACATTCAGCTGTCTATCTGTCTTGAAGAACCTACCACAGATATCAAAAACCTCATCTGTACACACTGTAATCTCTGTCAATCGGCAGCTGGCATTGCCTATGTCTCACTTCCAAACAAGCAACTAGGAACACAGAAATCACTCTATATATGTTTTCAGAAGAGTATCTCGTCTCAGTCTGTACTCAGGCATTCTCCTTACCTCTTAACTGTAATAAATGGCTTTACTAGGATTTTAATCACCCAACCTTCATCTCCTAAAATCAGCTGTTAAACAGCTGCCTCACGGCGACGACTTTCCCACTAAACCAACCTAGCAGGTTTAGTTATTTTTCCATTTAAACTAGAGATATCGATCCTGTTTCTTTGAGAAACAGGATTTTAAGCGTTCTCATAAGTATTACTTCTTATATTGGTGTTAATATTTCATTTTAAACGTTTTTACTAATATCATGATTTGTATTCACTTATCAAAATTTTCACAATTTTACTGGATTATTAAAATGTCATTACATATTAAGTTGTTACATCTATAACTTTTCAGACATTTAATAAATAATTTTTTTATGTTTGAAATTCTCTTAAATTGTATTCATCTACGTAGATCACGTATTAACAATTATTTCATTTTTCATTTTTTTTAAACTTACGTAAATATGTTTTGAAGATTATTTAAAATGATGAAACTAACATGCGAAGACATTTTGCTTTAAATTTCGTTTGCATTATTCTAAATAAGATGAGAAAAGCGTTGTGCGTGGTTGTTGTGTGAGTGTGAGTGTTAGCGCATCAAGAGTTGTTGGTGGTTTATCAGAAGTTAGGAGGAAAAAGGGAAGGAGTCTTGTCGGAAAATTCTTATTTTATAAAAAAAGAACCTCCCTAGTAGAACGAATGGGGTAAGTGTTTCCTCAGACGATGCATACATTCCAATATTTTTCGACAGCGTTCAATAATTCAGGCTGAGGTTTTGGAATTGGGAGATGGAAATGCAGTACCCAGGCCTATCTACCACGAATGAGGCATGGGGACACTGTTCCATCTCAGCGCACAACCTAAATCACTCGAAACGCTTTCACTAGATGGATCTAACCAATGAAATGATTTTCAGACATCCTACTTTCTCATCTTCTTTTTTCCCTTTTTTCAGTTAGACGTGTATTTTTGCTGAATTACAGCCATCCACTCACTCGTTCATCTAAACATAATTTATTTATTACTATGCTTTATTTGTAACGATTATTCTGGTGAGTGTTTAGTCTGTATAAAATATCTGATACTTATTGATGTTTAATGTTATTATACTCGATGAATTTCTACAACGGAATCAAGTAATTCAAAACCTCCGCTCGCATTATTTTTCTTGTTCACATCATTAAACTACATCTGCCAGTAAATCATTTAACTTACATCAGTTAACAACTCCAAAATCAAAATAAGTAGATAGCTATATAAAAATTTTACTATATTAGTAAGAAAGTTTTGAAATTTTTCATTAGTCATTTAAAATTATAATTTCTGTTTTGTCAACTGATTCGTGGTTAGTAGGTGTAGATATATTGAAACCGCGTAAATATAAGAAACAATACGATAATTGTTTTAGTTCAGAGCCCTAAATGTATGCCTTGTACAGTCAGATTTCACTTCAAACTTTGCTAGACGTCTAACTAACGTTCTTGAGCCCTCAAATGCACGAAAAGAATTCTAAATTACCCCACTACTTTACATTGCATAATAGTTTCTTCCACGATTCATTGCAGTGTAGAATCTAGACTAGTATTTTGAGCAGCCAACAAAGGTCCCGGTTCACTAAACTAACCTCCCTGCATATCTTTCAGCCAGGGTCCAAAAACAAATTGACCGGGTAAAGCTATGTTGTACATTACAAAAAGTATTTTTTACTTTCTCTTGCCTATATGAACATATAGGAAGGAAAGTATTGTTTTCATATCGATTTTTCGAAATCGAGTTTTCACCGGATCTATACGTCTTCAGACCCCCTGAACCCAAAAAACATGATTTTAGCGATTGGTCTGTGTGTGTGTGTGTGTGTGTGTGTGTGTGTGTGTGTATACAAAATATCTCAACAACGGAACGTCGTACGAACTTGAAACTTGAAACTTAAGTTACACACCCTTACCGGACCCGACACGAACATTTTCATCAAAAACGCTCAACCGGAAGTAGTAGTTTATTCGTGTAGTTTTTCACTTTTTTGTGATTTTCTCAAAAACTGGTCCTACGATTTTTTTTTAAAATCGCCTGGTTTACTAAATTTTTTATTCTCTACAAGATAGAGTAGGCGTCATGTGTGCTGAAATTCTTGGTGAGGGTGTTTTCTCGTAAAAACGTTGTTTTTTTAAGATTACGGCTTTAATATGCATTTTAGCGCAACAATTTATATAATAAAAATTGTAGACAATTTAAAATCCTACAACTTTTATTTCAAACAATTTTTTGTATAACGCTTAGTTTAGCGGTAATATGCGATTTTCTGTTTTTTTCTCACGAAAATGTGTGAAAAATTGATTTTTTTAAGATTTCGGCCTTAGTATGCATTTTACGACAAAAGTGTATATAATTAAATTTATAGAAAATTAAAAGATCTACAACTTTTATTGAGAGCTTTTTTCTCCACGGAGCCTAGTTTAGTGAGAAAGAGTGATTTTCCGTATTTTTAAGTCAAACTGAGGTCGATTTTCATTTTGGGTCTTTCACTCATGATTAAAATTAGGTTATGTTTATTGACGTTAGTTTTTTGATTATTTCTAATGTTTTATTACTAATGTTAGGATTATTGTTTATTATTTGCATAGGCAAGAGAAAGTTGTGTGAGTGTTTCACACCAGATTTTAATTATTTAAATATATGTTGCTAAGCGATTTAAAATATTTTTTAATGCTTTTAAACAATCTCGTTTAGTTTGTTGTGTCCAGTGTAAACTAAGATTAGCCCATAAATTTTTTACGTCCGGCTGTTTTCCAAATAAGCATGAATGCAGACGATGAACGGCGATAGATGAAAATGAGTGATAAAAAGATGCTACACCTGACTGCAAATCGAACCTGTGGCGGCAATCGCTGAAACTAGTTACACTGATTACTACAGACCTGTCAAAATAACTATTATACGTGACACTAAACGGTAGTAGGTTTGTTAATAGAACAGTGCTTGTATTTTTTTAATTTTGCAAATAACATGCAGGGGTATTTAAAAGGTAAGCCGATGTCCAGAATTCGATTCCCAGTCAGGTCTGGCATTTTTTCATCACTCATCTTCATCTATCATTCTTCACACCATCTGCATTAGCAGTAATTATTGCTGAACAGTCTGTCATAAAACAAAAAAAATTAAAAAAACGTACTGAAGAAAATAATTTCCAGTAAACAAAAATCTGATAACTCTTACTTTCCCGCCTCCCTGGAATTTTGAGAAAACTACAATTTTTACAAGATCAGGTTATGAAACCCGCATGTTTATTTTTAAACTGATATTTTTTGACATTATATCAAAAAATTCATATTTTCTTCTGTGAACATACAGTTAATGTTTTCCATGATTCATTACATTGTAGAATCTACATTTGCACTTTTAGCATCGAACAGAGGTCCTCGTTCACTAAACTAACTTCACTGTACATCTCTCAGCCAGGGTCCAAAAACAATATAAGTAATACAGCCGTATTAGGTATAATCACTTCCCAGAGCTTCGCCTTATTTTTTAAAACCACCCTGTAAATATATTTGTTTTTTCTTTATTTAAAGTCCTATTATCAGCTTAGTCATTAACGACTACAGTTGGTCACAAAACGGGAGGTTTTTAATGTTTTAAAATGTCTCGATTTTAGTTGGGAATCGAAACTGAGACCTTCCGTTCAGTAGTCTAGCAAACTATGTTTCTTTTGCTTCACATCCGACTCTCTTGCACATTAAAACAAATTCAGATTGTACACAACGACAGATTAAAATGTATGTGATGAAATATGATACCTTTACCGGGAATCAGACGCGGAACCCTTGGGAAAAGAGGCAATTGTGCTAAGCACTACAAAAACGGGTCGGTTACACTAACTACTACGCTATAATGGTGGTCGGATAATTGATTCAGACAAGTCATTTATCAAGAAGATTGTTTCTATTTTCAAAAGTTTTTCTTCATTGAAGTAATTTTTTCCACCAAGTAAATTATTTCCTGTGAAAAAAACTTTATTCAGTGGTTGAGGAAACGCTCTAAAAATATAAATATTACATAATACTATAGCACATTTGCAGTTAAGAACTTCAAAAAAGTGTACTTGTCAGTGAATAATGGGGAGATCATTTAATGTATTATAAAATAAAGTTGTTTTAACTTTTTTTCTATTTTCCTCTGTATTTTCTACTAACTGCTGCCCATTGTTGATATATACTTGATATTGTCATTGACTGAGCGATTATCGATTGATACGAGACATAATAGAAACTAAATTGGAGTGGGAACATACTATTATAATTCAAACAGACTAAGATAAATGACAGGAGTTGATGTCAAAATTGCATCCCTATACTTCATAATTGTACAATGACTGCCAATTTGTCTTCTTCTTATACATAAGTAAAATCTTAAGAACTCTCACACTTTCTCTTGTATCCGTTCAAGTTTCCTGCTCATGTACTACAATTTTATTTTTGCAGAAATCGTTTATTCAATGTTAACCCTTTCTACTGATAACGGGCTATAAGTTGACGATTGCCCCTATCGTGCGGAGGACAGTATACTATCTCTCCTACTTACATCGGCCAACCCGAAAGCATAAGACGTGTATCAAGCGTGTAATTCATAATGTAACCACCACAAACACTTAAGTAATAAAATTTAGTTCATGACCCGTCACAATAAATAAGTAAGGAGTAATGTAATTATTTAAAGAAAGTGAATTGTTAAAAATTCAATTGCATTTTAACATAACTTGACTGAAAATAATGAAATATTAAAACCCTAAAAATACAATAACATTTTTAAATTACCGTAAATTTGGTATTACTCACGATAATAAGGTCGCATCGACGGAACTCACGGACTAACTAGTCTATCACTATAAATGTCAGAGTGCGGTAATTCAGTTTACTGCTGATGACCAAAAGGATACTAAATATAACTTAGGCCTAGTATTAGGCTATGGGTTATTTAGAATGAATGTTTATTATTTAGGATAATTATTAAGAATCAATTAAATAATACAATGGGATGTTTATAAAACGACATAGTTGTAAACATAACAAATCAATGTAAGAGTAAAACTACAACATGATGTCATGGTTAGAGCTGTCGCTGTGATGTATTTAGAAAAGCACATATAGTAGCACTTTCAACCCCCGCATAGTCCAGCCTACTCTCGCCGACGATCGTCAACTTATATTGCGTTACATATACTTGTCGTATACGAAATATACGAAAAAAGTACTGTTTTCATGTCAAATTTTCACCGGAAATACACGTGTTCACGCTCCTGAACCCAAAACATATATTTTTATAGGTTGTACATTTTCAAAACAACTAAGAGTGGCGAGAAAGCCTAAGAACGAATGGTGTATAGGAAATACGCATTGTGCTGCGCATACTGTATGCGCGGCAGTTACATTGTACTTAAAATTCTACCGAATAAGACAAGAATATGCCCGTAACAGGCAAGTGGAGTGTTAAATTATTTGCACTTGATCTGCTAGTTCCAGGGCTAAAAAAATAGTTCTGTTTCTTATCACATGGTCAGCCAATTATACGACTAAAGCATTTAAGAACAAAAGGCTGTACGTAAAATACAAAAGTCAGAGTTATCTCCTTTGAGAGTAATGAATTTCATTTTACAGCCAGATCCTGTGGTGAATGAAGTGAAGATATCATTTGGAGGGTGGAAGGTAGATCCTTTTAGAGGGCCAGGCATGCTGATAAGCATACTTTTCCCAACAGTAAGGAAGGCATTGGTAAACCACCTCACTCCTTACTTTACTTATTAAAGCCTCTAGAGGTTCAAACCAGACTTTCGGCTGATGACCTGAGGAACAAGACGAGAATAGATGTTCATATTTCATTTTGTTGTACTTTTACTTCAGTCATTAATAACCCATTTTATTTATAGTTTCTTAAGTGGAATATATGAAGGAAGCTTGTTATATAATTACTGTAATTATTGTTATAATTTTACGAACGTTTGCTCAGAAAACTTGGAGCGAGAGAAGTAGATAGATAAGTATGAGAAAGACTAGCTTTGATATTACTCATTTACTTGTTGCAGTTGCTTGTTGAGTTATAATGGAAACGAACTGCCTATACCAATTGGGCGGTGTGTGTATGTGTGTACGCGCGTATTTGTGTGAACGAAATATCTCAAAAACGGCAAATTATAAAGTTGAAACTTGGAACTTAAGTTAACTATTATACGGGGATCTAACACGAAATATTTTACCGAAATCGGTCAACTGAAAGTATTTTATTCGTGCAATTTTTAACGTCTTTAAAATTTTTCTTAAAAACGGATATATTTGATTTTGATGTAGTAGGTAGGCTACCACGGAAATTTCATGATGTGCCTTATTACTTTTGGCTGAAATCTTCCTACGATAACAACGGTGGACTTACTTGCCGTCCCCACAACTGTAATCCGTACCGTACGTCTAGACAGGCTTAAGTTTGGTTTTATACGCAATCATCTTACTTTCTTCAGAGAGCTCTGACCTCGTAATATTTTATTTAATAAAGTAAAATTAAATTAGATAAAATTTCTGTTTCGTTAGGCTATTGTTTTTGTTTTTCGTGTTAAGCTCTTGATACTTCATAAAATGATAGTCAATGAGTGTTAATAAAATTTCTCAACCACATCAACTTTGTTCTGGATATATATCTATAAACTCTTTCAAAAGAAGTGTACACAAAAAGGATCAACTTTTAGGTTATTGCTAGTTCATAAATTCTGATCCTTTTTTGTGTACACTTCTTTAGCAAAATTTTATAGTTGTGTACCCTGAACGAAGCAGATAGGGTTGAGAACTTTTATAAAAACTTACTGAATATTGTTTTAAGATATCGTGGTCTTAAAATTGTATTGTTTTATTTTACTTCTTGATTTTCTTTTTGAAATTCTGTTTCATTCACTATTAATATAATTATATTAAACTATTTTATAATATCCAATTTATCCTTATCTTTGGGAATCATTGTAAATGAATGAACCACGGAATGGTTTTCATACAACAAAATGAAAATAATAATTGTGTGCATTTTAAAAAATCAGAACCATAACTTTTATTAGTATTTTTTTAAAAGTTTTCAACCTAGAATAGAATTTAATTTAAATTTTATAAAATTTTTACGAAGGACTGAATGAATCTGTAAGCACTTTCACGATTAATGAAGCGGGAAAATGTTTAGTTTGTTTAAATAAATCTAGTTTGTATTTTAGTTGCTTTTTAAAAGATTCACGATATCTACGTATGATTGGATTTAAGAGAAAATTTACAGTTTTTTAGTTTTAAGAACTGATTAATCGTTTATATAAATAATCTTTTACCAACCACCACTTTCCATTTACTAATTTTGTTAGTAAATTTAGTATTAATTTTGAACTTTATACTGAATTTAATTAACACTATCATATCGACACTAATTTTTTTACTAAGAATTTTAATTTCGGAAACATAAAATAAATTTTATTTATCCAGATACATAAAATACTACATAAATAATTTTTCACACATTTAAGTTATATAAAATAATTTTAAATTTAATGGTAAAATTTATTTTTTAATACTATTATCCAATTTATTTTATTAAATTTAGTAACATTGCAGAATTGGGTTCGCATAAATTTAATTTTTTTTTGTAAGTACCTAAGGCAAAAAAATATGTCATAATTTTTTTTTTATTATTTCAATTAAACTAATTGTGTTTTATGTATTAAAATGAATGCAATTTTTATAGATTTAATATCGAAAACCTCAGAGGAATAATCAGCTGAGCTATTGAGAGGCGAGCAGGGATAGTACAAACGTTGAATAAACTGGGGATTCATTGGTTGGATCTTAATAGTATTATTTGTTAAGTTTTTTTAAGTTATTTATATACTACCAACCCCTCACTTGAAACACTTCACGCCAAACTAAACTTAAAATAATTAACACAAACAAACCTTACACAATGAAAGCCAAATCACGACTGTATTTATACAAAAGAAATAAATTCTGTAAACAGGAATTTTGTTATCTGTATGAAATTTATAAACTACATTATGCATTATTCTAAAAAAAAAGAGTATAACAGCTGATTTATAATTTTCTAAGTAAAGTACTAATGTATTTCAAATAATTATATTACATATTTTACTTTTCAAAATTTTAAATTATTCTTAAAAATTTTAATTTAAATAAATATTCACACGGATAATATTTAAAATGAATGAAAATAATATTAATATTTCAGCAACAATAACTGATATCTGTCCGTGTCGTACCAACGAACGGAACAGTTTATCAAGATGTATTAGCACTTAGGCTAAGCCGTGTTCTGTAATTTTTATGAATTATCTATGTAGCAACAAACGTTGCAGTGTGTGCTGCAAATGGAAGAGGAAAATTACGGCCTGACCAAGCACAATAAAAAAGGTAAATCTAATTAATTAAAAAAAATTAATAAAAGGTAAAATCTAATTAATTAATAATTAGTCTAATTAATTAATAAAAATAATTGGTATGATCATCTCTTTGATTTTTTGGAAGATTTACATTCATTCCGATTTCTATGTATTTCACATTTCGTATTTCACTAATGTTTTCATTCATCTGTTAGTCTACAGATTTTTTGTAGATCTCAATATCGTTGGACGTAGTTACAGAAAACTATTCAACTATATTACTTGAATAAGAGTGTTTTATTGTAAAAGAAACCTGTGACAGTCTTCTATAAATTATCTCTTGATAATTTTAGTGTATAAAGTTTAATGTATAAAGCAATATATGTTGGTTTTAATCTTATATCCAGCATTGTACACAAGCACAACTTTTAGATTCTATCATGTTTTGCTTAACGTGGTTTTGGAAGAGGTTTCAATTGAAGTATTCCTTCGATTCACATAGTTTCAATTTAGATTCTCAAATTTGTTTAATTTAGTTTCCATGAAAACAGAATATTAATGGAGTGAAAGTACCAAACTGTGGTTGAAATTTTATTATCGTAAAAGGACTTTACACCATAATTTTTTTAATCGTCGTAGATTTGGAACTGTCTCACTGACAAATTTTGAACAAGTTCGTTTAAGTGGCTCTGATACTAGTCAAACAATCGAAGATAATATTATTTACTACATCTTGTACAAAAGGCATCTTCAGTTCATTGTATAACATTATATTTGAGACATAAAATGGAGCTTGAGGAGCAATCCTTAGAAATTTTGATTGGAATGCCAGAATTTTTAAGGCTAAGTAATTTAAAATTATTTTTCCGTGTTCATTGTCGATATAATGAAAAAAATGCTTCCCATAATATTTCTTATTAAGTATTTTAAAATCAAACATCCGAAATATAACTGACTTGAATTTTTATTGTACTTAACATTATAAGACTTGTAATGCAGCGTATCGTTAACCAACGAGCGTTTTCCGGCTATACTCAGCTGCGTGGGAAACGTTTAAATGAAAAAGAAAAACGATTTAATAAATTTAAATTACTACTGAAAATTGTCACTGCAAATAAAGATAAATTTAAATTACTACTGAAAACTGTCACTACAAATAAAGAAAACAAAATGTCAGAGAGAACGAAATTGATTTTATTAAATATTGTTTAAATGAAAAATTATTGACTGTATAATATTAAAAAATAACAGACAGGTAGAGTGTCAAATTATTTACACTCAATCTGTTCGTTGCAGGGCTAAAATAAATAGTTCTGTTTCTTATTACATGGTCAGCCAAAATGACTGAATCATTTAAGAACAGAAGAGGTAGAGGTGTAAAAGACACTAATCAGAGTTATCTCCTCTGAAAGTAATGAATTTTATTATACAGCCAGACCCTGTGGTGAATGAAGTGAAGATGTCATTAGCAGAGTGGAAAATATGTGCTTTTCAGAGGGCCCGGCATGCTGATAAGCATACTTTTCCACTCAGTGAGGAAGGCATGGTAAACCACCTCACTCCTCGTTTTACTTAGTAAAACCTCTACAGGTTCAAACCAGCCTTGCGGCTGATGACCTAAAAAACAATATTAAAAATAAATTTTAAGAATTTAAATTTTGAAAAAAATATTAAGTTATATTTTGATCAGATAGAAGAAACATTTTACCACTGATGATGATGATGAAATGGTTGATATAATAAAATATTTATCAGATACTTTATAGTTCATGTGGTAGGTTTGGTATTAAAATACCTAAAAATTAAAATTTACATTTTCATTGTTAAAAATATTTTAGAACCACCGAGCTGGTCTAGAGGTAAAGTCGTCACCTTGAGTCAGCTGTTCAACAGCTGATTTTCGGAGACGAAGGTTCCTAATTCAAATCGTAGTAAATACAGTTACTTTTATACAGATTTGAATACTAGACAGTGATTACCGATGTACTTTAATGGTTGGGGTTCAATTAACCATATTCTCTCAGGAATGGTCGACCAGGGTCTGTACAAGACTACACCTCATTTACACGTCATATACATAATCCTCATCTCATTGGATTATGGGGTTGCTTATTGTTTTGAATTAAACAGATTGCAACGTACTAAAATTAGGAGTAAAAAAAATTTATCCAAGACTTTCTGTATCAAATTCATATTTTCCTCAAATAAATTAGAATGAAAGATTATTTTTAAATTAAAAAAACAAATATTAATATTATCTAAAAAATTGAGTTTACTAACAAATGTTTACTTTAAATATGAATCATTTTTGTTTTATAAAAATAGAATTTGGAAAATTTATATAAAAAATTATTCAAACTGTAATCTGAAATCATTCAAACTGTTTTTGAAATTATTCGTTTTTAAATTAACATCTGATTCGATTAATCAGCTGTTTTAAACGTCAGCAGGTAAAACCGACTGCTGCAAACTGAACGGCTGATTCATAAACCCAAAATACAGGGTGATCATAAATGAAATAGACACTTTCGACAGCATCTTAACCATCAAACTGGTGTACTTGAATATAGTAAATGATATACGTTTGTAGGGAGATTTTTAAGTTTATGTTGGTACAACTGTAGCTAGCATTTTGTTGTTGGCTTCTGTTACAACGACCAGTCTAGCAAAATGATCACTACTCAAGTGGAGAAAGCTTATTGTGTTCTTGAATTAGCTAAAACAAACTCGGTTACGGTTGTGCAACGTCATTTTAGAACAAGATACGGTAAACCACCACCAACAAGGCAATCAATAAATGACTGGTATAAACATTTTGAAAACAGTGGATGTCTGTGTAAATGGAAGAGTACTGGAAGACCTTATGTTACAGAAGAACAAATTGATAGTGTTAGTGATGTTTATGTACGAAGTCCAGGAAAATCAACTAGATCAGTAAGTTTAGAATTGCAAATTCTTCAACCGACTGTGTGGAAAATTCTGCGGAAACGTTTGAAAATGACACCTTATAAATTACAGTTAGTTCAAAGTTTAAATGCCAGTGATAAAGTCGTACGTAAAAATTTTTTGTCTGGAGATGCGTTGTGTTGAAAATGACGACGCATTCTTTAATCGCCTAATTTTCAGTGATGAATGTAATTTCCACATTAGTGGAAAAGTTAATAGACATAGTTTTAGAATATGGGGTACAGAACACCCAAAAATAACTTTACAGCATACACGCGATTCCCCTAAAGTAAACGTCTTTTGCGCATTATCTCGTGAAAAGGTTTACGGGCCGTTCTTATTTCACGAAGTGTCACTAACCGGAGTGATTTATCTGGACATGTTAAACGAATGATTAATGCCTTAACTCCAGGAAGATAATGATAACTTCATTTTTGTACACGATGGAGCTCCACCTCACTGGCACTTACAGATCAGAAATAATTATCTTGATGAACGTCTTCCTAGACGATGGATCGGCCGTGCTAGTGAGGAAAACATTGTGTTTACGCCGTAGCCACCTCGTAGTCCAGACTTAACGCCCTGCGACTATTTCTTATGGGGTTATTGAAAAGACAAAGTTTTTGTACCACCGCTTCCTGTAGATATCGTTGATCTAAAACAACGTATCGCAAATGGTCTTGCCACAGTTGACAGTAATATGCTTAATCGTGTGTGGGAAGAATTCGACTAGGTACCGTGTTGATATCCATCGTGTTACAAATGGTGCACACATTGAACATCTGTAAATATTTTCAATAAAATTTTAATGAATTCTTCTATATTATAATCATGTAAGTAATGATCTTAACTTTTCAAAAATAAATTTTCTATAAGCTATCGATACAGTCTATTTCATTTATAATCACCCTATAATATAGAACAGCTTTCACTATACGACATAAAATTTACATCTGTTCAACGTACAATTCCAGTCGGTTTTTCATCGAGATTGTTGTGTGTACAGGGTTACGCATTTTATGGTTTCATTTTTGTAACTAAATAAAATGTTAAATGATATGTTGGAATATTTTTACACGTCATTAAATCGTTCGTACTTTTATTGATAACATTATGAAAAAAGAGTTTTTCATAAAAGGGATACTTCTACAACGTTACCTTACACGAAAGCTATAAAATTGGAGACAATTCAATAGCCTACTACTTTTATGACCTTTCATGAAAAATTTTGTTTTCTCAGTTTTTATTATTCGTTATATCATTTCATACACAAGATTTAGAAGTTGTGTTGTATTTATGGTTTGTTTTATGCACGAAAGAGAAAGGAGAAACGCCATCTGAAACCCATTTAATTCAGAATTACTCGGGCAGATGTCGCGCACGCTTCTTCGTATTTTTATTCCTTGTACTCTTCTTATGTATTAGACAGGATATAGAATGTACATTATATTGAGTTTATTACCTTTTTATCTGAATTATTCGATATCGTTTCAGGACTTTTTTATTCTAATGCATTTTCAATGTTATTCATAAATAATGTCATTGAAGGAATTTTTGAGTTGACGGGAATTTTTTACTGTAACTGGCCGGGACTCAAGAAGACTGCTCAATAGTGGTAATTTTAAATATGATTTCTTAACAATAAAACTATAAAAACTGCTTTTAATATTATAGGATATCAGAAACAATTAAATTTAAAAATACATATTTATGTTTTCTATATTATTGTCAAGTGCTTTTTACTTTCTCTTGCCTATATTAATATATAGGAAGGAAAGTATTGTTTTCATGTCGATTTTTCGAAATCGAGTTTTCACCGGATCTGCACGTTTTCAGAACCCCTGAATCCAAAAAAACATGTTTTTAGCGATTGGTCTGGGTGTGAACAGAACATCTCAAGAACGGAACATCGTACAAACTTGAAACTTTAAACTTAAGTTAGATACCACTACCGGACCCGACACGAACATTTTAATCAAAATCGGTCAACCGGAAGTAGTAGTTTATTCGTGTAATTTTTCACTTTTCTGCAATTTTCTTAAATACGGGTCCTACGATTTTTTTTAAAATCGCCTGATTTACTAAATTTTTTATGCTCTACAAGATAGAGTAGGCGCCATGTTTACTGAAATTCTTGGTGAGACTGTTTTCGCGTAAAAAAATTGTTCTTTTAAGATTGCGGCTTTAATATGCACTTTAGCGCAAAAATTTAAATAATAAAAGTTGTAGACAATTTAAAATCCTACAACTTTTATTTCAAACAATTTTTTTGTATAACGCTTAGTTTAGCGGTAATTTGTGATTTTTTGTTTTTTCTCACGAAAACGTGTGAAAAATCAATTGTTTTAAGATTCGGCTTTAGTATGCATTTTACGACAAAAGCGTGTAGAATCAAATTTATAGGAAATTAAAAGATCTACAACATTTGTTTAGAGCATTTTTTTCTACAGAGCCTAGTTTAGCGGAAAGAGTGATTTTCCGTATTTTTAAGCGCAACTGAGGTTAATTTTCATTTTGCGTCTTTCACTCATGATTAAAATTAGGTAATGGTTATTGAGGTTAGTTTTTGTTTATTTGTAATGTTTTATAACTAATGTTATGTTTGTTGTTAATTATTTGCATTGGCAAGAGAAAGTTGTGTGAGTGTTTCACACCAGATTTTTAATTTATGCATCAAACTGAAAATACAGATTGTTAAAAAATTGAGACAGTCTTTTCAGTGCCTTAAAATCGGCCCGAAAAAAACTATTGCACTATCATAAATCATTTACTTTTTCCAATCAAAATGTTCACTAGGTTTGGTAACTTCCACACTGAACGTACTTCATACGTTAAGGCTTTAAGTAGACGAGAAAATATTGTGGGCAGCGGTCTCTTCTCCCATACTACATAACCTACGTACTGGGTTTTTATTGAAGATGGTAGTGTCACGTATATATTTCCTAACATAATTGTTCCTGTCCCTAAGGTACCAGCCAACCTTGGTACAACATCGTCCTGAAACTAATTATCATAAGAGTAAGGAGACGAGAGATATTTACAGCTAGATACACTGCAGCTTCACTTACTTCTAATAGACAATACCCTTAAATCGCATACTGGTAACGCAATATAAGTTGACGATCGTCCGCGAGAGTAAGACTGGACTATGCGGGGGGGTGGAAGTGCTACTATATGTGCTTTTCTAAATACATTGTATTATTTATTGATTCTTAATAATTATCCTAAGTAATAAACATTCATTCTAAATAAGCCATAATACTAGGCCTAAGTTATATTTAGTATCCTTTTTGGTCATCAGCAGTAAACTGAATTACTGCACTCTGACATTTGTAATAATAGACTATTTAGTCCGTGAGTTCCGTCGATGCGAGCTTATTATCGTGAGTAATACTATTTTTACGGTAATTTCAAAATGTTATTGTATTTTTAGAGTTTTCATATTTCATTATTTTAAGTGAAGTTATGTTAAATTGCAATTGAATTTTAAACAATTCACTTTCTTTAAATAATTGTATTACTCCTTACTTATTTAGTGTAACGGGTCATGAACTGAATTTCATTACTTAAGTGTTTGTGGTGGTTACATGCTTGATACATGTCTTATGCTTTCGGGTTGGCCGATGTAAGTAGAATAGATAGTATACTGTCCTCCGCAAGATAGGCGCAATCGTCAACTTATAGCGCGTTACCAGTACATAATCGTATGGTTACTCTTATTCTCTAAATAAAATTATCATATTTCCTAAAATAAAAAATTTATTTTTTAATATAAAATAAAATAAATGAAACTAAATCGAAAATTTTCTAGCACATCATTCTTCTCTCGAAATTCAGTTGTTGAGGAATTGCAGCGCCTCGACATTCGCTTGCGTAGAAATCGATTGGATGAATGATAAAATTTATTTCAGATTAAATGTATTTTAGTTAAAGGACAATATAAACTTTTAAAAAGGGAACTGGAATTTGAATTACGACTGAAATTTTATAATGGTATAGCTAAAGATTATTTATATACTACAGTTTTTTATTGTTGGTTCGAAAAAGTTATCAATTTAGGATAAATGTTTTTATTATTTTAATTAAGATCGGTTTTGGGAATAAATAGTGCCAACTAATAACAGGGATATATTTCTATTTTTATTTTTTAATTGGTTAGCCTCGGTGTCTATGGTTGGCATAACCATACAAGTTTACCTGTACTGGTGATGACCGAAAAAATGGTTTATGCGTGATAATTGAACTCGATAAAATAAAACTATTTTTGTAATGTATTACCGTTTAATTTTTATGTAATTTGTATTTTTGTGGTAAATCATTAAAGGAAAAATTCTCTAATTTTTTTTTTGTTGAAGTTGTAAGAATGTAATTCTTTTGGGTAATACAATATTATTAAAAATCCTCCGGTTTATCTGACCGATCCATATAAAGACGGTCAAAATTATCAGTATAGCCTAACTCTCAGAAATATTTCGGGTTAGTAAACAAGCATACAGATGCCAGCCAAATAAAATAAAGATAGCTTAGAAGAGAGATTATTAACGCTACCTTATAGTCTTTACAGTCGGACTTTAAACAAACAAAAAAAATTATAGTCTTTATTTTATCTAAATTTCTTAATCATACAAGCATACAATAATCTGTTGTCACACTTACACAACTTTCTCTTGCCAATGTAAATAATTAAAAACGATCTATTTTTACTCATGAGTGGATGACGTAAAATAAAAATCAACCTTTGTTGGTATTCGATTTTAAAGAGCAAAATACCTGCCCACAACGGACAGGTGGAGTATCAAATTATTTACACTTACTCTGTTCGTTGAAGGGCTAAAATAAATAGTTCTGTTTCTTATCACATGGTCAGCCAATAAAATGACTGAATCATTTAAGAACAGAAGAGATAGAGGTATAAAAGACACTAATCAGAGTTATCTCCTCTGAAAGTAATGAATTTCATTATACAGCCAGACCCTGTGGTAAATAAAGTGAAGGTGTCATTTGCAGAGTGGAAAATATGTGCTTTTCAGAGGGCCCGGCACGCTAATAAGCGTACTTTGCCACTCAGTGAAGAAGGCAATGGTAAATCACCTCACTTCTCGTTTTACTTAGTAAAACCTCTACAGGTTCAAACCAGCCTTTTGGCTGATGACCTAAACAACAACAACGAGCAAAATACGGTAAATCACTGAAACTAAACTTAAGCTCTGTAGAAAAATTGTTTGAAATTAAAGTTATACATTTAAAAAAAATTTCTACAACTTTAATTATACATTTTTCTCCTGAAACACATATGAAAGATACAATCGTAATAAAACCATTTTTTAACATGAGAGCATAGCCCCTCACAAATTCAGCAGAAATACCGCGTACCCTACCTTGTGGAGCAAAAAGAATGTAATAAATAAGGCGATTTCAAATTAAATTGTTAGAACCGTTTTCAAGAAAATCCTCAAAAAGTGTACACGAATGAACTATTAGCTACTAATTAATAATTATTTTGATTGAATGTATTTGATTGAATTGTATTAGCTACTTCCAGTTGACAGATTTTGATTTTTTTTGTTCGTGTCGGGTTTCCTCATGCTACCCTACACAACTTAAGTTCCAAGTTTCAAAACTTCGTACAATATTCCGTGTTTCAAATATTTCGGTTACACATACACACACAGAACAATCGGTAAAAACATGTTTCTTTGTTCCAGAGTACCAGAAAAGTGAATTTTCAGTGAAAACTCCATTTCGAAAAATCGACATGAAAATATAACTTTCCTTCCTATATTTCATACAGGGATAAGACAAAGTAAAACAGATCAGAATTTTTAGAATATTGTTAAGTTGTAAGGTAATGTGTATGGACACATAAATTAGAATAAATGAAGTTAATCGAAATGTGCAAATCCATTTCATTAAGTTTAGTGGTAAAAAGTTTTAAAACTTTCTTTTCCATAAGTAGAGCTTTTCATTCCCTGAATTATACTTATAGTAACTATAGAAAAAACTAAGCATAGTTTATATAAAATTTTCTTCCCAACGTATCTTTCCTTTTTTCTAAGAAAATCTCACGGAAACTTAAAACTTATTTTTAAGAAGAAAACTTTTTTATGCTACATATGCAGTTTAATAGAATTCTTTATTCCTCGCTTCAGGGAAAATAAAAATAAGTACTTACCATTCGATAGATACTTTTTACTTAAATAGCCAGAAGTATTCGTAGCATCGTAAAATTTACAAATTTTCGTTTTATTTTAATTTTTTTTAGCTTTTTTATCCCTCATGTAAAAATGTATGAAATAACGAAAGAATACAATGCGTTACAGTAAAAAGCATGGAAACGTTTAATAAATATTAACCAATAGTTTAGGAAAAAAAGTACGGTACAAAGTCCTTAGAAATAACTAAAATAACACTTGGCGAACTTGACTGTAACGGGTTCCAACGATATTATATTACTTTAAAGCTTAAAATTCACAAAATTTTTGTATAATTATGTACGATTGAGTTTGTCAGCATAGTCTACGTATAGAAAAAATGAAATAAGTATTCGATGTTTTGAACTACTGTATTTACTAGTTTATTTTTAAATAACTGGTTTTATTATTATTGATTTCTATGGGTTTCGGTACGAAATTTGTTGGTTTTAACATGTAATAATTTCAAACTAGTCGAGAATCGAAATCTGGGACCTTCCACTTTGCAGAGGACAGCAGTCAAGCGTTCTAAACACTGGGCCACAGAGACGGCCTTTATTTTAGTTTATTTGAAGTCGTACCACTCAGCTTGCTTATTATATGTGGACTTTACCCTGTTAAAATTTCTAGATCTTATCCAAAAATCGAAACCAAGACCTTCCACTTTGTACTCTACCACGATAACCACACTACATTACCAATTAAACCTTTCCAACGTTATTTTCTAAAACTACAAAATATAAAAATTAGTCGAAAATTGTACAAATATTAGTTTTTGTGGAATTATAATTTCATGTTATCTTTAATTTTTATTCTCTGGTAATTTTCCAGTATTTCTAAGCTAATAATGACAACTAGGAATAAAAATTTAATTTGTTAAACTACCCAAAATATCTTATCCTGGTAGTATATTATATGCCGAATTTTTCAAACTAAATGCAAAAAACAATATTTCACCAGAATTGTTTTTGAACTTGAGGTGAGGTACAATTAAAATTGAAATTGATAATTTTGGAACAATCCAGTGATTCTCTTTTCGTTCAATAACAAAATTTCAACTGTTTTTGAATGACGCAATAATATTATGAGTACGAATATTGCAAATTACCGCATCTGTTTGTGATGTGTATAATTTTAACGTGTTATTCATTGGCTACGTTTACTTCAGACCAGCAAATAACAAAACCGTGGTTCAATATAACAAACCCGCCGCTCTAAAAATCGATTTTTTAGACAGATAAAACTCTGCGGTTATTAATTTTTTTTCTTGTGTAGATTGTCAATAGTTTATTAACATACCAGGGGACTTCGTTGTCTTCTTATGAAACAGAGGCATGTAGAATATATACTAAAACCGCAAAAACTGTCCCGCTGTAATCAAGAAGTACATTTGATTCACTTTATTTCTTTACCACAAGATATTCTCCGGGAGATTAGGAGCAGGCCCATCACTCCAACTCCAACTCAAGGGGATAAAATATTTAATATTTTATCCCCTTAGCCTTGAAGAACAAACTCCAATACTGCAAAACAGCAGCTACTAATTTTGGACTCCTCTAAATATTTTATTTCCTCAGTCCAAACCATATCTAGTGATTTCTCCCCTACTCACTACACGGTGAAGCGCTTAATGAGAGATTAGCAACTCCACACGAGAATTGCTCGTACGGTTATCTGCAAAGAATGGAGGAGAAAAGGTTGTCATAAAAGATTTAGCTACGGGTTACCCTAATAAGTCACTCCATGTTCATTACAAGTCTTCGAGCAACGAAGTTCATTTTTTAGATAATTCCTTCAGTTAATAAAGATCTTCAAGTTGGACTTGAATTCCTAGATCCACTTATTTTGAGTGTTGTTCTAAAGTTGGTAGTTTAGGAGCTGCTTAACAAGTGTTGCGTTAGGTAATCTGCAGAGATGGCCGTAAAAAGAGATTCTTTTTTCTCATCGAATCGTTTTCTTTGTAAATTACGTTGTTGGGGATTATTCACCATTTGTCGTGAACTCCGTGTATGAAATTAATGACTGTTTTTAAACTTTTACTGATATTTTTTAGATTTTGCAAGTAGTGTTCAGTTATGAAATGTCTCAGGGGTCTCAGGAGTCTCAGGATGTCTCAGGGTTATGAAGTTTCTCAGGGTGTTTGGCGTCTGGGTTTATCATAGAGCTGAAATGTCTTAATTCCAGAATTGATTGAGAGGGACTTATTTTTATAAGTGCACCAGACGACTCTTTAGGCTTGCTTAAGTTTAATTACACGGTTACCAATTGAATCAGTCATTTCAGAAAGTAGATAAGTAAAAAAATATTACCCAGGTTTTTCTTTAGTGCACTTCAGGTAACTGAATGTAAATCCCTACAAAAGTCACGTAATTGTGGCTTTCCATAATATAACACTTAGAAAAGGCTTATCCTTAAGGATATAGAGTCTTTCCTTCTAATTAAAAAATTGAAAAAGATGACCTTTTGAGCTTAAGTTCTACTTTTTAGTGAACGAGACAATACAAAGTTTCTATGCAAAATTCTTTTTAACGGATACATCTACTTGGGAAGTTTGTGACGACGATGATGAATATGAATAGGCTTGAAAACTAACCTAGCAACATATTTTACAGACAAACAAAGAAAGTTAGCATTTTACTGCAATTTATTTCAGAAACACCATTTCAAAATTTTCAAGGTTTTTAAACAAATGGCTTATTAAAAAAAAAGTATCCATTTTATATTGAAAAGGACAGCCCTTTGAACAAATTATATTATTTAATAAATATTTAAATATTAATTAAATATATTATGTTAATTAAATATTTAATTATTTAAAACAATGTTTTATTGAAACGTAGTAAATTACCAGTTTTTAAAATTTTCCAAGAGTTAGTTTTTTTCACGTAAGTGCTTTCTAAAATGACCGAATCAATTGATGGTTTATTGTTGAAATTCCATGTTATTATTTCACCAAGATATTAAAAGGTTTGGGCGATTTTTACTTAGTTTTAATACACTAAACCATATTAAAGGAATTTTGATTTTGTTGTACAAACCACTCAAAAGAGCGATGTCTGACTAAATGTGTGTGTTTAATAAGTATTAATAACGGAATGATTAATATAATTATAAATAACTTAATTATTGCTGAAACGTAGTGATAATTACTTCCACATTTTAAATAATTGTGGCAATGTTTTCGTTGTAAATTTGAGTATTTTTGTTGGTTAACAAATTGTTTGTTTAAATTGTAACTACGTCGTATTCCTAAATGATGATCTCGTTAAACAAGAGATGCAACCATGTAGGTTTTTTGTTCTAAATAACTTGTACTTTCATGTCTCGTGTATTTCTTATGAACGCTTTTGGCAGATTCCCAGTTAAACGTTTTTTTCTTGTTCCAGCCTTTACTTTGTTACATTTTCCGTGTCTGTTGTGTCGTGCCCAAAAATTCAGAAATAGAAACAATACTAGGTCCCTACACTAATTAAAAAAAAACTTTTTGCCTTCAAGTTTTTACTGTTTCTTAGGCGTAAATTTATTATACATTTCTATTCGTACACCGTAACTAATTCTTAACTAATATAGTTTATTATATATGCTTTCTTAATTAGATTAGTTACGTTTGTCAAAACTGAGAAAAAAATTACATTATCAACGCCTTCGTAAATTCTTTTAAGTTCCATCTTACGTTTTATTTTTATAACTAATCTCCTCTTTTTAATTAGGCTATTAGAATTTGTCAGTTTTATTAGTGTTTTTAAGTTCTTCAAATTATATTGTTTCTTTTATCTTTGACTTCAGCTATTAACAACAAACTTTTAATAATTTTTTTCAAATTATAAAGAAATAAATTATGTTAATTAATAATTTTTGCCTAGTAATACTGACAAATTTCTTTCGATGCCTGTTTAGATTTAAATGATGAATCAAATAGTTTTTTGTTGGCTATTAATTTTTGATAATGATGAAGTTTGGAATTTGCTACGTTGTATTTAAAACATTTTAAAACTATTTTTAAATCAAATTAGTTACAGCTAAATTATTTCTATATATAAACAACTGAATTCGAAAGTGTTTCAATATTTAAAAAAATTTAAAATGTTTACATAATATACTCCGTTCGTATTCCACACAACAAAATAATAGCTTACTATCAAAGTTTTCACAGAAACTTACCGATAGGCTATATTAAAACGAACTAACCAGGGCGGCTAGCTTAGTAAATTTACCAGGTACCGCTTGAAGAATACGGCTAAAGAATGCCTCCAACAGAGAATTGTTGCTCCCTTGAAAATTTAAAACATTAAAACATTATTAATAGAAACACTAAATTAAAAATTAACTGAAATTTCAGTTTATTTTTAAGAAAACTATGCGAGATAGCATTCAAAATTACATTAAAACCGTTTTTAAACTTGATTTCACATTTATATACACATCTTATTCAGTAAATATTTTTAAAATAATTACTAAAGAAGCACTTAGTATTAGAACGTATTTTAAAAAATGTAACATCCTATCCCAAGACATTGTATCTCATAAATAAATTTAAATATTTACTCCAACGGAAAGTAAAACTACAGTACTTCACAATTTAATTATTTACCTTTTTAACATTATATATTCTACTGTAAAGAAAACTTAAAGAAAAATGACAAAATATATTAAAAAAAATTACTAATTTGCCGGTGATAAAAATTTTAATATTTTAAATGTCTGTTGCTAAGCAATTTAAAAATTACTTTTAATTTATCTAGCACTATATCTGACATAGTAGAAAATTACCTTGACAAATAAAATATTTTTTGAAATAGTTCAGTATCTTTACAAATGATAAACCTCATTCAATGTTGCTTTCATTTATTAATTAAAAAAAAGAAGCTTAAAAACTGAAAATTCGATACTTGTAATGAGAATGGAATGATTTTGTTCACTGGAAAACTAAACTCAAACCGATATAATAATTCACAAAAACATTTTACGCCAAATTTTAATTACAATATCAATAATAATAGTTAACTCCAAAAAATTAATTTTCTTTAACCTCAAATTTCATTTAACCTATTGTCAAATAAAGCGACTGTTAATTAATTTTTCTTTGTATATAGTCTACAAAAAAATTTAACATTTAATTCTGAAATTTTTTCTTTTGCTGTTAAGAACTACAACAAAAAAAATTGTTTTTGTATCAGATCTTGTTGAATGGGCACGACATTATGAACTTAAAAAAATTCACAAGAGAAGGAATTAAAACCAAAAATCATAAAACTATTTTCCTCTGAACTGAAAATTTCACAATCAAAATAGTCACATTATTATATTTATTTGTTTTTAAAAACCCACTATGAAAAATCCTTGAAAATGTTGACCATATTATGTATGATATAGTGAACGCATATCATTAGCTCTTGAACAGCTGACGTTCCTTCATCAAGATCAACTTAATACATTTCAAAAGTGTGTGATTTTGTAAATTGTTTAAGATTTAATTTAAAACATATTTTCATTTTACTTTTCACATGACAAAATAAAGTATATAAAACTACCTTGACAACATTCGTCGAAAAAATATTTGAAGGTAAACGAGGACAAAATTGACTATGTGAGTATATTACCACCTCACCAATTCAATTTATATGCAAACGCGAACTAGTATGACAGCGTTATAGGTTATGTTATGTTTACATTATGGATGGTTTGAGAGGATGATGCACTCACCCTTAATGCTGTTGACTTAATGTCAAGTCAATACAATTAAGTTAATGACATGATAAGGTATTTAAGATTAAGATTAAGGGTTAAGAGGTTGTGTGTTGTGCTGGACTATTATGCTGTGATAGTTAATAAGAAACAAAATGCCAGAAACACAAACAACTTGATACATATTCAGAGAGAGCTAAGTTTCTTAAACTACAGAATATTAAGTAGAAATACTTTACAACAATCTTATCTGATAAAATTGTACAAACAATTTTGTACAAATAAATAAACTGACAGGATTTCTCGAAAGATCAACTTTAAAAAACGTTTATAGTAAACGAAGACTAACACGGAGTTAACAAATTTAAATGCATAATAAGGCCCTGATTAATCGTTTATGCGTAAAGAAATTCACGAAGATTCATAAAAATATTTATGTCTTTAGACATAAATACGATATACTATTGTGTGGCAGCGAAACTTAGGCTCTAACTGGTAGAAGGAAACAAAAATTAGAAGCTGCCGAAATGCTTTTTCTACAAGGGTCCAGGGTTGTGTAACGGAAGACAAGATTTGAAATTGCGATATAAGGTAAGAGATACGTGGTGGAAACGAGTGAATCATTTATTATAGCAATGAATCGATTTTCCGTTTTCAAAGAATGAACGGAGATAGTATTCCAAAACTTGAACTAGGATACAGGCTTGAGAGAAGCCCTCCACAATGCTCGGAGTAATTTATTGTGATTCGACTTTAAAATATTTTGGTGTAACAGACAAATGACTCATTTGATTATTCAGTCTTACCTAAAACTTTTCAGAGCTTTTTATCTCTTTAATAATTCCGGATACTGAAATGGTTATTTCAATAAGTGTCTTTTGAATCGTCACTGGGTCCTGGTAATTGGAAATACTGAAGAAGAAACTAAATACAAGCTAAAATCTTCCTTTAACACCCGAAAATGAAGTGAATAGTAATTGTTTTATAACTCCTGAAACATTAAAACTTTAAGACAATTCAAATAGTAATGATACATATGTACTAGGTAAAACAATTAGTACGGTGGTAAAGAATCTTATGAAACGAGAAAAGTAAAATTCTAGTCTTCGAACTATGGATTAATCGGCGTTTGATAAGAATATTGTTGACAGAGAAAATGATGAACTAGGATGTCTTACATCAGATAATTAAAAAAAAGTACAATTTAGTGCGCTTGGCTATACAGAAAAAAGTAGAAGGACAGAGAGGCTAAAGGAGACGAGGAACACCCTAATTAAAATCCTGTGTTATTGGTATATTTGTTCCATTATAAAATTGTCTACAGCAGAAATGTCATAAGTAAGAATTATTTTGGTCGTCTCCAATAAGAGAAGGCACCCAAAGATGTACAGGAATTCAGAGTCAAGTAATTTTTTACGTCCGACTGCATTGAAGGAGGTATACCAGACCTCACCGGGAACCGAACCCGATTTAATTGTTTGACAGAATACAATACAAATACACATCTTTTAAAAAGTAATCTGAAAAATTTAAAAGTATATTACCTTAATGGAAATTGTATTTAGATTTCAAAAAGTTTCAATAATTTTCTACCTGTTATTAAATAAAAAGAGATAATACTCGGTACAAAGTTACATCTTGAACGCTTCAAAACAAAAGTAATGTAAAAAAATACCTCAGAAGTTGAAAGGTATTTGCAAAAGTCAAAAAGAAATCATTAAATAAATAAAATATGTTTCAGTAATTTAAAATAAAAAGAAATGAAATCCTCTTTATATGTAAAGATACACCTGTTTGAGAAACAGTAAGAGCTTTAGTACAAGGACTTCTAGATTTAACATAATGTCAGTTTAATTCGCTATATCTCTTACACGTTAGGGACGAAGCGAAAGAGATGCACAATGAAACTACTTCGACATTTCTATCGAACGGATTTACAAGTGATGTAAATGCAACTCCTCTCTCCAACTAAAAGTACATCCTCTGTTAGTTCATAAATATGTAAATTTTACTATTTTGACATTACTGTGTACTGAGTGCATTTATTAGCACTGTTTTTACGTACTGGTTCGAGCAAAGTATTATGATTATTGAATTAGAGTAATGCATTATTTTATTTAAAAACGTACATCGATTTTACATGAACATTAACTACAAATTTTGCCCAATATCAATCAACAATAATTGACTAATTATTGGACGAAATAAAGTGGTGTTCGGAATATGTTGTAGTATGTATTATAATGTATTCACCTGTACTAAAAGCTACATCTGTGAGGTATTTAGGTCTACACTTTGGCAAGCGATTAACTTGGAACTCTCATGGTTGTGCTAAACCCTCAATGATAGATCGGATTCAGAGGTTTCAATCGAAGACCTTACGGATATTAGTGAACGCACCTTCTTAAGTTTCTCACGCTACCTTATATAACGACCCCAGCATCCTTCTAGTAACCGACGTTTTCATTCAACTTTATCGAAACTTCCACAACAGACTTTTCGCTCATCCAAACAAACTGATACGTCAGCTCTCCTCCTGTCATCTACCAAACAACGTTCAAAGACGATTACGGAGGAAGTGGAGTATCCTCCTGTTTTAAAACCGGTTTATTTTATTAATGAATTATCTAATTAATTAATCGATGACCTAGTAAGAAGTAACTAATAACATGTCGGAGAACTGTCAGTGGATGGTGCTCTCCACGCACGTCATGCATGGAGAGCACGTCACTCATGTCATTTCATTCATTCTCCACCCACCATCATATTCACTGGTTGTTTATCTTGCAACAGTTGCGAATTTCATAAATAAAGTTAATAAAAAAGCAGGTGACATGTTAATAAAATGACCGTAACTTACTGAGAAAAGCGGCCTGTAGTATCAAAAATCGGATATCGAGTAGAGGTCAGAGCTCTACACCTTGAATGGTTAAGGATCTAGGCAACATTTCCCGGTTTTACAAATGGATTTCCTAATTTTACTGCATTACACGTTGTGGTGAATTCCTTACTTATCGGGAACTTACATCTTTAAAACAAACAAACAAATGGGATTAACTAATTATTTATTTCATAGAAGTAAGATTCCTAATGCGAATCCTTTACTTTCCTATTCATTAGCCAACGAACAAACATGTTAAATTTCAGGAAGAACTTCACGTAGACTAGAAGAATTAATGAAGAGACAGAGAGTAAATAATTTACATCAGTATAAATAAATTCCAAAGTCCTCAATGGCTTTATTCATTTGCTTGCTAATAACTGATTCTCTGACTCAGTGATCAATTAAGAGAGCTCAAATTCATCAAATTTGTTTTTAAGGGCTGAATAGAAAAACAAAAGCAGTAAAGAAAAAGTAAAGAAATTAATAGGATACTGTATCTATAATTTCCTGAAGAGAAACATCTAGTAATTGGTTTACTGGCATTTGTCCCGCCACCTCCCCCCAATTGGTCGCCCGAAAGCATAGACCCGGAGGCCGTTTCGCAGAACTCTTATATAACTTGGGGAGTGTGCATGAACTCGCTCTCAAGTCCAGAGAGCCTCTTGGCGCACAAGGCGCCCATCATCAGAAATTAACTAGAAGATGATCCGAACAGTCAAAAGAATGAACGGTCAGAAAAATAGAAATATCGACTAAAGATATAAATCCTAGTTAGGACTATTGTCGCCAATTTACGTCGTACCAGGAAGAGTTTGTCACCATTATATGTTTCCGGCAAAGAAAAAATAAATTTTGTGACTCGGTGCCTTATGTTTCAGACCTGGGTCACCCCTTTAGCTACCTCGTCTAGAAACTCCCACAACCGGAGAGCTATGCACCTCTCGATACAAGCTCTCACGCACCGTGAGGGGCCAATTTCCCCCTTGGCTTTGACGATCCAGCGTCAGTCGCTGCCTGGTCCCCCCAAGAGCGGGGTCGTACAGCAACAGCAGATGGTCTCGTGACTGGACCTGCCCGCAGAGATACGAATCATCATCTAGCAGGCGAAATCTTTAGTGATAACTTCGGAAAGTAAATGATTCGAATTTTTATCATTTACTCGAGAGCAATACAATACTCGCGTTACTTTCATAACTTATTAAAGAGCTTTAGTTCTGAAAATCGGTATGTGGATTTAGCAAGTGAAACTTAAAAATGTACTGTAAAGTAAAATCGGGATATCTGGAAAAAAAAAATGAATCAGTTTATTTTATACAGCCTTCAGAGGCTAGCAATAACTCTGCGAGCAACGTGCGCGCAATTCCTAGTAAACGAAATGTAATTAAAGAAACTTGAAAACTATAAAGGTGTAATCAAATCTAAGGAATGAATAGCAAAGTACTAATATTATTTACGCAGTAAAATTCATTGGAATGGAGGTGAAGAAAAAAAGAAGAACTGCTTTTTACGAACGCAGATCGATTGTCGTAATATTTTACGAAGGTATCATGAAATTTCTTAATTTTTCACCTAACAAAAAGTCTTTATAACAAACAAAACCAATTACTTATTAATGTAAAACCAAATTTGACTTCATGTAATATTTAAAAAGAATAATAAGATTATTTAGTTAAACAACTAAAAACAAAAGAACTAAAGATTAAAAAGAAGATACAAGATACAAAATACAAACTACCTACCTATTCCGTAAAATTTGCAAACAAGCCAACTTTTTTTATACAACAGAAAAAGCTCATAAATCTTGAAACTCATCCAAAATAAACTTTCATATTTTATGAAAAACTTAGAAAAAGTAAACGAAAAATACAAAATAACCCAAACTTCAACGATCTTTTTTTGAAGTAGATATTATTGAGTCGTAATTTTTGAAGTAAATAATAAGATATTTCTTGTTCAATATTAAAAATGTACAAAAAACTAGAACCTGATTTATACAGACTAAAAATAGAAAAATATTTAATAAACTACAGAATTGTATCGAATTCAGCCGGAGGATACAAATGACAAATTTATTTAGCAGTAAAAACGATTTAAAAAGCCATACATATATTTAAACATTTCTTTGTTTAAGATAACATTCACAATAAAGTGATTAGCAACTACAATTACATAAAATTAAAGAATTTGTAATTAACTTGTATAACTTTGTTTCTAAGATACAAAAACACGTTATGTATTTTTTTAAATTTAAATAAAATTTTAAAACACCCTTTAGTCAATATTTTAAAATAAATTTACAGTTTTAATTTATTAATACAAATTTTAATTTAATTTACAGTTTTAAATTTTCTAATAATAAACTTGTGATCATAACCATCCTCTACACAGCAGGGGTTTACTTCAAAAAAACCTTCAACAACTTTTAAAAACTTCTACTATGTCTGTATACATCCAAACAAATCGATTTATTATAAGAGAAATATAAGCTAAATAAATTTAAAGAAGATTTTTCTAAAAAGAAAACAATTTTTGAAAACTCGAATGTTTTCTATTAATTACTATACTGCCACTATCATAGCGATGAGAGTGGACAAGGTAATGATGTCATAGACGAAGAAGCTGGCAGATGGTATTGCGTTGCCCATCCGTCATCATACATCACTCATTATTTTTGTTTCACTCGCTCTTTCCCAGTACATCCTATCAACTCCTATTGCTTATTTCCTCTTTCCATTCCATTTCGAGTGTTTCTATTTCCGGTCTATTAACCGCTATCAAAATAAATACTTTTCTATCAAATTTACAAGAGTAAAAACGTCATCTAAAATACTAGACTTGGTTCATAAACCATCGTTTATCACACCACTAAGTGATTTGGACACACACAAAATTCAGCTTTTTACATTTTTTCACTTCCACTCGTCTGTATCCAGGTAGAAACTTAGATGTACTACTAATAATTTCATTATTCGGTCATTAAGTTATTACTTTTGATGTAAGTGCAACTGGTTAATACCACAAGGTTCCCGTGTACGATTTCCGATCAAAGTCAGAAACTTTTCATCATTAGTTTCATCTAAGCAGGACAATAGTGAGATAGGACTCTGAAAAGGACTAAGGTTGTTGATTTAATGTATTTAAAAAAAAGATTTAAGTTAAAAAACTGTAAGATATAAGTTATAAATAAAATTTAAGGAAGACATAATTGTAAGTTACTAAGATTTCTGATCGAGGTAAGGAATTTTTCATCATTTAAATTCATTTAAGCAGAATAATGATAAGGTACGACACTGAAAAGAACTAAGCTTGTTGGTTAATTTTATTAAAAAAAATCTAAGTTCAAAACTAAGATGTATACTAAGTTATAAATACAATATATGGAAGTAAATGTAAGTTACTAAGAATGCAGTTGAAAATATATTGTACGTATAATTAAGTTTTAAGTCGGATACATTTGTTACTAAAATACAGTTTAAGTATAAATAAGATGGATTTTTCCATTTTACCACTTCTGAGGGGAACAGCACTCATTAGTAGGACTCTCATATTTAAATGCCATGACATTGATAAAATTGGTGTTTAAAATTTACAGATGAAATATGTTACGTAATTTTTTTCATATGTTCACTAGGAAAAAATCTGATATCATTGGTTTGAGTAAGGATTTATAAAGAAGTACTTTCAGAAAAGGAGGTGATATTTATCTTCAGGAAAGAAGACTTAAAAGAAAAGCTTTGCGCTTCATGGTGATATGTTCGTTAGTAGTGCAATCTACAGAAAAATGGAAAGTAATATCAAAGAAAACGATAATTAGACAATTTAAACTTGTTTAACAAAGTACTCACGAGAAAACTTTAAACCATGAAATTCTGAACACCATCATAAATCAGAGATAATTACTACAACATTGAAAAATATTTGAAGTGGAAACAAAAGAGAATTAATAATTATCGGCTACGACACCTGATCCCTTAGTTTTGGGTGGTTACTTTCTTTTTAGTACCAAAAGCAATATATAATTATTTTATTTTACGGCCACCTGAGAATAATTATAAATTTTAATAATAGTAATATAAGTAGGGGCCTATTCCTATTATTACAACCACTGATATTTTTTGTTGCATTACCGCATATCATTTATGCATATTTATGCATATTTATTAATGTCAACCACTGATATTTTTTGTTGCATTACCGCATAGAATGAAGTTTAAATCTTTATGGGATTCTTCTTCGATAAAATGAAGAGCTAATCTCAACAAAATTTAGATGCCAATATATAAACTTAAATTATTTTGTATTTATTGGGTGATGATGCCTACATAAGCCTAGACTTATGTGCAGATGAAAAAACGCCATTCCTAACCGGAAATCAAATCTGGGATCAATTTTCAAGAACGAAGAAAATTTTTTAACTCCTCAGAGTGCTCTTCTTTCTTATTCCCATATTTGGTACGAAATCCACTGAGTTAACAAGAAATTTAATTAACGTGCAAGTGAATTTAATCAATGTTGTTTAGGTCAACAGACGAAAGGCTGGTTTGAACCTCTAGAGGTTTTACTAAGCAAAAACGAGGAGTGAGGTGGCTTACAATTGTCTTCCTCACTTACTTGAAAGAGTCTCCTTATAAGCATGCCACGCCCCCAAAAAAGCACCCAGTTTCCACCCTCCAAATGACACTTTCACTTCATTCACCACAGGGTCTGGCTGTAGACTTTAGTGAAATTCATTACTTCTCAGAATAACACTGACTAGTGTCTTTTACACCTATACCTCTTCTGTTCTTAAATAGTTCAGTCATATAATTGGCTGACTATGTGATAAGAAACAGAACTATTTTTTGTATCCTTAGAACCAAAATTTAGTCAATATAAAATTAAAATAGGTTAGACCTAGTATTTCAACAAAACTAAATGAGTTTATCTACTTAAAATAAATTGAAATCATGTCAAAATAATCGTTCAAGTACCTGAAACAAAATATACAAATATTTCAATTTAATGTTGCACACTATTTTTTTATGATTAAAAATTAATTAAATGTTTGTAAATAAGGATTTACTAGGACAGCTTTTGGAGAACTGGAGAATTCCGGAAGGGTAACTAAATCAAATGTCAAATGGAAGGGCCTTTCGGAGCGAAAACCCTACATACCGTCAAACAAGAGACCAAGAGGTTAATTAGATTTGGCGGGTGACCTAGAAGTCAACAACATTTAGAAACGTTTTGAATTACCTAGATTCACACAAGAATAGGTTCAAACAGACTAAAGGAAAAACAAACCAAATGCAAACCAAGATCAACAAACAGCAATCAATAGAAAGACAGATTTCAGACGAAGAAAGAAAATTAGATTCGAGAGAATGAAGTACGGAGCTGACAGGAAACTGAAGAACCCCACCTACAACTTGACTAAAGTGGTCCAATGGAGTGCAATTGAAAAAATAACGTTTGCTCAACTTTTCAAATACGATAAAAATTTGTCAATAGGTATAGAATATCAGACACACAAATACATTATCATACTTGTAAACGCACGCACAGATTATGATCATGTCAAATCAATCTTACGAAATTCAACAGGCATTTGGAACAGATTTTACATCGAAATTTAGAAATACAATTTTAGGTCAATAATATAAATTTCTCTATCCTACGAACACAGACTGAAATAGTAAAACGAAAATACTGTTCTTATAAATATTTTAGTACTTTAAACACAGGATGTTTAAATAAACTAACAAAACATACACAAGCACACTAAAAGTAAAAAGAGAGGAAGATAACGTGTAAAAGAAAAGAAAGAGACGGAAGAAACAAAAAGGGGATGAAATGTTTTCGATAATGTGAACCGAGGTAAAGGAAAATACAAAATGAAACAATAAGGTTCATAAAATATGTTAATGCTAAGCACCGAAGACTAAGCTAATGTCTTTTAACTCGATTAAAAGGACAAGGATATTCAACGGAATTAAATCTGCTGAAGACTTCCTCATAATCTCTTTTAGTTCTTGATAACTATTTTAAAAACAAAACAATGTTCTAAGGACCTACATTTCTGGCCGATTTACAATTTAAACAACTACACAGAATTACCAGTTGTACATCTGCTAATTGTAAATTTCTGTGTAAATGTAGCAGAGAAATGTAGGAAGATAATTTTGTCAATCTAAATAACACTTACGAATATACATTTTACAGCTCACGAAATAGATGTAAGAACCAATTTTCAGATTAAAGTCTTTATTAAATCTTAAAGTACTAGAATTTTACAATGTATATAAGATATAATTATTACATATTTATTATTATAGTTTATAAATTATTATAATTGGTAGGGCTAAAATAAATAGTTCTGTTTGTTATCGCATGGTCATCCAATTAAATGACTGAATCATTTAAGAACAGAAGAAGTAGAGGTGTAAAAGACACTAATCAGAGTCAGCTCCTCTGAGAGTAATGAATTTCATTATACAGCCAAACCCTGTAGTGAATGAAGTGAAGGTGTCATTTGAAGAGTGGAAAGTAGATGCTTTTCATAGATAGTTTATAATCTTTATTCTTCAACATCCTCCTTTCTTTTTGCCTTTTATTGAACATTTTAACACAATTTTAATTAAACGTACTATCATTTTGTGTCTTAGTTAATTAGCTTTCATACTTCGAATAGTTCAGTCAAGTTTTTCTCATCTTCAACTCTTCATCAGAGTTCTACAGTCCTTACATTGTGCCGTCTACTTAATTTTCTTTAAGGGGAGATTGCACGATGGTTTTAACTCAAAATTTCGATTTGTGGTTTTTTATGTTTTTTAATAGGTTAGGCCTAGATCGACCAGAAAAACATTAAATTGCGTCAAAACAAAATTTTTTTATGAAAAAATGAAGTTTTTATCAGGGTTAGACAGAAAAATTATCATGTACGAAGTACGAATATTTTTCACAATTTTATACTGCTCGTTTTAGTGCAAAGAGAATTTTAGTTTTTAAAATATCTCCATTACGGTTTTTAATATTCTCAGCTGTTGGTTCAGCTTTCTAAACAACTGTTGATCGGAAATTTACTTGTTTATGTACATATTGTTTTTTGTGTCTTCTTGTTTCTTACATTTTCCCGTAAATTTAGATTTTTAACATTAAGGTACATTTTTCTCGGAAAACAATAAACCTACCAAGCTGAAATTTTTACCAGTTAATTATCTTGTATAGCCACATATACCGACATTTTTATGACTTCCTCAGGTGCTCCAAAAGTTAGTAATACGCAAAACACGTAGAAAACAATTAGTAAAAAGTTTATGTTATCGTAATTTTAAAATGATATGGTCCAAAGATTAAATTCAAAAAATGTCAGTAGCTCGAGAAGAAACCCGACACCTATAGTGTGTAAAGTTTCATTTCTCTATATTTTACCAATCCTATGAAAAATGTACCTAAAAATAAAAAAAATAACATTGGCGAGGTACAAAGTACAGACTCCCCTGTCTTCATAACAATATTTCAAAAACCACTAACTTTAAACCTTCTTTTTTCCCTATTGTTTATTTTTTTGTATCCGCGTAACAGTACACTATACGAATAATATTTTACTAAAAATTTCCTTGGGTTTAAAAATCCTTACTGATATACTGTTTAGTTTTTCTTCTTAATAAAAGCTTCGTTTGCCATTAAGATTCTCGTTTTATTTTGGTTTCACTTCGGCGATCTTCAGTCAGCTCAGTCTTACTTCCAAAGTATCTGTATTGCTTTACAAATGAAATTTTACCTCCTCCAGTAGATATTCATTAAGTTACGTTTTTTATCACTTATATAGATATTAAAACTTATAATAATCGCGTTAAGAGTGAGACAATCCGGCATGATTTACGTAGATCGGAATCTGTGAAGCAGAGGATCGGTATACGCTACTGGCCTTACAATACCGTCCGCAAGAAGTACGGTCGTTGGGTAGACCACGAAGAAGATGAATAGAAGCTGGAACAGGCAATTTGTCCTATCCGTAAATGAGGAAGAAGAAGTAGAAGAAGGAAAATTATAATAGAGTTCCATGGAACCAATAATAATAATAACTTTAAGCATTACTCCGAATTACTTCCTTCCACGTACACATCTTTCATAGTTGTTTTACTACAGGCCAATATCTTCTAATGAAGACCTCAAAGGTTTCTTGTGTTTAAAGAATTTTATAAAAGATTTATATCATTTATCGTCTTTGTTTTCCAGCAAACAGAGAAGATGAAATCTGTGTAACATGTATTTTAATCCCTAATGTGTGTACGTTGCAATCTGTTCAATTCAGAACAATAAGCAACCCCATGACCCAATGAGATGAGGGTGATATGTATGACGTGTAAATGAGGTGTAGTTTTGTACGGACTAAGGCCTACCATTCCTGAGAGAGTATGGTTAATTAAACCCCAACCATCAAAGTACACCGGTAACCACTGTCTAGTATTTAAATCAGTATAAAAGTAACTACCTTTACTAGGATTTGAACCAGAACCTTCGTCTCCGAAAATCAGCTGTTAAACAGCTGATTTTGGCGACGCTTTACCTCTAGACCAACCCGGTGGTTACATGTATTAATTTTAAAAATGTTATTGAAGCCTGTAATAATAAAATTTATATTTGAGAACTTGTTTATTATTGAAAACTATTTGTTCATGGTAATAAAATTTTACTTTTAAAACTTTTATTTTCTTAACTGAAATCTACGTTATGGTTTTTTTGTCAAAGGACTAGAGTTTCTAAAAACATACGCCAATACAAACCAATTAGCGAAGCTTATAAACGACAGAATATGAAATAAATCAGAAAAATTTTACCAATATTACTGAAGTTATTACTGGGAAAATGGCACAGCTGAGAGTAGGCCTATTTCACGTTCGTGTATATTACGAACAGTAGCTAATAGAAAGAAAATATATCACGAAAGAAACTTGTCAAAATTACAGTAAGTTCTTTCGTAATAAGTAGTACTATATATGTAAAAGTATTTCGTTTATTCCTTTTTGTAAAGAAACCAAAATTCTTGAGGCGAAATTTTCTTCGTTTTTTCTTTAAGGTTTTCTTATTCGTCGTCAAGTTGAGTTTAATAACACAGTTTATTATTCAGTACGCATTCAGGAAGGTAAGCACGAACAACCTTCCAATAGGGTAAAAGTAGGGACGGTAGGGTTTAACATTTATCCAATTTCACTTTACAGATTTTCAACATAAAGGTAAGCTATACAAGATTATCTTTAGGATAACATGACAAAGGCCACGAGCAGTTTGAGTTAAATGACTTTATTACTTTGTAAGAACGGTCTTTAATTAATTAATTATTAGTGAAGTCTTATTATTCACAGTTAAGTTGTTTAAACGAACTTAATCGGAAGAGAAGATAGTTAAATTTAATTGCAGTTCACTACCATAAGAAGCGGGAGAAGGGTTTCGAAAGATTCTTGTGTATGTTATAGGAATAAACTGAGTACTTTTATAACTTTCTTAAGGCATTTAAACGTTAAGCTGCTCCCTCGCATTCTTCATAAGCTTTTAAGAATTCATCCCTTCCTTTTTTTCTCAAACAGGGTGATAGAAAAGTTATTAACCTTATAAAATAATAGAATATTTATCATCTCTCAGTTGAGAACGAACGTTAACCTTTCAACACGTTTTCCGTATTATTACGCCAGTAAAAGTTAGTTTAAAGACGTTTTCCCGTAATAGTACGCTTCGTGTACTGCAATCAGATGATCTCTATGACTAGCTTACGTTTTAGCCTAACAGGTAGAGTACGTCATCTTACGTACACACATGCCAGTATAGTAAAACACAGTATGTCACGATGACGATCAATGTCATCGTCATCTTTCTTGCCTAAAAAGGATTAAAATGTGTTTTGAGTTGTCACAAAGTAATAAAAGATGGACTTTTATGAGAAAAGAGAGTTTGGACCCAGCATAGATTAAAAACATAAATGTTTCTGCAACGTTTGCTCAACTTTAAAGATAAATTTCTGCGGTGGATCCGCGAGAATATAGAATATACAGTAGGAAAACAAAAATTGTTTATCCGTCTTTTTTAGTTGTGCAATTTGCACCATTAATGTTCCCACAAACACTCATTTTCGCCGTACAAAATCAACAGGTTTCAGTGTTTTAAATTCTAACCATTTCATTATTTAAATTGGCTCGGTAACAATATAACGCTGAAAAGAACGAAATAACACAAAAAAAGATCTAGTACATAACTAGAAAACCACTAATGAAAATGAATAAATTACAAAAATAATTAACAGATTTCAATTTTGTTTAAAAGTGAAAACACAACAGGAGCTCCCCTAAGCAAAGTAAATGGTAAAGTAAATTTGGCGTAATAGTGGGAAATCTGTTTAGTTTTATTAGGCGAGTGGTAGAGTTATTTTGTCACCGCATCGACTTGCCTTACTTTACCAATTTTGAACCTTTGATTATCCCTACCGTTTACACTAAGATCGCACATGGTAGAGTACTAGAAGTTTACTACCTTATTATTCTACCGATAACTATACCAATGTAAACGAAGCCTATAAATTGCGACTTGTACTCTACTAATACCTAATTTTAAATATATTTTGACCGCCTCCGTGGTGTAGTGACTACAAACTTAGTCTATAAAGCGAATGATCCCGGGTTCGATTACCGGCTAGGGTCTGAAAATTTTAACACGTTAAAACCCACCAAAACAGTATTTAACCCACAGTAGTCGCTAAAGACCAAGCTGTCGATGTGACTAAAATTTAAAAAAAAACATCTTTTGCTGGCGCTATCTGTCGTTCATTTAGCATTTACGATGGTTTGTTTACATTTATAATTTTGCAAATGGTTTATAAAAACACCATTTTTAGTAAGTTTTTCTCGAATAATATTATTTGATGGTGTAATTTTATGGAACATAACGTTTTAAACCACGATATTTCAATAAACCTATAAAGCAATTTGATATTTGATGATGCGATATACATTTGTTTATTCGTTCATACACAACAGACGCACTTAAATGTCAGCTCTTCCAAGCGATAAATAAATTTTGTTTAGAATTACTAAACAAAATGTAGAGTATCAACATTTCGGCACTAATTCATACACGTGCTATAAAAAGTATCAGCTAGTTCAAACATGCAGATTCCCCTACGGTAGATTAAATAAATATTAAATATGAGCAAAAGCGTTAAATATTACAAAATAAAAACACATAAACAGATTTAAAAGAAAACACGACTGGGAATAATTAACGACACCACAATTTTTGTAATATTTTTCTTATCGCCTTAGTAACGTCAAAAAATATTACTACTGTGTTTACTTTTCATGTCATTGGTTGAATATAAAACTTAATCTTTTGGTTAATTAATATTTTAATAAGCTTCAACTCTAGGAACTTGCCAGATCAGAAAAAATTGTTTCAACCACTTAGAAGCTAACAGTGTGCAACAGGATTCTACGTCTTCATTTTTTCAGATTTTAATCTATCTAAGTGGCCGAAGTCTGAAAATTCAAATCGACCAGACAAAAGAAAAAAAATAAAAACAAAATGTTCGTGCAATCAGAGCCTTCAATTTGTTTCTCTTTTTCCAGAAGTTGTATCAAAGGGATTGGTTTATTAACGACTACTATTGGGTATGGTTAGGAATCTAGAGAATTTTAACTTTTAGTAATTTCCAGCGTTTAAAAATTTAGGAATAGAACTCAGAATTTTCCGCTTTGCATTGCAGTGGGCCAGCTCCTAACCAACAACGGAAACGGCCGTTAATGTACGTTATAGTTCAGACATTAAATTTTGATTACGTTGAAATTTAAACTCCAATCTAAAAGGCATTTGGGGAGTTGATACGATAAAGAACATTTTTCTAGAGGTTCAGCAGAAAGATTAGCACTACCCTAGAAAGTTTCTCAACTTTACTTGCAACCTTTTTAAGAAATGGATTCATAGTATTTTAACACGCAATGTGTGGTTTATCGCAGCAACACCTTTGTAAAGTAACATTATATTACAGTCTTAAGCTGTAATCGTGTTTCAGTGTACGTTTATTAGTTTAGAGCTTCACTCGTTGTAAATAATTTATAAGCGATAAAATTTTGGTCTCACGTTAATGATTTAATACAGCGTCGATTTATGGTCAATGGAATTTATAATTATAAAATTGTTGAAAGACTGAAGTAATGCAAAATACTTTTCTATCATCCTATAATTTTACTAATACTATTGCTTTACGGGTGGTGGTATACTAATACTACTAAAAAGTCAGACTAAGTTTCCTTAAAGACAACTTTCAACTAAGCGAGTGATATGAAATCATTCGACCTCCTGTATAGACACAGCAGTGACGTCACAGAAGTAACTACAACAAAATATTAATGCCAACTTTTACAGTGTCCACAAGTACACCCTTCTTTCCGTCTCTTCGCGCTTTATATTTTTGCTACTGACAAGAAATAAAGTTTAAAACAAATTTTAAAGAATAACTATGACTTACATACGCTTCAATGCACTTTAAAAATACATTACAAATTTATTTATGTGAGATATTTTTGAGTTTGATAGTTCTAGAACTAGGTAACGAGTGAGAATTTATTCACACATAGTCAAAATGTAAAAATATAACAAATTATAAATTATTCGCACTAAAAACAGTAATTTATTTCTAAAATATTTTAATATATTTTTACTTTAGTTAATTTAAAAAACTTATAAAATTTTAAGAAACAAAAAGAAACAATGAAATAATAATGTGTGACTCACGGGAAGCCTGTTTTGGAATAATACAATTGATTTTGTATTTTTACAATCGTGTATGCCGTTTGAAAGCACGTTTTCCAGTAGTACCAAAAGCACGTTTCTATGTCTAATTTGTATTGTGAACAAGTCTATTTAGTATTTTCACGAGAATCCCAAAGGTTGCTAGCAACTAGGCATTACATAGAGAATACACTTGCTGATTTTCAGAAATCTACTTCTTTGAGAAAGTATAGAATCAACATTTAATACTTCAGAATAGTGTGTTTACCCGTTCAGCGCAAATGGTCACGATGTAAATGGTTTAGTTTACTTTTTTTGATCAACGGAGCAGACAAAGCAAATTTTGTTTATTAAGTTACCGAGAATTAGAGCATTAATGGTGAGTAGGTGATTCCTGTATAGTTACAACTTACAGAAGAGGTTAAGATCTCTGAAAAAACATTGTGTAACTTTACGAGTAATATTTGAACAAGCTGAGGATGTATAACACAACGAAAACGCTTATCGACAGGTTAGAATTTTTACTTATTCTCTAAAGTACTCTTGGTAGTTTTTAATATTCTACTTACAATAAATAAAATTAAAAAAATAAACATTTAAACGGTGGCAGTATGCTACAATGCAGTGCCAGAACTAGGAGATTTGTTAAGGGGGGGGGGCAAAGCTTAATTTTCCGCCCCTTCACCAATATTAAAAAATACGTAAGTTACTTTTCTTAAAATGCGGTGGTTGAAATGGATACCTTATTTGATTGGCAATACGTTCACTTTTCAAACTTTTTTTAACTAATTTCATTTTGGTTTTGTGAACCTCTTTTCCTATTTTGCCTCCCCCTGATATCTGCCGCCCGGAGCACATGCCTCTCCTAGTTCCAGCACTGCTATAATGTATGTATAAGATAACGTTACTGATGAATTATAATTCTGTTATGAATTTTCAGTTCGTTTCCAAGTTTACTTTGTACATTTTTTGCGTGAAATAACCTAACATTACTTTTACTTATCTCCTTATGCGGTAACGCTGGAAGACGAAGGGCTAGTTGGACCCGTTAGTAAGGCTAGACATTGAAGCGGACAATGATGCGTCACACACTCTAAAATGAAATTGATACCACTGATTTACAAAAATAAACAATGTTAACACATGTTAAAAATTGTATAAATTTACATACTGTTGTAATAATATCTATACACTGCATTAAATATTACAAAATAATTACACAATAAATTATTGAACAACAAAATAACAGTGAACGTACAAATAAGAGTGAATTTTCAATACAAAATAATATTAACTATAATATTTTATACACAAAACTAAGCCTGACACTAATTATTATTCAAGAGTAATTAATTTATTCGTCCGGCTTCGTGGAAATAACACGATAAAACGAAACAATATTGTTAATTATATAAATCTAATTAAACTGAAAATATTATTCCCTTAAACTCAGTTCTCCTAATAACAAACCGAGAGTATAAAATTTCATTTCAAAATGTTTGCTAATAAAATATTAACCTAGTTAATTACACACCATACACAATTTATTGAATTAATTAAATTTAAATCACACTTGGATAACTACAGTAGTCTCTAACAAGAATGTATAATATTTTAAGTATAATTTAAGACGTTTTAACATTAAAGAACAATATACTGAATTGGCCAAATGAGTTTACTCCACCTGTTTCACAGTAAAGCTGACATAAATTAAAATGTTCAACTTATTTCTTGATCAAGAATATTAAAGTTCTCGAAAAAATCTCAAAATATCAAAATTCCGCTCAAGCATTTTCAAACAAGTTCAGTAATTCGGTTATTACGTACTTGTTTTGTATGTAAGTATGTGAATACGAGGTGATATCAGAAACTATTAGACCGACTTTGAAGAAAATTAATATTCGTAATGATGTCACGAGTGTAATAGTCATCATCGTAAGAGAGAGGAGAGGTTACTTGGTGGGTAATGAAATTTGATCTGTTTGAATCATTTCTTTAAGATGTAACTAGCACATGGTTTCCCTGAATGAAAATTAATTTCCTATTTTTTTTTTTTATTATTGTAGTTGAGTTTGTATATTCATAGTACATAATATTTAGACACACGTTCGTACATGGTACAAATAAAATAGTGAGGTATGCGCGCGCACACGCAGAAAGAATATAGGACGTCTAAAACAATAAATGTTTATTTTCTGCTCAAACTGACTGGGTCACCAACAGCTAGTAAATACAGAAACATAAATGGATCAACAAACATATTTTTTCAGTGACAGTGAATACGAAGAAAACGGGAAAGGTTAGCAATAATTTAATTATCCGCTGCAATTAACTATTTGCTTTAAAGTAATACTTAGGTTAAATAAAAATCCCTTCATGAGACGACGTGTCTCATGGCTAGTGGCAATTTTTTTAAAGGCTTACCTTTGAACTATTCTGTATTTACCCTTTAAGAGAAATCGAATGGTACAATTTTTGTTTCCAAATTTTAACTTGGATTTCTTGACTTCCGGTTGTGGATTTCTGCCGGCCGAAACCAGAACTTCAAACGCAATAATTTCTCTATTAACTCTTAACATTTTTTTGTTTCCAAATTATAAGTTTGATTTCTTGACGTCCGGTAGAAACCGGAACTTCAAACCCAATTTAAGCCTACTTTTTTGTGTGGATTACGACTCCGAAAACTGTTTGTTGCTATCTCCTGTAGTTTCTGAATTTGATTTCTTGACATTCGGTTTTAGGCCACTTCCAGTCAAAACCGGAACTTCAAAATATTCAATTTAGGCCCAAAAAACTTTTGCCTAAATTATGAATCCGAAAACCGTTTCTTGAGATCTCTTGTAGTTCTGAGATCTGTGTATGACGGACGGACATAGGATAGTGATAGGTGGCAATTAAAAATGCCACTATTAATTGCATCAATGATTATTATCTAACAAGTACTAAAGAAGTAAGAGAATAACTACTAAAAAAATTATGAGTAAAATTATTTAAATAAAGCCGTAGTTTTTTTCTATTGTATTACCTGAAGTAGAATAGAGTACTTTTAATTTTACAACCAGGAAGTTTCATAAACAAAAAAATAAAAACGGGTAAGTCTAACCTGGATTTGACAAAGACTAGTATACACAAACCAACAGCAGTAAAAGTGTTGTAAATGAAGGGAAATACAGGAAGAAAACAGTGAATAAGAACAATGTTGCATTCTGCATTTCCCTGGTGGGTCGTAACACGTCACTAGAAGAAGAACACAAGTCAACCAAGTCAATAATACATGGATGGCTCAAAGGGAAAATCTATTGCCTCTCCCACCCACATACCGCAACACCCTTTATCTGTCTGTCAGTCAGTCACTCAGTCAAGTCAAACCAGTCGGTCTGTGCTTGTTTGTCTATGGAAAACAAACAAGAAAACTGATTGGTTGTTTGTTTATCAGTACCATGTAAAGTTTACACAGGCTATCAATATCGTAACTTCCAATTCCCTAAAATCCAGACTTTGCGAATGAAGAATCCATACGATGCAATATATCTCCGACATCGAGTATTCTAAGCGTATTCAAAAACTCACCTTTCGAGGTAAACGAACGCAAAGCTTTGTATGAATTTGTTATAAAACTTTCAAAATACACAAACTTTACCCGTGGTAGAACAAACAAATTTTTGTACAAGACAAATCCAATGCATTGTAACTCATTTAAGTAATTAGAACATTTTAATTACCTATTATTAAGAAATATACTAATGAAATACATGTGATAAGTTTGATTATTTAATTTAAAAATAGATTCTGTTCGCTACACCAACAAAATTACGTTAAAATAAATTTTAAATAATACCAAATAACAATCAGCAATTAGGCAAAGAGAGGTTGAAATTGAGCAATTATGACGAATGCGGTACACCAAAATTTATAATTTTTTCAGGTTTTAAGTTCAACTGTTTAGAACAACATTAATATTATTGGAAACAATGAAGAGTGACTGAATGACTGATGGAAATTGCCAGGCCTAACTGGGAATCTAACCTTGGCCAAGAAACCAGTTGTGGTTACACGTAACAAGTAGGCCCAACCAAAATGACCAAATGTTTACTCAGTTACAATACAATAGCTCACATGTTCAAGCTCTGGGATAAATTTCCTTTATTAAAATACCTCATTTACATTTCTTATTTCATGCCTTTATTGTTTTCTTATTAATTTTATTTGAAATTCACAATCAGTAAATTATCACAATTAAAAAAGAGAGTAGTAAATTGTCTATCTGTAATTTAAGTGTAGGTATTAAAATACCTACACTTAAATTACAGATAGACAAGTGGTTTTCAAAAAATTGTGTTAGTTATTTAATTTACGCACACACTTTCACGTGTTTTCAAAAAAAAATGTACAAACACTTGAAAAAGTATCCAAACGTTCTGAACATTTCATCCTGCCGGCTAATTAAACACAAATTTCAACTTAGGCTTCAAAATCAAAAATGTAGTTGGTGCAGAATTTAAATAAAAATTGTTTTAACTATCGACATTTGATAACAATTTAAAATGTTTGAACATTTCAAAGGTACTGCTGATTTGATATAAAATTATTATATTGTCTGAGAAGAAGGCCTACTACAGTGAAATCCATTAAACCCGAACAAGTTTTTGACGAATTAAAGTTTGAAAAAAGGAGAAACTTACTTTTATAATCATCTAAATAATCCCCGTTATAACCTTATTTTACACTCTGTAAAAGTTGTTGAAAAATGAATTAAGAAGTACAGTTTGCATACAAAGAACGTGTGCCTAAGTACTTACATCAACAAGGATTTAAATGGTAAAAACTAACCTCACTTGTAGCGCGCCCAACCAGCCTGGCTCCCTCCATATATGGTCTTACGCAGTAACGAGGGCTGGTTACTATTTATTGCATATTTTTTGGAAAATTCAAAAATCTCAACCCCAACAGACTACAGCCCCAATTAGTTTGGATTTGAGGGGTTTCACTTAACTGAGAATTCCTTTAATAAGAAAACGTTTCTTTAATACTGTGCTTTTCTTATCTAAGAATGTTTTAAGATTCCAGATCATAGATCATTGCAATGCATAATAAAAAAAATCAATTCACACTTGAGTCGAAAAAAAAGATTTAAAAAAAGACAGATGTTATACAGAGAAAGGCTAAAATTTCAATTTTTCGCAAGTACCTAAGAAATGTTGCAATTTACGACCTCCTATTCCTAGAGCGTGGGGTATAATACACGAGTATTCTAAAATAGTTTCATACTATAAAAAGATTTATTCGCACCAACGTATCAGTGTATTCTTTAATACATAACGATCAAGTACAGGTAGTTTACCAATACACAGACACATAAACAGAATACACGGTGTGCGACATCCTTTCTTCTGGATTACTGTAATTCAGAATGTCGGACTTTGGTGAGAAGAAGGGAAGGAATAACGGACGGCGCATGGGACCAAAGGAAGGCACTGTCATTAATTTCTGCCGGATGAGAACATGGACACAATGCTTAGGGGTGCATTTTCCTTAAGCCTTTCACATATCTCTAGTCGCCATTGTTCACCGCTCTCTGCACACAATAAAGTATTAAGTCTATATCTTGAACCTTTACTGGCTGACAAACTGACATTAAAAGGGGTTACCTTTGTATTAACATCTCAAGAAAAATAAAATATGTTTTTCTCATGTACATTTTTAATATATCTTACAAAGTTGTTGGTCAATAAAGTTGAATTTAGGCCGATACTTTTTTATACTGTAAAACGAATTCATGTTACAATAAACTATATTTTTTTAAGCTTTTATTTGTTATCGGGAACTGTACATTATTGACAACTACCTACCCAATTTGATCGCTACTTTTCTGTGTTACTTGACGTGAATTAGGCATGAGTTTGAACAGGGACCCCCAGTAAACTTTGTTCATGGATAGCTGTCAGCTGGTAACCATACAAAGTCGCTTGCCCAACCGGTGTTACTTAACAAATAATTGCGACTTACTACCAGCTGACTGACTGACTGAGCTGGCCCGAGGGCCACAATAAAGTATATCAATTAAATTAAAAATTAATTTTCTAGAATTGTTTAAAGAATATCGTTTACAAGCATTATCTGTACCATACAAGTATTGGACCAATTTACATTAGTTTTTATAAAAAGTTACAAGACATTTAATTTAAATTATTTTTTATTAAATATACGACAAAAAGTACTGTACGTACTGCCAACTATGTCTAAAATGTCATTCATTAATTTCAGAATTTATAACAAAAATTTACTTTCTCTCAAATGTATAAGCCTATTTTATGTAAATTACATTTAATTTACGAAACAATTTATCAATATTCTTCGCTAGGTCAAGTCTTCAAATGAATTCATACTGTAGTTCATCTAGTTTTCTTGTAATCAAGATCGACTGGTGTGTTTTTTTATATAAATAAAAATCATACTTAAACGTTTATAATTTTTCGTGGCGACAGTTTAAGTAAATAATGGTTGCGGTGGGTTACAAAACAGAATTCTTTATTCCGTAGCATATAGTAAAATTACAAAAGGAATTAGTTAAAATACAACACAAAGCAAAGAAGAGTCATTAAAAAACTACAAGACAATTTATGTCCCGCAATTAATTGTTAACTAATAATAGTTTAGAATAGTAGTCAGGTACAGAGTACCACCGTACAATATGTCACTATCCTTTACTATTTCCGTTTCCTTAGAAAGTTATATAACTCTGTAAAAAATCTTCCATGAAAAAATTCCAGATCATGAGAAGTCAAATTTGAGTTCTTCCGATTTGTAAACCAATGCAGTCAAGCCGCTCAATCATACCGCCACGGAGGTAGCCTAATTTATTTTTACATAAAATTAATTAATGACTTTCCCGATTAATTAATTATAGAATAATCATTTAATTCAAAAACGATAAATTATTATAATTTCGTTCAACAGTACCTACAATATTGAAACTAGATGTAAAACAAAGCTAAAGAATATTTAGTACCTAACTTTTATACTAACATATTAAATGAAACATTTTAATTTTTTAAAAGTAAATATGATAATTTTTGCGTCGAATCAGTATTAGATGCTAGATAAAAAATTTAAAGAATCAAACGAGAGAATAACTTACCACAAAAATTTCCAAAACAAATTTAACATCGGTTTTCTATTCGATTTTATTGATAATTTTTTTAATACTTTTTGAAGATAGACAAACAAATATTTCAAAAACCTAAAATGTTAGATTCCTAATAAAGAGATACAATTCTTTTAAGTTCAGGAAATATCAGAAATAATCGGTACCATTATTAAACGAAAGCAAGTTTAAATTTAAAAAAGAAAAGAATAGAAGCTACATGTAATTATATTCAACTGTTTTTTCCAAGGAAAAGTTTTAATTTAATTAAACAGCACCAGGACGCATTCACAGAAAAGGTTTATTAAAAACTTACTTTCATTAAAATGTGCAAAATACAGCACAGTTTAAAAACAAAGCTTCCGTTGGCGATACGCACACGCACACACAAACCCGTCGTTTATAAGTTACTACGACTTTGTTTGACTTAAAGGAATGCGTTAAAACTTGAGTTGACAATTTATTGTTATTTACTTTATAAAGCTAATGAAAATACCAACGCTATTCAGGTTAATAATTTTGCATATCTGGTCATTTTTCTACTGAAAAGCAAATACCACAATTTTTAAACAAAATCTGAGGAGTAGAATCCATTAAACTATTAGACTAGTATAACCGTAATTAAAACAAATACGTACTTTTAACTGAATTTAAATATCTTCTCATAACGTATTTCAAATAAATTTTGTTTTACGTCAAACTACACAGGTACTTCAAAAAATAAGAAATGGTCCGACTCCCAAACAATCAAGATCCTTTTAAAACAATTACGCCGCTTTATTAGAGCATTGTAAAAGAATTTAAAATAAAAACAAACGATTCTTCTAGTTTCGATTTCCGAAAAATCTTATTCAAACATTTTATTCACCGCAATCCGTTATCCTAGTTCTATACACAGCATTTCATAGAATCCACAATTTATTTCCTTAGCCATTTCTAGGATATCACTGCGCAATATTACAATATGTCTAAATTTGTTATTCATTAATTAGCAAGAAAAAAAATTATGTAAAATAAGTTATTAAAGAATGTTTGTGTTTGGTTTTTACGTTGACTCCGTATTAGATACTGAATAAAAAATTTAAACAATCAAACGAGAGAATAACTTACCACAAAAATTTCCAAAACAAATTTACCATGGGTTTTCTATTCGATTTTATTGATATTCTTAGAAATAAACAAACAAAAATAACAGTAACTAGATTAAAATCTCGAAACACCATTTACCGTTTCTGGAATCTATACACGGCTGACTCAAATATTCCAATGCAGACGACATCATACGCTTTTGTTCTATCTCTTATCAAAAATGGAGGAAATTCTTATTCAATACAATCTCTTTTATCCGAAATTTACTGAACTGTATTCTTTTCTATCTTCCTATGTTCTTCAATAAACATCTGAGTTGTACAAAAAAAAACTGAAAATAGAAAATTGATTTCATATTTCCTAAAAATGTCGAAGTTTTCAAAAAATAACGCAATTTGGAATATTTTATACACTAACAGGATAATATTTTTTCCAAATTGTTTATAGCAAAAGAAATAATCAATCTATCAATAAATATACATAAAATATAAATCTGCTCAACGATTCTTTCCGTCATAAAAAAATCTTCAGAACCACAAGAACGCCTTGAAACTTGAAATGTCAGTATGTAGTTCTTTTTGGATTGTAGGTACAATAGTATTAAATGGGTTTTAAATGTTATATTTGTAACAAAAATAAAATTAAAATCATTTTACTTAATATTACACCTTTAAGGAATATTTTGGCTATAAATTTACGTAACTAAAATCAAAGAGATAAAAATGCTATACAACTTTTGTTTTATTGTTTTCTCATCCGACTCTTGAGTGGAAATTTAAAGTAATTAAAGTAACGAATCCGATTCAACATCCAACTCCGATGTAACTGATGACGACGATGATCACTCGACTACATAGAACGAACAACGTAATTAGGAAGCTAACAACAAAACAGACTACTTATTTAGCCATAAAAATATTGAATAAAAAAAATCGTATAAATAGTCTATATACGAGGCTTTCATGTAGAAATAAAATTGTGTTGAAAAAAATTTTTTTACTAGTGTTTTTTAAAAACGGTACTTACTTTCTGAACACGCCTCGTATATTATATTTATAGGCTAAATATGGTTTTTTGTGAAATGTTACTGTTTCAGGTATTTGTACTTTTTAGTTTACATAAATGGTATTTAATGTTCACTGAATTACGGTACTATATTGTAATATACGGTTTTTTACTATTTCTATTAAGTACTTTTATTTCTTCTAAAAAATCGTTTCCTAAATACCTGGTAATTATGACGCGTGTAATTATTCGATGTTTTTATTTTTTACCAAAATCGTTTCCTAACACATGGGTGCGTCTTAAATTCGAACGCCCATAACAGACAGGCTGAGAGTCAAATTATTTACTCTCAATCTGTTCGTTGCAGGGCTAAAATAAATAGTTCTGTTTCTTATCACATGGTCAGCCAATTAAATGACTGAATCATTTAAGAACAGAAGAGGTAGAGGTGTAAAAGACAGTAATCAGAGTTATCTCCTCTGAACGTAATGAATTTCATTATACAGCCAGACCCTGTGGTGAATGAAGTGAAGGAGTCATTTGCAGAGTGGAAAATATGTGCTTTTCAGAGGGCCCGGCATGCTGATAAGCATACTTATCCAATCAGTGAGGAAGGCAAAGGTAAAACAACTCACTCCTCGTTTAACTTAGTGAAACCTCTACAGGTTCAAACCAGCTTTTCGGCTGATGACCTAAACAACACTTAAATTCGAAGTAATACGGTAAATTATTTCTATAAAAAAAATACTAGATCTCCAGTCATTAAGAAGTATACAGAAAATTTATTCACGTTTTCAGCTCATAAGTAATTTCAATGGAAAAGTAGATAGTATCAAAAATAACAGTAGATAAAAATTTCCGTAACTTTTTAGATTAAGTAAAAGTTAATAGCAAAATAATTACTTTACACACCGCATACCATATTTTCATAAAAATACTTTGAATTTTCATATAAAATTACATTAAATTCACGAGGTAATGTTCAACATTCAGAAAGAATAAAATAAAATAATTAGTCGTTGGGAATAAGGTTATTAGTTAACACTCAATAAATCATCCAGTATATTACTATAAATTAAAATTAATTAATTTTTATGGCCTCATGATCTACAAGTTGATTCCATGAATAACAAATTAACGACCGACATGTCAGTGATAACCCTTACATAATTAAAATGAAACTAAATAAATTAATTAGGTTAGCCGTAGCAATTAGCTTATACAAGATTAAAAAGACATCCAATTAGTTAACGAAAACACTTCCTTGCTTTTTTTACTTACTGTAGCTATTTGATTGAAGAAATTGAGTTTCTAAGAAGGAAATTGCACCAGGCTTAATCCCTATCTTCACTCTAAATAAAACATCTAAATTTATGCGCCTAAAGAAGAAATTTTAATTTCCCTTTCTTTATTACAAAGCTCGTAACAATTTACTAATTTCCCCGGTATTTTCTTAAAAAGTGCGTCACTAGAAAAGGCGGCTTTAGTTAAAGGAGATGAAAAGTATAAGATTTTCCGCTCTTGTCGCACTGGTATATTGTCTAAAGCTTTACAAAATTTAATCAATCAAAAGTACGATAGGCTGTTAACCATTAGGCTATTATATACATTATTCATAGCGTTTATACGGACAAAAAATAATTGATAAGTACGTTAGGTTTTATTAAATCTAATAGGATAACCTTTTATATACATAAATGTTACAAAAAAATTAATTAAACAAAATTTACACTTGAAATAGATGTTCCATCACAACAACCTGCTCTTCTATTAACTCCCAGTTAAAAAAATTATTAACTAAGTACAACCTTTACATTTCCTGCAATAACAATTAGTTTTATTACGGTTGCATCAACAGTTTTAGTTTTTAGCGACCCAATTACTCGTACATAAAAATAAGTAACACAACAAAGGATTACATACAATAGGTTTGCAATAATGATTAACAAATACTACATTAAACGATTACATTAGATTTTCTACAGTATTCTGAATGAATCATATTTTTTTAATTTTAAAATTTACTTATTTACTTTGTAGTTTAAAAATTTTTATGAAATTTATTGATTTTGTGTGATGTTTCTCATTAATGCAATCCTTGTTTTAGTTAATTTAAAGTCACATCAACAGCTCGGTCATTAGCGACTGCGGTGGGATATTTAACGGTAGGTTTTAACTTTGTGAAAATTTTCAGACCCTGACCTGGGACCTCCACCGGAGGCTAGCGCGTTACCACTACGCTACGGATTCAGGCAAACTTTATAAGTGTCATATAACTAAAATTGTCTCTGAATAGTGCTCAAGGTAAGGAGTTTTTTAAGGATGTGTTGTACAATTAATTATTGTAGGAGTGTCTACATTTATAGGTTCTTGTTTCGTCATGAGCTGACATTGAGTCTGTTTAGTGTAACCAATTCATAGTCGTGTAAATGCTACTTGGTCTAGTCTGTTATCAAAAATCTCTGGTTTTAAGTCTGGAGTGATAGTCCATAATATATGTAGTTTTTAAAGTCTTCCACTACTCATTAAAAATAAAGTTTAACTTTCTTAAACATTTTCAGTAAGTCTCTTTAAATTTCTTAATTTGTACAAATTTGAAGATTTCAATCTAAAAAATATTTATAAAGCAGAAAAATTTATGAAATCCAAAAAAGTTATCAGTAGGGATTGACTAGTGTACGTCCCCTTCCCCTAACGAGTTCACAGGCTCACAAATTCAATTTAATTTTATGAATACCTTATAAGGAATAAAGACGCAAAATTAACTGGTTGTAGTACATCAATGGGAATAGAATAACAATCATTTCTGGCGAGCTCGCGACTTTCGCTTGTAGAATAAGACTAATATTTTTTATGATTATAAACCATAGTATTACTTGAGCTAACGTCTAAAGACAAAGATAGTTATATTTTTTCATGTAAACTATTCCTGTATCACAATGACGATGTTAGACTCCAAATGGAACTTCAGGAGATGCCTAGAGGGCAAAGGTTCAGTGTATGCGCTGCTTTAATTTCCCCTTAAGTTAAGGATAACTTCTGACCAGTGCAGTACCAAATAAAATACTTAGAATTTGTTGTAGATTTTTAATATAAACTGACCCTGCTTGGCCGCTGCAAAGCCAAGCGGTCAGAAAAAACAACATTGTTATTTAGTAGATAAAAATACATTTCTTTAAGACATCAATCAAAGCTACGTGTTGTTTATTTAATTACTTTTAGTTTATACTAATTATATATAATTAGCTACGCTAAGGTATTTCAGGTTATCACACCTTAAAGTGTGTAATCTGGAAGAGTATAAAAGTCTATAAATAAAATGTGCGTTAAATTGACTTAACCTAACTGAATGGACTACATATTAATCAAATGTTAAAAAACACATTAAATTTCTGGTTATTTTATCGAGATGCTGTTTTGATATTGATACTGCTAAGATAAAAGAATCTACAAAACTGAGAGAGATAAATAATACTAGTCACGTACAATAACAATGACTGTTATTGTATCACAACAGGTAACATATATAATAGCAACGTACATCATACAAGTTGAAATATATTTAGTCTTCGAATCACGTACTCCCTCTCCGGTAAGATCTCATTTGACAATTTCACAAACGTAATTTTATCAACAAGCTATAACAACGAGAAAAGAAAAATTGTAACAACAAAGCATTTTCTGTTACAGAAAAAACTGATTCAACTAGTTTTGACGAGGGTATCGATATAATAAATTTCAAATTTCTGTAAAATTTGCAACGAATCTAAAAATAAAACATCTACAAACTGGTACGATTTAAGCTAAGCAATTTAGTAACAGAATAAAACGTACCGATTGGATACGATTATTTGTAAGTACGACATAATGACAAAAGGGAATTAAAGCAAAAGCCAAGAGTTTTAAGAAAAGTGACTACAAAAGGATTCATTCACTAAAAAAAGACTAATAAATAATTCCTTCGTTCTAAGCAGATGACCAGGTTGTAATTTTAACAAAAGCAAGTGAATTGAATTTGCAATAATAAGTCATTTCATAAACTTGGCTAAAAAACCAATTACTAATATTTTGGTTAATAATAGACTACTAACAAACCAAACGGCAGAAATACAAACAGACAGACAGAGATACAGGCAGGCATACACAGAGTAAGAAAGGGTGGGGAGAGAGGAAGGAGAGAAAGAGAAGTGATATCGAGAGAGATAGAGGAAGAATGAAAGACGGGTAGGGGTATAGTTCGTTCGGCTGTTATACGTCTTAAGGCAGACGTTGAAGGGTGATACATGAAAATGAATGATGAAAAAATGCCACAACTGACCGGTAGTTGAACCCGGGGCCCTGGAATTGGAACTAGTCGAACTGAGCGCAACATGAATGGGCCGGGCAGATTGAGAGAGATGAGTTACAGTGGGGAGACTTATAAAATTGACCATTTCGTGAAATAATTAGAAATTTTGCAGTAAGAAATTAATAAAAGATAAAAATCCTTGTCAAGGTATTGTACATTTTCTCTTGACTACTCCAAGCAAATGCCTGGTCAGCCCCTCTATCTGGTCTTTGCAGTTTCATAACCTTTCCAATCCCTATTCCAAAATTTGACACGTCATGTAAAATAATGTACATCACTAACTTTACTTGACCATAATTATTTATTTGTTAATCCAATCAATACAAGAATCTGTACGAACTTTACCTTACAAATTACAACAAAAAGTTTTACTTTTTACAATTTAACTTAGTACGTTTAATTTATAACAGAACTCCTTTACACGATTGACAAATACTGTAGTCAAATCATCGAAAATTCCTAAAGTGCGTTACATGCTACCTTTCACAAAATCCGTTATTCAGGAAGGTAAAACAAAAACGTAGGTAAACTTCCAGTATTTCGCACATACAAACATGATCCAATAAATACAATTAAGACTTCAAATAAAACTAATTAAAGCTACACATGGTGGTTGCATGGAAAGATGTCTTATCAACAAAACTCGCAGAGAAAGACAAAAAAAACACATTTTGTTTTTGTAGAACATTAAAAAAATAACACACATTCACGTGGTGAGTATACGTTGTGAGTTTCCTCCTCACATACAGTATAGAGTTGTACAATAGGGGTCGTATATTTCTGGGAAACCTCTAAACACGAACATAAAACGACACCCTCATGCCTGTCTCAATTATTTCGCTCAGAGCTTATTCAACCCGCCAGCATTGCACTTGACTATAAAAACGTAACACTTCTTCGCACTTAATTTTAATGGCTGCAATAATAAACTGCTTTTATTACCGATGCTTCAAAATTAATTTAATTTAAGATAAAAACCATACTTGGTTGATAAATATAAAAGGAAATTACTAATAAGAACCATCCAGTTTAAAAAAAACTGACAAAAATCTGTAGTAATAAATAAGAAATAGGTGAATTTCTTTCTAAACATATGGTACGAATTCATTTAGTACAAAATAATATCACAAATTACAAGTTAGGCAATTCATAAAAATCATAACATACGCCAGAAACAGAGTTTAGGGCCTTTTTTCATCCAGGAGACTCCAAAAAGGAGTATAGGACATGTCAAGATAAACTCATAAATAAAAAGTTTAACACAATGATAAATTCATCACTTACCACCAAAAATTTGCTTCTGCTACTGCTTACTTCAGTAGGTTTGTCATCAACCCCATTGTATCAAATATCACACAAATTTAATAAGTCAAACACAATGATAAATTCATCACTTACCAACAATGTTTTTCCGCTACTACTTAACTCAGTAGGCTTGTCATGAACCCCTTTGTATCGAATAGTACACAATATTGTTTAATTAGAAGTTAAATACATTTCAACCAAAAACTATTAAGAAAGGAATTCGTGCACACTGTAAAATGTTTCAACAATCAAATATTGTTTTACCTTTTTTTTTAAATGACTTAAATTGTCACAACCTTTTAAACCTTGTGGCAATTTATTGGTGTATTTTCTACCTGCATAAGTTAGTTTTTGTTCAAACAATTTAGTGTTGTGATTAGCAACATAATAATCGATTCTGTTTCTTGTGTAGTGGCTGTGAACATCTAAATTCTGTAAAAAGGTATTTTGCTTTACGTACAGTATCACTTCAAAAATGTACAAAGAAGGAACTGAGAGCAATTGCAGCTCTTTAAATAGTAATCTGCATGAGGTAAGGTGGTTGATTCCCATCATACGCCTAACAGCTTTTTTCTGTATTTAAAAACTCTTTCCATGTTACACTGTGATGAATTACCCCATACTAATACGCCATACCTGATATGAGATAAAATTAAAACATGATAAGCTGCTACTAGCAATTTTTTATAATTTAATGTGGCAATTTGTTTTAATGCAAATACCCCAGATGATATTTTACCACAAATTTGATCCGTATAATAATCCCACGATAGAGTCCTATCTAGTGACACTCCTAGAAACTTCACTGTTTGCACATGATCTAGGATATTATTTTGTATAAATACATCCACTTCTCTGTTTACCCTTACTTGTGTTTGTTTTTGAACTGTAAGTACAGACACTTTTTCCCATTAACTGTTAATATTAATTCATTCAGAAATTGGCCTACTTCATATTGCTATCACAACGCAAAATTGAACATTCATTCATAAATAACCGCATGCTTTTAAAAAGTTGTAGTAATCTGTATTTGTTTGTTGTTGTTGTTGTCAGCCGAAGGCTGGTTTAAACCTCTAGAGGCTTTACTAAGTAAAACTAGGAGTTAGATGGTTTACCATTTTCTTCCTCACTGAGTTGAAAAGTATCTTCATCAGCACTCCCGGCCCTCTTAGAAGCATCTAATTTTCACCCTGCTAATGGCCACTTCACTTCATTCACTACAGGGTCTGGGTGTGTAATGAAATTCGTTACTCTCAAACCAGATAATCAGACTAAGTGTCTTTTACACCATTAACTTTTCTTTTTTTAAATGCTCCCAATGAATTTAACACGAAATTATTACTTATATTTTTATCAGTTTTTATTTTGACCAGTTTTTTCCTCTTCTTCCGAAATCTCCTGGGTACAGTTAACAAAAAAAAAAAAACTAATACTTAATAAAGTGGAATGCATCTAATAAACAGTTGTAACAATTTTTTAGGTTACGCTTGACATTTTACATTTTCTAGGTATCACGGTAGGAATACTTAGGTCGAATTTCAAAATTTCAAATTTTTTCGAAGTATAAAAAAAATATTCGCAGCGTAAGTGTAGTTACCTCCCCAGCCCCCAAATATTATTTTAGGCGTAAATTTTAAAATTGAAATTGTTTCCTGGATATCACTTTGGAAATACGCATGGGAATTTTTAAAACTGTAATCGTCAGAATAATTACAAAGTGTATTGTTTTGAGTAAATAAAATAAGTAAATAGCTAACAGTGAAGTTTCTTACATAAATCAATAAAGTTGCTACGCACTTAAAACTTTACAGTATGTTTCAACAGATTATCATCAAACTTTAAAGCTAACGTTATAAAACTAAGTTACTATTGTCAACCGAAAACTGTAGACGCTGTTGACTTTCAACAATTTTTTCTAATAATATTACTTCAATGCAGGGATTAACTTTTTTGAAAAAAGTTTTATGTAATGTCAAACTAATTTATAATATCGTCTTGTAATCGGATCAAAATAAGCGATAAAATGAAAGGAAAATACTGTTTTAATAAAGATAATAGAAACCTGTTGCTCAGCTATAAAGCAAATTTAAAAACTATACAAGTTTAACACGACGATATAAAATACTGCTACCGTACTATAATTTCATAAAAATCTCTCTCTTTTAAAATTGACACCGAATGAAAATTTATTTACCTTGTAGAAACGTACAACTTTGGTTTATAAATTCATTAATTTTGTTTTTCTGTACTAAACAGTAATATATTGTTCTTTAAAATAGTAATAAAGTAAATTCCAATTTGTAGGAAATACCTTTGAAACATAAAAAAACTGAAAACTAAATTCTGAAAGCATTAACTCCGAAATGGAAGCACTTGGAGCATGTACAGAATGTATTATACGTTTTTCTTCATCAGCCTGTAAACATCCAGTGTTGAATATAGGCCTCCCTTATTTGCGTCCAATATTCTTTATTCTACGCTCTTTCTACATCAGTTTCAAGTCATCTCTCCACCGTGTTTGTGAACGACCTTTACCTTTCTTTTCCACCCAGGGCCTTTACTACTAAATCTCCTTGTATAAATACTGAAGTCACAAGATTGCCTTTTGCGTATGTATGGGCTTTGAGGCAGGGAAGTGAAATATTTGCAATGCTGCCAACTTCAACAGTGAGACACTCCTCGTAAATTTCACAACCGTGCAGTTTTACATACATTTTTTAAGCTGTAATTTATTCCGAGAAAATGTTTTTTTCATAAACCTTATAAGAAATAAATGTGACCTATAATATTGCCTATAGCTTAATTACATGACTAGAAATGTTTGATTTACTCTAATTACGAATGAATCGCCTTCTTTATTATTGCTTTCACCGGCGTTTTCATTACCAGTCTCTCTAGAATCTACCTAACCGTTATCTTTTTATTACCAGATGTCAACAAAACTGTTAAAGAATAGCTTCTTCATGTCCTTAATTTCCTTCTTTTTTCGAATTTTGGAAAGAGAAACATCACAGTAGTTAGACGCTAGCTCACGGCTTTTTTTAAGAGGCGCGGATAAGAATATTTATTTAGCTTCAACTTCACAACATTTTATTACATCGCATGTTAGATTTCGTTCAGCACTGTGAATAGTTCGACCACGTTTTCGAAAACCGACATTTCTGTTTACGGTAACAAACATTTACATTCGTAAAGTTAACCCACAAAAGGTTCAGCAATATACTGTATATGCTCTGGACATAATATAAGTCGTTATGTTTGTTGTACTGAAATTAAAGCAGTCGCGCATGCGCATGATGCTTTTCCTTCTTTACCTCTCGTTGCAAACAAGGGCAAACTCGTGACCCAAGTGACTATACCATCGATCATCTGAATCTCTGAGTATCCGACCTTTCGCCACTTTATTTACACATGTTGGTGTTTCACATCAATTATTTTATATTTCTGCTGAATATCCTCAATTATTATTGGTATTTTAATTAATATTTAGCACCACTTTCCATGGATTATAGAAATGAGTTGGGCAGTATGGAATAAAACTTATTACAGTGAGGTCAATGTACGTCTGAAACTGGTAATTATTGTATTTATTTTGTGGAGAATTTTTCAACGCAACTAATAGTGTTTACATTATGTCGTGTACGTATTACGTCGTGTCACAGGCTCTCCACCAGGCTTAAATATAGGCCCATCTTTGGTAAAGTATCATGTTTTCATAGCGTGTGTGAGGTCGGTGATTAATAACAGAACGTTTTTGTCTTAAAGACATTTTCGCGTACATTATCACATTTATTAGATATTTATTAATAATTTTATAAGTTTTCGTTAAACATGATTACACAAAACTTCAAAAATTTATAAGTGATTCGACACACAAACACTAAAGAAAGAGTGAAAAACAATCATGTAACTATCCCTTGTATTCTTAACTTATGTTTCACGAATTCTAGGAGTATAAATTACAAGAAAATCGTAAATATCTAACTTAAGAGAGATACAAACTCAAATATGAAAGCTTATACAATATAATGTTGAAATTATTTTTTTTTTAATTACGAGGATTCCCAAATTATGAAAATTCAGAAAATCTGAAAACAACAGGGACTGGAGTTTTTCAGTAGGTCTAATTTACACAAAAATTTTCAAAAAAAAAATTATCTCGAAGAGACACTAAATTAATCCATAAAATTGAATTTGTAAGGTACGCTGTTCAATCTCGTACTCAATTTTAAATAAGAAATAAAACATAATATTTTATTTCAAGTAATTTGAAAAAGTGTATTTCCGGTAATAACTTAATTTAGAAAACGTCAAACTAAATATATTTTTACTTTCTTTACATGGAAACGTGTTACAGAAATATCAGTAATCCGGAAGTGTTTAGATCTAACCGAGGGTGAATGATATGGATCCCTACTTACAACTCAAAATAAAAATGATAAATAATGCATAGCCAACTAAATTACCATCCGAAGTTCTTAGTACAACAGCTAAGAAGAAGAAATATATCTTAATAAGAGGACTGAAAGAAAATGGGAACGTATTCAACTAAATTAGGAGAAAAAACAAACAAAACAAAAAGCAGCATAAACTGAATTTATTCAGCCTGGGTACATAACTTTTTTCCAGAAATTAACAAACGATATTGTGTTATTCTCATCCTACTTAATATTATTTATAAATTTTATGTATAGTTCTGAGTGAAATAAACAAAAAAAAAAACGTTTTTGCCTTCAGGAATGTAATATGTGCATGAATCTTTCTAAAATTTATCTGACATGATCATTATAATTTTACATTTCATTATAAGGTTGGACGAAACCAACAGAAGACATATTTATAATAACATTATTATTTTCGTCTAAAAAAAACACGAGCAGAAATATTTTAAAAATTTTATGATTTTTCTATTATAATTATTGTTTTAAAATGCAGCAATATAGTACCTTTTTAAGATCCTTGTTGACGTCAGCATCTTCCGAAGCTTTCCTTTTCTCACTCCCAGGGACAGTCACTTCACCATCTCCAATCTGTAAAAACGAAAAATATGGTTAAAATAAAATATAATCCTTAGGACATTTTAAAATGTTTAACTGTTTTTATCGTTATACGGTAAAATACGTTGTCGCACTGATATTGTTTACAATAATGTTTTTTTTTTTTAATTTATTTAACGTCGCATCAACTGCAATGGTCATTAGCGACGACGTTGGGGTGGAACTTTATGCAGTGTAGGATGAAATGATTTTTTGTAACGTATGAAAATATGCCGTGCCTGAGTGGGATTCGAACCCAGGACCGCATGATGAGAGGCGAGCACGTTACCAACTGCGCCAATGCGGCCGGCATATTTACAATAATTATTTACAATAATGTTACATGTTGACAATGTAATAGTTATAAGGGACAATTATTTTTGACGTTAATGTTTTGATAAAAGTAATATTATTGGTTTTGAACGTGTCATTATAATAGCTTTTATAATAGTCGGTCCTTTTCATCCAATTCCAGAAGAAAGTAGAATCCAATTATTATTTATTCTGGATAATTCTACCGAGTCAATGTGTACTTAATTTTTACGTCTTTTCTTAGTCTTAGTAGACATTCAAAAGTGGGTATATAAATATCCGGCCCTTTTATTGGCCAGTTCAGTAATTAAACAGTTTGTGAAAGCGAACAGTCGTATTTATTCTTTTGAAATGTGTCATACTAAGGGACTGTGTCAAACTGTGCGAAGGATAGGGATGTGGTTTCCTATTGTGATTGTGTACAATACAACAGTGTGTACTTAATGAATTAATTATTATAATTATTTAGAATTTATTATATATATTATTACAGAATTATTATAGACTTTTTATTATAATAATAATAATTATTTTTATTATAATTATAATTATTATTAATTATGGGTAATGAATTAATTATTTGATTGTAAATAACCATCTTTTTTTTAGTTAAGTCTTTAGTTTCATGGAAAGTTTGTAATAAATTTTTATTAAGTAATTTATTACTTTGTTAATTAAAAAAGTTTTTATAATATAAAAAGAAGTTTGTTTATCATATATTATTAACCAGCCCCAAAAGAACCTGGAATAGGCGTTAAAATACCTTTAAAATCGTGCAGAAAAGATGTAAATAAAATGAATTACATTTACCATTAAAGGATTAAAATATCTTTCATTAAACTGATATACATTTTATATTACATTATGAATTAATACACACATTAACAGTTTAATACATACCCTACTTTATTTTTTAAAACTTATTAATAAAACCATATAAAAATTCTTTTATTAAAAACCAAATACAGTTGTAACATGTCGTACATACAAAAATAATTTTTAATTAAGATAAATAATATTCGGTACAGTAACTCAATTAGGAGCACTGCATATAAAAATAAAATAAACAAATAATTAAAACCGATTTATTACAGTCAGTTAAGTTACGTTTCTAAATATAATGCATTGTAACTCCGGCTATACAATTTCAGTGGTAATCTAGTTTTCGTATTGTATATAACAGAATACAAGTATAAAATATATTCACAACAAATTTCATTTTAATTGCCAGGAATGATGGATGAACCTACAGAACTACGGTATATCATAACACTCAGCGTTAATAGAATACCGAATATGAATACAGTAGTCTACATTTCAACTGAGGGAGAGAGCAAGAGAGAGATGTATGAAACAAAATTAGTAGAAGAAACGATATGAAGATGAATAAACAAGAATAGAATGAGTACAGAATAAAAAGAGAAAACATTAAAATGAAAACAGAATTCCTGAGTACTAATTTATAAAGTTATGTATTTCCAGAAATATGGTGTTCCACGTCCTCCAATATCAATTTTACTTCACTATATTAATTAAACATTTGATTGTTTGAAACCCATTTGTTAATAAACAGGTAGATAGTGTACATAATTACATTTAAAAAGATATATTTAATTAATCTTCCTTGTTTTATTGTATATACAACTCAACTAAAACCACTTCAAAACAAATTATAAATTATAAAGTATTTTAATTAAAAAATCTTAAATAATTTTAACTTCTAATAATATCTAATGATTCAATAATCTGATAAAGCATAAAAAAAATCTGCAGCATTTTTGGTTATTTTCCTTAAATTTTAATAAAAAAAATTAATTCATTTTACTCCAATTTTGGTTGATCAAACGTATCAGACCATGAAAGCATAGCTTAACTGTACGTTATACCTATAACAAAACACTTACTATGATTACCACGATCAAGGAAATGAAGTTTTTCAATTTTAAAATATTAAAACACGTTAAATCGAGAGCTCTTCTTCTGCTTTGAATGTTGTTTAAGTCAACAGCCGAAAGGCTGGTTTGAACCAGTAGAGGTTTTACTAAGTAAAAACGAGGAGTGAGGTGTTTTACTATTACCTTTCTCACTGAGTTGAAAGAGTATGCTTATCAGCACGCCAGGCCCTCCGAAAAGCACCAACTTTTTACCCTGAAAATGACACCTTCACTTCATTCACCACAGGGTCTGGCTGTATAGTGAAATTCATTACTCTCAGAGGAGATAACTCTGACTAGTACTTTACACCTCTACGTCTTCCGTTCTTAAATAGTTCAATCATAATAATTATAATTGGCTGACTATGAGATAAGAAACAGAACTTTTTTTTGTAACCCCGGAACCAACAGATCGAATGGAATTAATTTAACACTCCACCTGCCTGTTATAGGCATTGAATATTAAGCTGCTTTGAATATAAAATAACAATTAAACTCAGAAAAGTTTCATTGAAAGATCTTACAGGGTGAATTGAAGAAACTAATACAACGGATTAAAAAGTTGTTATCATTGAAAACAAATTAAGTAATATTTTTAATAAATTGAACACTGTTTCTATTAACAATACAGTCAATACAAGTTAAGGAATTAAAACATAAGTTAAAATGTATAATATTTCTTAATAGGTGTATTCAGTTCACTAATCCTACCATTATAACCTGGAAGTTTAAAAAAGTTATTTTACGTAATAGACAAACGATATTTGGGTGGCGTAAACTTCAAAATTAGGGTTTAAGTTACTTAATTAAAAGTGTATATTTAAGAATATTATGTTACTTCCATTTTAAATATTGTTTAGGTCTATATCAATTAGCTATATAAATTACTGTTGCCAACAAGTATTAAGGCAATATCAACTGCGAATTGACTTAAGTCCACAGAAATTTTAAATTTTGATAACGTGAAAACATAGAAGTTTAATTTTAAATGCATGGGCCTATATAAGCTTTGTAAGAAACCTAAAATTTTCATATTATAGACAGGTTTTTTTGAAAATGTACAAAAATATTTTAAAGGAAACTATTATAACAACTAAGCCTAGATTCGTTCGGGATCGTTCTTGGTATGATAAATAATAAAAAGACTTAATTTAAAGTTATAACAATTTGACAAAATTAATAATTACAAATTAATGATTAATTATTATTTACTACAAAACTTAAGCTTAAACTAAACTTGATTAAGTAAAATAATGTAAGTTAACTGATCAACAATTGTTTACCTGTCTACAACCACTTCCTATCAACCGTACTCACACGCACTATTAACGTAATTCAGATCCGGCCTCATTATGACACAATTTCGAACGGCCCTACAACACTTTTCATTTACAATTCAATTAAAAACTAATTCACTACAAAGGCGCTAACTGCTTGTATACCTGCGATCTGATATTTTCCCAAACAATTGTGATTCCTTTAACAATTCACCGCCATGCCGGAATATTATAGAAGGAATAAAAATAAAAATAAACGTTTCTACTAGTTTCAATTTCCAAGAACTTGTATTCAAAACATTCCATTCATGACAAACCCCCTATCCATGTTTATTACACAACCCCATATAATACACAGTTTCTTATAATAAACAATCCATTCCCATAACCATTACTAGAATATCATTGTACAATGTTACAATATTTTATCCTAACGAAAATAATCAGCTCTGATCACACAATTTTCTTGTTTTGATTTATAGTTTCCACGGAAAGATTATAAATAAGATTTGCTATTAAATAAATTAAAAAATAAAAACAAGTTATAAATTTTTAATTTACAGTTTAACACCAATTTAAAGAAAATAATTATTTTAATAAAGATGTAAAAAAATAAATATACAGCGTTGTTAATAACACTATAAATCAAAGATAACAGAACCGACGGCCTGAACTAATTCTAAGAAACTTTAGATAACCAAAAATTTAAAAAAAAACACGCAAAATAGGCTTACGTTGCGTGCCAGACGAAAGGTTTCTCAACTCATCAAGAAAACAATATTCTTTAAGGTTTCTTTTATAAAAATATTCTTCATACATTATTCAGGTGAACGTAGACGAAAGAACAAATTCGCCATAAAACATTTACATAGCCTACTCGTAAAAATATGATAAAAGAAATAGTAAGTAGTTAGTATAAATAAGCATGGTAAGTTTACGTTAAAATTTTACAATTTTTCATTAAAATAATCACACGGAATATCAAAAGTTTATGGCTATTATAATGGAAAAACGGTTACAACGTAATCAATTTAAAATGAAAAGGTTTATTACGCAAACAACTCATATAATAGTACCATATACAACTCTAATAAAAATATTATTAAAATTTCCGAAGTCATTTACGCCAGAACAAAAATAAAAGTTCAACTGAACATATTGTAATAAAATTCAACGCGATAAAATTAGCGCACTAAACTTTATATTATTACAGAATTTAAATCCTGAAACTTCCGTTGAGTAATAAAGATATTTTAAAATTTTCTAAGTTATTACTGGATATCAGAGAATGGAACACGTATAAGGTTACTTCCTGTTGGACAATGCCTATACTAAACGAATACAGTATAGTGACGTCACTTTGGTGCAATAAGTTTTCATGAATAGTTTTTCCGCAGCTTTACTCTGTTAGTGATCTATAAAAAGTTGAACTTACACAACCATAAAGTAAAATTTTATTTCACATCATCTTTAAATACACGAACAAAAGCCCTCACTGACTCACTTAATTCTGTAAATTTCTGTCAACAAAGAGATTGCAAATTTTTTCACATTCGTTCTTTAAGTGATAAATTGAAAACCAAACCATTCGTAAACTTGCGCCTACGGGATAAAAAGAGGTAACTCTAAATTGGTAGTTATGATTTGTGTACCGTGCCAAAGAAATACAAATCAGAAAATCGGCTTTAGAATTTTTATTGATACCTACGAAAATTATAATACTTCAATTTCCACAATTTGCTCCTAGCGGTAGAGAGGGAATAAAAAACACTACATTATTAAAAATATTATGTATTTACCCAAAAATACTGAAATTCTAAAAATCATCATTAGGCTACACATAAGAAATTACAACTTTGCTATTCGATCATTTGCTTTTAAATAGTAAAAACTCAGAGGTAAATGCCTTAAATTAATAGATATAATTTATTTACTTTCCCAAAGAGCTGTAATCATGAAAATTGGCATCAGTAAATATTAAAAAATCCTACAAAAGAAAGTATGGAGTGAAACTGGGATTACCAGGAAAACGATTAATTAGGTTTTTATTGCACCCCTCTGAAGACAGCAATAATTTTGACAGAAAATTTTGTTTCGTCTATAAACTAGTTTACAGATAAGAACTGTACAAGAATAAAGAACGGTTAATGGAAACGACCAGAAAACAAAAACTACAATTTTACGAATACGTTGTATAGAATGGATGACAAAAGGTTGACAAAATAAATCTTTTAGACAGTTGTTGTTTAGGTCATCAGCCGAAAGGCTGGTTTGAACCTGTAGAGGTTTTACTAAGTAAAATTTCCGCATAACTAATATTAAGTAAACTTTTAGACAATAGACCCTAAAATGGTTTAATCAAGTCAGGATATAGAGAAAACTGGAGTATATTGAGAATATAGTGACCCGAACTAAATTTAGATAACTGATTACTGACTTCAAGAGCTTCCACGAAGAGGTAAAGTAAAACAATGAATGGATGGAAGAAAGGAGAAAAGCCTACAGTAAAAGAAAGCTAATAATATGACTACAAAAAAACTTCGAGAAACGTCTAAGGTTACTTTACATAGTCCAAAATGACCCTAAAAGGCAAAAGGTTTGATATATTCATTCGTTTCTATAACAGTTTTAAGTTCATATAACATGTATTTTAAAATTAACCAAGATCGATCTTGGTATAAAACATTAAAAATTTCTTAAGAAAGAAGACAACAAGTTTATAGAGAACAATGAATACGTTTAAACGAGGATTTAATGAAAGAAAGGTATCTGGTGGTGTTGGAAAAAGAATAAGGATGAAAATAATGGTTTCTCATCAATGTAATATTAAAGGTATTGTCAGGAATTGATCATAAGGTAAGGGTATAAGGAATAAGAGATGACAAATCCTTGTTGGGAATGACATAAATGAATAGAAAGAGAAAGCCAAATGTACATAGAATTAGAAAGAGAAAGAGAGGGGAAGCAAGTTCGTTAAAGACGAAGTGTTTGGCAAGGAAACAACAGATTCAGTGAGTGAACGGATGGGAGAGGCTTCACTCAACTGTTCTTTGTTGAATGGTTGAAGAACGGGAAAGCTTGATGCTTTAGTTCTGCCTTCTCCTGTGACCACTGTTCTATTATAATGCAAGAATATACCGAGTTTGGAAATCATCCAGCAGTAACCTCGTAATGTTATATAACAAGATATATAATATTATACATATTGTATAATGTAATATACCAGACCATCATCGGCATCAAGATGAAATGAATTCATTACTTGCATGAAAAGCAATGGCAATGAATACTATAGTCGTACATTGTACAGCAGGACTGCACAACATAATATTCTCTACAACGTTATATTTGCAAATTCCGACATTATTATATACCATACACATACCGCATCAGCTCACTTAAGCTTGAAATATATAATTACGCTCAAGCAAACATTTATTAATAGTATTATAACGCAACCTACAATAATTTAAGTATAAGAAATAAAACATATCAATTATGAAATCGGTTTTGTAAGGTTTGTAGGTTAATATAATATTTTAAATTTACATTGTCATCTACCTTTAACAATTTAAGAACTTATTTTTTGTTAAAATTGGTTCATTTACTATCAGTTAAAATATGAAGTAAATGTGGCGAAATTAGAATGACATTAACAAGCAAGATTCCACTAACAGTTTTCAAATAGAACTCAATTTACAATTTACCAATCATAAAGTCTAAAAATGACAAATGCTGACAAAGCAATTCTAGTAAGGGAAAAGACGCGGATGGAGCTTCCAAGTTCGCTCAGCAACATTTTTTACTATAAGAGGTATGGCTTACCCGTTGTCGAATTAAGATTAACCCAAATAAATCAACACAAGTTACGTTCACCTAAAGAAGTCAAACGTGTTTATCTATGGTGCTGAGTAACGTTCCCATCCCCCAGGTGAGTTGTGCGATATCTTGGCTTGTGGTTTAACAGGCGACTAACTTGGAAGCATCATCTGCGTACAAAACGTTTAGAACTTAACCACCTACTCTTCTGATAAATTAATTCTACTTCGAACGAAATTGTACCATTGTTCCAAAATTTTAATTTCTGGAACTAATCAGGAATTACGGTATCCAAATCTTTGGAGCAACGGCAGAGAGTAACTCGATTTAGGCCTTTTAGTTAAAATTCTTAAAACTTGCTTCTGGCAATCTTTTTATGTAAGTAATAGAATCCTTCACGACGATTTCAAACTTCAGACAGTATAGGAACTAACCGCGTCCTTCTATAGTAGATTTTGCGAACGACTAGATAACCATCACAACCAACTAGCCCGTAACCTAGCTATAAGAAACTTCCCAACGTCTAATGCAAAAATGGAGTAGAGAGCTCTCGGTCTGATACCAAGGTCATAACGAACAACACCCATAGATCTAAACGCGGAGTTACATACATTGTAGGTTATGAAAAGGTCTGCGCAATCTAAATGTTGAATTTGGTTGTAGGTTAGGTAATTTTTAATATAAAATTATTGCTATTGTGAATTAGGTCAGTTTAAGCTTTAAGTTTTTGTAATTAATTACAATCAGTTATTAAACTTTAATCACTAACTAACTACATTCAAGTTACTTAAATTAAATTAATTGGAGTGTAGTTAGTTAGTAATCTAAGTTTAATAACTGATTGTAATTTTTAAAATTGTGTAAATAAATTTTTGTTTATTATTTATAATACCCGGATCCCGAACGAACCTAGGGTTAGGTGTTACAATATTAAGATAATAATCTTAGCTGCCTCAGTGGCGTTGTGGTAGAATACAAGTTAGTGGGGTTCTGTTCCCGCTTTGGGAATGAAAATGTTACCATGTCAATGCCCACCACCATTGTAGTTCTATTGAGTTACTAAACCTTAATGACCAAGGTATTGGTGCAATTTTTAACAAACTGAAAAATCTGGTGTGAAACACTCACACAACTTTCTCTTGCCAATGCAAATAATTAACAATAAACCTAACATTAGTATTAAAACATTAGAAATGAACAAAAACTAACCTCAAAAACATAACCTTATTTTAATCATGAGTGAATGACGCAAAATGACAATCGAACTCAGTTTGGCTTAGAAATACGGAAAATCACTTTTTCACGCTAAATTAGGCTCTGTAGAGAAAAATGTTTTAAATAAAAGTTGTAGATCTTTTAATTTTCTATCAATTCTATTATATACACTTTTGTCATAAAATGCATACTAAGGCCGAAATCTTAAAAAAATCGATTTTTCACAAGTTTTCGTGAGAAAAAAATCAGAAAATCGCTAATTACTGCTAAACTAAGCGTTTTACAAAAAAGTGTTTGGAATAAAAGTTGTAGGTTTTTAAATTCTCTACAACTTTTATTATATAAGTTTTTGCGCTAAAATTTATATTAAAGCCGTAATCTTAAAAAAACAACGTTTTTACGTGAAAACAGCCTCACCGAGAATTTCAGCAAACATGGCGCCTACCCTATCTTGTAGAGTATAAAAAATTGAGTAAAATAGGCGATTTTAAAAAAAAATCGTAGGACCAGTTTTTGAGAAAATCGCAAAAAACTGAAAAATTATACGAATAAACTACTACTTCCGGTTGACCGATTTTGATGAAAATGTTCGTGTCGCGTCCGGTAGTGGTATGTAACTTAAGTTTCAAGTTTCAAGTTCGTACGATGTTCCGTTCTTGAGATATTCTGTTCACACACAGACACACACACAGACCAATCGCTAAAAACATGTTTTTTGGGTTCAGGGGGTCTGAAAACGTATAGATCCGGTGAAAACTCGATTTCGAAAAATCGACATGAAAACAATACTTTCCTTCCTATATATTCATATAGGCAAGAGAAAGTAAAAATTTCCAGGTCCTAGACAACAATAAAATATATAATTTTCCGCTTTGCAGTTCAGCACGCTAACTTCTATATCCCAAGGAGACGACCACATTTAATTTTTGAACTATATACATTTTTCAATACAAAATACGTTCCATTACAAGAAATCTAAACATTTCTGTACACACAAAATATTTATTTGTGTGGTCAACTCAAGTTCAACAAACAAATAAAATAACTATAACAGAAATTAAATTTGGTTACATTTACTACGCACTAAAAATTGTAATTTGTATCTACTCTGCAAACGACAAAATAAAATTCTATGTTAAAAACAAAATATATTCAGAACAACAATAATCTTTTAAGCAAATAATCACATGATATACGAACATAAATTTTATCGTTAAACATTATTTGAAAAGGAAATTTAAGAGATAAACTGTAAAAATTTTGGAAAATATTTTTAGAATGTTATCTTTAGTAAACAGAAATAAAAATTCGAATAAAAACTAACAATACACAAATAAAGTAGTTAAGTTAAATACAATATTTCAGAACTAGATAAACATCCCTTCTTTTGTAAATATTGCACAAAATACTATAGTTAAATGTTTTCAACAGAATTTCATACAGTACATTTGCATACGTTTCGTTTATGCAAATACTGATACATCAGTTGGTGTACTGCAAAGATATTTGTTACTACTTTGGTGATAATTTACAATTTCATTATTGCTAATATTTTGCTTTCACGATAATTGTAATGGAAATCTTATAAAAACAATTTTTTACAGATTTTTATTAAAAAATAAACAGAAAATTACTAATTACCGCTAACCTAAGCGTTATACAAAAAATGTTTAAAAAAGTTGTAGGTTTTCAAATTTTCTACAACTTTTATTATGTACATTTTTGCGCTAAATGCATATGACGGCCGCAATCTTAAGAAAACCATTTTTTAAATACGAGAGCACAGCCTCTCCAAGAATTTCAGCAGACATGGCGCCTACCTTATCTTGTAGAACATAAAAAATGTAGCCATTTTTTGAGAAAATCACGAAAAAGTGAAAAATGACACGAATAAACTACTACTTCTGGTTGACCGATTTTTATGAAATTGTTCGTGTCGGATCCTCTAGTAGTACCTAACATAGGTATCAAGATTCAACTTCGTACGATGTTCCATTCTTGAGATATTGTGTTCACACACACGCGCGCGCGCGCTTACACCCACAGACCAATCGCTAAAACATATTTTTTGGGTTCAGGAGGTCTGAAATGTGTACTATTATTAGATGAAAACTCGATTTCCAAAATTTAAATGAAAACAATACTTTCCTTCTTATATATTCATAATAGGCAAGAGGAAGTAAAAAAAAACTACAAAAGTTTGAATTATAACATTTTTTTGTTGTAGTACTAGTAGTAGTAGTAGTAGTAGTAGTAGTAGTAGTAAGTAGCGTATTACAGATTTTGCTGCAGTAACGAATAGAATAAACTTCATTTTTCCAGACTAGAAATCAAACTGTTTAACACCGAGTTAAATATACTAATAACAGACTGTATTTTTATTGTTATTCTCAGGGGAATTCAACTAAACAGAGAACATTATACTTTTATATAACAAGAAATTTTCAGGAAAACAGAGGTTATGTTAAAGTTTTGTAAATAAAGGTTCTAAATTACTCGTAATAAGTAGACTAATATTATTACTTTATTAAAATATATTTTATAAATTCTTTAACATTTTAAAAACAGGTATATCAATTAAACTTAAAAATTAAATGTAAGCGCATTAGGCTTCTACACATTGGGTGCCGGATACGATTTGCAGTCAGGTCTGGAAATTGTCATCTGTACATCACCTTATAATCATTACCTACGCACGATCCAAGGATTATGTAGGTATTAACCTAATAAAAAAATGTTCACATTTAAGTACAACAGATTTCGGGCAATAAACAACCGGTGATCAAAATTCGCATGAAACTATAAAGAAAATAACCAAAAAGTGTAATCATAAGGAAGACAGAGACAATAAGAATCTGGCTATTGTAAAAAGTTCAGTATGGTAAAATATAATATACAAATTACAGATGTCAAAACAAAAAATAACCAAAATCGAGAGCTTTGCATACTAATAGAGTTAATCACTGATTTTCCTAATCCTCTGGAGTTCTACACGGATGAGTGAATTAAACCCATAAAAATGTTTTGGATATTTTTAGTAATTTCCTCAGCTTAACTTTTTTACTACAGTTATATGGCAATAAACTAAGAGAGCCTAAGTACACTTAAATAATTTAACAGCTTAAAAGTTAATTATTTTTTATGAAAGAAAAATGGATTCTTGTAAATACTCGTATATATTAATAATTTCTTGGAAAAACTATAATCGCGTAAATTATTTACTCAATATTTATACCCTTAATTTGATAATATTAACATATAAAAATAGTATAACATAAATGATACAATAAATGAAAATACGTAAAAATATTTATCTGCAACTATAAAACACCGGTTGTGGGACCTGTAAACGAGCTAATACAGTTAGTGGATTACCGGTGTAACCATTGTTTGTACTGTTCCTTTCGCTACTCTAATTAACCATATGGTTAATTGTTTCTACCTTATGATGTCCGTTATAATATATATATAAAATAATAAATATATATATATGTATATATTATTTTATTAAACATTATTTTCCTTTGTTTGCACCACTACATATATGATAATGAACAGCCATAACAAAACAAAATTAAATATAAAACTCACCTCAGAGTATTACATTCTTTCGAGATCTTTCGTCTCTCTCAGAGACATCCTCAGGAATTTTATACTTAACACTAAACACATATAACATTTAAAACAAATATGGTCGAAGACCACGCCAATTACTAAACTATTATTAAACATTATTTTTCCTTTGTTTGTACCACATATGATACAATGAACAGCCAAAACAAAACTCATTAAATATGACACTCACCTCAGTTTATTACATTCATTCGAGATCTTTCGCCTCTCTCAGAGACATCCTCAGGAATTATTATACTAAACACTAAACACATCATAACATTTAAAACAAATATGGTCGAAGACTACGCCAGTTACTAATCTATTACAACAACCATGCCGCGCGCGGTTAGTCGGCCGAATGACGGTATAATAATTTGTTCCTAGTTTTATTTATTATCGCGAGTTTGTAACAATTTGAAATAATTTGTCGTTATCAAAGTCTGTATTTAAATTGTCTGCATATATTGTCCAATGCTTTCCATAATACAGATGTCCAAATCTCTTATAAACCTTTCAATAAAATATTTAAGTATCTACCAACATTATATAATAACAAATCATATGACAAATATTAATTAAATTTAATTAGTCTTGTTTTGGCTGTTCATTATAAATCATATATATGATATATCAAATTATATTATACTGTCTAATTGTCATTAAAATGTAATCAGTATTCGATGTCATATGCTACCTAAAGCAGTAATCATGTCATTGCTGATTACACTTATCCGTACAAACCCTGTATCCACTTTCAACAACCTCGGGGTAAATCAAATTATGGAACCGTATGTAGACTGCAAGGAAGAACAGAGTTAAGGCAACATGGTACTACATGGTGATGTCAAAGGTAAGATGTACTTAGTAAAATAAAACTTCGTTTATAACTTTTATACCAGATACGCTTAAGCATACTTCTACAAAATTTAAACTAAGCACTTCAACAGAATTTAATTAAGATAGTCATATGAAACAGTATAGCTTTTCCTTTTTGTTATTAACTTTAATTTCCTTTAATTCCAAAGTTACAAACTTAATGGTAATATTTATTTTGATAAATTTAATTTTTATCAATAATATAGAAATGATTATCCGATCTGCACTACAATAAATATTACAAGGTTATTTTACATTTGAAATTAATTAAGTTTAAGATAATTTTCTACCACTATAAAATAACTCGATCAGTGTGGATTTTATTCTACTGTAATTTATTAATGTTGCTTGATTCTTCATATACTTTTTTCGTCAATTATAAAATAGTGACAGATGTCCGTTTTCAAATTCACGATTATTTACAAACAAATATTCAGTCTGCATAATAGCTCAGGCTATTAAATACTCTAAATTTTAGAGAAATACTCTAAATTTTGAATAGAGATAATTCATATAATTTTTAAATTTGGACACACACTTCTAACAATTATCCAAATAAATGACATATCAAATGTCCACGACCCTAGGACTAGAGATTCATCCGCATATTGAAAAATGGCCGAAAATTCGTGTTCCTCGTAATCAGTTTTATTTGCAGCAAATAGAAAATTTGTCAACAATAAGTGTTAAATGTTCTACAAAAAAAGGTTTTAAGCATTTTCTTCGGTGCTGCACTGGTTATTTAAGTGGAAATCAATAAAGCACGTACACAGAACCTGTGCGCTCAAGGCCTCTCTACAGTCACTTTAACTGGATTCTGACACCATTACTATGTTACAAAACTAGTTTTTTTGCCTTTACGGCCTCATTGGACCACTTGAATCAAATTTAGAATTCCTTCTTGGTTTGGTTTCAGGATTCTTACGTTTTCTCAATAATTCTTCATATTTTGGGATCAGATCTGTCTGATTTTATCACTACAAATCATTGACGACGGAGCTCGAGATTTTTCGACGAATCTTGTGTCTTTATCTTTATGCAACTTAAGCTTTTCAGGTTCTTCTAAAACACCTTGTTCTGCATGTTAAGTTCTTGCGTATCTTGCTTTATTTCGGCCAAACACCATTGAGGATTTTTCTAAGAGGTAATTTTAGAAATGAATTGTTTAGTTACTCGATCGTCCGGTGATCTAAGTAAATACCCAAAGAAAGAAATTCGTTTCTTCCGCACGATGCCAGTAATTGGCTCGATTTCATGGGAGAGTTCAGAATCAGACATTAAGATCCAGATATCGTTGAGTTTCAGTTTTTTGCTTATGCAAGTCCTGAGGGTTCTTCTTTCGATCTTTAGAATTTCTCTCATTCTCGTTTTAGTTTCTAAATTGAAATAGTTTCGCAGCAGTAAGTTATAAACAGGAAGTTACAAAACAGGAGTAGTTTATATTAACAAATATAATTATTTGACGACACTTTATAACTCAAGAGAATTTTGATATGTTATTTGGTGAGCCATCAGGAGTGTGGGTGCCAAATTAACTATATGACAAAAAAGCACAAGAATAAGCTCAGATTTTAGGGCTTATCACGATTAATATCTAAAAAAGTCAGACAAGAAACGAAAAATAACGTATAAAATCCGGTTTAATGCGGTAATAAAACTCCACAGTCGTTTAAATAGAGTTCTAGGTATAAGATACTAGGTATAAGGTGAATTCAGCTACCAAGATAACAACAGGACATTACGCACTTAAATAACCAAAAATACGGTTAGTAGTATTAATTTACAAGTTGTACTTCCTTCCGAAAAAGCCAAACAAGCTTAAAATACCTGTGCGTACAAGTAATGATGAAAGCATAGCTAACAATAATCGAAGGAACAAAACTCAGAAGTAAACAGTAAACAAAAATGTTGTAATCCATTCAATTAATCATACCTAATTTGTAAGAATAAATTAAAAGTTTTCTAGCAATTACAAATTTTTTTAAATGGTAGCCGCAAATCGTGAGATTACATAATGCATTATGAAGCAATAGTGACATTATTACCTTGACGAATATAAATTTCGCTAAAATAAAAGTGTTTTATATAAATAATACAATTCCACAACTCCGTTATCGTATTGAAAATTATAACCGAAACGTCATATAAATAACATGGCATGTTTTATTAATTTAATAATAAAATTAGTAGTAGAGTTTGTAATTTGGTATAACTGGGTAATAAAATATCATATAATACAGTGTAAAATGAACTTGAATTAAGTATTTTATGAGCATCTACATTTTTACAAATTCAATTCCAGTGAAATATTAAGAGGCCAATAAAAAGAAATAAGGAAAGTTAGAGCAAGAAGTCGACGGCGGCGTCGCCGGTATCCTAGTTGTAGAAATCGTCTTATGTTGAATCGACATGCAATCTGACGTGACCAATGGGGAATTCTGGCAATAGTCAACGTACACAATACAAAACAATTGTATTTTGCTAATCAAGCACAATACGTACATGTATGTATGTATAAGTAATTGTATGAATCCAACCGTGCATACAGTAAGAAGAAACAAAAAGTACAGAACGTATAGATGTTTATCCTGAAAGTATATTTGAATTTCTGATTCATATAAAAATCTGAAAATCTTATTTAAATTGTAAAATACTTTTTTTTTACTTACCGATAATTTCAAAAAATGAACTTACATAAAAATAATATGAAAAAGTAATAATTGATGTGAAAATTACGTGACACAAAAGACAGTGGAATACATAATTCAACAGTACGACTACCATGGAACATAATTTCATGCAGGTAACATCACTTACTTATTTAAGGATATAATTTTCAAGACCTTACGATTCCATTTTAAAAAGAATGAAGCTGAGACTAAATTATTACTCTTCAAGTTAAATACTACATGTTTATTCACAAGAACTCAAACAAAAGAAATATGTGTTGTTTAGGTCAACAGTCGAAAGGCTCGTTTGAACCAGCAGAGGTTTTACTAAGTAAAACGAGGAATGAGGTGGTTTACTATTGCCTTCCTCACAAAGTTCAAAGAGTATGCTTATCAGCATGCCACAACAGCCATACCTTCACCCTGAAAGGCACCCACTTTCCACCTTGCAAATAACACCTTCACTTCATTCACCACAGGGTCTGGCTGTAAAGTAAAATTCATTACTCTCAGAAGAGAGAACTCTGACTAGTGTCTTTTACATCTCAACCTCTTCTGTTCTTAAATAGTTCAGTCATTTAATTGACTGAGTTTGTGATAAGAAACAGAACTATTTTTTGTAGCCCTTGAACCAACAAATCGAGTGCAATTAATTTAACACTCCACCTGCCTGTTATGGGCATAAAAGAAATATATCCTGGTATAAATTAAAGGACGGAAAGTTGAGTGTGAAAACAAAAAAGATCACATCTCCCAGGAATTTGGTTTAACTCAGTGGATTCCAACTTGTATCTGCGTACCAAAAATCCAGAAATTGAACCATGTGCGAACCACCCCAACCTCTGACTTGATGAAGAGGAATCTTTCGGTGAGTATGGAAATACGGAGTAACCCCCACGTCAAAAACAAACAGAGATGTCTCAGAAAAAAAATTCATCGTATGTAGGCCTATTCAAACCATCTCGTTCAATGAACGTCGCTTTCAAAATCGCCATTTATTTGGAAACTTTTTTGTATGTACTGCCAAACCCTCCCGCAGACCAATCCCGTGGCTCTCGTGGACCACCGGTTGGAACCACAGTTCCAGAATCCCACAAGTATCCCACAAGTCCCGCGAACCAATCACAGAGCTTAATTTCAATCACATGAACTATTGGGTTCTGTTTTATAGTTTAGTTTTCTATTGTTTCATATTTAAAGTGTTAATATTGGGAATAAATGTTCAATAAATAATAAATGTCTAAACTTTCCGGCAAATAGATATTTGCCATAGTTTTAACTCGTAAAGGAAATCAAGGTGCACGAACAGATAGAATATTATAAAATTGTACAGTGATATTCTAGAATTGGCTAAGGGAATAAATTGTTTCTTGAAAGAAGTTGTGTATTCTGTAAAATTTTGTATACTGAACAACCAAAGATTTAAAAAATATTATCAAAGTTTTTGTAATATCTCATTGTGCACGTACCAATGTAAAAAATACAGAACATCTAAAATTTCAAACACATTTAAACTAAGTAAAACAAAATCTGGTGTGAAACACTCACACAACTAACTTTTTCTTGCCAATGCAAATAATTAACAATAAACCTAACATTAGTAATAAAACATTATCAATAAACAAAAAACTAACGTTAATAAACATAACCTAATTTTAATCATGAGTGAAAGACGGAAAATGAAAATCAACCCCAGTTTGGCTTAAAAATGCGGAAAATCTTTTTTTCACGCTTAACTAGGCTCTGCAGAGAAAAATGCTCTAGATCTTTTAATTTTCTATAAATGTGATTATACGCTTTTGACGTAAAATGCATAATAAGGCTGAAATCTTTAAAAAATCGATTTTTTTACACGATTTCGCGAGAAAAAAACAGAAAATTGCTAATTCCCGCTAAACTAAGAGTTATACAAAAAAAATGTTTAAAATTAAAAGTAGTAGGATTTTAAATTCTCTGCATCTTTTATTGTACTATAAATTTTTGCGCTAAAATGCATATTAAAGTCGCAATCTTAAAAAAAGACCAATCGCTAAAAACATGTTTTTTTGGGTTCAGGGGGTCTGAAAACGTGTAGAGCCGGTGAAAACTCGATTTCGAAAAATCAACATGAAAACAATACTTTTCTTCCTATATATTCATATAGGCAAGAGAAAGTAATAAGTAAACGGACCAACTGCAAATTTGTTAATTATTCAAGGTGCAAGCAATGACAGACAAATATTTTTTTTGTCAAAAGTGACATTAAAAGTATTTTTTTTTATTCCGTAAAACTGAAATTTTAAGAAAATATGTCTTACAATATAAACTTTAACGGACTACGTGAAACATTTAAAGTGCAAAACTATAGTAAAGGAAGATAAAACCAGATGATCATAGTTCTTTATTCCACTCCAGTAACTGTAGAGAACTTTCCGGATAGTACTCCAAACGTTCTTTCATTGTTGAAACTAAGAAATGTACTTTTCAGTTTACATGTTCTCTCATTACCTTCCGGGATATTGGAAGCTATAAAAGCAACTCAGTTGGAACGGATTAGATGACAAATTTTAGGGAACTTAAAATGACAAAAAAGCTCCAATGAAAATTGGTACATCGACAATGGGAATTGCACGCTTACATAACCATTAGAAAAAATAAAATACATATCTTCTATTATAATGTATGGAACAAAAAGCTTCATAAAAATGATGTAATTTATATATTTGTTAAAAAAACTTAAAAAAATTTTATTGGTGAAACATTTTACAGTATAAAATATTCCTGTGTAAATAAGTTTTCTGTTTTAAAAAATAAATTTCTAAGTAAACGCTGACGTGAATTGTGTACACGTATTATTTGGTAAAAATTTCAGATGACATGCTTATTGAAACAAGTAAGTAAAGGTAGTAATAAATCAGTTGGTAAAAATGAAATTAACCTATTATTGCTAATAGTTTACACTTAGTTTTTTTTATCTTTACATGTCTCCCTTTCTCGGAGTATCCTGGATGCAATTAACGAGGGGGAAATACTTTCGAACTGGCACAGACGGTTTCAAAAGTAGTTATAGAAGGTCGGAAGCCATATTATGATTCATGGAGATTAAAGAAAAAATGTTTTGTATTAGTAGTATAAATAGCAACAATATTAAGTATAAAAAATTGTCTCAATATTTACATATCGAGTTCATAAAAGAGTTCGTAACTAGAGTGAAGAACATGGGCCGGCCAAGGACGGTCCTTAATCTCCTAATTAGCGATTTTTGGATTTACAAAATTTTTAAATAATAGTAGAAATAATGTAGGCCTAATATCAGTCTAATAATAAGAAAAGAAAAAATTGACCGCCTCCGTGGCCTAGTTGTTAGCATGCTCCGCTATAAAATAGAGGTTCTGGATTCTATCCCGGCTAAAGTCTGGAGAATTATTACAAGTTCAAAACCACCTTTTCTTTAACCGAATGTAGTTGTTAATGACCAAGATTTTGAAGCAACTTTAAATGAATCGGTCATTTCAGAAAGCACAAAAGTCAAAAAAACTATTTATGGGAAAAATTAAAAAACTGGTAATTTACTACGTTAAAGACAAAAAATGTACCTTATTCAGAGGGCTGTCCTCTTTAATATAAAACGTATACTTTTGTTTGCACAGATAAGCCACTAGTTTAAAAAAGAAATGAAAATGTTGACTTAGTGTTTCTGAAATAAATTTCAGTAACATGCTAACTTACGTTGTTTTCTATAAAATACATTGTTAGACCAAAACAAAATTGTGTTATACGATAGTATTAGTATATTTATTTTACTAGTTTACATTAATGACTTAAAATAGCTTTTTACAACTTTCAGAAAGAAAAATGTTGGCTTTCAGGACTATTCACGTTCTTCGTCGTCGTCGTCACAAACTACAGTTAATTATCTCCCTTAAAAAGATTTTTGCATGGAATGTTTGTTTAGCCTCTTCCACTAGAAAGTAAGAGCTTAAGCATCAAAAGATCATTCACTTTCATTTTTTAATTAGAAGGAAGCACCTTAAAGATAAGCCTTCTCTCAGTTTTACAGTATATTAAATACGGAAAGCCAGAATAAGATCTATGTGATTTTTTGAAATGGTGTGTTTACATTAGTTCTAAAATGGTGTGTCTTCATTAGCTCAAAAATGTCAAATATTGACATAGGCTTTCTGAAACGACTGATTCAAATAAACTACAGAAAAAATAATAAAGTGAAATAAAAACGTTTTTGGGTTAACAACTGTAGTCGAGAATTGAAAGAAGAATTATTTACTTGTACTTAGCCAAGAAAGCGACAACTGAGCAACCTGGGTAATGTCAACGTTTTTAATTTCACAAAAAATGTAAAATTAGAATTAACGAAAATATTTGAAGTAAGAATGTGCAATAAAAGTAAACATCTATACTGTATTTGTATTAAGAGGATAAGTTATCAACAGACAGGTGCTGACTGAATGAAATTTTGCTTTCAAATCCTCCTCTTAATTAAATTTTCCTTTATGTTAACACATTTAAAAGAAAACGAATTGTATTTAAGTACAACAGTATTTAAATTGTTCATATGGAATAACAAATTAATGATCAAATGTTAAAGAATTAAGTTAATTGGTTTACAAGTCAGAGAACGAGTGAATATTATAGAATAAGCAGAACCTAGTTGTCAATATAGATGACAGACAGGTCGGGGACAGAATTAAAAGAGGATGGCATGTAAAACAATTATAATGCATGTAGAATGCCGATCAAAATTCATTTATTCGAACCAAAGCCACGCGGGTTATTTTTTAATTAAATTTCCAGTCGATATCCTGCTAAAACGATAGGCTTTTGTCACCGCGCGGTCAAGCACGATTTCCAAAAACTTATCTTCCGACTACACTCAACCGACCTTTCTGTAGCAGAGAATGCAATTTCCAATATTCTAATATTGAATACACGAGAAACACGAATACCACCGGTTTTAATTTTTGTTATAAAATTCAATTATTACGGGAAAGTTTTTTTAAAGCAATAATCTCTATTTCTATAATGAAAAATGAAAATTAAGTGAAATCAGTGAAACGGAAATGTCAGTTTAATATTGTAACAATATTTGAAAGGGTAAAGATGCAAACAGATGCTGTTAACAATATTTTATTGAAATATATTAAGAATAACAATAAAATAACATTCACCAATAAACAATGGTAGGTTGAGTTTGTAACTCTTCAATAAAATCGTTCATTTCAAACAATCTAACTAAAACAAGGGACAGAATATATACATAGAAATGTTTAACAAATCCGATTAATATTTTCTAAAACAATTCCACGAGATGACGGTACAGTACAGATGAAAGCACAATCACAACATCAATAAATGGAAGCAACGAACGGGAATCAATCACATTAAAATATCACAATATCCTATTGTTATAAAAGTCTATTTTTAACCGTTGACAAAACTACCAGTTATATATTTATTATAAATAAATAAATATAATAAATAATTTCCTTAACCAAACACATGCGTTGGCTATGGTTGTTTATTCATTAAAAAATACAACCCCACAGCTATTTACAAAAAATTAATATATATATACATTAAATTGGTTCAATCTAATAGAACAATAGTCCACTTTACTAGACTATGATGACTATGAGTCTCAGGGTATACGAAGTGTGGCTATTAAATAACAAGACTAACGTATAAATTTTATTTTAATTTTATACATAATTACTTATCGTCACCTTCAATATACACTCCTTCTCTAGCCCTACAACGCTCCATGCAAATTTTCCATTGTTGGAAATAGTGCTGGAAGTCATCTTCTGTCAGCTCCTTCAGGACACGTGCCGCTTTCTCTTTTACAGCTTCCACAGACTCACAAATCTTGTCCCTTTTAATGCAGATTACACTTACGGAACAGGTAGAAGATAATAATTTGTGATGAAACGTGGTTTTTTACTTATAATTCGGAAACGAAGCGCCAATCCATGCACTGGAAGAGCTGAACTTCACCGAGAGCCAAAAAAGCTCAAATGAGCAAGTTAAAATTTAAAGCAATACCTAGTCTATGATTGTTTTTTTTATATCCATGGGATTGTGTACCTTCACTGGGTTCCTGAAGGTCAAACAATTAATCAATATTACTACCTTGAGGTAGTAATCAAAGTCAAAGAGTAAGGAAAAACGCCCCGAAATGTGGAAGGACAAATCATGGGCTCTCCACCAAGACAATGCGCCAGCTCATTACGCGTTATCTGTCAAGAGGTTCCTAGCCAAGTACAGCATCTCAGTGTTAGAACAACCACCTTATTTACCAGATCTTGCACCATGTGACTTTTACCTGTTCCCTAAGGTGAAATCTGCATTAAAAGGGACAAGATTTGAGTCTGTGGAAGCTGTAAAAGAGAAAGCGGCACGTGTCCTGAAGGAGCTGACAGAAGACAACTTCCAGCACTGTTTCTTACAATGGAAAATTCGCATGCAGCGTTGTAGGGATAGAGAAAGAATGTATATTGAAGATAACAATAAGTGATTATGTATAAAAAAAAAATTTTACGTCAGTCTCGTTATTTAATAGCCACACTTCGTATAATAACTCCGTCAGAAAATTCGGCCCGTTGGTGTAATGATCCGCGTAACGGGCTTTTACACCGAGGGTCCCGAGTTCGATCATGACATAATACAATAGCTTTAAATAGAGATTGATTTCTAGGTTTGCATATCGGAAGAGTATTGTATTTCTCAAACTACCAATAAAACTACTCTTTCAAAACCAGTGATTTCAAAATCTCCTCGTTTTAGTAGCAAAGAAAATTTTTATATTTTTTTGTTGAAAAATCTAGATTAACTAGTTTCGCAATATAGTTAAGCCACATTTTTCATTCCTACCTATGCTTTAAAAAACTAAAACATTTAATGCAAGGTAAATCAAAATGATCTTTTATACACCAAATATTTAAAACGATTAAAAACAGCAACACAATCTTGATCAATCGAACACAAATACTACCAGCTAAAATAAATTTTAGAAAGGAATAAACTGGATGTGAGATTCCATTATATAATTCAGTAATATGTAAGAAAATTATAAGCCTACTATTAATATTACAAAATAGGTAAATCAAATTTTGTATAATAATATAGACCCCTATTGTATTATTATCATATAAAATAAATATAATGTTAAATCCATTAAAGTTGCATTCGACCGATTGCGACTACGAGGTAAAAAGGGGAGTGAATTCCTTCAATCAATACGTATTATTTCTATGCCTTTCCGAAGATGTTTTAAAAACCGGCACGCGAATTCTGTGAGTGAAACTAGGAAAAGCAATAATTTGAATTTCGATTAGTTGCTGCATCCAAGGGGCAGAAATAGAATTTTTGACCTAAAGCCTCAAATATGATTTATGAATCTTCCGAAAGATCTGCAATTCTGAAAATTAGCATTAATATTATTAAAGTGGTAATAACAAAGATTTAAGTGTCGAGTGAAACCGAGAAAACCAATAAAAATGTTCATTTAACACACCCCCATGAGGTTGGGTTAAAACTGGAGGTAGCACAGGCGTCATTGTTAGTAGAACAAAGCTTGAAAATTCTTCTAGCAGTAACAATACCACTAAGTTAACAATTTCTCTAAGGAGAAATTAAGAAATAAATTAAAGACAAAAATTTCTCTCTGAAGAACTATTTTCACAGAATGTTCATTTCGCCGGGTTTCTTCTTAAAATTAAGAACAAGCAGTCAATGTACCATTCGAAAAATTACTTTACGTAGGCTACTACTATTTTCAACTATCGACTGAACTGAAAACCAGCTTTACTGTTCCTCGGTATGTAGGCTTTGCTATTTAAGCACAAACCCCGTTAACATCTCTAAACCATTTCAGTTACAACCAGAATAACGTTTCGAATTCTCTCCCACAACTTCTAATTGGTTCACCTCCGTCGGTAACGAGACGTAATACAATTCAACCCATCCCATCTCCCTCTGCCTACCTTTTCCTTCCCTTCTCTCAATTCATTTGATAAAACTACCCGCTCTTCTTCATCACCATTCGCTCACTTATCCAACTATGTACAACTTTCTCACTCTCTCGAACGTACTCTTTCTCCTATATTTTACCTTACCTCTTTCTCATACATTGCATTATAAAAAAATGTCCGAAATATAGATCAAACAAATGCATAAGATACAACAGAACAACGGAGTTAAATCAAACACCAAAATTAACACACCCACATTTAAAAAATTATGTAAGGTATCTCGTTGATAAATGTTATAAATCCATGGTAAAAGTAAACAATACAATTTATTAAATTAATTATGTAATGATGCGTACAGAAGAAGGCTTCAGCGAACAAATTCTACAATAAATACTATTTTCTGTGATTTTCCGACGAGATGGATGGTACTTTGAAAATCAAAATTAGTATGTTTAAAGTTTATCTGTATGATATGTTTACTTACAAAACGTCAAGAGTAAAACAAGAAGAGAGAAAACAATGAACCACTTTATTTAATGCACCTTTCGCAGGATAGCAACAAGATGCCAATAAAATAAAGTACTTAGAAGCAATGGCAAGTGTGGTAGATCTTGTCTGTTGGCTCGTGGCCCTTGGACACTGATGTATACTAACAATGCTCTTCGTCCCTCACCCAGGTTTTGTAGTAGTCAGTTTACTCTGTTAAAGTAAAATTACTCCGATAAGATAGTCAGCTGGAAGTTGTATCGCTTGTACCATCCACTTGTCTAGTTAATTTACATATAGAATATTCTGTAATATATTTTGTAGGTATTTTCATTTTTCTGAAATACTAGATGTACATGCTGCATCTCTATTAAATTTTTGCGATCAATTATACTTAGATTAGAAATTTAGGTAATTTTTAAAATTTAAACTTCTTAACTTTTATAATTGATGGAAAAGTTATGAACATTCAACGCAATGTCCTAACTTAAGGAAAATTAAACATATTATAATATTACATGGCTGTGAAAACACATAAGAGGAAATTCTAGACTAAACTTACAAAAATTCACAAATGTGTGTCTTAACACGATTGATGTAACCGTGAGAACAATAAAAATAATAAAATTCCAAAAAAACCCGTGAAATACGTTTTCTTCGCAGGGAAAAACCAAAATGAAAAAGAAAAAAATACCAAAGAAATTACGGCCTAGTTTCGATAAAGATGCTTTTGTTTACTAGTCCTTTAAATTTTGGATATTTTATAATTTAATCGATAATATAAACTAATTTAACGTACAAACGCAATAATTTAAAATTATTTTAGGGTTAATGCGACCATCAAAGCGCAGCGTTGTACAAATTTGCCGTTTTTCATACCAATGTATCCTTTTTTATAAGTTTAGTTTTCTAATAAACAAAGGAACCCACCGGGTTGGTCTAGAGGTAAAGTCGTCGCCAAAATCAGCTGTTTAACAGCTGATTTTCGGTGACGAAGGTTCCTGGTTCAAATCCTAGTAAATGTAGTTACTTTTATACGGATTTGAATTCTAGACAGTGGTTACCGGTGTACTTTGATGGTTGGGGTTTAATTAACCATACCTCTCAGGAATGGTCGGCCTGAATCTGTACAAGACTACACCTCATTTACACGTCATACATATCATCCTCATCTCATTGGGTCATGGGGTTGCTTATTGTTCTGAACACATTGCAACGTACACATTGGGATTACAAAAAAATAAAAATAAAAAAAATAAACAAAGGGTCTTTAAATCACGCAGATGTACACAAGCCAGCATAAAATCTCTATAACAGAAAATTGTGTGTTTAAACGTCAAAAACTGTTGCAAAGTATAATAAATGTATGTATATACGTTTTCAAATCAATCTGGACCAACAGTACCCAGTTACGGGGTTATCCAGTAACCAGTTACTTATGTGGTTATATGTACCACGTAACCCAAAGATTCAAATTATTCAGTGTTATCAGTTAAAAATCCTCGGAGACTATAACGAAGGCCCCAACGGACTTATTTGTTTACTAAATAAATTATTATCTTTGTTTTTTTTAAATTAAATTTCATAATATTTGTAAGACTAAATATCAAACTTTGAACAGTAGTTATTTGTTTTTAAATGTACCTTTCCTGGGAGACACCTTTTCATGAAAAATAATTTCTTATCGAATGTATTTATTGTTCTGTAAAAGAACAGATTATTGATAGTTCTGTTAATAAAATTAAATGAATATATTCAGGAAATTATGTTTGAGAAAATTCATTATAAAATTTTTTAAAGCCTAAATTGTATTTACATCAAAACTAGAAATACTGTAATAAACAAAAAAAAATTGGTGTGAAACACTCATATATTGAACAATATAATTTAACATTAGAAATAAAATATTAGAAATAAACAAAAAAAGTAACCTCAATAACCATAACCTAATTTTAATCATGAGTGAAAGACGCAAAATGAAAATCAACCTCAGTTTGGCTTAAAAATACGGAAAATCACTCTTTCACGCTAAACTAGGCTCTGTAGAGAAAAATGCTATAAATAAAATTTGTAGATTTTCCTATAAATTTGATAACATACAATTTTGTCGTAAAATGCATACGAAGGCTGAAATCTTAAGATAAACCGATTTTTCACACATTTTCGTGAGAAAAAACAGCAAATCCGCTAATTACCGCTAAACTAAGCGCTACACAAAAAGTTCACTCTTTCACACTAAACCAGGCTCTGTAGAGAAAAATACACTAAATAAAAGTTGTCGATTTTTTAATTTCCTATATATTTGATTACATACACTTTCGTCGTAAAATGCATACTAAAGCCGAAATCTTAAAAAAATCGATTTTTCACACGTTTTCCTGAGAAAAAATAGAAAATCGCTAATTACCGCTAAACTAGGGCCTAAGTGTTATACAAAAGAAATGTTTGAAATAAAAGTTGTAGGATTTTAAATTGTTACAACATTTGTTTATAACTATTTGCCCTAAAATGCATTTAAAGCCGCGATCTTAAAAAAACAATCTTTTTACGTGAAAACAGCCTCACCAAGAATTTCAGGAAACATGGCGCCTATCCTATCTTCAGAGCATAAAAAATTTAGTAAACCAGGCGATTTTAAAAAATCGTAGGACCAGTTTTTGAGAAAACGTAAAAACGTAAAAAATTACACGATTAAACTACTACTTCAGGTTGAACGATTTTTATGAAAATGTTCGAATCGGGTTCGGTAGTGGTGTCTAACTTAAGCTTCAAGTTTCAAGTTCGTACAATGTTCCGTTCTTGAGATATTCTGTTCACACACACGCGCGCGCGCACACACACACACAGACCAATCGCTAAAAACATGCTTTTTGAATTCAGGGGTCTGAAAACGTGTAGATCCGGTGAAAACTCGACTTCGGAAATCGACATGAAAACAATATTTTCCTTCCTATATATTCATATAGGCAAGAGAAAGTAAAAATTCATAAAATGATGTGAAACAAACATTAATGTTTAATTTAATAGTTTCAGTGAATTCACAGCAATAAACAGTTAGAGAATGTAAGAATTTAATATTTACAACGAAATAGTGTAATAAGTATTCATTATTACACACTAATAGTTGTGACATACTAAAGAACGGAACAAAATAAACTAGAAACAAAATTAAATAATATAGGAAATGATGCACCTTAGTAATACTGGAGAAATGTTATATTGCACAAATTCTGTATTTTAATAAACTTAATTTTACATAAGTAATAATAACAGGAAATTAATTAAATTTATATTCATTACAATGGTAAACGAGCAGTTATTTAAAATAATGAAGTAATATAGTTGTGAATAACACAATGAGATATGACAAAAACATTTTGATAAATCAAGAACTATACACAAATGCATTCGTCAAGTTAAACAGCTGAAATGTAGAAAAGGCAGTAGGTACTACTAGAAGAGAAGTGAAAAACAGAACATCAACTAGCACTTGGGAGAAAATCCGAGAGGAAAAAATAAAGCCCGACATCAGATTATGCAAAACAGTGGAAATCCTTTTCCAGTATTATTTATAATTCAAAGGATCGAAGAGACACTACGGTCTCCTCGCAAAAGTCCACTCAAATTTAGTTCACATACTTTACCACAAACTCCTACATACACATTCAAACCTAGATCCTTTTTGTCTGCGTCTCTATGAATTGATTTTTTTTTGAAATTCTAACCTGATAGTGAAAATAAAAATTACATTTTATTGCGTTATTCAATAAATGTTTTTTCTTTATACGTAGACACATTTTATCCTAAAAAATCTTGTATAAGCTTTTCATCAGGTAAATATTTTGACTATTACACCCGATTCAGAGTATAAAATAACAAATAAAAATATATTTAAAAAATTTTGCAAAGACATTGAATTAAAACTTCTGCACGAATTAGAATGTATAATAAAAATACTTAATTTATTCCGCAGTGTCTAAATATTATTATACAGTATTTATAAAGGTTTTTAACTGCTAAATTTTACTTTTATATTACCCAAACATATAAGTCGACTTAGTAAGTGAGACAAATTTAATTCAACGGTTGGGAGAGTAACTTAGAATGGTCACCAGCTGACAGCCATAATATACAAATAACCATCAATGGGGTTTTCATTCAGATTGTTATACGTACATACACTAAAATCCGCATATCGATTTGGGAAGATTTTTAAATAAAAAAAAAAAACTTTTTATAACTGGGTATTACAATGATCAATAAATACATAAAGTTTTCTCAAGCAGATTGGTTTCGATAGATTAGCTGCGATAAATAAGGTTAACATGATTATTTATTAACAAAAGGAACAAAACAAACTTGTATTTTCATTCAAACAATATTTACAAAAAAAGCTCTCATTTTATCCAAGTAAATCAAGACCGAGTTTGTCCAGTAATTATAAAAATAAATTAGTGAAATTTGTACAGTAAACTACTAAATCTAAAAGACTGTATGGTAATGCAGACGTTCTAAAAAAATTATAAATACTCGTATTTATATTCTTCTTTTTTTCAACATCATTCTGCCATTAACCATAGTTGTATACAGACTAATTCGTTTGGCTCCACAATTTTTAATTTAGCGCTCTTTCTTCCCAGTTAAATCAGTCATTTCATTTCTGAAATCCTAAAAAATTAAAAAGCCCATAAGTCAAAATTTGACTTTTTTAGTGTATTTTAGGATTAACTGAATGTAAACCCTACAAAAAATACATAAGTCTGGCTTTCCTTAAGTAGTAATATAACACGTAGAAAAGGCGTATCCTTGTCCGTAAATGATACAAAGTGCTTTGTTGTAATTAAAAAATGAAGAAGATGTGTTTTGAAGCTTAAGTTCTACTTTCTAGTGGAAGGTGCTACACTAAGTTTCTATGGAAAAATCTTTCTAAGGACTGCTACTACTGTTTGTGACGACGACGACGAAGAACATAAATAGTCCTAAAAACCAACATTTTTCTTTCTTAAGTTACGAATTTCAATGTTTTAATATTGCAAAAATCTATTTTAAATCACTAATGTAAAATAGTGAAATAAATGAAGGAATACTATTGCACAACACAAATTTGTTCTGGTCCAACTACGCATTTTACATAAAACAACGTAAGTTAATATTTTACTCCAATTTATTGTAGAAACACCTGAAATGTTTTATTGAAACGTAGTAAAATATCAGTTTTTAATTTTTCAAAGTTATTTTTTTCTTTTTGGCTTTTCGGCTTTCTAAAATTACCCATTCTGTTTCAAGTCAGCTCTACACAGTGTTTGTGGATGACCTTCATCTCTCCTTCCCAGTCAGGACCTACATTGCTGAATCTCCTTGGCCGATCACTGTCTCTCTTAAAGCGTGTCCGTCCACTCGCCATTTCAGTGATGCAACGGGGCGTTTTAGATCTATTAATTATTTAGTTTCCTGAAAAATATAATCATAAAAAATACTAAGAAATGCTTAATTTAATATTTAGCATTAATTTCGTCATGGATATTTTTATCTTGATAAGACTATCCATCAAGCTATTTGCAATGGATCACATTTGTGCAGTGTGTGAGAAGATGAGAAGTACTAACTTACTGTAAACAAAACTTCTTAGTCGTAAGGAAATTTTCTGTTTCTCCAGAATTTTACTTTTACTGATATAAGTATAAACCATGCTGATCTTAACCTCTTCGCTATTTCAGCTGTTTGGGTTGGTTTCCCGTATTTAATGATTTGACCGAATGTATCTATCGGTATTCTCGTATAAAAGTCATCTACAATAATACTCAGAACATGAATAACCACAGAAAACCGATTACCAAAAAACAATTATTAAAATATGAGTATAGATTTTTACAGATAATTTGTGAACACTGTACAACAAAAGAAGTATTGAAAGAAGAGAACAGTTATCCGTGAAATATTATATTGTACAAAAATAACCAAAAATAAAAATAAAAGGAGGTTTATAAACAACTAAAAGTGTTAATTACATAGATAAACAGCTCTTGTACCTAAATTTAACGTTCAAACAAATGAACAAGTAAAAACTGTCAAACCTACTTGTTTTGAAAGGTAACAAAAAACAGATATCCATTTGAATGTCAGTAAAACTAAATTAATCAAAATGAAAAATTTAACGTATTTTTAATTCGTTTTAAAAGTAATTAACAAAGACAGTAGTCGGAGGTATAACGCCAGGTTGGCTTCAAACCAGTAAACTATGGACAGTAGCCAAACTATTAAATAAAACATGTTTCAAAGAATAAGCCGCCGTCTCCGCGAACATCAATTTGACTTGTTCATACAGATTCGATAAATTATACGATGCTTTATTTTAATCGAGACAGAATTTTGTAGCTACAACTTACAGCTTAATTATAATGCAAGTAAAACATACAAAAATACTTGAAACACGTCACGATCTCCTACAGTTGAAACGTCAAATAAATTGTAACTGACAGAGCTTAATTATTAAGAGGTTTTATAGTTTTCAATTGTATTCAATTACAGACTGTTCAAGACAAATTTCATAAAATAAATACTACCTAGTATAAAAATACTTTTTATTTCAAAATAAATTATCACTTTAAAATAAATCTAAACTCTAAATTATTGTAAGCTAAACGAACTAGAAAATTTTACTATGAATAAACTTCATTTAGGGACGATTAGTATTTTACTATCCCCGGCTTTAACGCTTCGCTCTCAAAGCGATTAAAATGACAATTGTATTTTTGTTTAAGGGTTCGTCAACAACGGAAGCCAATCCCTTGGGCAGAAAATTTAAATGTATTGTTACAACACATGATATTTTACATTGTACGCACGTAATTATGTTATTTTACATAATTTATCAATAAATCTTAGTTATTATTAGGGGAAACCGGGGCTAGTTGGCGCACTTTTTACATATATTTTTTTTTGTAGCTATTTATGAAGTATTTGAGTTTTTGTTTTATGCTGATAACATACCTTAACATATTAGCCTTAAAGTCCCAATTTTTTTATTTAAATATTAAATTTATTAATTTTAAATATTTTTTTAATTTAAATATTTTGTGAGTTATGAACATTCCAAGTCATTAAAACCCATGCACCAACTTACCCCAACCTCGGGGTTAGTTGGCGCAGTACCTGGAGTAAGTTATTATTCATTCATTAAACAGTTGTATAGGTGTGTGGCGTGGCAAATAAAACAAAACAACATCTAAAACGAATTATTTTAATGAATGTTATAATAATATATAATAATGTGATAATCTAATATAAAACTGGAATACCAGAACATGTAATGAAAACAAAATTAACTTTTCCAGTAATCTACAGTTTTAAAAATCTATATTTTAATACCAAATTCCTTAAAACTGTTGCACCAACTAGCCCCGACTCACCGTTTTGGAAAAACGATGGCATAGTTAAAAAAATAAGCAATCAATTTACTTAAACTTAACACAGTAAAAACCCCAAAGAACTGGTGAATTTAATGATACAAATATTAATGAGTTATTTAACCACACTTTTGTATGAAAAATTAATAATAGAAAAACCAAAATTTTACTTACCTGTGGCAAAAAAAAAAATAATTAATATGAAACGCTGTAACCCTTTCATAAACGGCTCAAATCACAACGAAATACTCACAGTGACTGCTGGAAACAGTGATCCAAGTTTTATGATTGAAAACGTCTAAACAGCACATTTACCACGAGTGCGCCTACTTGCCTCTGCGCCTACTAGCCCCGGTCTCTCCTAATTTTTTTTACATGGGACTTAAGTTAGAAATTATTGTATAAAAAATATTAGGTTTTTTTGTTTGTTTATTTTAAAGTTGCATCAACAGCTTGGTCATTAGCGACTACGTTGGGTTAAGAAACTGTAACGATGGGTTTTGGTACGTAATAACTTCCAGACCTTAAGCCGGGAATCGAACCCGAGACCACCGCTTAGTATGCTAGCGCGCTATCCACTACGCCACGAAGGCGGCCAAAAAAATATTAAGTTGGTTATATTTAAAATGAGTAAATATAGCTTGTATAAGTGACAAATAGATGTAACCGTTCAACACATCCTTGTAAAATGAACAATCAACATTAAACAGAGACGATTTCACTTACTGGACACTTACAAATAATGCGTTAATGACATACACTCTACACAATACACTAGAATTTATAAAATGTTTAAATATTCAAAAGGCAATTTTAAAGTTACAAAAAAATACAATTCATGTAGAATACTGTAAAAAATCTAATATAATCGTTTAATTATTGTAAACCAATTGTACATTATTGTAATTCTTTGTTGCGTTACTTATTTTTTTTATGTAATGGGGTCGCTGCTAATAGGTACGACTAAAAAATGTTGAATGCGACCATAATAAAACTAGTTGTAAAATAAATTAACCATTTAATGCGTTATTGAAGTAGGTGATTGTGACCCCATCTGTTTTATTTTTTTAAAGAAAGTACATAAATGAGCATGTTATAGTTCGTTTATGAATCGTTTACTTTATTACATTTATACCGAAAAGGAACTGTTAGTTAACTTTAGAGTGCTTTTACTGTAATAGATCTCAAAATATAAGTAATTTTCACTGTTACGGTACCAGTAGGAGGAATCGTTCCTTATAAAATGTTTTATAGCAAACTACACATACCTTTTGTAGAGTGGCTCATTTTACCAACATCTGGAATTCTTTTTGGAAAATCTTGCTCAATCGGTCTGGAAAAGAGAGGAGGCTGGATTGCTGGTCATCCAGAATATGTTTTGTTGTTAAAAAAATTCACTAGTTACAGATAATCTCTATTTCGGTTACTTTTATTCCAAAATACATCATGATTTTAAATTTCAAATATTATTTAATCTTTTATATGTGTTATAGAAATTACGTTTTATAATGACGCAGTATTGAGTCAAAGTCGTTTTAAAACAAATAATGGTTGATCGGCAACTGAATACAACACATGAAGCGTACTATTGCGGCAAAACGTCTAGGGACTGAATTTAGGACAGGGACAGAGTAATAGAAGCAAAATACATTGAAGGGTTAACATGGAATCGTGGTATTAGTTATATTTTTCATAAATCGGGTATTTTAAGCGATAACTTTATATGAAATAAAAGAAATTATGTTGGGAGATGTTCTTAATCTTGTATTAAAATAGTATATCGATTGCTACATAGATTTTTGTAAAACGCCTTTAAAGGCAGTGAACGAATAAAAACCGTTCATTTTAATAATTTTTAAAATACTAAACGGTACACTAAATCCGATGTCACAATGTATTAAGTCAATACAATTTAATAATTTGATTACTTTAAAGGCAGCTACGGAATCAACAGATTTAATTAATTTTCGTAAAGAGTGAATAATTGAAACGACAAAATAACAACGAATAAAAGTTTAATGTTGAAGTACGACATAAAAGTGAAGTATTGCAATGTTATAGTTTTGAAAATACTGTGTACAGAAATTTACTGAAATGGGAACGTCAAGAGTTGAATAAATCAAGTAAAATAACAAAATGCAGTGAATTCTTGGAGTAGTAGTTTAAAAGTATATTAGTAATAAAAGAGAAAACAAAATGGAAATTATCAGACCGTGTAAAAGTTGATTCTTTCCCCATATTGTTTGTCTTTCCATCTGTTTGCCTGACTGTTTATCCGTCAGATGTTTTAGTGACGCCTCCAACTCATTAACTTCGCTCTCGTTTTATCTTATCTCGTATTCATAACTGACAAGTGATGATGACGATGATGGTGACAAAGACGACACGGATGAAAAAGGGTGGAGACAAGACAAAGCGATGACAACACCAACAATGACACAAGTAAACTCAAATTAAATTTGTAAACTTCGCCCATTCATCCATCCATTCAATGGGAGAAAGGAGGAAACCTCCTTACTGTACGGTAAAATTATTTAAACTAAGGAAACACCAATTATCATGAGCACGTGAATGTTAATTCCCTGTTATTTCTCCCGACTACTACTATTATTATTATGTAACATGTATGTTGTACTAAATTCAATTCAAATCAACATTCATTGCATTACCATACACAACTATAGTACGAAGTTTAAACAGCAAATACTCAATTATCAAACAGTACGATAAGTTTTGCCGCCATTTTGTAGTGCCATTGTAGACCTCACCGAGTAAATAAACATTTTTGTATCTTACATTTTCTATGCAGCATGTAGGTTTACATTTTACTTTACTGTACAATTTCTTCTTTCTTTGATTCCCTTTTCGGATTTTTGCTCTTCGAATAAATCCTTAAATTCCGGAATCTGTAATCTAATTAATTATGTTTGAACATTTTCTATAAAACATTTTATGTTTCTTATTTTATATTAATCTGATATCACTTATAAAAGTAATGAGCAACCTTAAACTGTTAAAGGTTGTTCCGGATTACATAGGATTCGAAATAAAGCTATTCGAGCAGACATGGGAGTCCCAAGTACTGAATATTAAAATTAGTGAGTACAGAAGAAGATGGAGGGATTCTATTTATCGGATGTTTCCCGGAAGAATTCCTTTCAAAGTACTGAAATACAGACCTATGGGTGGGTAGGCCTAGGAGGAGACAGTCAGTGTTAACAAGGGGTTCTTCTTCTTCTTCTTTAGGTCCTATCCGTTCCAGATGTTGGCCGCCGTATTAACAATATAACCTTATTCACTGCTGCTAGAAACAGCTGTGTCGTCGTTTTTGAGTACCACATTCTCAGATATTTCAGCCAGGAAATACGTCTTCTCCTCACGCTACGTTGTCCAGCTATTCTTCTTTGTAATACACTCGTAGATTGCAGCAACCCATATCTTTCCTCGTTGCCCATTGTACGTCTGTCCCAAATACTCAACCTTCCTAATCTTTATCGTGTTTAAGAATTCTTCTGATTTCTGCATGCGTTTCAGTAACAAGGGATTAATCAGCACTTAATCTACACGAAGTTCCCCTGGTAACCCGAAAAAAATCAGAGAAAAGTGGATCAGTGAACATATCTGTGTTGGGGATTACGGGTTTCGTTCCTAAGTTTCTTTTACCAATAGAACAAATTAACAAAGATCTTATGTCCGGATGGTATTATAAAATCTTTAACGTCTCAGAAAATATCAGAAAAATACGCTTGAGCTGTGAAAGAAAGCAGGAGAAACCCCCCGATTTCAGGCAGTTTAGATAGCAAAGAGCAACCCTTCCTACTGTTGCAAGTAGGATAAGGAGAAGGTGAAAGAGTATGGGAAGGAGGTGGAGAAAAAAGAGAAATAGAAGTGGTGGAGATGGAAATAAACGAAGAGAGTAAAATGGAACTAGAGAACGATTCATGTTTAAAAAAAATCAAATGAGACATAGTCCAAACAAAACAACAGTTTTGTAACTACACCAAAACAAAATAATCCTTAGATTAATTAATGATTTAATATTTTACAAAAACTAAAAAAGAAACAAAGACAAGTATTTGTATTATTTTATCATTCTGTACAATCAACAAACTGAAGTGTTAATACAACAATGTCAACGATAGATAAATTTGAAAACGAACACGTTAAATTTATTTTCAGGATGACTATTGGTTGTGGAATAACCATCGTCTCCTGTTGAATTCTATTAAAACAATATTAATTGAAGGATTATTATTTTGTGATTGTGAACGTTAAATCAAAATGTAAGTTACTCATTACAGTATTTATTTATTTGTTTGTGAACGGCAATATAATACTTATTTTTTGTATGGCTTCTTATTTGAAAATCAGTTATTCTTAAATTACATTTTTTAAATTTCAACATTCGGTTTCATCTTCTTCCATATATGAAATTTATTCTAGTAGGTACGAGTAACAATTTTATCAGCTGCAAAATAATCAACCTCCTATGATGAAGGCACTGTTATAACATGTGTCAATAAACGTTTTCTTCACCCCTAATGTAAGTACGTCGCAATCTTTTCAATTCAGAACAAATAGGAAACCCATGACTCATTGAGATGAGGATGGTGTAAATGACGTATCAATGAGGTGTATTCTTGAGCAGACCCAGACCGAACATTCCTGAGAGGTATCGTTAATTGAACCAAACCATCAAAGTACACCGGTAACCGGCCGCATTGGCGTGGTTCGTAACGTGCTCGCCTCTCATCATGCGATCTTGGGTTCGAATACCATTCAGGCACGGCATATTTTCATACGTTACAAAAAATAATTTCATCCTTCACCGTCTGCATTAGTAGTAACTGCAGAACAGTCGGACATTAAACCAAAAAATAAATAAATAAACCACTGTTTAGTATTCAAATCAAATCCGTAACTAATTTTACGCTCAAATAAAGTAAAAAATCCACACCCAATAAAATAGGTAAAAATTATTAAAAATAAAACGGAAAAAACATCTACTGAATGTAACATCTACGTAAATTTAATTAAAATTAATGGAAATATGTGAAATAAACTCAATTTAAAAAAATACTGTTTTAAGCTTTTCGTGCAACTTCAATTGGAATTTATGGGAACAACTAACTTTTTTAGAATTTAAACCAGGAAACCAGCTGTTAAACAGATGACTCACGGTGACAACTCTACCTCTAGACTAACCCGGTGGTTTGTCCATAAACTAGTAAATCATACAACGGAAAGTAGAGTAATTCGGGATCCGAGACTCATCGTCAATGAATCGCTCAACTTATCGGCAAACAATTAATGTAAAAACAACAGACTGTTAATATCATTAAAATGTTGTCAGAACTTGAAATAAAAAAAGGCAGAGAAGTCAACAAATAATTTGTACGCAGGGAAGCGATTCGATAGTACCTACGTAATTTTACAGCGTTCAAAAAATTAGCAACACTTACAATGCGTTGTCAGACAAAATTCTGACATGAAGAACATTCATCTATAACGGAACAAAAGCCGCTCCGTGTGTTTATTCCTAACGTTAGGAATGTGCACCTGCTTTTAATTAATATAATCTCTAACAATGTTTAAACAAAACCAATTTCATGTATAAAATTATATCGCAAAGTCAGATGTTTACACCATTAAATTATCTCGTATTACTTAATAAAACTTGTTAATCTAATAAGATACACGTATTCAATCATCAGTTACACATATCTTCATTTTCTACATGTCACATTAATATTGCTGATAACAAGCTGATGAAGTGTTAAATTATTAGCACTCGATCTGCTAGTACCAGGGTTACAAAAAAATAGTTCTGTTTCTTATCACATGGCCAGCCAATAATATGGCTGATGCATTTAACAACAGAAGAGTTAAAGGTGTAAAATATACTAGTCAGAGTTATCTCCTCTGAGAGTAATAAATTTCATTATACAGTCAGATCCCTGTGGTGAATGAAGTAAAGATGTCATTTGCAGGGTGCAGAGTAGATGATTTTCGGAGAGCCTGGCATGCTGATAAGCATAGGAAACTTTTCCACTCTGTGAGGAAAGCACTGCTAAACCACCTCACTCCTCGTTTTACCCCTAGTAGTCAAACCTCTAGAGATTAAAATCAGCCATTCAGCTGATTACATAAACAACACATCATCAGTAACTTCTTCCATTTATTATAAAATGAAAAGCTTAACGAAAAGTTGGACATCGTACGGAGCCAAGAAGAAATCCTTCATAACCTATAACCAGAATACTTTACGCAAGTAGGCCTAACGCTGCTTAGTACCCTACCTTTTTCAAAAAATATTATCAACATTTTTTTTTATTTATTTATTCAACGTCGCATCAACTGCAATGGTCATTAGCGACGACGTTGGGGTGGAACTTTATGCGATGTAGGATGAAATAATTTTTTTGTAACGTATGAAAATATGCCATGCCTGAGTGGGATTCGAACCCAGGACCGCATGATGAAAGGCGAGCACGTTACCAACTGCGCCAATGCGGCCTGAGTTTTTATTTTACTGAGTTTTTATTTTACTGTTTGTAAATAATTTTTAACTGTTATAAAAAAAAAATCATTTTCAGTAACAAAAATACCATTAAAGTTCAATCAAAATCCCATTAACCAATCCGTCAAAATTTATGAATTTTGAATCTGTACAATTCCTTTATTTTTTTACTGTTTAATACATTACGGTTTATAAAAAAAATATGTAATAAACAATTTTCTTCTGTAATATGCTATATAGTTTTAGTGATCACTTTAGAAGCACCTTCAGTGATTTACATGTGTTTTGGTGAGTGAAAATTCAATTTTACCGACTGCGTATACATGGGTTCAAATTGATAACTTTTTAAAAAGAAAATTTTGAATGGCAGGGTAGTTTAACTGTCATACGACCCAATTAGAATAATTTTTAAAATTTTAAAACAGAAATATAAAAGTAAGCAAAGAAATCTGAAGTAAAAAAGAATTATAAAACTACATATGTGTTAATCGTTTGCTAATAATCAAAGGTACGTTTTAATTTATTTAAATATTCTTGTAGTTTGAGAAAAATAAAAAAAGTATTATTAATTTTCGGCATAAGAACACCGTTCGGTAATAATAAAATGAAACATTTGAAAAACCTTGAACTGTTTTTGAAAGTCTGTTCAATTTTATAACCAACAAATTTCTATTAGTTTCAACAATTCAAAAAAACATTTAAACTAGTTAGTTTCTATGATATTCTACGCTACACTTAAACTGCAAATAGTGATGACATTGCGAAATTTCAGAATAAATTACATTAATCGTTACACAGAAGCAATTAAAGACGATTCACAGAAAAACATTCAGTTGTTCAAAACTAATCCAGTAACACTAATATACGACAGTGATGTAACACAACACAGAGCCTAGTAATTTACAGTCGATTGTTACAGCAATTATAAACAGGTTATAATTTTACCACCAGTAGCTTCGGGTGAAAAATACGTACACATTTTGTAAAAAATATTTTTTAATTAAGATATCAAGTAAACCTTATCCAGATATAAAAATTCGACATTCAGGTTTTTTAAATAAATTTCAATAAGTACGTACAATCCAAAAAATATTACAAAATCAAACTGACAGTTGATTGCTTCAATACGAACCGATTAAATTTTTAAGCGTAGCCAAAAATTAAAATGAAACTCAAACAGAGCTATACGGATGGAAATTAACAACTGTTATCGAGTAGGAAGAAGTTTGTTCAATGCCAGCGTCAGTTGGTGGAAAAAATAGGAGTGCAAAGAAAACGGAGCGGGGAAGGGGCGTATATCAATAGGATCCCACTTAGAGAAGTCCGCATCGCTTTGACGTCAACTTTTTCCGATAGGTTTCGGTTGATTTCAGCGTGAATGTCAGACCAATTGACATCCACTGTACTTCATCATCAAACTTCCACCCTCCTCATCATTCACCTCTGTATTCCCTCCTTCCCCTTCACCAAAAGTACCACACCCACCACCAACCAACACCATTCTGGTCTCTCTCCTTATTAACTATCTCATTTTACTCGTTTGGATGGAATTCAATTACATTTTTTCATTAATTAATTAAAAAGCTCGACCAAAAGAGACAAAATTAATTTTAACTTTATACAACAGTAATCCAGAAACCAACAAACAATTCAGAAACAATTTACTTTAGTTACAGCTTCTATAAAATATTTTATTTTATGTTTTCTGATCAAATATAGAATAAAGAAATCCAAAACCAAAGTATTTTTTAAACACACAGTTTCAATTTTAACGTTTTAAACGTAACTAAAACCTTTTAAACATATAATTTAGTTTAAAATTAATAACGCACTAATAGATTACGTAGTAGTTGCAGTAGTAGAAAATAAACAAAGAAGAACTTCATTAATCTACCTTTGAATACGCGAAACTTTAGTTGGATAAATTAATTTTCCCACCACGAATCGTAAATGGTTTTAGATTTTTAAGTTATCAATAAATAAATTCATTTGTATTGTAATAATTTTGTAAAGTAATGGGAAAATAAATAAATAAACAAAGAATACTAACACACACATACACACAAAGACCAATCGCTAAAAACATGTTTTTTGGGTTCAGGGGGGTCTGAAAACGTGTAGATCCGGTGAAAACTCGATTTCGAAAAATCGACATGAAATCAATACTTTCCTTCCTATATATTCATATAGGCAAGAGAAAGTAAAAGCTGACAAAACTGAAGAAAGTTGACTCATCTGGTACAATCATCTACGGAGAATAATTTGCCACCAAGGATTTATTTATGGGTTCCAGCTAACAACGGAAGCAAGGACGAGCCAGAAATGTGTTGTCCACTCACACCATCCGTCCGATAGGATTACGAAAGCTAGGGGAAGAACGCGTCTAAGGGATGAAGATAAGTTCAGTGGAAATTATTAGTATTTTGGGTGGTGGTAAAGGATAATAATGCTATTATAGAACAGCCGCTATAATAATAATAATAATAATAATAATAATAATAATAATAATAATAATAATAATAATAATAATAATAATAATAATAATAATAATAATAATTTTACCACATAATTTAAAATTTCAGCAATAAAACTGACTTAATAAATAAATTGTGTTTTTAATGAGTGAATCAAAGATTTAAGTTGTTCAATTGATATTTTGAAAATATTCGCCGATTTTTTTTTAAACTAAGTTGAGATCTAAAGAAAAGGAATCACAATTTCTTTATTGTAATTGCATGTGGAACGTTATTAATATTTTCTTTTAAGAATAGCCAACACACATATTGGCGTTCTGGATAAAAACGGAAATGCAGACCCTTACGATTGTCACGTTTCTTACATAAAAAAACTGATCGTAGAGTTCAAATATCTACTAAATGTAGCAGTCACATCCAAGTGGATTTCATTAAAAAGAAAAATGCAAAAAAATAAAAGTATCCAATTGAAAGTTAACAAAAAACAAAAATAATTCCTATCGTAATTAAAATATAAAAAAGTTGACGACATTTTAATTAAGTAATAACGAACAGAAGATGCATTAAGTTTTAAAGAAATGGACCAACATTCGGCTTCTGTTCTTTGAAAACACCTTTAAGAGAAACATTGAATTCACATTTCAGATGAGACGTAAGTACAAATGTTGTAAAAGTTTTAAACGCATTACAGACGGAAAAGAATGAGAGTCAAAGGTTCATTTAATTCTAGATTTAAAAATAAAAGAATAGAACCTACTTGAGCCTAAAATCCAATTGTTATTTCTCGTGTGTTAAGCTTTTAATTTATTAAATGAAAACAGATTGGATGGAATCAATTGTTTATTCATTTTATTAAACAAGGTCATAACAATAACAAACAAGACTATTTAAACACAAATTCAGATACTGCAGAAGATACTCAAATAATTTATTTTAAATAAGCAATTTGTTTAAATTACCCACAGTTGATAAATAAATTTTTATTTTAATTGTTTTCCAAAATGAAGACCAATAATTATGTTAAAAGAATAATAATTAAGTAATTAAGTATAATATACACTCTCATTCAAAACGTTTTGTTATTGAATAAATAATAACTTATTGATAATTTATTATTTATAATAATAATTTATTGAGTTAATACAGTTCTTCCAAGCGTTCTATCTAATTTAAAATCATAGCCAAACAAAATGAGCTTAATTACTTATAACGATAACCAATGACAGTAGAATCAGTGACAACGTCAAAAGTAAATTACCACAAGGAAAAAAGGCATTAAAAAAATATGACGGGTTGGAAAAAATGCTGATTTTGCAATTACGAAAACTTTTAGAAGTCATTAGAATTAAGTAGCGCTATGGTTGGAGTAAGGCTTGAACATTTGAAATGCAACAAATCGAGGTTTGACGCGTTTGCGTTGTGGTGTAACAGAAATTGTTTCACAGTTTGTATAGATTGATAACGTTAAAAACGAGAAGGTACTCAGTTAGTTTGAGGAGAATAATAATCTTTGAAAGGCTTTAAGAGAAAAACGTGGCACACTGGTCGGACATTTCATTAGGTTTTATAGTGTGGCGAGTTAAAAGTGTCTTGCACTAAGGTCCAAACGGCCCATTATGTGGCCACACTCGCACCAAAATTCATCCTTCGTTTTACAAAGGTAAGCGCCAATAAAATGACAGCAACAATTAGACCAGTCTTCGTAGTAAAACTCTTTAATCCCTCAGGACCAAAGATTGATGATTCACCAGCCCACTCTGGTCAGTCGAAGATAGGTAAGCCAATGTTTCTACCAATACGGTAACCTACAACTTTTGGGTACTATAACTATATGTAGCTTCATGTTCATGTAAATTTAATCTGTTGCCGATAGTAAATAAAAAATTATTTAGTGTAACTAAAGAATGATTTACTAAGCTTTCTCTTGGCCTTTTCAACAGGAAAACTGGAGCGTTGCATCAAACAAGACATTGAAAGGTTTTACGAAAATGACTTGACATACTGATTGGACACATTTCATTTGATTTTATATTGTGGGGAGTTAAAACTCTCAAATGTTAATAAATATTTAAAACCCAAAATCTGGTCCAATTTATTAAAATTGAGATTCTGTTTGTTCTTAAATACACAGTTCTACTGAACGGATTAAAACAAATTTTATATGGTTGTAAAAAAAGTCACTTTTGGAATACTGTAAAAATCCAAAAATGAAAATTGGTAAAAGTTGTAACAAGATTTTGCAAAGTAAATAACAAAATAAAATAAAATTAAAATTTCGATTGTGCTACTACTCTGGTGGCGACGTTGCGAAGTTCAACTTGTTTTGACTGTTGTTATGGTGACGGGAATTGTTTATTTACGAGCATATCTTATATCTTAATCACTGTTACAAAACATCACGAAATATTACTACTAGTGTTAATATAATTGTGAAATTAGTAAAGAATAAATTAATATTATTGTGCGAATTAAATCGCACGAGTCAACTGGTTATTATTACACTTTTGAAAATTATTTCTCAAATGTCTTTAATAATTACCAATTATCTTACAAAATAAATGAAAAACTGACAGATTACAACATGAAATACAATAAAACTGTACTATAATTATATAGCCTACATTAATATAAACATGTGTTAATAAATTAACAATATTGACAAAAACCGGAGGAAATTTGTACATTTTGAAAATTAATGAAAATGTATGTATAATTAGAAACGAGTGGTTGTACAACACAATAAGTCCATGCTGCTGTTGACCAATTACATTATAACAATGCAAATTTCAATATTTAAATAATAATCGAACCAATGAAATATAAACCACACGTATTTACAGTTTTGTTGCAATTGGTTTAAAAACAAATATGTTTAACCGAAGACTTCACCGCTATTTTAAACAATATAGACCGTACTGAATATTTTTATCGTCATCTTTGATAAAACTTACAGAAGAGACTTGTTAGAACGAATTGTCAAGAGTAAGTTTAGGAAAAGATAATCTTTTGACCATAAGATGTTTATATCTATTAAAATTTACATAATTTTTACATTTGTAACGCTACAAAAAATTTGTTTTAAGTAGTCAGTGTTGGAGGATAAAGTGCGAACTGTATAGAATGGCAGAATCGTCGAACAAAAGTAGCAATTAAATCTTAGAACTATTATGTCCATTGTAAAAACTTTTTTTATCACTGTAAGTACGTTGCGATCTGTTCAATATTTAAGAACAATAAAAAATTTCATGACCCAATGAGATGAGGATGAGAGGTAAAATATCGTCGTCGCGGCGACGTAACTTTATAGAATATTTTTTTTTTTTTTTGTAATCTAATGTGTGTACGTTGCAATTTGTTCAATTCAGAACAATAAGCAACCCCATGACCCAATGAGATGAGGATGATGTGTATGACGTGTAAATGAGGTGTAGTCTTGTACAGACTCAGGTCGACCATTCCTGAGCGAGTATGGTTAATTGAACCCCAACCATTAAAGTACACCGGTAACCACTGTCTAGCATTCAAATCCGTATAAAAGTAACTACCTTTACTAGGATTTGAACCAGGAACCTTCGTCTCCGAAAATCAGCTGTTAAACAGCTGATTTTGGCGACGACTTTACCTCTAGACCAACCCGGTGGGTTATAGAATATAAACTTAAAGAATATAACTTTAATAGAATGCCAAAAACAGCTGATTTTCCGGAGACGAAGGTTCCTGGTTCAAATCCTAGTAAAGGTAGTTACTTTTATACGGATTTGAATACTAGACAGTGGTTACCGGTGTACTTTGATGGTTGGGGTTTAATTAACCATACTCTCTCAGGAATGGTCGACCTGAGTCTGTACAAGACTACGTGTACTCATTTACACGTCATACACATCATCCTCATCTCATTGGGTCATGCGGTTGCTTATTGTTCTGAATTGAACAGATTGCAACGTACACAAATTAGGGATTACAAAAAAAAGAATGGAGCTTTCTTTGCTATAGACAGTGAGTCACGAGAATGCCTTTTGCGTACGAATGGGCTGGGAGGCAGGAAAGAAAAATCTGACAGTGCTGCCAACCTCAACAGTAAGACACTTTACATAACTACAGAGCAATTTTACCGTTAGTTAACCATGTTGCCTTTCAATTAAAATACTTCGTTGTGACTGAACTTTTTCCACTAAAATCCCATTTCCTGTAAAATTTTTCTTAACGTACAAAGTTCCCAACTAAAATGTCGGCATAACTTTCTTATTAACATAACCATTTCCTTTTTTTTTACCAGGAGTCAAAAAAACTGTTGATGAAGAATTTATCTTCTTCACTCTCTTTTAATTCCTTCTTTATATCTCGAATTGTGGAAAGAGAAGCAACACAGTAGTTAGCTACTCGCTCATGGCTTTTGTTAAGAGGCACGGAAAGGTATTTTTGTTTAGCTTCAACTTCACAGCATTTATTACACTGCTTATTAGATTTCGTTCAACACTGTGAACAGTTCGACTGCGTTTTCGAAAAACCGACATTTTCGTTAACGCTCACAACAGTTATATTCGTAGTTAACCAAAAAAAGGTTCCGCGATATACTGTATGTTCTCTATGTATAGTTTACGTTGTTGTGGTGGCGAACTGATACCAAAGCAGTCGCGCAAGCGCACTGATGCTTTTCCCCTTTAACACCTCGTTAAAACCAAAGGCAAACTCGTGACTCGAGTAACTATATATGGTTCTACAGCTCAAAGAAAATTAGCTCGCTAAGCAAGTAGCTCAGTCTAAAATGCTTAGCACTACCGCTAGACTACCCTTGGTACGCATGTAATTACATTTTACATAACAGTTTTCAAAACTCCTTCAGTTATGAATATAAGCAAGGAATGCTACAAATGATTCAACAGAGAAATTTACTAAAATAAAAATCACTTAATCAAAAAAAAGAGCATACACTACACTACACCAGACGCTTCTGAGAAGAGTATAAGAAAAGACCTTTACTCATGGTATTGAAACAGAATATATTATACATTTTTACTTTCTCTTGCCTATATGAATATATAGGAAGGAAAGTATTGTTTTATGTCGATTTTTCGAAATCGAGTTTTCACCGGATCTATACGTTTTCAGACCCCCTGAACCCAAAAAACATGTTTTTAGCGATTGGTCTGTGTGTGTGTCTGTGTGTGTGTCTGTGTGTGTGTGTGTGTGTGTGAACAGAATATCTCAAGAACGGAACATCGTACGAACTTGAAACTTGAAACTTAAGTTACATACCACTACCGGACGCGACACGAACATTTTCATCAAAATCGGTCAACCGGAAGTAGTAGTTTATTCGTATAATTTTTCAGTTTTTTGCGATTTTCTCAAAAACTGGTCCTACGAGTTTTTTAAAATCGCCTATTTTACTCAATTTTTTATTCTCTACAAGATAGGGTAGGCGCCATGTTTGCTGAAATTCTCGGTGAGGCTGTTTTCACGTAAAAACGTTGTTTTTTTAAGATTACGGCTTTAATATAAATTTTAGCGCAAAACGTTATATAATAAAAGTTGTAGAGAATTTAAAAACCTACAACTTTTGTTTCAAACATTTTTTTGTATAACGCTTAGTTTAGCGGTAATTTGCGATTTTCTGTTTTTTTTCTCACGAAAACGTGAGAAAAATCGATTTTTTTAACATTTCGGTCTTAGTATGCATTTTACGACAAAAGTGTATATAATAAAAGTTATAGAAAATTAAAAGATCTACAACTTTTGTTTAGAGCATTTTTCTCGACAGAGCCTAGTTTAGCGTGAAAGCGTGATTTTCCGTATTTTTAAGCCAAACTGAGTTCGATTGTCATTTTGCGTCATTCACTCATGATTAAAATAAGGTTATGTTTTTGAGGTTAGTTTTTGTTTATTTCTAATATTTTATTAATAATGTTAGGTTTATTATTAATCATTTGCATTGGCAAGAGAAAGTTGTGTGAGTGTGTCACACCAGATTTTTATCTTTATTTAGTAACAACTACAATTGTATATTTATACAAACATCAAAATTTTGATGTAGGTTTAAAATCCTGTTTTTGTCTTGATTGAGGAAATCGCCCAGTGGCAAACCCAAGTCACTGTTTCATTTTAGAAGATCCCTATTCTAGCATCTTTTCAACATCGTTTGTGTATTTTGTGGTAGGTGAGGGTGTGACAATGCCCTGATCTCCGGACCCGTCTGATTTATTAATTTCGAATGAAAACGAGTGTATAATTTATTAAAGGTTGACTATACCGTGCGTAGTAACGGGTGAGTATTGTGCTTAGTAAGAACTACATGTGATTAAACGTAAATTTTTTTTGAAAAGTTTGTATCCTATTTACGTTTGGTTTTTCGCCGAACAATAAATCAAAGCTCCATACATCTACATCGGACGAATGAAATAGTTGTAACAATTTAATTCTTGTATAATAGGTAAACATTGACGTAAATACATTGACTGTAGATTACGAAAATTTTCTTAAAACACTGTTTGGAGTGTAGCATTATGCGGGAGTAGAACGTGGGCGTTAGGGGCTGTAGAAAGGAAGAAGCTTTTGAAATGTGGTGTTATACGAAAATGTTAAAGATTAGGTGAGTGGACAAAACAAGTAATTTAGAGGTTCTTAGGCGAGTGGATGAAAAAAGAAGTATATGGAAACATATTACCAGAAGAAAGGATAGTCTAGTGGGGCATATCGTAAGACATCCAGGTATTGGTCTATCAATAATGTAGAATAATATTGAGGGAGTGAATTGTAGGGGGTGGCAAAGGTTGGAATATATAAAGCAAATTACAAAAGATGTGGGGTGTTACAAGTACGTAGAAATGAAACGACTTGCGCAAGTTAGAACAGCTTGGAGAACTGCATCAAACCAGTCGAGAGACCGATGACGAAAAAATGATAGGTAACTGTGATTTACGGTGAAGTAGAGTCTTTACCTGTGATTCAGCGAAATAGATTTTTGTCGAGTTTGGTGGTTTACTTAACGGTTTCTGTCTGAGGTATTGGTCATTATAAATGAACACAATAATTATACTTTACTTTGAAATGAATTATTAATACATACAAATTACAGGACACGCACTTCTAGCCACACTTACTAATACGAAGCGTCACATGGGTAACCATCTTTTACATGCAATCTTTCACCATATCATTAAACAAAAATATAAATATTAATATAATAATATTATAATTATTAATTATATTTATTATAAATTATTATTATATTTTTATACCTTAAAAATGTTCTGAAGGAGAATCATTAAATGGATGGTTTAAGAATAACAAAGACAATTACTAATTGAACCAAGACATGTAGGCCTATATTGAGTTAAACCCGCTAAAAACCAGTTTTCATAATAATTATTTCAGGTGAAAAAACACTCATTAATATTTACGAAGGTCTATTTAAATTACAATAAAGATTATGTTCCATTAAATGTATTAAAGGAGACATTTAAGTAATGTAATACTTACGATTTATTTGAACCAAAATACAGAACTCTTTCATTATCAAACCAATTCGCCTACCTGTAACAGTAAAAAAATTATGCGTTTAAATACAAGTTCATAAATAAAAACAACAAACACAAGGTTTTTTTACTTTCTCTTGCCTATATGAATATATAGGAAGGAAAGTATTGTTTTCATGTCGATTTTTCGAAATCGAGTTTTCACCGGATCTATACGTTTTCAGACCCCCTGAACCCAAAAAACATGTTTTTAGCGATTGGTCTGTGTGTCTGTGTGTGTGTGTGTGTGTGTGTGTAAACAAAATATCTCAAGAACGGAACGTCGTACGAACTTGAAACTTAAGTTACATACCACTACCGGACCCGACACGAACATTTTCATCAAAATCGGTCAACCGGAAGTAGTAGTTTATTCGTGTAATTTTTCACTTTTTTGTGATTTCTTCAAAAACTGGTCCTACGATTTTTTTAAAAATCGCCTGGTTTACTTAATTTTTTATTCTCTACAAGATAGGGTAGGCGTCATGTGTGCTGAAATTCTGGGTAAGGCTGTTTTTACGTAAAAACAATTTCTTTTTAAGATTTCGGCTTTAATATGCATTTTAGCGCAAAATGTTATATAATAAAAGTTGTAGAGAATTTAAAAACCTACAACTTTTATTTCAAACACGTTTTTGTAAAACGCTTAGTTTAGCAGTAATTAGCGATTTTCTGATTTTTTTCTCACGAAAACGTGTGAAAAATCGATTTTTTTAAGATTTCGGCCTTAGTATGCATTTTATGACAAAAGCGTATATAATAGAATTGATAGAAAATTAAAAGATCTACAACTTTTATTTAAAACATTTTTCTCTACAGAGCCTAGTTTAGCGTGAAAAAGTGATTTTCCGTATTTCTAAGCCAAACTGAGTTTGATTTTCATTTTGCGTCTTTCACTCATGATTAAAATAAGGTTATGTTTATTGAGGTTAGTTTTTTGTTTATTTCTAATGTTTTATTACTAATATTAGGTTTATTGTTAATTATTTATATTGGCAAGAGAAAGTTGTGTGAGTGTTTCACACCAGAGTTTTTGGTTTAAATTATGCCAACACGTCATGTTTGTTCAAAATTCAACAGAAAACTGCTTATAATTCCCTATACATCATGAATGTAGTTTAATGAAACAAACATGTTAATTTGTTGAAACTCAAAGCGATTGTTCCCAAAGCAATACACATAAAAATTCAATGTATATTTAATAACTTTTAAAATGCATTAGTTAAATTCCCTGGTCGTTTTCGGTGTTACAAACCCTAATAGAGTTCACCCACTTGTTTATCGCCTGTACATTAATAAATTTCTTTCCACTATGTACAAATTATTAAATTTTACAGCTGCAATAAATGAATTATTTAGAATTAAAAATTTTTGAATCACAATTCAGGTACATATTTTAAAAATAGAAAACTTAATAGAAACCTTTATGTTATATAAATTTTTAGTAAAAACAATATATTACTTAACAGCTATAAATAACTTCATGATTATTAGCAAAACTTGCTCGCTTCGTTTAAAAATCATAAATATTATATTATTAACTGATCGTAGAATACTACTGTGTACAAAAATACGCTAATTTAAAGAAGCGTACATTTTTACTCACATAAACTTTAAAAACATAAACAACATCAACAACTTTAAAAACATAAAAACATAAAACATTAAAAACATAAACTCTTATTAGGCGAATAAAATAGTAGCCTACTACAAAATGTTGTGAATACGTGATTCCCGCAATATTGTTTCGGTTCATGGAATGATCCGATTTTGATGCAATTTAAACACAAACAAAAAATATTTGCTAAGAAAATAGTTGGACAGAAATACGAGATTAACAGACCAATATTATTTTCTTTAATTTAAATTTTGTGCACTTATACCTTAAATTGACTTTATAAATAATTATGACTTTTAACTTGATTTTGGCTAGGAACAATTTTAGACTAATGTTAAAAGTAATAGACTAGTATGGTCTCGCACGTAACTCATTCTATTAAAGGTAATTAAAAATTAATTGTGCATACATAAACTATAGCTGTTAAAAGAGATAATTGAATGGTCAACGTAAAAACGTTGTGAGTAACAAAAAGTGAAAGATACCATCCAATTCTTAGCTGGATAACGATTTTTCACAGTATGACGATATTATTTCAAGAATTTCCGAGATTTTAGTTACAATTCTACCCATTAGAATTCACTATTATGATCAAATAGAGGATTTATAGAACGTATTCCACTGAAACCTCACTTTTGTAAATTTTGTCACCTGCAACGTTTTTCTGTTGAGCCATTCAATGGTTAATTTTAAATTGTTGATTTCATGCTTGAATCTACACCACTACTATGAATCCACAAGATTATCATAATGCAGGAAAATTCCTTTACAATATTACCATGAAAAGGAATGTGCGGCCTGTCAATTCATTTCCATCTTATGATTGTTTTGACCCCATACATTAATATGATCACAAATAGCAATTCCCAACTACATTTCTAATATCTCAATCATAATGTAATTATACAAAGGTATATAATAAACAGTGTTAATACTAGTTTATGCAAAACTGACACAGTACAATAGATGACTAACGGAGACTTAAATGAATAACATTGGTTACAATATCAAAAGCAATCCTATCGAAGTCATTCAATACTTAAATGAAACACATCTACAACAAACAGATTTTGTTAAAACTATCACATTAAATAAGCAAAATATTGAATTACTCGTATCTTGATTTATTTGCAACAATAATAATGGATTATGCTGAATCACAAAACTGTTTTGTTTTCAATGATACAATATAATAGAATTTTACAAATTTATGTACCAGTCAAGAGACGGATATCTGAATATCTTCTAATCATACCGTGTTATTTATGTCATTACTTCTCACATAATCCACGATACAATAGAATTTAATTTAAAATCTGTTATTAAATCTATTGTTACTAAATGGAAATCCACTTTCAATTATAGTAGTGTAATGTGTTATGACATTTTGTTACTAAATCGATTTTTAAATTTATGAAATAATAACTACTTTTTAAACTTATACTAAAATATGTAATAAATTTCATGAACATTTTCATAGATACATTTTATGTCATGTTAAATAAAGTTTAAAATTAAACAAGAGTAAAATTAAAAGCACTCTCAAAACCGATGAAACATAATTGTTAAAAGTTATCAGATTTTATTTGTTTCTAAATCGTTAAAAACTATCAGTAAAATATATCCACAGAACAACCGTTAATCAGATATCAATCGCGTTTTAACTATCTTGTCAGAATTCTTAATAAGTAATAGATAGTGTAAAAGTATCGCTTCGATGGTTCAGTTGGTACCATATTTGCTGGTAAATAATAATGGTAAGCTTAAGATCTCGTCTTCGGTCCAAGATCTTATTATCAGGTCTTGAAAATTATTACTACGTTCACAAAACGTTCTAAATACAATTAAGTCAGTAGTAGGTAAACCGATCCTGAACCGAGGCAATTTTTTGATAGCGTGCCATGCTAAAGGTTTCCCCAGGCCGAGTAACGAGCATTGCGCTATGTATTCTTGTGGTGGGGGTACCACTTTAAGCCTCTAGAAGGGCCCTGGGTTTCATTTGGAGACCCACCTCCTCGGTTCTTCACCACCTTAGGTAAAATTCCTCCACCTCCTTCGAGACCGATGACCGTTTCTCAGAGCTCCATCTGCCCTGAATTTTATTTGGATTGACTCCTCCCTAGGCTCTTCCGCCCTCCACGCCGTTCGGAATCCTCCATCTCCGCCATGAAGACCGTTGACCAGTTTTAACCTCAGTTAATCCGGAGGTACTTAATTGGCTATCCCTTATTCGTACCTATCTGCATATCTACAGGACGTTCCCTACTAGGCATTGGGACGCGCCGTGTCAGAGTATAGGCTCGCATCTCAATGTCCAAAACAATAAAGTCAATCAAAAATTAAATTTCAGTTGATTTGATTATTATCGCGTAGGGACGCGATTCAGAGCCAAACCCTTGCACGAGGTAGTTCTACGAGCATGAAAATATAAAAACCTAGGGAAGCAAAGCTTGAGAAGACCTAAAATGAGATAGGATACCAGAACTGAGGATAATTCTTGACAGATGATGATGATTAGGTAATCCTAGGAAATTATTTATCTTTAAAAAGGTTTCTAAAAAACGAGTAAAATTGAAACCAACTGAATTAATCAATATTTTTTGTGACGCCTAAGTTATGCAGAGGTTGTGCCGGACTAAAAAGCCGAAAATTTCGGGCTCAATTCCTAGAATGATAAGGATGTAAACCAACATCATCACATCAGCCGGGTTGATGCAGTAGTCAGCAAATTTAAGCTAGAAGTTTTCAAATTCAATTCCCGATTATTTCCGACATTTTTTCACAACTAATATTAATCTATTAATTCTCTACACAATCTTCATTTGTTATAATCTGAAAATTGTTACATTAAAAAAAATATATATATTTTTATTTATATACGTTTATGTTGTATTTGATAAAATAATTAGCACTAACTTCGTCTTGTCTCGGTAATACCCTTATAATTAAGTAATCTTGTTCGCTGGTGCCAACCAACGAACAACAAACATAGAATCATGTTTTTCAACATAAGTTTTTTTGAAAACTACCAGAGTGTATGTAACGTTACAAAGAGTAATATATCTAATAAATTGAAAAAGGGAAACTACAAAATTAAACATAGTAATACGTAATATAAATGCAAGGAAAGATTAAAGAAAGAAAAAAGGATGACACAAATTTTGAAAGAAGATATAAGGTTAAAAAGGGACAGGGAAAAGTAATAGAGTTGTGCAGTTTGGTTGAAGAGCACGATTGTATCTCCAATTTTACGTTCAATGTCGTTTCTACTCAGAGTGCTCATCTGATTAGCTTTTCCATGTCATTCTTCTCTACACCCTACCACAGTATTGGCATAATTTAATCATAACTTTCCTTGGGTGAGGGCTCTTACTAGGGTGTGGTTTTATCGTTCTCTAGAACGTCCTCATTCCACGAATTTCACTATTGAACAGGATATGCTTTGTTTTTCCCTGAAAAGCTTCCCACTCAACTCGAATACGTACCGTGCATTTTACTTACCCAGGCATGTACTTAATAGTTAAGTATTTACGATAAAATAAAAGTTAAAAACCAATAACAAAAGTGTTATTAATTCAATTCCTATTTATTTCATACGATATCACATAATTAGGTCATTCGAATACAATTTCAAGTATCTCGAATTCTACTTTAAATACGACTACAAAATTTTATCAGACTATTACGTAAGAAAGTACTCCGAATTGAAAAGCAAGTAATGGATTTTTTAATCTTCGGAAGGGAAAATGTGCAACGAAATGAACATCCGCATTGATCTGCATACTTCCAACGATAATTACAACAAACAAACAAGACGATAAAAAATTCAAGAAAAAATTATTTGTTTTTTCAACGAACAAAGATAGCACTTTGAATAAACCCTTTAAAGGATTTTTATTCGAAATAGGGAATCATACACTGTCGACAAAAATCCAATTTAATGTCAACTTTTATCTGTAATTTTGACAAAGTAAACATTTATTTGAACAAGGATCACACACCAGTGGAGTTTGTTCATGTGTGACTGTCAGTTGATGACCGTACAAAATTGATTGCAAAAACCGCTATGACTAAAAAATTAATCGCTATTTCCCACCATATGATTGATAGGGCTGGCCCGATGAACTTGGAGAAAAACGATAAAAATTTTTTGTAACTAATCCTGAAGACTAGATATTTTAGAGTAAAATTTTATTTGGATTAATGAAAGTTGCATCAAAAACTTGTTCATTAGCGACTTCTGTGAATTAAGGAACAGTTACAGTGGGTTTTAAGTTGTTAAAATTATATTTATGCCCATAACAGGCAGGTGGAGTGTTAAATAATTTAGACTCGATCTGTTGGTTCCAGGGCTACAAAAAATAGTTCTGTTTCTTATCACAAATTCAGCCAATTATATAACTGTACTACTTAAGAACAGAAGAGGTAGAGGTGTAAAGGACACTAGTCAGAGTTGTCTCCTCTGAGAGTAATGAATTTCACTATACAGCCAGACCCTGGGGTGAATGAAGTGAAGGTGTCATTTGCAGGGTGGAAAGTGGGGGCTTTTTGGAGGGCCTGGCATGCTGATAAGCAATACTCTTTCAGCTCAGTTAGGAAGGCAATAGTAAACCACGTCACTCCTTGTTTTTACTTAGTCAAACCTCTAGAGGTTTAAACCAGCCTTTCGGTTGTTGACCTAAACAACACACATTGTTATCAGGCTAACCGCAAATCAAACCCGACACCTACCGCTTTGTAGTTCAGAAGAAGGAGGCCATTTTACTACTAATTTCTTTTGTAATTTGAAAAAAACTTACAATAATTTTCACTAATATTGTAAAGTATTTGTTTCAAAAAGTACAGATAAATTTTATTGAAAGATATATAAAAAAAACACCCTCTATAATTACATCGATCAGAGATTTAGAAAAGAAAATCTGTTTTACTAATGACGGCCAGATGGTTCATTAAATACCGTATTTTTTCAACGAAAACAATCTGAAACCATTTTTCAAAAAGAAAAATGAAATCATTTCCTTTTTTCTGTTTCATGTAATGGTAACAAATTTTTCCTCCGGCTATTACTACAATAAAAAAGAAATGTATAGCTTTTAATGTTACGGTTTGTAATAGAAAAAGACCTTTTCTGAAATTGAAATTCTTGTTTTCAATTCTGGAAGGACAAATTTCCATGAAAATTGACAATGAAGTAAGATAAAAGAATATAAAAAATAAAACAAAAATTGCAGTCTGATGGCTTTTACAAAAAAGTTACAACCAAACTTAAACAATAAATTACCCAGATAAAACTTAATTAAAAACCCGAACAAATTACGGTTGAAAATTAATAAATAAATAACAGAAAAATCTTTTCTCAGGCGCTTTACTTTTAAATTCAAGTAAAAATACACATGCTTTGCTAACAATATAAAAAAAGTATTTCTGTATTCCTGGTAATTTGTGAATAGAAAAATTAATTTTTCGTGCATGGAAAACATTTCTTTGAAAAATTGACAAAACAAAATATAAATTACCTCAGTGCGTCAATTAGCGAAGTTCTCCACTTCTATGTCCCGAGTTGAAATCCCGGCTCGGGTCTCGAAGTAACTCAACGTTACTACTATTATTTCTAAATTAAATTTTTTACAGCTGAAAATTTCGTTAATAAATTTTGCAAATCATTAAAGTAGTACTATATATACCAATACACTTTTGAATTGTTTGACTAGCGGAATCGATATCTCCAGCATAACGAATCTAGAGTTAGAGTTTAAAATATTCACATTGAAATTTCCTAATCTACGTAATATAATATCGAAAGGCCAAACTGCTACGTAAATCTACGAAGAAAAATATTATTAAGTAACATATAGTTGGTTGTAAGCATTAGTTTTATGGAGAAATGACATGTAATTACTCCAACAGAGATAAAAAATTATGGGATAGTACACCAAAATGGCCGCAGCTAGAGTTAGTTAAGCATACATCCACCGCCTACTAAGTTTCGAAAACTATAGTATCCTCCCACTATTAATGCTAGAGAGATAAAAATATTAGTGTTCTGAAAAATGAAAGAATTGAGTTTTGTTTCAGAGATCAGTATAACTTATGTTCTTTTTTTTAATATTACCGCACTTTATACACTGTAATAATTGTTAAGATGTTTGTTACTTGGTTGATACGTTCTGAAACATTTTATTTGAAACTTTCTAAAGGGCTAGCTTAGCAAAAAATAAAAAGGTGTGCACTAGTGAAGCCATAAGGAGTCTTATTCGAGAACTTGCACTTGAAATATGAATAAAGTCTTAAACCGTTCAGAGTTGTGATATCTAACTGCAATACAATAACAAGTAATCGAAATCCGTGGCGTTTAGTACAAAAAGTATTGTTTTTGCATAATTAAATAATTATGGCCATATTAAAAAAATATGCCCATATCAGGTAGGTGGAGTGTTAAACTATTTGCACTCAATCTACTAGTTCCACGGTTACAAATAATAGTTCTGTTTCTTATCACATGGTCAGCCTATTTATGACTGAACATTTAAGAAAAGAAGAGGTAGAGGCGTAAAATATACTAGTCAGAGTTATTTCCTCCGAGAGTAATGAATTTCATTATACAGCCAGACCTTTTGGTGAATGAAGTGGTGTCATTTGCAGGGTGGAACGTAGAGGGAACGTTCAGAGGGCATAACAATGCCCTCTGAAAATTATGCTGATAAGCATACTTTTCAACTCAGTGAGGAAGCAATTGCAAACCACATCACTACAGTAAAGGCTCTAGAGTAAGTAAAGCCTCTAGAGATTCACACCAGCCTTTTGATTGATGACCTAAACAAAAATATCAAATAATCGTCAGTTAAAATTTTATGCATGTAAATTTTTGGGAAATAAAAATTTAATATTTATTTATTATAATGCACATAGGAGGTTTTAGAAAATTGCTTTGATTTCATGTAATGTGTAAAGTAAGGGATATTAACAAGTGTTTTATTTCGATTTCATTAATATAGACAATCGATTGTAAAGTCAAAAGACTAGTAACATAACAAACGGTAGACAAATAATCAAACAGAATAAATTAACCTATTTGATTAGCCTGTATAATATGTTTGAGAGGGTACTTCATGAGCTTTTATTGTAGAACACTTCAAGCAAGGACAATAATTGCGATATCCAATAAACACCAGGGTTCAGCCTAGATAAGCACACTGTGGGACACACCACAAACGAAAACCTCACCACAATCGGGGAACTAATCCGAGTGTAGAAGCGCAATTATTGGTAACCCAATGCCATTACACAATCGATAATTCTATCAGTGTTATTTAAGTCGGTCACATGAAAACAAATCCATGATTTTACAAATCAATATAATTATAATGAAGGGGGCAATGTACAAAACAAAAAAAAATCAGAAAAATCTTATATCAGAAAATAAATTAAATAGCCTATATGTTTTTCGTATAGGACAAATTTTGTACCACGTGAGGTGACTTTAGAGTTTCTGGAAGATCTTCTTTCAGCCCACATTCTCAGAATTTGTTTACTGTAAGCTTTTCTCCTTTCTGCTGTCTACCCGTTGTTCTGTTTTTGTCTTTCAAAAAGCCCTTAAAGTCCGAAATAAGTTGCATGAATTTGGTTTAGTTCATTAAGTTTTCTCGGTTTTCGGATTATTCGATATTCCTTTTGACTTCTTTGAACCATTTATCCGACACCTTAAGTCTATCACCTTTTAGTATCTTGAAAATGTGTTTTGTCAACCGTTTTTTATCCATTCTATACAGGTGTCCGTAAAATTTTAGTCTTCTTTTTCTAACCGTTTTCATTAATCGTTGTACAATATTTTTAAATTTTCTTGAAATTATTAGCCTAATAGTAAGTTCAGAAAATAAATACCTTTAAATTATAAGATTAATGTGGCAATAAAAATGATCCTTTAATGATAATAAAACATGAACATTTCTTGAAGGACGAGGAGAAAAATGTGCGTAAGTTATTTAAAACTTAAACGGATCATTAGCCTAAGAAACTTGGAACGTATAAAAAATATAGCCTGGTTTATAAATTACGAGAAAACATAGTATTACAAGAATTCCAGCCAGATGAAAAGCATTCTTCGTAATATATGAACCACGAAAGCATTGTATTTGTACGAAAGTAACGTGTAAAAAACTGCTTCGAGTGGGTGAATAAAGAACACAAAAAAAAAGAAAGTTGTGAATGACGAGTGATTAGAGGGTGGCAAACGACGAAAAAAATAAAAGCACAAAACCGGGAGAAAAGGATTAAATTCCAGACAGGCTAAGAAATTAATGACAATCAGAGATAGGGAATGGGATAGAAAAAGACAGGAAATTTAAAGGGATAATATACAAGCCGCCTGTTCAGCAGCTGACTTTGTTCTTACAGATTAAGAATAATCACTGGACAGATCATCAATCTACGAGCCGCAACAACAAACGGGAAACACAAAACGACAACGGGAGCCGTGGAGTTTTGTTACGTTACCCAGAATTCAACATTTCTATTACAATAAAAGTAACATGTGTTCTGTTCTCACTTAATGTATATTAAATATAAAATCTCAAAACAGCAGGCCAACACGTTTAAGTAGCTAAAAGTAGCAGATTTGTAAGTATAAGTAGATCCACTTAACAAACTGATTGCATACTTTCGTTCCAAGAATTTTTATTAAATCTCCTTTTCTAATATTTACTCCACTGAAAACACTCAGTCCATTGTGAGGACGTAGATTTTCACGAGTCAGTCAACTGATATTTATTGCAGTTTATTTTACCTTCTGTAAACCAAGGTAGACGAATAAAATACTAATAATAACACTATGTAATTGTATTTCTACACTAGTATTGTAGTGGTACAAATGAGCTGTACATATGAAATGTTTATTAAAATTTTATGAGAGATTATTATTTTAATCAAACTACATTTATATATTTTTTACTTATTTAAATAATTTTGTAAGATATTTTCGTTATTAGTTATTAGGCCTAATATAATGTTCATTTACTCTTTTAAATAATCATAGTTAATAATGGTGATTTTGAATCCACAACTCTAAGAGTAAACTTTGTAGTTTCTATGTTATATCGTCTTAAGGCCTAATTAATATATTTATTATATCAAAATACTAAATATATACTAATCAATACTTATTATACTGAAAGATTGGATACCATTAAACCAAGCTAAGTTAAATTTTTGTTATTTAATAATTGTTTGATTTTTTTATAAGGTTTTTTTAGATATATTCATAAGTATATTATATTTAATAGTAAGATATAAATCACTAAAAGTAAGACGATACAGTAGTTGGATCTATCATTCTTTCATATTCATCTATAGTTGTATTTAAAACGCAAATGTGATTCAATGTATTTTAAGTGGAGATTAAATATTCCCTTAAACACAAGAGTTTTACGGAATAAATTTTAAAAAAAATCATGGTTGTAATGAGGACGCTTCAGGATTTAAAAAAAACAACCAAAAATTAAAAATGGTAAGGCCGTACCATTTTTCGAAATGAATAACAAAATAATGAAATAAAATTTCTATGGTGCTGCTATTCTGGCGGCGACGTTGCTATTTTGAATTCTCCTGATGCGTTTGTTACAGAAATAAGAATTTAAAAATTACATTACTAAATTACCACAAAACTTACGCGTAACGCCGGCGCAATTTTTAGTTTTACATACATTTATGTGACAGCCCTCGTTGACTGACTCAAAATTCAGCACTGATTCTACCCCTTCCCAATTACAAAAAGAGCTGAAATTCGGCAAATTTGTTACTTAACGTTAAAAAGACTAGGTTACAGTACAGTATTTGCAACCTAATAACTTGCGCCTTAATCGGTAAAAAGAGGCTTACTTCTACACAGCAATAAATATTGTACATCTTTACCTTCTCAAAGAGATATCAGTCAAAACCTCAACAGGTATACAATTTTTAACCATCCAGTTATGTTAGCCACCTACCCAAAATTTGAAGCCGGTAAAAAACTTTGAAACCATAAACTGCTAAGTTAATAATAATTTCAAACATCAATTTAGTATAAATTAAATGTAACATATCAAACTGCATTTATACCTAACGAAGTGTTTTAAACGTTCAATGCGAAGCCATAATTTTATTTTAACAAACTAGATATGACTTTGATTTACATAGTATTTTTCGGAAACGAATTAACCGGGAAAAACAAGTGAAGCCTGTATAAAAATTTTATGATAAATTATTGCAACACCATACTACTTCTCATAACAATAATAAGATTAATTACACGGCGACGTATTTATTTACACGTTCTCTAAAGAACCTGTTGCGCCATCTGTAGGCCTCTCACAGGAACATTAATTTAAACTGTACAACAAAATAAAATATTGCTATATACTTTGAAAAGCTTTATACATTTTCATGTTTTCCGTTTTATATTTTTTGTATAACTTAACTAGATTTTTTCAAAATTAATATTGTTACAAAAAGTAAATTTCATGTCGGAGATAATGAGAAAATAACCCACCTAAAGTTCTTCTTTTGCAAGTACAGTTGTTTGAAATACTTATTTTTTATTTTTTTAATTAACATTAATTTAATTATTTAAACTTATTTAATTATTTTTTATCCAGAATAATACACAACCCGAAAATTTAAGAACTACGTATAAAATTATACACTAAAATAATTTTATTATACTTTATTGATGATGTTATATAAATATGTCAACTAACATAAAATGTTCTAATGATTTTTAGAAGTTAAGAAATTGATTTGTAGTACTTTTTTACATTATGAATAACTGTTGTAGTTTTTGCTAAAAAATAAAAGTACGAAACGGTTTTTTTAACTAGTGCTTGTTTTCACGTCTGTGAAGTTGGCCCCACCCATACAAAAATTTGAAAAAAAAATTAGTGCATTCGATTGTTCTACGTTTGTTCCGGATTGTTCCGCAAAAATTTTCGTTTGTTCCGCTCAAATAAGCGAGAAAATCGAGAAAAACCGTGGGTGGGGCTAACTTCACGTTGGCCCCCCCCATTTAACTTTTTCAACTTTTTTTTGCATAGATCGATAGATCTTCGTTTGTTCCGGATTGTTCCGCAAAAATTTTCGTTTGTTCCGCTCAAACAAGCGAGAAAACCGAGGAAAACTGGGTGGGGCTAACTTCACGCTGGCCCCCCCCACTCAACTTTTCCAATTTTTTTTTACATAGATCGAGAGATCTTCGTTTGTTCCGGATTGTTCCACAAAAATTTTCGTTTGTTCCGCTCAAATAAGCGAGAAAATCGAGGAAAACTGCGGCGAGCTAGCCCCCCCCACTTAACTTTTTGAACTTTTTTATACATGGATCGATAGGTCTTCGTTTGTTCCGGATTGTTCCGCAAAAATTTTCGTTCGTTCTGCTCAAATAAGCGAGAAAATTGAGGAAAACTGCTGGGGGATAGCGTGAAGTTAGCCCCACCCACTCAACTTTTTGAACTTTTTTTTACATGGATCGATAGATCTTCGTTTGTTCCGGATTGTTCCGCAAAAATTTTCGTTTGTTCCGCTCAAACAGGCGAGAAAACCGAGGAAAACTGCGGCGAGCTAGCGTGAAGTTAGCCCCACCCACTCAACTTTTTGAACTTTTTTTTACATGGATCGATAGATCTTCGTTTGTTCCGGATTGTTCCACAAAAATTTTCGTTTGTTCCGCTCAAATAAGCGAGAAAAGCGAGGAAAACTGCTGGGGGATAGCGTGAAGTTAGCCCCACCCACTCAACTTTTTGAACTTTTTTTTACATGGATCGATAGATCTTCGTTTGTTCCGGATTGTTCCGCAAAAATTTTCGTTTGTTCCGCTCAAATAAGCGAGAAAATCGAGGAAAACTGCTGGGGGATAGCGTGAAGTTAGCCCCACCCACTCAACTTTTTGAACTTTTTTTTACATGGATCGATAGATCTTCGTTTGTTCCGGATTGTTCCGCAAAAATTTTCGTTTGTTCCGCCCAAATAGGCGAGAAAATCGAGGAAAACTTTGTAGTGGTGGGGGTAAACAAGCGCGTTTAATATTTTAACATTGTTTTTGTCTATATCGATAGCCTTTAAATAGTTGTGGGTTGTTCCGCATAAAGTTTCCTTTGTTCCGCTCAAATAATATTTAAATTAATACCGTATTATTCCGAAAACAAGCCGTACCCGAATTTAAGCCGAATCGGAAAAAATACTATAAAACTAGGAAAAAAATTAAAGTACAGTACTTGTATGTTTTTGAAAATATTCTATTTTATAAGAAACGATTACCGTAGTCTACAAACAATATACTTACTACTTAATTAGCATTTAGAAGTTTTTGTTAATTTTTTGTTGAATGCTGAACACAAGATTCACATGGTAGGTATTTTCTTCCGGCTTCTTTGTTGGATGTCTTTTCCGCGTAGTTAATTTGATTTTTCTGACTTCTGAAATTACTGCTAATGCAGACGGTGAAGGATGAAATGATTTTTTGTAAAGTATGAAAATATGCGGTGCCTGAATAAGATTCGAACCCAAGACCGCATGATGAGAAGCGAGCAAGTTACCAACTACGCCAATGCGGCCGGCATAGTAGTAGTAGTAGGTAGCATAGTAGTAGTTAATTTGAAATTAGTATCGTAAGCCCTGCGCTGATTTTTAGGTATTTATATAGACGAAGTACCCTTAACCTACATAAAATCACTCATAGCGATTTATAAAATACAACAAAAAACAAATGATCGGATAAAAAAACAAAATGAAATATAAGAAAACTGCTACCAAACTTTATAGCCTACTGTATCTCCAAACTGATCAAAATGACTATACATGCACTACGTAAGAAGTGTGCGTATAAGACTGCGTGTATCTCTCTCTTCGTAGCTACTTATGCTTAATATGAAACCATTAATTTGAGTACGTTGAGTATTTTGAGTGCTTGGCACCCAAAATATATAACCTGCTCCCGAACCATTTAAAGAATTTAACAAGTTTAAAATTTTATAAAAAACTAAAAAAATGGATAGCCAAACAGATAGAGAGAAAATAGCAAAATGGTCAGCAATATTCAAATGTAGATATAAATAAAGAGACAGGAGGAAAATGAAATAGAATACATTTCTTTTATTGTTTTTAATTTTTAAATGTAATAATTAATTTCAGGTATAATTATCCTTATTTTATTAAAAATTGTGTAAGTTTAACAATTATTAAAATGTTATGTATCATAATAGATACAATCGTTATCTTAGTAAATAGCAAGGTATTGGTTAAGTTAGTTAAGTTACTGTAGTAAGTAAATATAGTAGGTATTGAATGCTATTGCTAATAAGTTAGTTAATACTTCAGATTTTTTTGATATTTATTTAAAAGTTTCCAGCCCATCCTAGTACATGGTTTTGTCCATAGTTGGATGGGATAATTTCACTCCTGTAGGGTAGCCTATAACAGGATAGTAGTTTACTGTAAGAAATTGTGTATTACGGAAATTTCTATTTTTGTAATGCGTAACATCATGGGAATAAATAAATAATTATTTTTATTATTATTATTATTTATTATTAATACTATTATTAAAGCGTGAATGCAAGCCGCAGGTCAAATTATGGAACCGATTTTTAAGAAAAACCTGTGGCTTGTATTCGGAACAATACGGTATTATGGAAAATCTGGTGATTGTTCTATAATATATAAGTCGATGTGATTATTGATGTATAGATGTATGATATGTATATGATATTGATGTATATTGGTATTTAGTCCCGCTCGTTTTTCTGATTCTCAAACTAAATTTTACTTCCAACTACCCATCCGTAATGTTTCCTAGAAGAAAACTAGCCCCGTCATTTATCTTCGTAAGATCTGGTAGCATTTCCCACGACCTTCTAAATTATCTTTTGTCAGTTTTAGTTTCAGTCACTTGCCAAGTATGATTTTGCCAAGTACGATCTCAAAACTAATAAACCCAATTGATTTCGACTATAATTATAATATCGTTTTTAATAATAGACCCTTAGTATTATACACAGAGTTTGTTAACGATCACGCGGACTGTCATTTTACGCCTAAGAAAAACTCTTTTATTTCATTCAGTTTCATTTCTAAAAATTTCAAAAAAATACCGTTTATTTTTAAAGAATTTGTTATTAGAACAACGTTTAAACCAATTTTTTCCGTTTTCATTTACGACCAGAATAAAAATTGAAATTTAAGAAAAAATTTTTCTTTTAGTAATATCACTTTAGTACGAAAAAGTGTCACAAAATCAGTAAAATATACAAAAAAAATATGTTTAGCTATATATAGATAAATAAAGCAATTCATTGCAAAAAAAACAACGTTTAGATATTGCAAATTGATAGACGCATTCAAAAGATATCACAATTTTTTTTAACAATGTAACGTGCTGGATGAAAAAAATGACGAAAAATCACCTAAAAATAATGTGGTGTCTTTTCAATTTTTATTTACTCGTCTTCTACGCAAGTTCTATCTCTTTTGCGCCTTTTGCTTTGTGTATTATCCTTTTCTAAACAGGATAGCATAAATCAAAATATGTTATTGTCTATTTTGACGCTAATTGTAAGGTTTAACCGAAGGGTAGACGAGACGGGTAGTGATGATGATGTTATTCCCAAACAAATACGGGTTTTTGTTGATAAGTTATAGATAAAAACGTTCAAATTTTAGTACTGGCTGTTCAAAAAAAATACATTTTTTTCGCGTAACACCACGTCGTCAATTTTTATCATACAAATATGCAAGATACATCAAATGAAAGAAGAAAAAAGTCTCTAATAAAACTAATCCCGTTAGAATATAATGAATAGTTGCGGAGATATTTGAGTTTAAAAAACGATGGTGACGAATGGGTGATATTGGGCTTCCCGGTTAGTAAAAGGGTTAATGTTTGTTTTGTCTGCATCGATAGCCCTTTATTAGTTGTGGATTGTTCCGCAAAAACTTTCGTTTGTTCCGCTCAAATAAGCGAGGTAATCAAGGAACCATTTGGCAGTGACGGATTTATAAATTTTTTGCCCCTAGGCACTATTCTGACTGCCGCCCTTTTGAAACATGCCACATCTGTGCCAAAGTTATTACTCAATTTAAAAAAAGTAAATCTAACGAGTTCATAAACGGGTGTTGATAAAATCACCAAAAGATACTTAATTAGATTTTAATCACATTTTAAAAGGTTTATACTATAACAAACTAAAAATACAGGTGTTCATAAAAACACCGAGAGACAGAAAAAGCTGCTTCAATTCATCAACAGCATTGTTTCTGTTGCCCAACAATCTATCTCTTATTATTTTAGCGGCACCTGTCAGGTCGTGCCGCCCCTGAGGCGTGCCGCCCCTAGGCACTGGCCTAGTGTGCCTAGTGGGAAATCCGTCACTGCCATTTGGAGTGGTGGGGATAAGCTAGTTAACTCTATATTTTTTAATTTTTTTTTACCCTTAACTCGTTTGTATCGTATTGAGAAATCATATTTTAAACATAGGCGCAATTTGGTGGCAAAGTTTGTTTATTTTTGTGTGAACATTTTATCTCGAGTATAATATGTGAAACTCAAGAAAGATTGAAGAGCGATTTCAGTTCATTTAACAGGCCAACAACTGGTCACTACACCAAGCTTGTTGCACAACCGGTGTTACTTAACTATTTAGAGCTAAAATCTACCGTCTGACTGACTATCCCAGTCGGTCGGATTTCGGATCAGCCCGGTTCCAAAGTCCAAAACGATGTTAAACTGAAAAAATAATTTTGGCCGCCTAAATCAATCAAATATCTCATTGTGCGGCGTGAAAACTAGAATCGGTGATGATTTAAAACAATAAATAACTAACCGTAATAAATTAACAAAACACATACCTATTAGGCCTAAACATTTATATATTTTTTCATTTACATTTTCATACGGAATATTCTTTCAGTTTTTCATCGTTCAGGTGAACTATTTTTAAAGTAACTTCCTTAACTAATTTAATCTAAAAGAGTATAAATATCCCGTTTAACATAAAATAAAACTAAATATCTTATTGTCAGAAGAATCACTCAAACTACTGACTGGTAATCTTATTATTAACTAATGGTCGTATATGTAAAAACTGAATTTACGAGAAATCACGCCAAGTTAATTATATCAGTGTAAATGATTTATGTTAACTATAGATATTTTTATAAATCAAAAATTCTCATTTCTCTCAGAAGATTTTCTATTTGGGCTAAACACTATCCGGGAAGGAACCGGTGCTGCGAATAATGAAGTTTGGATTAGATTGTTATGACTAACAGATATTTTTCTAAACGCATTGTATTCAGAAGGCCAATGTTGAAAAGTCATCATTCTGTCGACCTCCCTACATAAATCATCGTATGCCGCTTTGATTTCTTTTTTCAAACTAGTTATAAACAAACCTTTTGATTCCATAAACAATAAATAACCTTTAGTAATTTGTTTACGTTATCACAAGCCTGATGCTTGTCCTGTTCTACCAGACTATCGTAAAAGATTTCATTACCTTTCCAATACATTTATATGTTTTCTTATTATTACTCATTGCATTCGCTGTTACAATAGGCATAATATCATGTTTCCCTTAAATTTATATAGACTCCAAAGTCTAAAGCGGAACTAAATACCAATATACATCAATATCATTCATATACATATCATACATCTATACATCAATAATCACATCGACTTAAATATTACAGAACAATCACCAGATTTTCCATAATACCGTATTGTTCCGAATACAAGCCACAGGTTTTTCTTAAAAATCGGTTCCATAATTTGACCTGCGGCTTGCATTCACGCTTTAATAATAGTATTAATAATAAATAATAATAATAATAAAAATAATTATTTATTTATTCCCATGATGTTACGCATTACAAAAATAGAAATTTCCGTAATACACAATTTCTTACAGTAAACTACTATCCTGTTATAGGCTACCCTACAGGAGTGAAATTATCCCATCCAACTATGGACAAAACCATGTACTAGGATGGGCTGGAAACTTTTAAATAAATATCAAAAAAATCTGAAGTATTAACTAACTTATTAGCAATAGCATTCAATACCTACTATATTTACTTACTACAGTAACTTAACTAACTTAACCAATACCTTGCTATTTACTAAGATAACGATTGTATCTATTATGATACATAACATTTTAATAATTGTTAAACTTACACAATTTTTAATAAAATAAGGATAATTATACCTGAAATTAATTATTACATTTAAAAATTAAAAACAATAAAAGAAATGTATTCTATTTCATTTTCCTCCTGTCTCTTTATTTATATCTACATTTGAATATTGCTGACCATTTTGCTATTTTCTCTCTATCTGTTTGGCTATCCATTTTTTTAGTTTTTTATAAAATTTTAAACTTGTTAAATTCTTTAAATGGTTCGGGAGCAGGTTATATATTTTGGGTGCCAAGCACTCAAAATACTCAACGTACTCAAATTAATGGTTTCATATTAAGCATAAGTAGCTACGAAGAGAGAGATACACGCAGTCTTATACGCACACTTCTTACGTAGTGCATGTATAGTCATTTTGATCAGTTTGGAGATACAGTAGGCTATAAAGTTTGGTAGCAGTTTTCTTATATTTCATTTTGTTTTTTTATCCGATCATTTGTTTTTTGTTGTATTTTATAAATCGCTATGAGTGATTTTATGTAGGTTAAGGGTACTTCGTCTATATAAATACCTAAAAATCAGCGCAGGGCTTACGATACTAATTTCAAATTAACTACTACTATGCTACCTACTACTACTACTATGCCGGCCGCATTGGCGTAGTTGGTAACTTGCTCGCTTCTCATCATGCGGTCTTGGGTTCGAATCTTATTCAGGCACCGCATATTTTCATACTTTACAAAAAATCATTTCATCCTTCACCGTCTGCATTAGCAGTAATTTCAGAAGTCAGAAAAATCAAATTAACTACGCGGAAAAGACATCCAACAAAGAAGCCGGAAGAAAATACCTACCATGTGAATCTTGTGTTCAGCATTCAACAAAAAATTAACAAAAACTTCTAAATGCTAATTAAGTAGTAAGTATATTGTTTGTAGACTACGGTAATCGTTTCTTATAAAATAGAATATTTTCAAAAACATACAAGTACTGTACTTTAATTTTTTTCCTAGTTTTATAGTATTTTTTCCGATTCGGCTTAAATTCGGGTACGGCTTGTTTTCGGAATAATACGGTATTAATTTAAATATTTTTTGAGCGGAACAAAGGAAACTTTATGCGGAACAACCCACAACTATTTAAAGGCTATCGATATAGACAAAAACAATGTTAAAATATTAAACGCGCTTGTTTACCCCCACCACTACAAAGTTTTCCTCGATTTTCTCGCCTATTTGGGCGGAACAAACGAAAATTTTTGCGGAACAATCCGGAACAAACGAAGATCTATCGATCCATGTAAAAAAAAGTTCAAAAAGTTGAGTGGGTGGGGCTAACTTCACGCTATCCCCCAGCAGTTTTCCTCGATTTTCTCGCTTATTTGAGCGGAACAAACGAAAATTTTTGCGGAACAATCCGGAACAAACGAAGATCTATCGATCCATGTAAAAAAAAGTTCAAAAAGTTGAGTGGGTGGGGCTAACTTCACGCTATCCCCCAGCAGTTTTCCTCGCTTTTCTCGCTTATTTGAGCGGAACAAACGAAAATTTTTGTGGAACAATCCGGAACAAACGAAGATCTATCGATCCATGTAAAAAAAAGTTCAAAAAGTTGAGTGGGTGGGGCTAACTTCACGCTAGCTCGCCGCAGTTTTCCTCGGTTTTCTCGCCTGTTTGAGCGGAACAAACGAAAATTTTTGCGGAACAATCCGGAACAAACGAAGATCTATCGATCCATGTAAAAAAAAGTTCAAAAAGTTGAGTGGGTGGGGCTAACTTCACGCTATCCCCCAGCAGTTTTCCTCAATTTTCTCGCTTATTTGAGCAGAACGAACGAAAATTTTTGCGGAACAATCCGGAACAAACGAAGACCTATCGATCCATGTATAAAAAAGTTCAAAAAGTTAAGTGGGGGGGGCTAGCTCGCCGCAGTTTTCCTCGATTTTCTCGCTTATTTGAGCGGAACAAACGAAAATTTTTGTGGAACAATCCGGAACAAACGAAGATCTCTCGATCTATGTAAAAAAAAATTGGAAAAGTTGAGTGGGGGGGGCCAGCGTGAAGTTAGCCCCACCCAGTTTTCCTCGGTTTTCTCGCTTGTTTGAGCGGAACAAACGAAAATTTTTGCGGAACAATCCGGAACAAACGAAGATCTATCGATCTATGCAAAAAAAAGTTGAAAAAGTTAAATGGGGGGGGCCAACGTGAAGTTAGCCCCACCCACGGTTTTTCTCGATTTTCTCGCTTATTTGAGCGGAACAAACGAAAATTTTTGCGGAACAATCCGGAACAAACGTAGAACAATCGAATGCACTAATTTTTTTTTCAAATTTTTGTATGGGTGGGGCCAACTTCACAGACGTCTTGTTTTCCTAATTTTCTGACTCTCAGATAATTTAATATTCGAAAAAGATTTTATACTCAAAATATTACATACAGGTAACTCAAAAACTTAAGAACTAGAAAATTACCTAGTGAAATAATAAAACTAGTTCAAAAAGACTAACTAAAAAACAATTTCACCAACTAACGAATCATGATCCTGAGTCAGAATCAAGGTTAAACTTTGGTTTGAATAACAGACAACAGCCATAGTTCTAAACGGAGAATATACCACTAGGTACCTATTCTCCTAAAAGTAAACTTCCCCACCGTTCGTTAAATTAAATATCATATACGGAAATTGTGTAGCTCATTGTAGAGTACCGTGATAAAAATAAAAGACAAAAAACTGCTACAAACGTTTACCTCCAACTTTTCATAATGTTGCATTTAAACAGATTGTCCTTCACCTTTTTACAACGTTTGGTGTTTTATTTTGAAAACTCGACAGAGGGTAATGTTGAGTATTTTATTTTTGTATTTGAGTACAGAGTTTCAAGAATACTACTTAATTAACAAAGTAAAGAATTTTATTTTTTTATAAAATAAATACAGAAATGTGCTGTAATTAGTACCTGCAGTAAAAATAACTTTACGCACATTTTCTGAGTTGGTAGTACAAAGAACATGAAATATTTTGTAGTACTAACAGGCAATATACACGCATACAACATGATATACCAACATGTTTCCTGTAGGTATTTATGTTAACCCAATGCGGGCTGTTATTAGATCGTACAAAACGGTACACTAGTAGAGCAAAACACACCTTCAATGCCCTGTGCTACTAAATGTAACAGGTACAGTAGTAATTAACTACTTGATTAAAGAATGCTCTTTGCGGGAGGATACCGCTCTATATACTAACCAACATACCTGCGTCTGTTTTCTTCTCTGGATACAAAACTATAGTAATCCCGTCCGTACTCTTCATTAGGAGAGTGCCAGATCAAAGTACGAGTCGTCGTACGTAAAATAACTAACCAGGAATACCGAACACGTCCAATTGTACTATCTCTCTTACACTCATTCCCTTTTTCATCAAATCCTCTTTATTTCTGTTTCAATTATCTTCATCCAGTACGTTCAAGTCATACTCTGATTTCCCTTTATCTCTTACGTTCATTACGGTACGAAATTTAATTAATTTTTTTATTCAACTGCTAATAAAATGATCAAATTAAATTGGGTTTTATTGTAGATTTTTTAACTACCCTAGAAACTAGTGTACATAAAAAAACTTCATCAGAAAACTTTACTGTACATAAAAATAATAAGCAAAAATATAAATAAAACTCGCAGTAGTGCCTTATTACAATTTTTATATATATTATGTATATCCATTACAGGGAGGTAAGGTAAAGTGTTAAAGTATTTACACTCGATCTGCTAGTTCTAATTGTATGACAAAATCATTCAGGAACAGAAGAGATACAGGTGTAAAAGAGACTAGTCAGAGTTATCTCCTCTGACAGTAATGAATTTCATTATACAGCCAGACCCTGCGGTGTATGAAGTTTAGGTGTCATTTGCAGAGTGAAAAGTAAATGCTTTTCAGAGGGCCTGGAATGCTGATAAGCATACTTTTCCACTCAGTGAGGAAGGCACAGGTAAACCATCTCACTCTTTCACTCCTCATTTTACTTAGCCTCTATTTACTTTTGCCTCTAGAGATTCAAACCAGCCTTTCTGCCGATGACCGAAACCACAACATACGTACAAGTAAATAAATTTATAATTTATATAGGTATTATGTAAAACACCTATCTTTTCGAATACTTTAAACTGAATAATATTACGAAAACTAAAATGTTCACACTGAAACATAATATAAAACACTGTTGCCTTTCATGCTAATAACAGTAAAACTATTTGGGATAGGACAAGTCGGAAAAATCTTTGAAATTTTATAAAAATATTAAGTAGGCCTACAACAAAAACTAAATTTTCCATAATTAACTAAGTTTTCCAAACTAAATTTACCTTTGAAATTTTATAAAAATATTAAGTAGGCCTACAACAAAAACTAAATTTTCCATAAATTTACAACGAATAATAACATTTTCAGTAAATATTAGAAAATTTTTGGATTACTAAAAGAGATAATTTTTATGACACTAATTTGTATTCAATGAACAAAAAATGGTTGTTAAAATACAAAACAAGAAAAAGATAAAGTTATAAAACATTGTTAATACAACGTGATAAGCCAACCGGCAAAGAGAATCAAAGCTGCGGAAATGCTATTAATGTATTTCCAAGCAAAGGTACTTAAACTTTAGAGAAAGTTAGTTTAGAGAGCTCTAAACTTGACCAAGAAAGTTGTTGAAGAGATTCTTTACAGTTTCTATTGTATATTATGGACAGATAATGTAGAAGGGTTTATAGAGGAATAATGCAGCCAAGAAGAAAAGAAAGGATAACCGTTTCCCTAAGGAAGGATAAGTTTTGTATTAAGATTTGCACTTTACGCCGGCTATTGTATTCTAATAATATTATATTCAAGACGTAAACAACCACTCGCAAATAAAATAGATTATAGAGGTGGAGATAAGAATTTGATACAACGACCTTTCTCTATTTGTAACTGAAATTATGTGGAAAGAATTATAAAAATTTATTTCACAGATCGGTGACTTTAGATCGGTAGGAACCATAACTAAAACACTCCATTTTTTTAACTTTTATTTGTTATTGGGAACTGTACGTTGCTGACAACTACCCAATTTGATCGCTGCTTTTTGCTGTATATACAGGGTGGACCAGGAGGAAAGGAAAACATTTTAACAGGTGATTGTAGACCTAAAAACAAGACAAAAAGTTCATATAAACATATGTCTGGAAATGCTTCGTCAGCGAGATAAGTCTAGCGAAAGATTTCGCCCAGATTTCCACTCCGAGGATTATATGAAACCGGATTGAACCAATTAGAACGGTAATTAAGACAAACATTTGATCGTTTCATATGAATTTTGACTTGAAAAATTGATTAAACTAGGTACCAGAACTGTAAGCCCCTTAGTTTGTACAATAACTTGCTTAAAATACAAAAATTTACTGTCAAAAAACACGTTTTTTACGTTTGAGGCGCTATAATTCCATTAAATGGCTAACAAATGCATAAAATCCATGAACAATAATTGTACAGAATTCAATTCTGCGAAAATTGATGTGATTTTGAGAAAATTTCCTACATTTTTTATTATATAAATTTTTGCGCTATAATAAGGTAAAGCTAGGAGAGATTGCGCGGGCGGAGAGATGGCGCACCCTTTGTTCCAGTTGGACGGGATAGAGTATACGTGCATGAACTTATGGACTCTTGTCGGCTTCAGTAGATGAGTGTCTAGTTAAATGTATGCATCGCAACGTCTGTGCAGTAGTAAACCATCACCGATTTACAAGTTTGTTCTGCTCGGTAAGTGTTTGAATTTTTACTACAGTAATGATTAACTTTGGTAGAATGATGCTAGCACAAAGTATTTTGAATGTAATCGATTTTCCAGTGATCTACTAACCTATAGCATACTATACTCTTAAACGTAAGTTGAATCCCGCGGCGGCCATCTTGATTTAAGGCTGCGTAATCTCTCCTACCTAATCAGGACAGATTGCGCATTTGGTGTTGAGGAGAGATTACGCATTGTTTCCATTAGTTACAAATACTGGTGGGAGAAATTGCGCATGGATTTAGTAATGAATGCTAGCTAGTAATTAAAAATTGTCAATTTTGTTTTCAGTAATAAATCTCAAGTTTATATACTATTTATTGATTGAAATTTTGAAATGAATGTTACAGACCCAAAGAACATAAACGAGAAATGGATGAAAAAAGAAGCGGCATTAAAAAAGAACAGAAGTGCATCTAAAGGTAAAAAACCTAATAATAAAAAACGACCTACAACTAGCAAACTACAAAAAATAAAGGACTGAACAAAAAACGGCGGTTAAGTTTTGAGGAATCTTCTACATCAGAAGAAGAAGACGTAGCAATTGAACTTCTCTCGGACCATGTCAATGAAGACAATGATGACGCGTGCACAGAATGTCTGGAGCTATATCACGAGACGACTTCCACATCTGATTGGGTGAAATGTATAATCTGTGGCAGGTGGATGCATGAAACCTGCACCATTTATGAAGCAAAGTGCATTGACTGTGGACGACGTGAAAAACGACAAGCTAATCAAAAAAAGTAGATTTTTGTATTTTAATAGGCTAAACTATAATTTTTAATTTGTAAAATTATATAAATTGGTTTGGTTAAATAAATAACTACATTCAAAGTGTGAGTTTTCATAGTTATTATCGTAAACAATCTCTCCTACCCATGTTGCGCAATCTCACCTACCCGGCAAGGAGAGATTGCGCAAAACCATTTTTTTTGCATTTTGATTATTACCCCCTTAAATATAGGATAAAAATTCTGAAAAAATTAGAGAGTATAAACAAATGTGCAATGTTATCACCCCACCAAGTAGTTCATATAATCATCTTATGTATACTTCATAGCTAACATATTTCGAATTGTGCGCAGACTCTCCTAGCTTTACCTTACATATTAAAGCCGTAATCTTAAAAAAAACACTTTTTTTACGTGAAAACAGCCTCACCAAGAATTTCAGCAAACATGGCGCCTACCCTATCTTGTAGAGAATACAAAATTGAGTAAACCAGGCGATTTTTAAAAAAAATCGTAGGACCAGGTTTTGAGAAAATCGCAAAAAAGTGAAAAATTACACGAATAATCTACTGCTTCCGGTTGACCGATTTTGATGAAAATGTTCGTGTCGGGTCCGGTAGGGGTAACTTAAGTTTCTTATGTAACTTAAGTTTCAAGTTTCAAGTTGGTTCGATGTTCCGTTCTTGAGATATCCTGTTCACACACAGACACAGACACACACACACACACACACACACACACAGACCAATCGCTAAAAACATGTTTTTTGGGTTCAGGAGGTCTGAAAACGTGTAGATCCGGTGAAAACTCGATTTCGAAAAATCGACACGAATAGTAATCGGCAAGAGAAAGTAAAAAAGGTTTATTACCGAAGGGTATTGATAACGTTCAAGTCTGTCTCGGTATTTTTTGTTTCTTTGTAGAAAATCGTCTACAATAGCGTTTTTTTTAATTTATTTTATTTAAAGTCGCACAAACTGCTTGGTTATTAGCGACTACGGTGGGTTATGAAACATTAACTGTGGGATTTGAGCCGTGAAAATTTCCAGACCCTGGCCGGGAATCGAACCCGGGACCTCCGCGTGGCAGGCTAACACGCTAACCACTACGCTACGAAGGCGGTCACAACAGCGTTTATTTGTAAGTTACGATTAAATACATACTTAAAAAAAATCATAAGTTACTTTATTAAGTAAATTTATTGTTAACAAAATCATGTAGTAGCTACAGATAAGCCATTTATTCATTCAAAGCTCATATATTCACTCAGCTGTTGTCCTTTTTTGTAATTGGCTACAATATTATTACATAATTAAAATGCATACAGGTAAGTTATTATCGTAAGATTACTTACAATTACCTTAATATACTAGCAAATAATGTACTAATTATATAGGATAATAATGAAATGAATATATATTCTGAACGTTGCGCAAAATGGTAATATAAAATTACTAACATCCAATAATTATGCTGAACAGATCAAACTTTTTCTACCAAGACTCCTCTATAAGTCGATACGAAAATTAAACCAAAATTGTGAATAAATAAAAAACCGTGCCAAACAACTCGAAATTTACATAAAAATGAAAAAAACATAATTTAAGTCATTTACGTGAAAAACCCGTTACTGTAACCTACCTGAAAAATCGAAGTAAATAATTTATCTTAAGTAAAATCAAACATATTCCAAAAGAAAACTAAAATAAACAAAACATTTTTTCTTGTGCCAGAAACTCTGCAATACGAACCCAGTTTCTTTCTTATATTTCTCGTAGTGGGAAGTAACAAAGTGACTTAAAACTACAATACTTTGCCAACTCCACCGTAAAATTGTAACGTATTTAGAACAGTTAAAAAATATTACAGAGAACGGTTTCGTGTAAATACAGTCAACACAGACGAAAAGAAAATTCATTTTCTAAATTTTAAAATAAATAAACTAACCGTCACGAAAAAAATTCAAAAGATTAGTATTATATACTGAAAATACAATACATAGAAATTACCCATGAAAAAGAAAAGTATTTTTGTAAGAAATGTTTCTTATTACGAAAATTAAGACAAATCTCGTCTGTCACCAACCGTAACAAAAACCGACATAACTTGTAAGTAAACTGTTATTCTTCTGTATTTAATTATTTTTAGACTTCAAAGAAACAAAGCCTATACCTACCTACTTGTTTCAACTTTCAGTCTGTGAAATAAATAACCCAGAAAAACTTAACTTTACAAAGGAGTGGAATGTCTGCTCATTATTCATACCTGACTAGTGCCAATTAATTTTACTCGTTTCTTGTTACACTAGCGATATATAGGTTATTTGTATTAAAAAATAGAAAAATACAAGAAACACAAGTTTATGTACGTAAACGAAAAATAATAGGAAAACTTACTAAAAAAACTAATAACTTGGATAAAATAACACCGATAAAAAACGTCAGTACACTACAAGTGTTTTCTTTTTTTCTTTTTGATTATTTTAAGACGCATCAACATCTTTCGTAATCCAAATGTCGATGTGTGGATAAGGAGGACATTTGGTGATACCACCCACGAGCTGACGTAGTTGCAACAGGGCACGATTGGTTTGGGGCATATTTGACGAGGTTCAAACTTCATAAAGTAACGAAATGTCGACTGTGCGACAGTGAAGAGGAGGAGTCCATTGGGCATATTTTTGAAAGATGTCCCTATTTTGGCCTCAACAGAATGGAGACATCTGAGAAGATCGGCGTTGCACAGTGGATTCCAAAGAGAGTAGGGGCAGCGATGCTGCGGGATGAGGAGAGCTGGAAGTTGGTCGCTCAGTTTGCGGAGGGAGGTTGGGAGACTGCGGAGGAAGGAGAAATATGGAGATCAGCGGGTCGCCCTCTCCCATAGTAAATCAATCCTGTCCCGATCTCAGTAGGTAAGGTAGGCACACTAATTTCCTGATCTGGTGATGAAAGAGATGATGAAAGTGAGAGAGTGAGTGGTGAGTGTTGGTCGGTGGCAGCGAGAGGGAAATTAGGCTACGGTTCCCTTCCACTCTCCACTGACAGTATGTAAATTTTTTTAACCCGACATTTCCCTTATAGTATTATATAAACAGTTCCGAAAGAGGGTTGTTTGCTGATGTCGGATCAAGTGGCCAGGCGACGGGTTTTTGGTTGGTAAGGCGGTTGCGGCCTCCGTGAGGCTGGACGAGGACGCCTCAATTGAGTCCAACACTACTTCCCCCATCGTGAGGTAGTGAACATGAGTTTTTCTCGCCGCCTCGGGTAAAAAAATCCTTCGTATTAGCTACTACTTTGGGGTATGAAACAATGGCTTTTGACACATAATAATTTCAAAACCCGAGCCGGGAATCAGCTGGGGTTTTGAAAAAAACCAAACTGGTTTCAGTATTCCTTTGTATACGAGTACTTTATTTTCAATGGCGAGTTGAGACCTACTGACTAAGAGCCGGAACAATTGACGTAACTTCAGCCCAAGTTGCTTTCGTTTCGTCCATATATGACTTGTAAAAGTTACATTCATGTAAAAGTAACTAAAAATTAGTAGCGAGAGGTTAAAAGTTTAAAATTTTACGTTTCTGTAGTTACATTTATTATTAATTTGTTAAACATTCTAGGATACATCAATCGTTTAACATGCTACTACGAGAATAAAACAAATACTACAATGTTTAACAAATTAATATTAATGCCTAACCAGGCAAAACTAGCATGTAGATACTTCACGTAAAATTTAAAAAAATAAAATTCAACAAAAAATGCCTTTAGGCATTACCCTAAAGTTCGCACTCAACGATAACTATATCAAAAATTAAACCCATTAACGTTTTATATTTATATACATTAAAAACTAGTTTACATTAATACATATGCAAACTGAGTACAAAAACATTAACCTGATTAGGTTGGGAGAACTTGGTAAATTTTAAATAATAAAAATTCCTGTTAAAACCCACCGTTCTCAACCCAATGTAGTCGCTAATAACCAAGATGTTGATGCGACTTAAAAAAATAAACTAACAAAAAAATTTCAGTAATTATTATGACATACAGAGGTTTTACATCTCTGAAAAAATAAATGTTATAATTGTGTTATTATAAGTCTTGCGATGAGCTGACGATGTTTTTTTTTTTTTTTTTGTTTAACGTCCGACTGTTCTGCAATTACTGCTAATGCAGACGGTGAAGGATGAAATGATTTTTTGTAACGTATGAAAATATGCCGTTAATGGGATTCGAACCCAAGACCGCAGGATGAGAGGCGAGCACGTTACCAACTATACCAATGCGGCCGGCAGCTGACGATGTGGTCAAGCCCTTAAAGTACGTCTCAATTGGTTAGTGTTTTTACTCATTCTTTTACCGTTTCTGGTGGTTTAAATAATTTTATTTACAATAAAATAAAATAAGTTAACATTATTAAGTACATTTATTACTACTTTGTTATCCAGTAAAGTTTGAATGCTGATCTTCCTAAAGAAAATTTTAAATAACGGCTACCAACAAAAATTTATCATAACACAACTATCTCTTCAAACCACTATAGACATTAGCAAGTCAAATTTATAGTTCACCAAAGCAAGTAACATTCCTCGTTTCTGCATATCTCCTTAGTGCATGAAAAATGAAATGCGTCACAACGTTCTAAAAGTATAATACCGTATGTACGAAGCACCACAAAAAATTGCTATCGAAATTTCACTGAAAGTTAGGCAGATATAAAAGTTTTTTAATTTGCCAAATGCATACAGGCAGATTTTCGGACAATCCTCCTCGTTGACTAAAGAGAGAGTGAAACAAAAAGCTTCTTATCCTTAAGATACACAAACCTTACTTTAATAATACCGTCCTACTATTCAAACAATTTACTGCAAAATCTAAATTTTTTTTATAGAAAGTAACACTATTGATACAACGGATGAACCTGCTTTTTCTAGTCATTCATATTATTTATTCATTATCATTCGTCATCACACGTCGTCGTATTTTATTATTCACGAAAATTTAATATTTTTGTTTTATTTACAGTAAAACCTGTAATTTGTGACGTCCGGGACTGTATAAGTGACGAAATAGTGAAAATGCAGTTACAGAATTCGTGATGAAAGGTTAAAAGATCACCTATATTAGTTCCGCAAAATAATACATAGGCCTAATACTGTTTTGTGCACAACAGAAAAATAGTGTGTGGAGTACCGTGTGAATTAAACTTATTTAACACAAAAGAAAACATTGCTTAAGTAACCTAGTGTAAAACTATAGTACTGTACGGATTAATTTTACACAACTTCAAAAATACTGTAAGTGGATGCTTACTTTAGTTTTTTAATTGAAGAACCCTAACAAAATACAGTATAGTATAAAACAGCAATTAAAAAAAGTGGTCAACAGAAAGAAATGTAACGCTCTTCAGATGTTTACCATAGGAGTTTCATAACAAATCTACACATCCAGATAGATCTATAATTTAGATCTATTTACCACATCTAGATCTATACACTGAAAAACATTTGAAAAGTAAAGGAATAATAAAATAATCTACGCCAAAAAAAATTCTTTATAATTTTCCTAAAAAATTCTCAATGTAATTAATTTTTAAATACTGTAGTTACCCAGCAACATTTGAATGGTTGACATTCCAAAAAAATGTTTCAAATAACAATGCTCACGTTTAGGTATCTGAAAAAACGAACATGTTTATCAGAGATCTTCATTGCGAAATCAACTGCGATTAAAAGACTAAAACAAATGAAACTTAAAAACTTAAGACTGCTAGGTTACATTGCCAAAAGAAAATCTACTGGTAGACTTCATATTTTCTATTTAGTATTCATATTTATTTATTTATTGTGTAGTATTACCATACGGTAGGTTACACAACTGAAACTGTGGGTTTTAGCTCGTTATTTCCAGACCCAGAAATCGAACGCGGTCATATTTTTATCTTATTTTGCAGTGATGGGTAAAAACTTCAATTTAAAATAAATGAAAAAATGCATATCTAACTTGCAAAATAATTGTACACAATAACATTAGTTTTTATTCCGCAACCAATTTCATAATTACACTAACACCTAATCTTATTTCGCGTTGTTTTGTATCGGTGTTATTTGTTAAATGTGCACCTAAATAAAAAATCCGGCACAAAATCTCGTTACAGGTTTTACGAATTTTCGTTTTCGTAGTTTTTGCAGATAGCCTAAAGTGTCCTTTATGCGCATGTAATTTTTTTAAATTCCGTTTGGTAGAACTTTGTATTCTAGGTCGAACACATTTTTTAATTTCGTTTGGTAGAACTTTGTATTTTAAGTCGAACACAATCTCCATTAAAAGTACATTGGACCAGATTTTGTTTTTTTAATACACGATAATAAAAATAGAAAAGGAAAATTCAAATTAGTAAAATTTAAGAACCATATTTTTAACAATTCTTGGAAAGGTATATCTTTGATCTACAGTCTGAAGTAAACGGTACTTATTCTGTTACATTTATCGGTAACACAAAAAAACAGAATACAAGCATTATTATGGTACGATGGGAACACATATGCGTCTCACAAACGTATTTTTTTCTAATATATTTCTGCACAAAAGAATGACGTAAACCCAATCTCATTTTCCTTAAATTTAAACTCCCCACCCCTAGGAAAATGTTGAAAATATCGTTCACTTATATTTTGGTCTATTGAATTACATTTTTTTAATTTGCAGATAAAGAGATAAAATGTAGTTTGCGTGTTAATGTAACTGAAAACTCATTTTCTTTTTATAATTAGGATTTCATAAAGATTAGAAGTTGGAAAATTTAAGTTTATTGTAGCCCGCTTAAGAACCATTTAGAAAGATAATAAAATGAATCACATTTTACAAAGCTTCGCTTTTAATTTCACATTAAAACGAATTAAATAGAACGGTAATTGTTAAATTTGCGTGAGCATTATTAAAAACTTTCTTTTGGAAGTTCACCGTTTCAAACCTACCCGAGTGATAATATTATAATAAATATTCAATAGTAACGTAACCGTAAAAAGATGCAATTTTTAGAGTTTTACTCCAAAACGTCACACTTATTTTTTCACCACTGTGCTTACTTGAACGAATATTAATTGATAATTATTTTAAATAGCTTAAATTTTCGTTGTTCTCTCAAGTCAGGGAAAAAATATATTGCAGAACCCTAGCGCACATTATATGTACGCTAAAAGTGCAAATAAATATTTTCTAAAATATTCGATAGGTTCTATAAATAGTATGTAATTCATGCTCAATAATAAAAGTAAATAAAAAATTATTGAAGCAGCATTCTCCCAAGTTTCGATACTACTTTGACATACAAAAATCTAATACTATAAAATACATTTAATCGTAAAGATATCTCAATGCTGCAATAGAATCACAGCTAAGAAACAGATATTTTACATAAACAAAAAAACACGCGAAAAATTAATATTTAAAAATAAATTATAAACTGAAACACAAAATTTTTGTCCAAAATATTACAAGTTAATTGAAAATAATTATTCATAAATTGTTTAGACAAAAAAAAATACAAGCAGAACATCATATCGGTTGAATTTTATGAAGTGAATAAGGTGGGAATTGATCAGTGGGAAGAGCTCCCGCTAAAAATAATAAAAAATTTAATTTAATCTACGAATTTATTTATTTATTTGGCATTTGACCCAGTTTATGTGGAATGGGCTCATAGGTACATAATATCATTTACTATAACTCCAATATTATAGTAGAAGCTTGTCTGACATCCTGAGTCGGTCAAAAGAACAGTAACGTATAGATCGTCTATTTACCCGTATAGCCTATTCGAGTTCAAAATGAGACAGAATAATCAAAACTATAATAAAATCCTGTTTAACAAACCCTAGGTTGTACAGAACTGATGAGAGACGAAGCAAGGGCGTTATCTCGTTCACAACCAGCCGACTCGAGCTGTCCGAAAATTTACCTCAGTGGAAATCTTTCGAACAGCTGCAGACAATGTCTGCATTGCCATAATCTTCACCAACCTCAGGCTGAATAGGAAAGCGGAAGAACAATATATTCCGGTTTCAATCTTCGCTTGTTTTATTTAAACGAAAACAGCATTTTGCATAAATAACTTACACTCATTTAATTGTATGATACTAGTTACTAGTAGAATACTAATTACTATTATAAAAAATAAAAAAAAAAACAATTGTATATTTTTACAAAACAATACGCTCAAATAATAAAAGAGTTCCCAGACGAAATAAGGAGTTGGAACAGAAATGTGAAAACAACATTGAAGAATCTATCCAGAAACGAAGATTGAAATATTATGGTCACAAAGAGAGAACGAATGAAAGAACATTTATCAGAGAGCTTCGGGCAATCTGCGAAAGATCTGAGAATGACACCAATCTGCTTTAAAATCGTTATACAAAATCGACAAAAAAACTTTTAGATAAGTAGAGGTGTTTGACAAAAATAAGAGGAGGGGGGATATTGCAGAAATAATTAGAGGAACATTACTTAATTTGAAAAACCCAAGAGAAAAAAGAAAATAACATAAAAAGGAAGAGAGAGAAAAACAGCATTAGAAAATGAACGCATTTTGGCCATGTAGAAAGAAGAAAATATTACAAAAATTCCCCATACGTTTAAATTAAAAATATAATACTTTACATTTTAATGAGTTTGACAATGATATAAAATAAAAAGCAATCTCATTAAGAAGATTAATAAATTAAATAAAAACTCGTTGAAGCATTAAACGCAGTTGCTTTTATAATAACATTCAGCCATGTTATACCCTAAAGGGTTTGGGCCTAATTTTACTGTTCAGCGTATATAAACGTACGGTAAAGAGGAAAATTGAAGAGATGTGTGTCCCAACTGTATTGAAGCTAGTTCGTTATACAATGAAGTTCGTTGCTTGCAACTTTCAATAACATTTGTTCACTTATTCACTTAATAAGGGTGGGTATATATTTCCTTTCAACAGCTATTTCAGCCTATTACGTGTACTGTACTATATGAACGTAGCATATACTTTACTTCCACGTATACCTAACCTAGTGCTTTATTCACTCGCATGGAAAACAATAATTAATACTCCCTAAACGGAATTCACTGGTATGTTCTTATTAAAAACAATATCATAAACCCTGTACATTTTCCACTAATTTAACTAAACGTTAATTCAATCAAAATTAATTAATTCAAAGAAAATTATTTACACCCTTAATTAATACAAGAAATCATAAAAATAGTAACGGAAATGTTTAGAAAAAGAAGACAACAATTTTACGGACACATGTACAGAATGGATGTTTGAAAACACACATTTTTTTAAGGAAAGACTGTACCTTTTTATCTCACCAATGTTAAATTTGCTATTTTTAGGTACATTTTTCACAGGATTGGTAAAAGATGAGGAAATAAAACTTTAGACACTTATAGTTGTCAAGTTTCTCCAGCTTTTGACATTTTTGCAATTTAATCTGTTGAACCATAAAGCTAAAAACAGAATAATGAATAACATAAAAAAATTTCTACGTTTTTTGCAGATAACTAATTTTTGAAGCATTTGAGGAAGTAATAATAACGCCAGTGCATGTGAATGTACAAGATGAATAACTGGTAACAGTTTCAGCCTCATAGGTTTAATGGTTTCCGAGAAAAATGTGCCTAATATTAAAAATTTAAATTTACGGGAACAGGGAAAAACAAAAAGGGACAAATCAAAAACAAAATGTGCACAAACAAGTAAATTTCCCATCAACAGTAGGTTAGAAATCTGAAACAACATCTGAGAATATTAAAAACAGTAGTGCTGATAATTTAAAAAAGTAAAATTCCCTTTGCTCTAAAATGATCAATATAAAATTATAAAAAATATTCATTCTGGTGACATTGATAATTTTTCTGGGTGTTAAACCAGCTAAAAAGTTAATTTTTTCATTAAAATAATAATTTTTTTGACGTAATTTAATGTTCTTGTGGTTTTATTAGGGCTGAACTATTGAAAAACATAAAAAACTATAAATCGAAATTTTCAGTTAAAACCATCATACAGTCTTACCTTAAGACACTACAAAATAGAACTAAGGTGTCGGAAAATGGGCCAAAAATTTACTGTTGAGTGAATCAATCAGTGAGGGATTTCGTATTTATTTACACGAAAAAACAATCTATTTAAGTGGTAGATAACAATTTACTACAAAGTCTTATGATACAATATAATTTATGATTTTATATTTTTGTCTCTACTGAAGCAGAAGAGAAGCTTAAAAGATTAATAATATAACAAACAATAAAGTGTTTCATCGGTAGATAAACTTGAAGATTACTAAATTTTGAGTATCATTAATGCTTAGTATAATTTTATTCTGCAGTAAAGAAGATGGATAATTTATTGTTATATTTGTGTCAATATACTGTTTCTAATTTATATATGTTATTTTAGTCATCTAACAACAATTAATTTTTACTACTAAATTTTCAGTGGTACGTCGCAAACCTTGATGGTGTTTTTATTTCTAAATAAGTGTAAAAAGTTTGTTGTTAAATGGAAGACCTAGACGTCTGTATTTTCTACTTCATAAAGGCTCAAAATTAGAAGTGGTTTAAAAATTGCGGATATATTCTTTCCTTTTAAAACCCATTTGGATTTACGGCTCCAAAATTTACGGTTGAACTAAACTATCTAATTTACGACGTGTTCAGATATTCCAGTAAAAAACTTTGCATCGTGTAATAAAAGCACCCCTATACACGTTAGTAACAAAATCTTAATACACAGATTTGTAAATAGCTTCTCTTAAATTCTACATAGGGCATAACTCCTGTAAAAACTAGTCTACAGTCAATAATGGATTTTTCTGTTTCATAGTGCAACTCGGTGCAAATACTGGTCGGTACTAATACAAAGTATTGAAGTACTGAACAATACTACTATTAAACTATCTGATACTTTTAGTACCCATTAACGATAAATAAATACCAAAAATCTGGTGTGAAATACTCTCAGTTTTTCTCTTGCCAATGTAAATGATGAAAAATGTAATCTGCACAATATGAATGGAAAAAATAATCTAATTTTAATCAGAGTGGATTATTTTCAGAGGAGATAACTCTGATTAGTGTCTTTTACACCTCTATCTCTTCTGTTCTTAAATGATTCTGTAATTTAATTGGCTGGCCATGTGAAACGAAACAGAACTTTTTCTTTTAGCCCTGCAACAAACAGATTGGGAGTAAATAATTTGACACTCCACAAGTCTGTTAAACCGGGAATAACAATAAACCATTTTATGTAATGCACCCCTTTGAGGCTAGCCAGTGCTGAGCGCGGACGGAAATGCAAGTAAATCAACAAACAGGTTTAAAGATCACGTACAGCGATAAAGAAAACCAAAGACCTGTTGTTCCTCATTAATCTTTTATAATCGTCCCAACTCCTTCCTGTTATAGAACATAAATTTTAAAAACTATTTCCAAAAGGAGATGAAATGTGACCGAACTTTATAGTTATTCTGTTACAATGAACAAAGTTTTCGAACAAATCACATCAGATGGGTCTCTAAGTCATTTCTAAACTCAATATCACGATGAGTGAATTAAGGATTGTAATATTGGATGGAATACATTCACTGTTTATCTTTTCAAAATTTCAATCCATAAAATAAACTTAAATTTTGTTTAACAAGTAGCTTATGAGGGATCTACCGATTGTTCGATTCTATTACTGTATAAGTATTATTCGATATTTATGTTAAGAAACTTTGAACAGATAAAGTCGTAAAATCAATATTCACCCTAAATACAATAGCCGGCTGATCGAACGTTGTTAAAACTTTACAGACTCCTATTGTCCGTGGAATAACGATACTTGATTGTAAGCTCATAACAGAGTTTAGAAGCTAATGTTGAAACAAAGTCAAACAAAAATAAAAAATAAATCTTTTCAGTATTTCTAGTATATGATATAAAGTTGGTAAAAGCACTTTTTATAGAATGATCAAAAATTTGATAAGTAGTGTTACATAAGCTGCACTAGATCTAGTAGTTACAAGGCTACGAAAGTACTGTTTCTTTTACCAAAATCAGTCAGTAGTCCAGAGATATTTTCTCTGAAGGTTATGGATTTCATTATAAAGGCAGACCCCTTGTGGTAAATGAAGTGAAACTTATTTTCAGAAAAAATAGAAAGTGCGATTAAATGGTTTAATTTAATGGTAACCAGTCATTCTTTGCAGCCCAGTGCAGAAGGCATGGTAAACTATCTCACTATTAATTTTACTTATGAAAACCTCTTAAAGTTCAAACCGGCCATTTAGTTGTTCGCCTACAACAATAATTCATTTTAAATGTTAATAATTATTTAGCATCTCTCTCTCAGCTTAAGAAAGCTTCTAAAGAAGGGGTATTTACTTTTAAATTTTCAAGTGTATGTTTTTAAAAACATTTATTTTCCTATTACTTTACAAAAAAAGGATAACAATAAACATTAATTTACCTTCCTTAATTAATTTTACATTAATTCACGTTCCTTAATTTAAAACTAACATCGTGGTGGAAAAATTAATCTATCCAAGTATGGTTTCCCATGTTCAAGGGTACATCGATTTAGTGCTTCAGAAGTAATATTTCTGCTACTTCAACTACTAAGGTAATGTATTAATGTATTAAGTATTTAAGCACTAATGACAGTACTACAAAATAATTATACCATTTAATAATTCTCATTTGTTGTTGATAAGGTCATCAGCCGAAATTCTGGTTTGAGCCTCTAGACTAGAAGCTTTACTAAGTAAACCAAGGAATGAGGTGGTCTACCATTTCCTTCCTGACGGAGTGGAAAAATATGGTTATCAGGATGCCTAGCTCTCCGAAAAGCATCTTTCCACCCTGAAAATTACTCCTTCACTTCATTCACCACAGAGTCCGGCTGTACAATGAAATTTATTACTCTCAGAGTAAATAACAATGACTAGTGTCTTTTACAACTCTACCTCTTCTGTACTTAAATGCTTCAGTCTTATAATGAGTTGACCATGTAATAAGAAACATAACTATTTTTTGCAGTCTTTGAACTAGAATATAGAGTTCAAATAATCTAGAAAACCACCTGCTTGTCATGAGCATAATTTTTTATTTAATTTTAAAAATCAGCTAAATTAATTTATTCAGTTACAGTAAATATGCAATTTCTGTAATACGTAAGCATCGGCCTTACAATGGTCAGCTCTGAGGCAGTACAGTTTTATTAATTCAACAAACTTAAACAGGTGATCTCTAAAACAATAGAATCCATATAACACACTACGTATTACAATCATTCAGGTATTACACTCCATTTTTAAAACAATTTTAAAACATTTTTAATTAAAAAGACAGAACAAAATTTTTCATTAAAACTGCAGGGTAAAAAACATTTATAAAAAAATTAACATCGTACGAAAAAATAAACTGAAAACATGTAGTACTTTAAGTGAATTAAGGAAAACTAAATTAAGTATTTATAACATTTATGATAATTTAAATGCACGCTACACTATTTTTATTTAATTAAATTTCATATGTAATTTATAAAATCTCTTTGCACATAGTTTAAAGAAAACCACTGTAAAAGCATATTAGAAATATGATTAACATTAAATTAAACTTACTCAAGCTTAATACAAAAATATTGCTTAAAAAGTAGTTGAAAAGTTCAAAACTTTTAAACTAATTATAATTCAAAATAACTTTCTGTAAAATAAAGCTAGTAAAAAGTATCTCTTAAAGAAAGGGTTTGTTAATAAAGAATAACGTCTGGTGATAAAAAGTCGGAAGAAATAGGATTATTATTGTTTTGTCACCTGACTTATAAAAAAAATTGAAATTTTACACTCATCTTAGTCGAAATCCTAATTAACTCTAACATAAAACACAGCACGTATGAATATGATAAATTGTAAAATATCAGGAGACATTTGCACAACCAAATTAAACAATACTGGAACCAAATCTGGTCTCGACATCCTCCAACGAAACTTCACCACATCAGAAAACACATTTTTGAAAACCCTCAGCCTCACTTGGAGCTTCGAAGGCATCAAATTCTACTTACACGACTACGCATTGGACACTCTACACTTACGCACAAACACTTACTGAAGAAAGAAGAATGACAATATTGTACACATTGCAACACGCCACTTACAATCAAACACATCATCACAGACTGCCAAACTACACAATTCACACAAACAGTATTCAAAATTAACAACATTTTAGTACTCAATTTAGGGGACAAAGTAGCGGTTCAAAACACAATAATTTTTTAAAAATTTAACAAAATTTCAGATTTAAATAATTGTAAAATGGCATTCGTTATTTTTCATTGTGTCATTCTATTTTTTAGTTTTTAATTCTCTGTAGTCTAAATTTTAATTGAACCTAACTAATTTTTCATTATGTATTTATGTAACGTACGCGTATAATGTATTTATATGTAACGTGGTCACTAATCACCTCGTAGTCGATGCGACCTTAAATAAATAAATAATAAATAAATAAACAAATAAATTGTAAAATATGACACTTAATAGCAAATAAGATGTAACCGAGTTCGAATCCCGGCTAGAATGGAACGCAAACTTCAGTTGAAATGGTAGTATTGATAGATATATTGGTAGTAATGGAAGTATTGACAAAATTTTGCAACATCTTATTAGTTCATCACGATTTACGATAATTAGATAAAATACGAAAAAGTAAAGAAATTTTAAAATTTATTCAAACCCATTACAATAAAATAAATTCGATACGTTGAAAACTGTTTAAAAACTTTTCGATATTATTTTTAATGTTTGTTACACAGATTTATTAAATTTCGTAAAAAATTATTACAAGAAGTTTAGCAGGAAAGAATAAAATTTCCAACAAGAAGGAATATTATAAGAAGGAGAACTATCGGGATATATTAACTAACGTAATCTTTAGTGCAGGGTCAGGAATGCAGAGAGTTCTTGCCAAGAATAATAAATCTTGTGCATTTACTTCGTACATAGTTGGACCAAGGAAAGCGATCATAATGGCCTTACATAGAAAGGAGTTTCACTTAAGTTGCCACCCCTAATTTATTATTCTCTTTCCAGTTTCCATGATAAACATTAAGCGACAGATTTTGCATGTATTAATCCGACTACTTGTTCAACTATTAGTTTGGATAAATTGTTACAAGAGAAAACAATACACTTACAAATTTATCAAGCGTAATGTTTAATGGTCACATCTGTTAAAAGGAAAAATCGATTTTTGTATAGAGTGCCCTTGCGTCGCTACCGTATTTTTATTTTTAACATAAGGCCAGTTTAGACTAAGTAAAGTTACATTAGGCATTTCTGTAACCTCTTTTTCACCCCATGCTCTTAAAACGTTGGTAAGTAAAATCAACTTCATTTATCCAAGATATTAGGACCGGAATATCAAAAATCCTGATAAACCGAAAATAATAGGAAATGGACAAAAACAAAATTTAAACTTATAATTTACTCACACTTTTTTAACAGAAACACACTACAATATGATGTCCAAATATTTACAAGTGTTTAGTTTGCTTCACAAAGAAATCTTTTTTCATTTTTATTTTGTATGGCGTTTAAAAGGAAGTAAGATCACGTAATCAACTCTCCGTCATAAGTTCAGCCGGTGTGGTGTCGGGCTGCTGCTTCAAGTACGCCATGATGTTGTCCAGCGATGACTCACCAAGTAGTTACTGTAAGCTCGTGCGACCTTTAGCTCGATGCATTAGTGTTTTACAGAACAGTACATACTGTAACTGTACATTTTGAATATTAATAATTTGATAAGTGGATAATACTGTAGGAGTTACACAACGTATAACGTACTGATTGGAGTGTTGTTCAAATAATGTATGTGAGGGAGATCGTGACTTTATAGAAAAACATTTTCCTATCAGACTGAGCTGGATAAACCGGATATCCGGATAAACGGGGTAATACTCTGTTTAACAGAAAATCGAATATTTCCGCTGAATTTAAACGGTGGACAGTCAAAATTATATAAAAAGTTGTAGTTTTCGGTTTAAAATCGGAAGCACTGATTCTAATCACAGATTCATCTTTTATCAAGTTTACTATGACAAAATAAAAATTACTTATCAGTTATTTATTTTGAAAATCAGTTTAAACCGGAAAGGAAAAGATAATAAAATTTTAAAACAGATTATCTGGAATAAAACAACGAGATAGAGAAATTTAAAAATTTTAGAAAATGTACTCATCGGATTTGAATACAATGTGCATTTCGTTCGAATGGAGCGTGATAAAATTAAAATAATGTATTACAAATCGTTTGCAAAAATTGAAAAACGAACTATTCTGTTATTCGCATTATAGTAATGTCAAAACATGTATGTATATTGGAAAAATATAAAGCAAAATGTAAATTTAAATCATTCTTCAAAACGAAAACATGTAAAATATTTCCGTTACAACTGTAAAAGCTAGTTCGATAAAGTTTGAATACATTATCCGATATTCTGTATAGTTACGGGTAAAAATGTAAAATTAAATGCAATAAAAATACGAGAAAAGTAGCAGTTGAATAGCAGCACTACAAAGCTCTATTAATAAACAAGAAAACATGCAATCAAGTAGACAGTTTTCATCACTAAACTTCCATTTCGAAATCAAACACCTAATTCTAATTTTAAATTACAAGTTATTTTATTTTTATAGACTTTCTTTTCATTTTCTGAATTTCACCTCGCATCGCATTAACATCTAGGTCATTTTGGGTAACAATGACATAACATCTATATCATTTTGGGTTGCGGTAAATAGCCTAATAATAAGCTGCTGTACGTGTATTTCTGTAAATAATATAATATAATTCTCCATAAATCCATAATTACAATTCTTGTGTCTTACATAGTCATCCAATACCACTTTTTCATAAATGCTAATGTTAGTAACTCACACGTAAAAAAAGTAAAGGTTACCTCCATTTTTGTGATTTTTCATGAGGACTAAAAAACAAAAACATTTTCTTTATATTACTGTAACAAAATTTCTTTAGATAATACTAGAAATTTTGACACTTCTGATCTAGATTTTAATTATTTTACAATTTTCTTACCTTCTAGACATTCCACAAGATTAAATACTATATACCTATTTCTGTGTTTTGTTGTTTTGTTACTTTCTATATTAGTGTTAAATCCAATTTAAGTTTAGTTTATCAAACTAAAACAAAATTTTACTGAAATATTTAGAAGTAACACTATTCTGATAAAAAATTGATTTAACACAGTAATGTTTACACAAATAATATCACATAGAGTAAACAAAACTTACATTTAAATTAATAATATGATCCTTAGAATTAAAAAAAATTCAAATAAGCAGATGTAGGAGTTCACACTGTATTACATTAAATAGATTATTCTTGCTGATTTTAAAGGTAGTTTTAATTGAATTTCGCCAAAAATGGAGTCAACATTTTTTACCTCTAGGGCACAGAATAAATACTCGGATCAGCATTTAGTTAGCCAAACTCCACCATAAGTACCAATCCTGGATGAAACTGAACAGTAAATATCATTGCTGGTGCATCACCTCGTACATAACCACATATTCCAAAAAAAAATGAGTTTATCATAAACTCATATTCCACTGGGTTTTTATGATTTAACAATTGGTACAGTCATCATCAGCTTCCATCTTTAACATTCTCTGAATGGACAAAGTTTAAAATTTTGAGCTTTTTAATAAATTCGATATAGCTAAGGTCTCTTTACTACGTCTACGAGCAAATACGATAAGAATTATACTACTATTTTTAAGAATTATGCTAGAGCTATTTTACAACACGCTAAGTAACTTCAAAGGTTTCTGGAAGCTTTTTTTGCAAGTACAGAAATAAATTTTTCCATTCCATCGTTCATACAGTATTCTATTTTCTCTATTGTAGCCCTTAAAGTCGCTAATCAGCTGTCTGTATTTGGTTTGGTCCAGTATGCTGTTTCAATTTACTCTATTTTTTAAAATATACAATTATCTAAAAAAATTATAATCAATGCAAGATGAATTATAATTGTATTCGTATGCACACATAGTAATCAGGAGAGAAAATTGTACAAATCGCAATACATTCTAACCATCCTAACGAAATTCATAATGTATGTAATTAGGGTACACAATTCTTTAAACGTAAGACTATGTAATTATTTACATTCTCACAATCCAGAGTTCTTTTGAAGGGGTAATTTTCATGTAAAACAGAAAACCATTTTAAAGAAAACATGCCCTAAGACAATTCTGACCTTCTTAAAATGAAAAAGTTCCATTTATCGTTAGAAACTTTAATCCATGAAAGACTGTACAAACAAAAACTTTTTACAAATAAAATACACACGAAAAAATATTACGACGAACTATATAGAAAAATAAATTAGCTAGTAAAAATAAATATTTACTATTCTTTTATAAAAAACAAAATAGTAAATATAGTTTAAAATGAAGATTAATATAAAAAAGTTAAAGAACAACTTAGTATAAAACTTAATTTTCAAATGAAAATCATACTATTAAATATACTATCAAAAGAACGAATTACAAAAATTAATTCAATGGTAAATGAATGTCCACAGAAACAAGTTTATTCGTTTAAACTACATATGACTGAATATACAAATACTATTAAATTTACTACCGCGGTAAATTAGCACTTTACTTTTATATATTTTAAAACAAACATTTTGGATACAATTATTAAGTGCACAAAATTAATGTAATCGACATAGTCTACAACTGGGATATCCCTGAACAAAATACTAATTGAAATTACAATAACCTGAATAAAAAACACTGTATTGAAAACTATGTTATACACGAGAAATTCTGAATCTTTTATATTGTAACACCTAAGTACAGGTTTGTTCGAAATCTGGGTGTTGTTTAGGTCAACAGCCGAAAGGCTGGTTTGAACCTCTAGAGATTTACTAAGTAAAAATGAGGAGTGAGTTGGTTTACTATTGCCTTCCTCACTGAGTTGAAAGAGTATGCTCATCAGCATGCCAGGCCCTCAAAAAAGCACACACTTTCCGCCCTGCAAATGACACCTTTACTTCACTTCACCACAGAGTCTGGCTGTATGGTGAAATTCATTACTCTCAGAGGAGATAACTCTGACTAGTGTCTTTTTACACCTCAGGATACGCTTGAAGATACCGAATAAATTAACTAAACAAATATACATCGGATTCAAAATTAATCGAGTTGACTTAAAATTTAATTCATAGTGAACTTTCTCTATTAGTAATAAATCAAAAGAGATTTTTTAATAAAATTACAAAAAACGCAACAAACATTGTTAAAATTTTTAAACTTGACAAAGCACCCAATCAAGAAACTTCTATAATGCACAAGATCTATCATATAATTAATACACAATGAATTTGAAGCAGTGAGTATAAATAATTGTACTCAAACTACTCTCTGAAATTAAGCAATAAACAGTAAACTATTTGATAATCAAGGAGAATTCAATCACATACTTGAGGAATAATCTTCATTGATGCATTCAACAATTAAACAAAATAATGATACTGAAGGTTTAAAATATGTCATATAAATTTTGTATTTACTTTAGATTAATTATTTCAGTATGAAATGAACAAAACAGCAAGTTTGTGATTGTCTTTAATAAATTATGTCTCTTTATTTTTAATATAATTTATCGCGCTAGAAATCTGGAGGGTTAAATGACAAATGATAGCGCGAAATCTAAGCTGACACTACAGTTTATAATTCATAGCAATAAATAAACGATTTCTTCTTGAATTCTAGCGTAAAATAAAGCAAATAATAAATTTCAGTCTGACGTAGCCCGGATTTTTTATTTCTACTGTGAACTCTAATATTATAATCGATAAAACATTTAAGGGTCCTAAATGTATGCTAAATAAAGAAAGTGAGAAATACAAGGTTAATGTTATTTAACAAAGGAGTTTGTGTTCTACCACTCAACATACTTTTATAAATTGTCAATAAAATTACAGTCCCTTAAAATTTTATGATACAAAACTAACATTCAGGTTTTTTTCCGTTTCTATATTTTCCGTTTTAAGTTTCTGTTAAACAAAATTAACTTGTTCTTATTGTTTAAGTCTTCAGCTGAAAGGCTGGGTTGAACCTCTTAAGGCTTTACTAAGTAAAACGAGGAGTAAAATGGTTTACCACGGCCTTTCTCACTGAATGTAAAAGTATGCTTATCAGCATGCCAGGCAACCCGAAAAGCACCTACTTTCCATGCTGCAAATGACACTTTCACTTCATTCACCACAGGGTCTGGCTGTGTAATTAAAGTCATTACTCTCAGAGAAGATAACTGTGACTATTGTCTTTCAGACCTCTACCTCTTCTGTTCTTAATGGTTCAGTCATATAATTGGCTAACAATGCGATAAGAAACAGAACTATATTTTGCGAACTAGATCGAGAAACTAGAACAAGCAGATCGAGAAACTTGTACTGCCAGTCTAAACATAAAAATAACGAATTTCTTGTTTTTTATGTCCTATTATTGTTAATAAATCGTTCTTCACTCAGTTGGTACTTTTTTATCAGTACTAGATACAAAACTATCAAGTACGTCGTATTAGTTATTATTCAGTACTCGTACCAAATTGTACTAAAATCAGAAAAATCTTTATACGAAATAAAGACTAAATAGTATCAATAATTAATTGACTTTCCGTAAGCAGGAAGTTTAATTGCGCGCGTACTCATCAAACCAAACGAGATATCATTCAAAAAGCAAGTTCCAATTTCCATCCCATTAACTTCTTTTATTGATGACGGTTTAACTAACGAAATCCAAAAAAAAAATCTGATAGAAATATTAGTGAACAATGTTCATTGAGTTTAAAATTTATAAGCTACATATTCTTTAATTTAAAGACAGATTCTTTTGATTTTTTCACGATCTGTTGGAAGTTTCAATTCTTCAATTGCCAGAAACCAGATTTTTAAAAATTACTCTACAAAAAAAATTAAAACCAACAATGAAATTCCTGGAAAATCTTTTAATTATTTTTACACATGAGTGAAATTGATTTATCGGAGTTTTTACTTTGAACAAAGAACAAAAAAAGCATTTATACACGTTTGATAATGCCATGTAAAACAGATCAAAGCTTGAATTTTTAAAATTATATGAAAATGGAAATAATATATTTTCTGTAAACCTTTTTGTAAACTGTCACCAACAGATAAATATAATAATAGTATTTCTAAGGAAAAAAATATACATCAGACAATTCTTCAATTATACAAACGCCTTCATTCTATCAGATCTAAACTAAAAACGCTCAGATTAGTTGATTAATACATGTGTTATGTTTTAAAACAAATAAACAAAGGTTGTTCCAAAGAATGAACATTAGTAAAGCAATTCTTCAAACGTAAATCTATCAGCCAAAACTGTTTAGAACAACATATCTCTTTCTACTGTATTATAAACCCCTAAGATTATGTAATCCTAAATTCACGAGACAGAAAAATTTATATATCACCGTATTTTTAAATGTAAAATTTTTATCCTTAAAATCTTTTATCTTATTCTAAAATCTATAAAATAAAGTTATAATAAAGTGATTTGGGTTTTTCAAATATGGAGATCTTTTCACTTGCAGAAGTAAAATACGATGAAAAAAATTAATTAATTTTTATGGCTTAACACTATCATTGTTACATAAAAGAATTAATTTTGAATATAACCAAATCCTGATTTTTTTCTGTATTTTGAATGCTTACAAAAATATTTTAAAAAATTAAACGTTCAAAAAAAGTTGATGAATATAATTTTGAATAAATAACTCTTCACTAGCTGACGCATGAGAATTAACTCGCACAATAATACTAATTTATCCTTAATAACCAATGCCACAATTACATTAACACATGTAGTCGTTTTTCTGTAAATGAAATACGGTATTCACGTAAATAAACTATTTGTGTCACCATAACGACCCTTCAAAACAAAGTGAAGTTCGCAACGCCACCACCTAAGTAGTAGCACCATCGAAACTTTATTTCATTTTTTAAAATTTATTTCGCAATATTCCGTTTACCAATTTTCACTCTCAGATTTTCAGCGAAATTCCAAAAAAGTCTTCTTCACAATCATGTAAAAAACCTTTTTAAATCTGTTCGGTAGAACTGTGGTATTTAAGGACAAACATAATCTCCTTTAAAAATACATTGGACCAGATTTTGCGTTTTACATTATATGATTTGTAAGCAACCTACAATAAAAACAGATATCATCACATTGGTTAATAAAATTTATTCATTACATATTAAAATTAAAGTTAAGAAACAAAATTAATGTTTTCTGTACAATTTTAACCTAAAATACGGTTCAATTAGATTGAATTTAACCAGAGTAATCAGCTAAGATATTATTCAGTTTTAAATATTGAAAAATAATTAATTACATTGGGACAATATTTTTATACTAGCCCATTAACGAACATAAATTGAACACATCTTTCATTAATAAGTTTAGATATATTGTTTTTGTTCAGTAAATCTTATGAGTGTGTAGTGAATTTTTCTAAAGCAGTGAGGTCAATGTAACTCATATGGTAATAGTACAGGTGGAATAACATACACAGAAATATTTATGCTAATTCTACAGAGAATAGTGAAAAAACGTTTTTTAGTGCAATCATAGATTTGAATAAGTAGGTTCTCGGAATGAAAGTTATTTATTTATTTAAATAAGGAAGCAGATTCCTATTTTTATATTTCACGCATACGCAGAAGTACAAAAAATTCAAGAAACCACATTTAAATATTTGATATTAAGATTTTCGTTGAAATATGTACGGGTTACTTGCGTCTAAGGGGTAACGTGTTAATTTGACTAAGGGAGGTTACTATCCTAAAATGATATATAAGATTTGTACACCTTCTCGATAAGTTAAAGTTCTAAAATTTGGCAACCATGCTCTTTACGCAGTTTCTAGGTTTCTAACGTAAAGCATTTGAATTAAGACCAGTTAATCTAAGTACTAGAATAAGGATAACTTTTGTCTGTACATTCTCCAAGATATGTGATTAAGAAAACCAACACTATGTATACTTAAAAAGTCATATCTTTAAGTAAAGTGGAACCCTAAAAAGTAACAAATCAGTTTATCTAATGCACATTCCAAGAATATTTTTGTGGCAATAAACCTGCATATACTGCAACGGATTTTTTCTCATACCTGCAACATATTTAATAATTTCAGCATAGGTGTAGTCGTTAGTGCAACTCACTTGTATGCCAGGGTTTCCATTCCCGGTCAAACCTGGAATTTCTTAATCTTCAAATCCCTTCAAATCATTACCTAGATAGAAACCAATAACTTTATAGATATCTCCTAATAAAAGAAATCGAACAAAATAAAAATCGTAAATATACCTGGGATATAGTCTCTCCCACTACTTGTTAAATTTCAGCCATCATTCACCCCATTCAATTTTGCTTAAAGAACAAGCTGTTTGAAAAATACTACTGTAAATCCCCAATAATAACGTCCAATATTTTACCTGGTCAAAAAAATAAAAAAATAAAATAAGAATGTATTAAAAAACACCTACTTTCCTAATTTGTGTACGTTGCAATCTGTTCAATTTAGAACAATAAGCAACCCCATGACCCAATGAGATGAGGTTGATGTGTATGACGTGTAAATGAGGTGCAGTCTTGTGCAGACCGAGGCCGACCATTCCTGAGAGAGTATGGTTAATTAAACCCCAACCATCAAAGTACACCGGTAACCACTGTCTAGTATTCAAATCCGTATAACAGTAACTGCCTTTACTAGGATTTGAACCAGGAACCTTAGTCTCCAAAAATCAGCTGTTAAACAGCTGTTAAACAGCTGATTTTGGCGACGATTTTCCCTCTAGACCAACCCGGTGGGTCAATACAACATTTTAAAATCAAAATCGTCAATCTTTCAAAATATGTACCACTATAACTTAAAGCAGAATTAATGTTTGAAAGGATACAACATCTGATTTCAAACGTAAATAAATTTTGCTACTGTAACGAATTAAATAGGTAAAATGTATTTTATACAAACATGTATGCACAGAGAGAATTATGTTTCTCCAGGAATTTCAATCGTGTGGATATGTTCCAGTGCTTTATCTATTCGGCTTGCTACTCCGCTGATATCGATCAACTACCTAATTCCAGCCGTACAACATCTCAGTATACTCGTATGTTCTACGTTATAGGCTTCTCTGTTGCTTCTGTTTCCATACAAAGTGAAATATTCCTTTATTTGCATCACCACACGTGGTACCCATTTCAGACAAACTGACGTCATGTCATATCTAGTACTGGCTAAACTATGCACACCATATTCCAATAATGGGAACAATCCAAATGATCTATGGATGAATACGTAGGAATAGTATGAACAACGGTTTACGCAAATATTGGTAATATTAAAGGGCACGTGCATGTAAAAAATATGATTCATTTAACTTATACGTTATTACTTTCTCTTACCTATATGAATATATAGGAAGGAAAGTATTGTTTTCATGTCGATTTTTCGAAATCGAGTTTTCACCGGATCTAAACGTTTTCAGACCCCCTGAATCCAAAAAAACATGTTTTTAGCGATTGGTCTGTGAGTGTGTGTGTGTGTGTGAACAGAATATCTCAAGAACGAAACATCGTATAAACTTGAAACTTAAGTTACATACCAATACCGGACCCGACACGAACATTTTCATCAAAATCGGTCAACCGGAAGTAGTAATTTATTCGTGTAATTTTTCACTTTTTTGCGATTTTCTCAAAAACTGGTCCAACGATCTTTTTAAAAATCGCCTCATTTACTCAATTTTTTACGCTCTACAAGATAGGGTAGGCGCCATATTTGCTGAAATTCTTGGTGAGGCTGTTTTTACGTGAAGAAATTGTTTTTTTAAGATTACGGCTTCAATGTGCATTTTAGCGAAAAATTTTGTAAAACAAAAAATGTAGAGAATTTAAAATCCTACAACTTTTAACATTTTTTATAACGCTTAGTTTAGCGGTAATTAGCGATTTTCTGTTTTTTCACACGTTTTCGTGAGAAAAAGAATTCAGCATTAGGATCCATTTTATGACAAACATGTACATAATAAAATTTATAGGAAATTAAAAGATCTACGACTTTTATTCAGAGCATTTTTCTCTACAGAGCCTAGTTTAGCGTGAAAGAGCGATTTTCCGTATTTTACCAACCGTATTTTTTCAAACTGAGGTTGATTTACATTTTGCGTGTTTCACTCATGATTAAAATAAGGTTATGTTTTTGAGGTTAGTTTTTTGTTTATTTCTAATGCTGTATAACTAATGTTAGGTTATATTGGTCATTATTTGCATTGGCAAGAGAAAGTTGTGTGAGTGTTTCACACCAGATTTTTTTTTTACTTTCTTTTCAAAAAGACACATTTCACTGAAATGAGGAGGCGGAGAAATTTAATGGTTCAAACATCAAATAAATCTAGATTACCGAAACGAAAATAACATACAGTAAAAAATCAGTTTTTTTATAAATGTATCTAAAATCAGACTGATAATTTGGAGTAAATTTTAAGAAATGTTTAAAAAACATCATGAGATTTTTCATTCAATAGCAACAAACCAGTAATGGTGTTTGAGTAGCTTAGTTGTTTTAAACTAATTTACGATTGTATAATATATTTAGGTGCCCATAACAGACAGATAGAGTGTCAAATTATTTACTCTCAATCTGTTCGTTGCAGAGCTAAAATAAATAGTTCTGTTTCTTATCACATGGTCGGCCAATTAAATGACTGAAACATTTAAGAACAAAAGAAATAGAGGTGTAAAAGACACTAATCAGAGTTATCTCCTCTGAAAATAATGAATTCATTATACAACCAGACCCTGTGGTGAATAAAATGAAGTGTCATTTACAGAGTGGAAAATATGCGCTTTTCAGAGGGCTCGGCATGCTGATAAGCGTACTTCTCCATTCAGTGAGGAAGGCATGGTAAAACATATCACTCCTCGTTTTACTTAGTAAAACCTCTACAGGTTCAAACCAGCCTGTTGGCTGATAACCTAAACAACAATATATTTGGCTCCTTTTCATACAAATTTTATTTACTATTTAATAAATTTTTTCAACAAGTTTTATGAATCGTTTATATGTATTTCGATGAATTAGGTCGTTTTCAAATAGATTTTTTCTTTAACTGTTCACGTTTTCACAGTTACCTTATTCATAAAAAGTATTTAAATATGGATTGAGATAGCAAGCAAATAAGGTAATGTATACTGACTTCTTTCATTCTATCACTTACTGTAGGTAAAGAAACATACTGATGTACTCGTATTTTCGCAAGTCGCACCAACCAGGTAGTACTCGAGATACTATATGGCAACCCCACTTATCCGAAACTTCGGATAATCCGAACTGATTCTTAATTTTTTACGTATAAAACAAGTTTTTAAACAAAACAATTTATAAAAAGTAAATATTTTTTTAAATCTTCTAAACGTGAAAGTTAATTAGAAAAATTACAAAATGAATTTAAGGATATAAAACGAACATTACCAAGTTCTTAATAAAAGCTGCAGGAAACTAAAACACAAATCGCTTACTGGTAACACATTGCTTTTACTTCATTAGCAAATTACGCTTATTTTTCACTACTACCTGTCTGCACAAAATCAATTATTTTTGTTAGCTATCGTAATGCCAAAAACCATGAAGATGACAAAATATTTCTTTAGCGTCTCATAAACTTAAAGTCTGTGTGCGGAAAGTTGTTTTGCTCCGCTAATACTGCAGCGCTATATCCAGTGGTTTTGCTGCATAAATTTTTAGATAATTTTCTTTGTGCCAATTTTTCGGATAATCCGATTATGAAATTTGAACAGGTACCGACCCTAATAACTTCGGATTGGTGGGTTTTTTGTGTCGTTAGCTTCTAATATGCATCAAATGCTAATTTACTAAATTAGAAAAACCTATTATTCTTGAAGCTTCTAATGATAGAGTTACTTATTGAACCGGTTTTAATTTGTTTAAAAATGTGCAGAGAACCAAACTAAACATTTTAAATATCTGATGTTTACAAATTTGTAGTTTCCAAAAAAGTCAGGAAACAGGATTAATCTATTAAAGCAGAATAAAAATCCGTGAAGAAATACTAAGAAACTGTTTTTCTCAAACAAAACGTTATGAACGGATAAGCAGGTTTTAGAAAAACTTACAAACCCTACTTATTCGGCTTAAGAGATTGTAAAGACGCATATACAAAGTAATCATGAATTGTATTTTTTCGACAATAACCACGTTATACAAAACAAACGTGAGAAGAAAATTATATGATTATAGTAACTGGTTACAATAAAATGAGTAAAACTAAATGACAAAGTCATCTTTAACAATAAACTATATGAATTCCTATAATTCTAAGTCAGTAAGTACATTAAAAATGGTCTTCTGGGAAATACATATTCCAAAGACAACGTTAATATAGATTGGTACTAGTTTAGCTTCAACCACAGGATAGGATTTGTTGTATAGATAAAACAGAGAAATTGTTAGCAGTACGTTGGAGAGAGACAAGTCAGATAAATGTTGACTATAGTATATATATATAGCAAACTGTTTCATACAACTTTAACGATCCAATAGTTAGATTTATTGGTCCCCAAGAGTATTAGGTAAGAGGTAGCACAGCACAAAACAAGAAAAGATATTATATTATAGCTTTTGATTCATTTCAAGAAAATCACAGTAGAAGTTTTGTAGGTACAAAAAAAAATATAACACACGAAACTATACCAAGAGATTTATTCAAAAGTTAAAAATAACTGAATCGTATTTATTGGGTTTTTTTATCAGTAAAGGATAAACATTTTAAAAAATATCCTGACGTAATATTGTCTTCCTAAAACTAAAAAACCATTTTATATTTTAGTTTCAACAAATGAATAATTTTTGAGCAATATGTACATACATACTAATAGACTATTGTACATTTATTTTTTTCTCGTGTACAAATATGGATTTTTGTATGTATGGATAAATAGGAAAGGAAACTAGGCCAACTGTTTTCATTTAGATTTTTCACCAAATTTACCTAATGTTTTCAGGCTAATGAGACCCAAAAAACATGCTTTAAGCGATTGGCCTGCGCGCGTGTGTAAACAAAATATCTCTAAAACGGAATAGCGTACGACGTTGGAACTGTACACTTAAGTTAGGTACAGGTAGTACAGTTAGGTACCACTAAACTGACAAGAACATTTTCGTCATAATAGGTCAACCAGAAGTAGTGAATATTCGTGCAATACTTCAATTTTTTGCAATATTCTCAATTACGGCTCCTTCCATTTAAAAAAAAAATCACCTCATTTACTACATCTTTTGTTCTCTACATGATAGCTACGCGCCATTTCTGCAAAAATCATTGGGGAAGCTGTTTTCTCGTGGTAAAAAATAGTTTGTTTAAGATGGCCTTAATACAGACTTAAGGGCAAAAGTGTATGTAATTAAAGTTGTACGAAATTATAAAACCCACATCTTTTATTTTTAAATATTTTTGACAACGCCTATTTTAGGCGTCAATTAGTGATTTTCAGTATTTTATTCATCAAAGGTAAAAAAATGGGAGTTTTAATACTGCAGCATTAGTAGGCCTACGCATTTTACGACATAAGTGTATAAAACAAAAGTTACAGGAAATAGAAAATCTACAAAACTTATTTCAAGAATTTTCTTCTACAGCATAGCTAAGTTTAGCGTCAATTAGAGGTTTTCCGTATTTTTACGTCCAACACATATCGAACATTTAAATACATTGTATTTTATTTTACATGACAATTAAATTATAGATTAATACGTAAAAAGATAACTAATTGTCGTACCAATAAACTAAGAAAGAAATACCAGAATAATTCTGCGATAGTGAATACCGTCTTAGCGTTCACACGCGTGAGTACTAGCAATAAACGGCACTTACAACTTTTACCGCAATTCGTTATGGTTCTAAGATTAAGTTTAACGGTGTGTATAAACGAAGATTTAAAAGTTAACTTTGACTTCCAAATCTCATCGATGTTACTTATAAACGCTAAGAAAATCCGGAAAACTTAAATTAAACGTAATAAAATCAATGTTACATAATTTTTTTAATTGAGACCGAAATCAGGACGTTATAAATAATAGTCTAATTACTTGTATATATATTAAGATCAAGTTTACATCTCGATCATTGGGGGCTACAGTGGGCATGTTATCGACGTGTTATGATTTATTAAAATTTCTAGCCGGGAACCAAACGTAGAACATTCCATTTTGAAGTAACATTGTACAGTGATATTCTAGAAATGGGTAAGGGAATACGTTATTCATTGTAAAAAAATGTGTATTCTATAAAGTGCTGTGAACATAGATTGCGATGAATGGAATGCTTTAAATAGGAATTCTCGGAAATCGAAACTAGCAGAAACATTTCTTTTATAAATTTAATTCATTCTTCTACCGTTTTGGTAAAGCGGCGATAGTTAGAAGGATCTAGATTGTTTGTTAAACTATCAAAACGCAGGTATAAAACCAGTAAGTGCTTTTGTAGTAACGTAGTCAGTAATTAAATTGTGAATGGAAAGTGCTATCGGGCCGTTCTAAATAGTATATGTTTATATTTTTAATAGTATATGTTGAAACCAGTATATAAATTATGATAAAAGGAAGATTAACTTTTTTTTAAATATTAATTTTGAGCACATATCAACTGTAGGACAAAATATTCTTGGTTTTCATGAAAACTAAGAAAGTTTAACTGGTGGAAGATTGATTTATGGGAATACTTTCACGAGGATAGTACTTACACAGAAAATTAGCCAACCATTAGGTGAAGATCGTAACAGTAACGCTTAGAAATTTCTCCTATCATTCTAAGTTTTGGGAATAAAATCTAAAATATAATAGTCTACAGGGTAAAATTCGTTAAATCGATTCACCAAATCAATAAAATTATTATTTATTTATACAACAAAAACATTTTACATTAATTTTGAAATAATATTAAACTTATTAGTAATGAATAAACACCCTAATACAATATTACATTATGCAGAATAGTTCAGGTCCGTAATTAATGCTATTAACCCACATCAAGAATGTTAAACAGTTGAGAAATTCAAGTAAATGTATTTATACTGTAATTGGTTACCTTCGCCTGGTATATTGATGAAATCTGCAATACAGGAGTGTTATGCAGATTGCATATAGTCGCCTTACCCAAAGTTTAATCTTTATGAGACTTAATTCATTCGAATTGCCTAGTTATTTTTTATTGGTTAGATGAACAGTACTACCTCTTTTATAAAAAATAATTGGGACAAAGCGATCCGGAAACCAAAAATCCGGAAAAATCAGAAAAATAAACAATTCTTTTACAACAGAAAAATATACAATCTGTCCGCCATATTACGAATGAAATAGTAATAACTGGTGTATTTGTGTCTTGAATATTATGATTTACCTATCGATTCCCCCTCATTTCGATAATGTTTCAGACAATATGTTTACTTATCTTCAAGAAAGGTCAGTTAGATATTTTTGTACTCACACGCGTAGTCTTCAAAGTGTTTCTGTGTTATTTAAAAGGTTCACTGCCAAAAAATTATGGTTTTTTAATTCGAATGATACATGAGTTGAGGGGAATTTTAAATATTTAGTAATATGGACAAGAACTGTACACCGGTAACCACTGTCTAGTATTCAAAACCGTAAAAAAGTAAAACCGAAAAACCTTTACTACGATTTGAACCAGGATACTTCGTCTCCGAAAATCAGCTGACTCGCGGTGACGACTTTACCACTATACCAACCCGGTGTAACTAAGCAATTTTAATATTTAATCTTTGATCAGTATAAAATATTGTAATAGTCATAAAATGTAGCATGTACTGTATCAAGATTGAAATGTATTTTAAAATAATGTAAGCGGGATATTGAGATTTTTTTTCTCTATTTAGGAAATTCACAATCTGTTGAAAACAATCAGTAAATTTGATAACACAAAATTTGGAAAAAAATAACATGATAAATAAACGTGAGTTGAGATACAGTCCAGTGACAGAACTCCGACGTGAATAGATAAGTGCAGCATTAAGTTTAAGTAAGTTTTAGCATAAGTGTAGCATTTAGAACACTGTAATGGATAGTTAATTACAGTACTACGTTAATTGATGAGGTCCCGGCTCCATCGACGTTTTAGATCTTATTGGATTTTCATTTTAGGTCTTATTAGATTGTTTGGGAGAGTCTGCGTAGCCAGATTTGAGATCAATGGTTTATGGTGGTTCACGAGTTTCTTCCTATATTTTGTATAGAGTTATAAAAAAACGTCACTCATGTAGTTTAGTTTTATGAGATTTTATGAATAAAATTGTTTTCCGCTCCAGATAGAGCCGTATCAACGAGATAGTACTGTAATGAACGTTATTTTAATTTAATAGTATATAAATGATAATAAAACATTATTTTTACAAATTTTAATCAAAACGCTATTTGCTTTTTTTGTGTAAAAACAGTTTTAATACACTGTAATATTTTGTTGACAAACTGTTTATAAATTGCTTAATATTACGTATTCTAATCACTTCATGAAAGCTAGTAATAACGATACCAGTTATTTAACTCGTTGCACACAGGTTAAATAGCTTTATTTATACGGTGCATATTGCAGTAATAAAAATAATAATAATAAAGAACAAAACTACTATAGTAGCCAGAGTTATTTACAGTATTTTCTATTAAATACTCGGCTAAAATACTTAATTGAAGTACAACTACAGCTTGTAAAAGTTTTAAAATACCATTTCATTCATTTAATAGTAAATAAGACAGTTTATCGTTTTTGAATAACATATCCGTTAATCCTAACAAACATTCCGTAAATGCAATGAAATTTATTTAGCGTTGCAAACATTTTGATAACAGTTATAAATGACTGAAATAAGTGTTACTAGATGATTTATTCAAGTGTAAATTTGTGTTAATTTAAATTGAATTCATGTAAGTAAAACTTTCTACAGGTTTAATGAGTATTGGATAAACTACTGGAAAAATTATGTTACACAACTTTTAGCTAAATATACGAAACATAATATCAGTATTCAAACTCAAAGCTTTTTTTGTAAATATATTATCTTATGAAAGGGAATACATATAGTTAATTTAAACGGTTTTTGTCAAGTAAACCTTAAAATAGATACACATTTATTATTGTCTCTTGCCTAAATGAATATATAGGAAAGAAAGTATTATTTTCATGTCGATATTTCGAAATCGAGTTTTCACAGGATCTACATGTTTTCAGACCCCCTGAACACATTTGTATATTTTCTCTAAGAACGTTTGTGTAAAAACTTTAATATACGCTAGTATATTGGAAGTACAGGTTAATTTTAAATAGAATTTGTCTTAGGTGTACCTTGAGCCACCCCTGAATTACGTCAACTTGGTTTTGTTTCTAAAATAAACGTCGGATTTCGTTATGTGAATCCCCTCATTCAAGAATTCAAAAGATATACTTTTATTGTTATTTATTATGAGTAAGAAAATACTAAATTATATTCTCAGTATTTAAACATGTGCTTGATTCCTTGTACTTAAGTTAGAACTTTAAGTATTATAAGCAAATCCAAAAAATTCATATTTTTTACGATTTTTAAGTTTCATAACCTACTAAAATTTCTGACAATGTTTTTCTTCGAGAAGTTTCTTTTAAACTGATGAAAAAATCTCGATCAAGCTTGTTACGTGAGGTTGAACAAGCACCTTAATGTAAAATATAATTTTCTTAAATAAAACAAATAAATGAATTGAAATTCCTTTCATTTACAAACCATTTTCAGTCAGTAGTACTACATCAAGTAAATTTTGAATAACGGTTAAGGTTATATTATAAGCTTAACTTTTTTTTTAATAGATTTAAAATTATTTTTTTTAAAGTAGCCGAACTATTTTAATGACGTATTTTGTAAAAAAGTAAAAAAATAACACTCGTTAAACATTATAGTTATCATTTAGCAGTAAGCCTAATTTTAAGCATTTTATTACTTATAAAACAATGTGCATTCATCATAATAGCAGCAAATTTTGTAATTTTTAGTCAGTATAATTTAATAATCAATAGTTTAAATGAAGATTTAACTATTTAAGTAAACTACTTTAATAAAGTATTTTGTAAAACAGTAAAAAATAATAATACTCTTAGGTATCATTTAGCACTAAGCCTAATTTTAAGCATTTATTACTCGTAAAACAATGTTCATCATTATTATATCAGTAAAGTTGTAATGTTAAGTTAGCAAACTGTTATAATCAATAAAATATAGTTTATTTAAGTAAATTTTACACTTTTTTGTGATTTGTATTTTCTTATTACCAAGTTATAAGTCCAATATTATTCTTTCTGTTTCGGTTCTATAGTGCTACAACTCATAAAAACAAATAAAATTCAGATTATATAGAAAACTAAGCTAACTCTAATTAAAATTTTCCTATGGTTTATAAAAACGTATGTATTCTTTTAATGAGAAAGTGTAAAAAAGCCAAAGATTTAATTTAAATTTGAGAGATATCAGGTACGGAGTAATATTGAAAAATTAAAACTGCTATCCTGAGAAAAACATTTTTTTGACGGAGCACTATAGAAATAAGCCATCGATATATACATACATACACATATTTAATGTATTAAAGTAAATATTATATAGTACTAAGTTCGTACAAAATCTCCCATTCTTTGTAAAATATTCTGATTGAACAATATTACAACAGATATAATAAAATATTTATCCTTCGTTTAGACATACCTAACTACTTTAGATATTCTTTACTAGGTAAGATACAAACACTGTACGGCTAAATCTAAAAAAAAACTAACGTAGAATTATTAATACAGATTTGAAAATATAAAAATACATAACTGGCTTGTTAAATTATTACTGAAAAAATCTTTTCTAAATCTGTATTTATAACAGTTAAGCAATTGTTTTTTTACATTTGAACGTTTTATTAAAGTTGGAACCAGACATATTATTAACCTGTATAATACACACTCGAGCGTATATTACAATTAGAAAACCAAAAAAGAAACAAAGAGATATTTCGTCATTAACTGAAATAGAGTGGTGTGATTAATATTCAACAAAAAAACGAGTCATTTATAAAACGACTTAACATAGATCACCGAAGCAAAAGCGTTGTCAGCACTTCGCCACCGTCTCGCTGAACGCTTTGTACTGACCCACACACTTGTTCGATTAATATTAGACGTTAGTGAACGTTCACAGCTACTCAGTTCCAGTTCGTTGTCCCATCCTATGTCGTTAACTTTTAACACCTGCATTTTATTTTATTTTATTTTATTTATTTATGTGTTTATATAATGTGATGAATGAAATTTACAATTTAATAAATTTCAAAGATCTGTAGTTTACAATAAACTGAGACGATAAATATTTTTTTTAAAATATTAATGATGAAATTATAAAAATTAGGTTTTCACAAAGAAAAATGCATATTTAAGTTACAAAAATAAAAAAAAAACAGCCGCAATTTTTTAAAAGTTTTTCGTTACTAAAACTCTTTGGAGACTTTGAAAAAAATATTGTTACAAGCGAATAGAAGAATGAATAAAATAAAATTAAGGTAAAACGAAAAGAAGTGATTTTTTATTATTGACTGAGTGAGGATGTATAAAATTTAATATTGAATACATCTATTTTACTTAATTTAATTCGGTTAGTGTAAAAAAGGAAATGTGGTGAAGTTACAGTAGCAACGTAATTCATTACTTTCATCATAATGCGTTTTGCACTTGAGTTACTCAATTATTTATCCGACAATGAGCTGTAACAGTTGTGCCTGTAGAGCTCTCTTCTCCGAGTCATTTATTTTACATTTTATTCGTTTTTAAGCTTAGTAGAAAATCCCTTCACTAATCGTCCATATGCATTACAGAACTAAACAGCTTTCCGTTAATCTTTATTGGATTTTTATACCTTAAAATAACAGAGTCACCAATTCGTTTTTAAAACAGGATTGTAGTCAAAAGAAATGTGATTCATTCTTAATTTGACACAAATTTAAAGCAATTATTTTGTGGATAAACTTCTTGAGAGTATAAAAACTACTATTATAGTTTCTTGTTAAAAATCTTAATTGTAAACCTCAAATGTACATTTTCAAGGTATATCAATAAAAAATCTTAACTATCTCCATATATACATGCCCAAATTCTCAATCATTACTTAGTACAAAGAAATTTAAATAAGCACAAAAAAATTAATTTTAAAATTTCCGTTGACAAATATAGAGGTAGGTTTCTAACAATAAAAATGTGTGTCCAAAGTAAAATGTGCCAAATTTTATGTCTTAACACGGAAATATAACTTGGCGAATAATTGCTGAAATTTAGTAAGCGACAAAGTATCTCTGTACACAAATAGGAAAGCTTCACTGACTAAAATTACTGGTTCTTTAACTTCCCAATCAATCACAAATTTTGAGCTGAAATTTGGTATATTTATATTTTACGTGTTAAAAGAAAAACTTAAATCATAAATAGATTGCGACCATTTGCACATAAGCCTTAAGCTGTAAACACGGTTGACTACTCAAAAGGATTACATATCATTTCTATACCTTGTTGAGTAGCTACTACAGTTCCATAAGTAGGCAGGCCTATTTTGCAAGCAGTACCTAGTGCAAAAGTTCGTATCACTTGTATGTAAGACACGTATCTGTGATTCTGCATCGTTGGAACAAAAACATTTTACAGTTGTAGGAGGACTGTAGGCCTACTATTTCTATTACTCTATTTGTGTTATTATTATTATTATTAAGTAAACACACCGGGTTGGTCTAGTGGTAAAGTCGTCGCCGAGTCACCTGTTTAACAACTGATATTTGGAGACGGTTTATGATAGCATCCAGAACAATAGCATTCCAATTTTTATTTTGATACTACAATGTGTATCGTAACAGGCGATGGAAATCACCCTGGTTTTTTACCTTGGAAATGTACACTTGAATAAAAATAATTTAAAAAATACATCGAACCAAAAAGATATACAATAAAGATCTTGAAAAAACAAACCTATTTAAAAAAAGAGGTAATAACCTCAAATTACAATAAAAAATACAACCCTCAAAAAAATTAAAATTAACCTCTAAATAAGGAAAAAAACAAGAAATTAAAGACCTGAAGTAAGTGCGTCAAGTAAGTGCGTTTTAACCAGGGCCCTGGTTTTAACTTACTACTTATTAAACTTGCACAAAACAGACAGGTGGAGTCTCAAATTATTCACACTGAATCTGTTCATTGCAGGGCTAAAATAAATAGTTCTGTTTCTTATCACATGGTCAGCCAATTAAATGACTGAGTCATTTAAGAACGGAAGAGGTATAGGTGTAAAAGACACTAATCGGAGTTATCTCCTCTGAAGTAATGAATTTTTTTTATACAGCCAGACTCTGTGGTGAATGAAGTGAAGGTGTCATTTGCAGACTGGAAAATATGTGCTGTTAAGAGGGCCCGGCATGCTGATAAGCGTACGTTTCTACTCAGAGAGGAAGGCAATGGTAAACCACCTCACTCCTCGCTTTACTTAGTAAAACCTCTACAGGTTCAAACCAGCCTTTCGGCTGATGACCTAAACAACAACTTATTAAACATCGTAATGAAATTTTGACTACAATATGTAATGTATATCTGGATGGAATTAAAAATTCATACCAAGAAAAGAAGAAAGGGAAAACAAAGGAATTAAATAAGGAAGATAGCAGGATAAAGATAAAGAAGACGATTAAGATGCGGGTAAGCTCAATTACAGGGACCGAATCATTATAGGATAATGTACAGGTGGTGTTGTTTTGCAGCAGCACTGTGGAATTCAACTTGAACGACGAGGACTAGGACAGGATAAGAACAGGCGGTGTTAGACAATAGGCCGCAGAATTAATAGCTACGAGGAGATTAAGAAGCAGAGAACAGTGGTGTAGCGTCGCGGCGCTAAACCATCACAGAGGGGCACAGACTTCGCAAAGCGACGCACCTGAAATAGCCGCGCCAGCCGCTTTGTTGCCAAACTTCACACGACATTATTCTTCGTCTCCGTTATACATGGGACTCTTTTATTTGGGAGCTGCGAACTAAATATAACTCCTTTTATTCGTGCATTATTTATTGTTCAACACATTTAATCTGCCGGTAACGAGGTCGCCCGACTTTATACTGAAACGTGTCTGTTTATAATAATATAAATTTAGAACAATACAACTACAACATCATGATGAGATTTAATTTTGGTTGGCATCCGTCCATTCTCATTTATCCGCAGATATTTAAACAAAATATTTAAAAATTCGGTAATAGTTTTCAGTAAAATAAATAAACCAGAACACGGTACAATATTTTATTTCGGCTAACGAATACAGATCTATGCAAATCTTTTAAATAGATGACGTCAAGCCGGCAGTTCCGATAGATTTTGGCAACATATCAACCTTAACCTTGCGTATGTTATGATAATAAATTTTGATGCCAGTGCAATCTAGTTTTCTCATGGAGCAGACGGAAATGGATTCAGTAGCTCACATACTGTTGGAACCTTTTACACGCAAAGAGAATTAAATTGAAACAAATCATAATTTACGATATCTTTTTACGATTTAACAAGAATATTTACTATTCCTACAAATTTTATTAAAAATACAGTAAGAACTTTTTTTTACAAAACTAGGTCAAAACGTTTGGGATTATTTGATTACTGAAGGACATACATGCACTTACGTTTCTTTTGCAAAAATAATCAATCCGAAAATAATTTACAATTGACGTAGATTTTACAAAAGAAAGATTCCTATTTAGCTTCATGATCGATTTTAGAATTTAACAAAGTTTCAGTTGCTGGAAAACAGAAAATGCTAAGCAAAACAAATAGAAACAAAAGTTTTACATGATTCTAAACTTTATTCATTGATACTTGGGAGTACGCGTAAACAACTGTTCCAGACAATGCCAGTGACACTGTTTAAGTGATCGATCGACTGCCATTGTACTAATCACATGGGCAACACATTCACACCGACTAGTACAAGTAGCAAACCATAAAATATGTGCTAGAATTGAAACACACCTGCTTGTGAACCGGTACTCCCGTTCTAAAGACACGGGCATTACTACCATCTTAGGATGAATAAAATCCGTATAGACGAATTCATTTTACAATTTATTCTTGTGATTTTACGTCCAGCTGTTATAAAAATTAATACTCATGGAGACGGTGAAGGGTGGTTGATAAAAATTAATGATGAAAAAAACGCAAGACCTAACCATGAGTCAGAACGGGAAATATTGGCATAGAAGCAAACTGGGCTGACCACTATACCACACCAACAGGCTTCATCTTATAGCTTGGTATTTATATTATACAGTGAAACCTCACAGCGGACACCCACATGAAGTAAGCTAATTGATTTTAAAGTACTGACAGTTTATAATTTAAGGATAACATTTTCGAAGGAATCTTACATATTTCGATGTAATCTAACGAAGTTCTGTGATCTGTACGTTTACAGTTCAAACTAAGCATGAATTTGGTGGGTGTCTGGTAAAATGGGTTTTCTGTAAATGTAGGTACTTAATCGTAAGATAAAGTCCGGCTAGTTAATGTAGTAGTCAGTCAAATTGGCTTCTATGCTAAGGATCCCGAGTTCGATTTTAAGTTACGACTGATGTTTTTTCGAACTTCATGATCATAATTCGTATGAGTACTATACTACATGAAATAGTCACTCGAGACTGTGGAAAAGATAGGCGATTTAAATTTAACATTGGTTGTATAGAGCAATACGCCCTCCGCTACTATCTGTCCTACAAACATAGGTAGTATTTAATTAATAACGTACAAGTTTTAGTTGCAATAATTACATTTTTATTAAATTACAATTATTGTAATTTAATCTAAAGTTAAAATGATAAGTGACTATTGTTTAATACATAATGTTTGGCCCCAATATTCTATAAAAAGACATAGTATTTAAAGTTAAAAAAAATGAAACACTTTTAAATAATATTAAATAGTTATATTTATAGAATACAAATTTATAGAATTTATAGGCCCATAGCGATGAAATGAATGAATATAGATTTTTAATGAGAAAAAAAGTTTTTAATTTAATTTGATCTTTTCATAAAATTTTATGGTTTTACAAACAAAATGTAGTACATTACCCTATAAATAGTTATATTCAATTACAAATGTAAGAACAATTTTGTCACGTAATTATAAATATTTCAGATATAACGTAAACATTTTAATTCGAAAACGTAATATTAGTTTCAATATCATAAGTAATATAGCCTACAATAAGATAAATTTTAATTGCGTGAGTCAATATTTTTAACACAATACGTAACAGCGCTCTGGTCATATAAGCAATGGTATCTTCAGACTGTTGGACAGAGTATAGTTAAAATTTTTTAAAATCGGCCATACCGGTACACGGCAGTATCGCTGAAGTACAAAAAACGCTGTACAGATTTAAATCTTTAAATTTAAAATTACCTTCATCATTGAAAAAATTACATACAAGTATAATGTATAATAACACGAAAATTTCGTGCAACAAAAATTATATTATATTTTTTAATTTCTGAGAAGAAAAAGATGGTTAAAAATTTTATACGAGTAAATTAAAGAAATTAAATAATTATTTTGAAATAAAAAATAAATTAAAAAAAAGATAAAAATTATTTGTCACCTTGACAAGAAAACTAATTAAAAAATACAACAAAAATTGTAATAATGTTGAGAAACAATAGAAAAAAGTACAGCTAATTATCCCGGTAATAATGCAATTTCATTGTTCAGAAACAACCCGAATGAAAAATATAATTAAAAATAAAACATCATACGAGGTATAGAATATGTGGATAATTAATTAAAAACTGTAACGTGCTCTGATGTTTCCAATCGTAATTAGTGACTATTTTTAAACAGAAAAACAAAAGTTAACGACATTGTTTCGTTACCAATAACACAAAAGTACTACTTACATGAAAACAATTTTTTAAAGATTTGTAAGTGTTAAACGTTTACAAGAAGACAAAACATATTAAACAAACGATTACGTTTAAAAAATTCGTAAAAGGCTTGCTGATATGCTCTTAAGGAAATTTAAAAACCGTTCAAAAGTTATTGAAAAGTTTTCAACCCATCAAAAATGTAAAATAATAAAACCAGAATATTTAAAAATTATCAAAAATCGGTAATCGATTAGCATTTATATTTTGAATTCAAAGAAACTAATTAAGTAATTTACGTAAGTAATTTCTCATGAAGACTTAGGTAAATTACAATTTACGCTCTCACTTAAATTAAAATTGACGTCATTGAGTAACGTCATTAGTGATCTCTAAACATGTACGTGAACGAAATGTTTACCATATCAATAAACCCACACCTTCACGGAAATATATCTACAAACGTCTACACCGACGTTGGAGTGGGAATATAATTGCTTAAAGTATTTTGTGTCACCAAATGGTGATCAAGCCTTCAAAAGCGGTTCAATAGATTTATAGTCACTTTAATCATTAGCTGTTTTATAAACAGTTATGATAATAATAATAATAATATTTATTTATTCCACTTTATAAAAACACAAAATTATATCTTACCCACTAGGAATAAATAACCACCAACTCAAGTAAACGGTGGTTATATAAAATAAAACACAAAAAAAACAAGTTGTGAGTTTTACTAATAAAGTTACAAAATTTCAGTTGCTAGCAAAATTCTATAAATCGTTAAACAACACAAGTTGGGTGATCCTAGGTTACATATAACCTAGGATCACCCAACTTGTGTTGTTTAACCATAGTGACCAACTGACGGCCACGCATTAATAAGCTCCACTCTTACCAGCTCAAATTCATGTCTTCATTTGTTTTTTTTCGAAAAAGAGAAATTGAAGTTATATTCTAAACCTCTTTTCAACTCTTTTTAATGTAATCGACGAACAGATTCCCAAAGAAGACCAAAATGTCGCTGAAGTAGAGATATACCTATTATATGTTGACTTTATTGAACCAGTAATATAATTAAATGTATTTACCGTTTCTTTACCACTAATTTGATTATTGTTCTCGAATACTCCTCTCTAACGGATAATACTTTTAATAAGAAGTTTGACCCGACGTGCATACTATTAACTAACTCTTCAAAGAAAATTTTCGTTTAACAGTAGAAAATCCAGCATAGTTAAATCAAAACAAACCAGACTAGTAATAAATTTAAGAAGTAAAATAAAGTGATGAGTTTATAACAAAGAAATTCAAACTTATTTAAATATTTTAACGACCAAAATAATATAATTAAAGGAGATTAACTGAAGACAAATTGTCAGAGAGTAGCAAACGGTAATAACAATAAGTAGAAACGGTAAACTTGAGTACAATGAAAACGTTTAACGACAATTTTCTTTATGAGGTAATCATTTCACACAGCAGCGAGTATAAAATACGTGCAATAGAAGAAAGGTATAGGGCACTGGGGTGACATTACAAAAAGTGTGTCGGAGGGAGTGGGGTTGCGGGAACTGTGGTTAAACCAAGTTATAAATCTTTATACAGTTGCTGTGCGGTAGGAGGAGGTACGGTTAGAATACAAGTGTGTTTGGGCACAGATATTTAAGTAATCTAGAGCCCTATTGTCCATATATTTGACACACGGAATCTGTGAGCGCGAATATTTTGTAGTTAAGAGAACGACAATTTTACCGTTTCTCTTACTGTAAACAAAATATTTTCTCTGGTTCATTCACAATAAACACCATTCATTATTTAATTAACAGACCTCTTATCCACAATAAATATCAATCAAGTACAATAAATATCGTAGATTTGTCAACAAAAATTGACATGGGAAGGCAACTTCTTAATGAAAAAAACCTTTAAAAAATTAATGTTCACATAATCTGTACAGTTTAATATTTGTTACACATAAACTGAAGCCAAAATTTGGAAATCCAAGGTAAGAATTCATGTTACTAATCAAATAAGTCTGTTATTTCTCATTGTATCACCGCTATCAAGAAAATTGATGGTCACAAAATAATATAGGGCAATTCAAACCGGTTTTTCGTAAGCTAAATTAAAATTTGAATTTTTATATTTATTTATTTATTTAAATGTATAACCTAATAAAGGCCAAACATTTTCTTAAGGACAGAACATTTTCTTAAAAATCTATACAAAATTTAGGAAGAAACTCATTAACCACCATAACCCATTGATCTCAAATCCTGGCTAAGCAGACTCTCCCAAACAATCCAATAAGACATCTAAAACGTCGATGGAGCCGGGACCTCATCAATTAACGCAGTACTGTAATTGACTATCCATTACAGTGTTCTAAATGCTGCACTTAATGCTATACTTATCTATTCACGTCGTAGTTCTGTCACTGGACTGTCTCCACTCACGTTTATTTACCATGTTAATTGCTTCCAAATTTTGTGTTCCAAATCACATTCACTGATTGTTTCCAACAGATTGTGAATTTTCTAAATAGAGAACAAAATGGCCTCTATTGGACCACTTTAGGCAATATTATGTGATGAGTTCTAGCGTTTCAGGTTAGTCTAATATTTCTTTAATCTCTCGGATCTTAACTTTTTTCCTTCGTCTAAAATCATCCTTCCTTTAAAGGATATACAGGTATGAATTTATATCCTTTCCTATAATTGTATGTGTCTGGGTGATTTCAAACGATATAATACGTTGTTGCCTTTTACGTGGCTATCGCACGTTTGTACGTGGCTATTTAAAAATAACTAATTGTAATAAATGTTATATTTTGTGCAAACGAGAAATTACTATTTATTTATTGAGTTAACTATTTTCTTATTGGACAGTTGTTTTTACTTATTTTATTAGTAACAAATTAAATATAAATCATGCGAATGTTTATACTATAATATTTATTTTCATACAAATGGATAAACGAACAAACTAAGCTGAGTAAATGAATTCATAAATGAATTTATTAGTATTAAGCACATAAGCGAAAGAAAAAGTAAATATTTAATTTCCCATGCGTTTCTTTAAGGATATTTTAGTTCAAAGGAATACTTGAAAACAAAAAGTTCTGAAATAAGTCAGTATCACTTGTTTAATAAGCATTATTTCATAAAACGTTGATTCATATATGAAATACGTAGGACAAATTCTGCTTCTGTGTTAAGCGTGCCAGATTACAAAACGTAAGGCCTCGGGTTCAATTACCGGTTAGATCTAAGAATTAACTCAATTTAATCATAGCAATCGGATTAGATTACCCGTTAGATACAAGAACTAACTCATGTTCCATAACCTAAATTAGTCATTATAACAATGCCCAAGTTTCTGGTGAAAAACAACAGTAAATTATTTTTTCAGTAATATATTTTCACAATATGTTGCGGTTATGTGATTTCACGCGCGGACAACCTGCTGAAAACCTATTTGTCCTTGTGGCATTAGAAACGTGAACTGAACATTAGTTTAACTTAGAATCTTTTTACGCCACAATACTCTTTCGTTCTGTATTATAGAGTCGAATGAAAAGTAAAACGATATTTGTGTAATAACTACTTACGATATGAACAATCAAGATCCACACCACAAAATTTAATCACAACGTACCTGCAACAAAAAATAAGATAATTTTATTAATCATGTGATACATATTGATTATTAGACTACTTACATTTCTTTGGGTTTTATTATTTAATTTTTATACGCTCCCAATAAAGTGAGAGAAAGGAAGACAAATGTCTTTAGTAAATTTTTCCAAAAAAGTTATTATTTTAACCCCAAAAAGTTTTGGGAATTAGTTTAATAGCCTGAAAATTCATAAGTGCATTATTTCGACAGAAAACGGTATAAAGATTTTTTTATCCTTTATTTTGAATCGTTAAACTGTACTATATAGAACAACCAAAAGATGAGAAAACATTAAATTACAAATAACACGAACAGACTTGATACAAAATTCAACATTCAGTAATGTTAAATTTGGAATAACAATCAACGTTATATATACAAAAGTATGAAAAGAAAAACAAAAATTTCATATTATCACAGAAAAATTATTACCAAAAGTAATAAAACATATTTAAAACAAAACAAAAATTACATCTAATATTTCAAATTATTTTATCTTTTTCGACATAAACATTCAAAAAAAATTAAAGAAGATCTCTGTTCCATCTTCGTTTTAATCTTCTAATGAAGCCTGGCGGATTTGCCATAACACTGATAAGTGGATTATTATGGATTGGTAGTTTTAAGTAGAATTTAATATAACTATTTTTGACGATGTCGCAAATGAATGGTGGTTTTAAATCGGTGTGTAGTGTGTAATTTGAGACATAGTATGGTGAACCGGTAATTATACGGAGAAAATTAGACTGAAATGCTTGAATAGTTTTTAAATTACTCAGCTTTGCGCAACCAAAAATTTGAATACCGTACATCCAGATAGGTTTTAAGAGAGAATTGTAGAGTAATAATTTCTGTTTAAAACGTATGGGCGATATAGAGTGAACAAACCTGTATACGAGTTGTTTAAAGATTTTTATGTATCAATATTAAAAGGGTTAGTATTTTTTTTAATCTCATGAAAGAAATCAATAATAATAAACGTAAAACTTTTGTTTTAATGGTTTTACGCAAAATTAAAAACTATGACACCATTAGTCTACAATTAAATGCACTTGCAGAAGACTAAGTTAAATTAAAAGTCCATTAAACAGACTAAAAATACAATGGTGGATAAGGTCTATTACTGCAGACATGCATACAAAGATTATTTTTGGATCATGGATTGCTTTAACTAAGCTATTTACGGCAAGTATTTCAATTGATAAAGAATGCATCTGATTTTAGGTTTGACTTTTTTTCCATTCCCCGGGTTAATAATTATCAAGGAAGTTGTTAACCGGGATTATTATAAGAGACTAAGAATATTTGTTACAAGTACTTAATACGCCTCCGGTTATAAAATCAACAATAAGTAACGATGTTACTAAACCTTAATGTTAACTTAAAAATGAAGTCTGTGCTAAATTTAACAACTTTATGATACACTGAACAGGGTTTTAAATAAAAGCATGTTTTTATGTATTAATAACTTGCACTCGATTTTAAAAAGCTACACTTAACTAATCATTTCTATTCATAATTCTATTTAAAACGTTTCAGTGCTATGTGGAGTCTTAATGAATTTTAATAAACATGTAGAACATGTTAATAATTTTGATTAGTACTAAACCTAGCGTTTATTTGAGGTGTAAATATTATCCAGTAAATCACTCTGAAAATAATATATTGGCAATCAAATTTAGAATAATGACTATATTGGCAATCAAATTTAGAATTAATAACTATATATTGGCAATTAAATTTAGAATTAATGACTATATTGGCAATCAAATTTAGAACTAATGACTATATTGGCAATTAAATTTAGAATTAATGACTATATTGGCATTCAAATTTAGAATTAATGACTAATTGGCAATCAAATTCAGAATTTATGACTATATTGGCAATCAAATTTAGAATTAATGACTATATTGGCAATCAAATTCAGAATTTATGACTATATTGGGAATCAAATAACAATTACAGCGTTCCTAACAGACTAAAGAAGTTGATCACTTCTTTGGTTTTACATCCGGTTGTTATGTAAGGTGAAGGGTGATAAATATGAAAATAAATGATAAAAAATGCCGGATCTGATTGGGAAACGAATCCCTACCGGACATGTATGTAGGATTTAACTACAATGCACACTACACCTCTTGATTGGAAACGAATTCTTTAACCGCTGACAATAAATGAAGTTTAAAATCCTAGTTGCGACAATTTTACATTAAAATAAATTACTATTAGGCCTACTTGTCGATACGGTTTCAGGTAAAACTACTTTATTAACGAAACATTTTACAGTATAAAAAATTAATTTTATAAATATACATTTTTGTTTAAAAAATAAATTTCTAATAAGGTAACAATTATTATGGCACGCTTATGGAAATAGGTAGGTAGGTAAGTAAATAGTAATAAAAAGTAATAAACTAATTGGTAAGCAGTGAAAATTTAACTAAATTTAAATAAAATTGAATTTTTCGGAGTCTCCTTGATGCAGGAAAAAAAATTCATTAAACGTATAGACTATACTGATTGAATTTAAAAAAAACTCAACAAACTCTACGAATAGTTTCGCAAATTTCATGTTAGTAGGGTTTGCAGCGTTGGATATTCTGTGATAAGTGAATGAATCACTGACAATCAGTCAGTCAGAGCTATGTCGCGTTTTCATATATTTTTATTTAAAATCTTTAAATACAACACTAAAACGTCAAAGTAATTACAACGAACGGATTTATAAATGTATCTAGTGAAGATTTTTTTAATTATAAATATTAACGAACTTTTAATACGGCACAATAACTAAAACGAATGATTTAACAGTTTATTTTATATATAAAATAACAGATTCTAAGCGGATGAGCTTTTTTAATATACTTCTAAGACAAACAAACATCTTTCATAAACTCATATTCATGGGAGAGAAATTAACAAAAAAATCTTGTTGCTTTTACTATAGAACTGTTTATATTAATTGATAATGAAACATAATAAGTAAATATAATCTTTAAAATCACTTTCATCAAAGGGATTTTAAAGATTGCATTTAAAAAAACCCATGTAATAAAGGAAAAAGGGTAGATAATTCTATTTAAATTTTCTTGTTTTGAAGGAAGAAACATGTGATAAAGCCGTCTATTATGAGCCAAAGAGTTTATATAATGTAACACCAAAGAGATAGCCTACCCCTATATCATGTATATAGTATATAACAGGAGTGTACATTCTTAGTCTATTCTATGCTTTGGAATGATTTTGAGAGTACCGACAGTCAAAGAAAGATCAAAGCGACTCTTTGCCCTTTTGGAAATCCCTCATCCCTATCGTCATTTAAAACGAGACAGAAAGGAAGAGGAGGAGTAAAAGTAACTAGTACAGCGATAAACAGGAAAATAAATCATATAAATCTCGAATATAAATAGATGCTCAAATACCTTGTACATTCACCGGTTGAACCTATTTTAAAAGACTAGTACATCATGCTATAGAATTTAAAATGAATAATTTTAATAGGTTTTTAAAACATTCCAGTTTCTAAACATACATATCACTGACAAAGTTAACCTCAATTGTTAATTTTTATTTTATTTTTTTGTTTAACGTCCGACTGTTCTGCAATTACTGCTAATGCAGACGGTTAAGGATGAAATGCATTTTTATTAACGTATGAAAATATGCCGTGCCTGAAAGGAATTCGAACCCAAGACCGTATGATGAGAGGCGAGCACGTTACCAACTACACCAATGCGACCGGCTCTCAATTGTTAATTTTTGCATACTAAATTAACTAATAAGATTGTTGATAAATGATAAGTTTTAATATAATGTTCGTACACAACGAACACATTTATAAACTGTACTACAACGGGGCAAATGTTATTAAAGAACGACACACAATGGGTTATAGGTTTTTTAATACCAAACCCCGAATGTCTGAGTGTGTTTACATATGTTCTTTTTATGAGCGTGGAGAATTTTACTTTCAGAAGAAGAGTTAACTAGTGGTACATTATCCGTTCAGAACTATAGGGGTTGTCCGTTATTCAGACCAAGAAGTCTCTGCTCCATTTTCGCCTTAGATGTTGCAATTTTGGGAAATTTCTTGTAGCTAGGTCACGGAATAATTGGTTGGGATAGTTACCTAGTTGTTCGAACTACAGAAGGACGCGGTTAATAATTCAGTTATTGTCGAAATTTTTAATCGTTGTGAAGGGTTTAGTTGCTTACAAAAAATAAAGCGCCAGAATCAACTAAAGTTACTCTCTGCCGGTACTCCAAAGATCTGGACATCTCAAAAGGGTTTAGTAAATTAAAATTTTGAAACGGAGGTTCAATTTTGATCGGGGGTTAGCAGGTGAGTAGCTTCTGGCGGCGGTTAAGTGTAAACGCTGTGTACGCAGGTGATGCTTCCAAGTAATTTATCAAACCACAAGCCAAGATATCGCACATTACATGAGTTAAATGAGTTTTTGTATCTTTAAACGCTGCCAATCATGTAGAAGACTTGAAATATTATTAAGTAAAAAATTAAAAACATTATTATTCAAATCAAGTACTATTTCATTAGCAATTTAAAGTAGGATATTCCATCAATCACACAGGAACTCATTCAGAATCACATATAATTTCATTTTGTAAATGAAAATACTATCGAGGAGACATGATACAATATTGCTGTATTTTTATAATAAATCTGATATATTTAATAAATTCTTAAATAAAAAATACTTACCTCTAGAATTGCTACGATTCAAATATTTTAAAGCGAATCAGCGAGACACAATTTCTAAAATACATTATTTAAGTATACTGTGAATAAATAACTAAATAAAGAACTGTAAAATAAATAGCAGAGACAGAGAATAATATGCGAACAACGCAAGTAAAATATTTTAAAAAGATTTTCTTGAAGAAAAAAATAAACAACAAACAATATCACAATATATTTTGGTTTATATTCTTTCACGTTGGAGCTGAGATAGAAAGATTTTATTTCCTCCTAATGACAAAAATCGTATTGGAATATTTCATTTTTAAGAGAAAGAAAAAAAGAAAAACACGTTCCATCTGAAGACTAATATACACAATAGAAAACTTTTATCGTTTAATATAATTCATCCGAAATTCAAATGTTTTCGATTTTGTAAATGGTAGGTTATTAAAGGGAAAAGAAACCAATAACAGTAGAGTACTGATAAAGAGAAAAGATGGAAAAAGAAAGGGAAACTAATGGGTAACGTATTCTTATAACATTAAATCTGTTTTATATTCGAAACACTCACCAATGTATAGTACTTTGTATCACCCATTTACAATACCGTTTAATAAAATGTGTCGATAGAGTATAAGCCTTTTGTCATAAACCTACTTCAGCTACTACAACTTCCTCTACATTTTTATGATATTTATACAATTGTAGGCAATCATGTTATGAACATTTTATAACCTCTTACATAAAAACTAAGTATTCCTACATTTAAAAGTTCACACTTAAGAGGTTCAATAATTCTTCTAATGATAACGAAAAAAACAAAATCTCCTTAATGAATTCGAAATTTAATTAAAGGGACCTGGTTTTTAACATTAAATCTAATATATATACATTTTCGTCTGTGTAAAATTGTGCATTTTATTGTTATTTTTTTAAATCCTTAATGTGTGTACGTTGTTCAATGTGTGTAAATTGTACAATCTGTTCAATTTAGAACACTCAGCAACTCCATGACCCAATAAGATGAAGATGATGAGTATGACGTGTATATGAGGTGTAGTCTTGTACAGACCCAGGCCGACCATTTCTGATAAAGTATGATTAATTGAACCCCAACCATCAAAGTACACCGGTAACTACTGTCTTATATTCAAATTCGTATAAAATTAACTACCTTTACTAGGATTCGAACCAGGAATTTTCATCTCCGAAAATTAGCTGTTAAACAGCTGACTCGTCGCGAGGACTTTACCTTTAGACCAACCCGGTGGGTCATTTTATTATTATTGTCAAATTTTTGATAGATTTGTGAAGTTAATTGCTGCATTAGGAAAGTATGAAAACCAATGATCTGAACCCAGAGAGAACTACAAAATTCACGATTTTCTGGTGAATTTCTTGTTTTACAAAATGTAAGCTGTAAAAATTCGTATTGTTTAAACATAAAGAACTATTTTACAATAATTTTATATTAAAAAGAGAAATGTTTTATGTTAAGATCTGCATAAGTATTTATTAGCTCCTATACTCAAACAATACAAAACATTATTCTAAAAATATTATACTCATTTAGGCCTATATTTTATTAATTTATAAATTATGAGGCGAGATGACCTTTTCTTTATTCCGGTTGAAACACCACTAAAAGATTAAACATACCTTTTTTACTAATATTTTTTTAATCCTTATTTTGTGTTCACTGTAATCTTTTCAAACTTATGAACAGTAAACAACCCCATGACCCAATGAGATAAGTATGAGGATTTGAATGACGTGTAGTCGTACACATTCAGGCCTATCGTTCTTACGGAGTATGGTTAATTGAACCCCAACCATCAAAGTACCCCGGGTCTTCATTGTCTATTATTCAAATCCGATTAAAAGTAATTACGTTTACTAAGATTTGAAACACAGAAACCTTTGTTCCCGAAAATCAGTAATTAAACAGCTGCTAAAAATATATGAGGCCAATTAATGTAGAGTGATAATTTTAACTTATTTATTTACTAAGAACAAATAAAAAACACAACTTCACTGACTGGTAGCTAGGTACCGACAAAACAATTTTTATTTTTCATTTTTAAACTTTTAATTATTTTAAATATTTTTTAAATTTATTTAACATAAATGTTAGATTTAAATTTAGAATAAAAATGTGTATTAAAGAACATGAAATTTTAAATCAAATATTTTTGTTCATTTAGGAATCCCGTACACATTTCTTGTAATAAGCAAATAAATTCAATTTTTTTAATTATTATTATTCCCCCAAAATGTCTCACATCTTTTAGACAAAATTTATATAAACTTTTCTAAACGTATTTAAAAAAAGTAACTTCAAACACCCAACATTATACATTCAAACCCCTACAATTTTTTTTTAAGCCGCCGTTAACTAGATTTTGTATGCTTTGACCGAGAAATTTTCGTCCAATTATTTTTACGAAAGGGTAATTTTCATTTATTACCTTGTGAAAAACGTTTGTGCCGTAATGAACAAAGTACGGTTATTTGTAAATTGTAAAACTTATAAATGTTACTGACACCCATCCATTTGATTTTTAGACTGCAAAGAGTAGTAGGCTAACTATTAAAATCGATAAAACCTTAACTAATTTCTCAAAACATAAAATTTTGATTTGGTTCACTTTATAAGACCATAAGACAATTTCATTATTATTACTATTATTTCAGTCGGCTACCTGCAACGATTTTTGAGATAACTAAAGCAAAAATAATCGTAACAACAACCATAGGTTTAAATATTTCTACTTCACACTTTTAAATTAAAGTAAAACAAAAAAAATCATTGAAACCCTTTCAAAACGAAGTTCTTTCTTAGAAGAGTTAGAACAAGAGATCTGACCTTACATTTGAACTGTTAAAGCCAACCCTAACCTTAGCTTCAATAGGTAAAAATAATAGAACCAACCGCCATTCATACAAAATTTGTCTCCAGTTAACATTCTACCATTCGTAATATAAAAAATTATTTCTCTTTCAAGAGGTTTTTAACCTTTCCCTTTCAATATTACAAAATTCCTGTACGATCATTTATATTTTTATAATTTCATCTGAATCCAAGCCAAGGTAACAAGAAGGACTGTAATTATTGAAAAGCAGAATCAATAGTTGAATAGTTTCAAATAAATTTATGCAAGCGGATTTTTAATTCTGTAAATGTAAATTCTGTAAAATGTAATATTTATTTTATTTTAAAATTATTAAATTTTTTTAATAATACTATTTTATTAACTTCAATTATTTAGGGGCATTAAGATAATGATCAACTAAGTTTGTAATTTATAATCCCAAACCCCACGATATTAAATTTTTCTATTTAATTAACCATCTACGAGAAATTATTAATACAAAATTATTTTTCCAAATTTATTTTAACATCATTTATAATCCAATATTGTTTTAAAATCTTTAAACAACGATTTAGATGTGTAATTACACAACAATACCAAATAAATGGTTGACTTGAACCGAACATCAAGCAGAAAACCTGACCAATTTTATTTCGTGGGTTATACCTAACATTATAATTTTATTATATATAATCAAAATACATGTTAGCTGAGTTAATCAGTTGGAAATTAACCGCTACAAATTACCCTAAAGCCTTTAACATTGGGGTGGTGATATTGCACCACCCCAATTGAACTGTAATTCCGAAAATCGGACTTGTAATAGTTAAAATGTTACCTAGAAAACGTAAATTAATTAAATAAAAAAAGTTTAAAAATGTAATATCAATTAACTGCACCTCTCTGAGATGAGACGTAAGCCAACGAATGATGCAGCTTGGGTACAATTGCTAGTATTACTACTATACCCTTAAAAACCAAACTGTGTTTACCCGTATTTGACTATTGCATCATACAAAGTGGCTTGCTCAATCGGTGCAACTTAAAGCGATTTTCTTTCAGCTGACTTAACTAGGCAGGGCCGAAAGCAAATAAAACAAAATAAAAAGGTATGCGCTAATGTTGTGAGTCCCCCTGTTTGTATCTTTAAACGACAGGATATGTAAAAATAGGACGTAAAAATTCTTTAACATGCTTTTAAAATGGTAACCTTATTTTTCTTCAACTCTAAAGTATGGTATGGGTATCTAAACACTGATAGAGTTGCACTAACGTGTTTTAGATGTCTTTTAAGAGCAAACACATAACTTATACATTCCAGCCACATCGAATCGGTTACTTGTAAAGTCTACGGAATCAAGAGACAAGAGATAAACAGAAATATATTACCGTATGTAAAAAGTATACATTGACATATGGGTTTTATTTCATAAATATAACATTTTTTCGATTCCATCTAAATGTGCATAAGGTATTAAGGTTATTTTTAGAAGTATAAAAATAGCTGTTTTTTGTCGGTTTGCATACCCAGTATATCGATCATCAATTGTTTCATTGTAAATAAATAAAATTATAAGCGCAGATATCTGTAAAACTAAACAACGAAAGAAACGAGACAACTAAAGGGTGGGGTACGTATATGTCACTTTCCCCTACGAAAATGGAAATTGTGAAAGTAAACTATATGGAAAAAATCTTGTAACCAAATGAGTGACTGAAAATTATAAACGGAATTATTAAGTTCCGGCAACAATACCTCCTTCAGCAACTCTAAGTAGGTTTCTGAGTTAACGATTTTTTCAAAAACATTATGGTCCGCAGCTATCGAACTCCGTTCCTAAACAAGGTATATTAAGCTCTTCTTCTTGGATACATTACGAGGATTATTAACCGACGAGTATAAGAAATAATCGCTGTTAACTAACATGTTCATTAAGTTTAAAACAAGTTTCATCAAACCATTAAGTTGATCGCAAGAAATTTGGATCCGTTTTATTACGGATAGCGTGTAAATTACAATCATGATCGTCCTCGTGAAGAACTTGGAACAATATAGAATGGACCGGCTTAAATTTTGAATTTTGTAATATTATTTGTACACTTCTTCGTGATAAACTTTATTGGGAAGAAGCCTTCCGAGGTGATTTACCAGGACTGGCTATAAAAGTTCAGAAACCTTTTCTACGGTTTCTTCATTACGAATCGATCGTGTTTGAACAGACTTTACTACATTCATACGCTTTGTGTTGTTTCAAATTACTTATTTAAGTTTCACTTGAAACGGAAAAGAAGTTAAATATCAAGGTTAACTTATAGATGGAAAACTCAAGTGGAGAAGTCATATAGGGCCTATGGACGAAACGAAAACAATTTGGACTGAAGTTAGTCAATTTTTCTGGTTCTTAAGCAGTACGTCTGAATTTTCTCTTGAAAATAAAGTCCTCTTATAGAAAGCAATACTCAAACCAGTTTAGACTTACGGACTTCAGCTACGGGGAACTGCTTAGTTCATCAATATAGAAATACACTGCGCTTTCAATCGAAATGCCTGAAACTGATCTCTGCGACCTAATGGTATGTAACCAATGAAATATTGCACAACGATCCATAACTGCCCATCATAAAAGAAGAAATTAAACAATGGAGCAAGAAACATTTGAAAAAAAAGTTAAAAGAACAAAAAATCCTTTCGCAATTAAAATCCTTGACGACATCGAAGATACTCACAAAATTATATGCTTCAATACATTGGACTTCTTTCAGATTTTGAAAATCATTTAACTCATTTCATCATCATCTTATAATCGGTATCAATATCACCTCAATCATAACCATCATCTTCAGCTTTAACTAATTCATTTTCAAGATATTAATGCACAGCTCAGAATCAAGTTTGGTTTCATTTTTTGTTCAGGGTTTAGTCTTTTTTTGAAACACACTACTTAGTGTCTTTTATATTTTCATTCTAATAAAGTAATTATTCAGACTTTTATCATCTTTACTTAAATCTTTTAATGCATTACAAAAACTGATTGAAAAAATTACACTTTGGTTAAAAAACGTTCCGTAAAAATGTTATCGGATCAGGAACTGGACACCTGGAAACCTAGCACTAAATTCATAATGAACTTGAGCTGTATTATTCTGATGTATCCAAACCAACTGCAGCACATGTAAATTCGTTGTTTAGTGAAAATATGAAAACACTGCAAAATACTACAACGGAGACCAACACCTGAAAAACCAGAACTGATATAGTAAACAAAGGAACGTTTTAATGTAACAGAAAATAAATTTACTCTGATATAACTAATCGATTACTCATGGTCATTAATATTTTACTTAATTTGTTTAATACGGCATAATTAATGGTTCTCACGTTTATCTCAGTTTTATACGTATAAGAAAATCAATAGGTATAAAATATTCAAAGTGACATAACAGTGCATTATATTCAGTTTAAATTATAGTAATAAGGAAACTTTAAGAGGATGAGAGTAATAAAGTAGAAGGTAAGCTTTGAAAATTATTTTTTTATACATAAATACTTCAGATTTAATACAAAAATATTAAGCCTCCTCCTACACAATTTTTTATTTAGTTTATTGTATACATTTTATATACTGAAGTAAATTTAGTAAATCCGATCAGGAATACCGACCATAGAAGGCCTAAATATAGACCGATGTAAAGGGTAAAAGCACAACATTCGTTGCATTGTAAACCGCAAACAAGGTGAACAAAGAGAAATCTCCTTCAGTTGAACCCTATCATCGTTTACTAGTAGTGGTCACTGTGGTACTATAGAGATTGAATCTCCGTCCGACTAAGCTTTTGGAGGGTAGCAAAGCAACCAAAGAGACAAACACGGGCGCTAATCCGAAGCTACGCTGCCATTACCACACACCGCAAGCCAACAGATACCCAACACTTCCCCATACTTCTCTCTCGCTAGCCACACTATTCCATCGGCTACTAGTAGAGACAGTCGTTCCACTTGTTGGGGGTAAAATGAACCCGGTAACAAGAAAACCTAGAATCAATCAAGTGCACACCAGCCCTTATAGTTCCCACATTCAATCCATATTACTTAAATAGAATCGAACGAAAAGAAACAAATCGAAAAGTGTACAATGTATAAGATGGTTTAATAATGAAAACCTTTACAGAACGGTTAACCGACAATTTAAAAACACACACTTATAAAACAGGGAACTGTAAAACGCAAACGTTTGTTTTAGATTACATAATGTGACAATATCTAAAGGTAATGTGGGTTAAAGAGAATTTTCAAAGAAGACCGAGAGATTAAAAATGTTAACATAAATAGTAAATAATTACAGTAATAAATAGTGTTTTCTGAGAAATAGTTAAAATATTATGTATAATATAAATGGTGTTTTGTAGTAAAGGTAGGTCTGGTTTTTGTTGTACAGCTATTGTGAGAGCCGAAACCTATTTAGATAATTGGCCTTTCTGTAACACACTTTATTCAATCCTAATTTGTTTACAGTTGTTAAGATTTATCCAGAAGCCGTCAGAAGGATTTTGTATTTTTATTATATCGAAAGTCTCTCTCTTTTCTGGAACTCTCCATTAACCCACCTATATAAGCGACGCGAGTTATCCAGTGAGTCAGTATTTGATCTATCTTCCACGAGTGTATGTTGCGTAGTGCTTAACGGTTACGTTTGGAGCACGCCAGTGTACTGTGAATCACTCTATTGTTTAACGTTTACTTACTCTGTATCATTTCTGTAAGTAGTATTAAGTAAATTAGTTAAGTTATTTTTATTGTGTTAATTAATTATAGCCTAATTATAGTTTGTTATTTATTAAGTAATTTTATTGTAATATACTTGTAGATTGTAGTCACTTATTTAATTGTAATTCTTAGTTGCAATACATACTTGTAATTTTAAACTTTTAGTGTGTTAATTATTTAATTTACCCAGATCCCGAAAAGGACCTTAGATATGTGTCACACTACTGAGAGAAATACAAAAATATTTGAAAATAACAATGTTAATATGTTGTTCCAACTTTAGTATGAAAGGAAACCATCATCCTTAAGTACACATGATATTCGGTACACATTTTTAGAACTCAATAAAAGTAGTAATAGATGAAAAATTCTTTTAACAGCTAAAAATATTCTCTTTAATTTGTTAAATAATAACAGCTACAGATAAGATATTTAGGTATTCATTTGGCATTCAAACAATAGTCTGTCCACAATTCACTGATGCAAGCGATACGGGCTTTTTAGAAGACATCCCATATTAAGCGGCATTATTAATAAAGTCTCACAAAAAGTCATGTGGAGAGCAATCCAGTGATCTTGGTGACTACAAAACGAGCCAACATTTTATGTTCAGTACAGTACCATATTTTCACAATACCTATCCCAAAATTTTACTCTTATAATGTTTATTCTCCATAACAATGAAAATTTATTGGTGGCAATTTTTTAAATTGTCACCTGTATCATTTTTTTTAAATTTTATTTAAAAAGGTCGCATCAACTGCTAGTGGTTATTAGCAACCACAATAGGAATTATACGAATAACACTAAAACAACAACAATTTCATAAATTAAACCATAAAAAAGAGAAAATTAGTAGGCCTAGGCCTATCAGATTTTCTCTTCAACAGCAACATAACGTAAAAATTTTAAAACTTTGTCACAACTGTCATTACACCTAACATTGTCGTAAAATATTGAAATACCAAAAAGAGTACGGGCTCTTTGAAGTTCTCAACATTGAAACGATATATGAAACCGTTGCTTTTGCGTTGCAGAAAGGGCACTTGTGTCGGCGTAGATTTTGTGAGCAGGTGCTGGTGTGATATAAGTGAGTGCTCAATCCGCAATCGGCAGATAACAACCTGTTCCCTGCGATCTTGATTTTTCTTTTGGTTTTTTTTAATTTTTCGTACCACGTGGAGTTTCGCAGGTGGCATATCGGTCCACCTATCATTTTGTTCTGTCCGTCCGTCACACCCAGATATTAGAAACTACAAGAGATACCAACAAACGGTTTTCGGATTCGTAATCAATACCAAAAGTTAGTGGACCTATATTGGGTTTGACGTTCCGTTAAGTTCGAAAGTGGCCCAAAACCGGAAGTCAAGAAATCAAAGTCGAAATTTCAAAACAAAAATAGTGTCATTCAATTCCTCTTAAAAAGTAGATACCGAAATGACTAATAAATAGTTTTTACCATAAATCAAAGGCAAGCATTTTTAAACATTGCCACCAAGCGTGAGACACACGTCACCTCATGAAATGGATTTTTGTTATTTGTATTGAATGAAATTAAACCATAAAAGACAATTGAAAATGCGAAAACTTGGGTTTACAGGAACCAACTTATTACAATAAAACGGTCATAATGTAACTGAGGCGTAAGCTACAATTTATAATCTATTCAAATGAGGACATTTTGATACGTTCTGTTTTTCTGTAAATGGAATGGGATCTTCCACAAGAACTAAAACAGTAATAGAAGCCATCCTTTTTGAATAACTCAACGGATTTTTCGATATGAGGAAAAACATTTATGAAAACAAGAATTTCTATAATTTCCAAACTCCCTTGTAATTTACTCATCATAACTCATCATGGTAATAAATACATTACATCATACATCATACTCATTACATCATTATCGTAGTAATTTACTTATCATTATTATACGAAAAACAGTTTCACGAATGAAAATTATCTACGCCTTCACCTTGTCCATACTACAAAAATATAGGTCTTACTGCGAGAAATAAAAATACACTACAATATATTTAGATAAAATACTGAGTTATCCTGACGCTGTAGTTCATTAGCTGGGTGAGTGGGTTTTTGTAATTTATTGTAATTCCAAAGAACAACTTTGTATGCTAAAGTAAAAACATGCCCAGAATATCTTATTAAGAATTTATTGATTAATTAAACTACTATTTAGTATATTAATTTAACCAACAATACAAAAAATTGGTAATTTATTTTAATTATAAAAATTTAATCTAGTCACAAGGTATTTGTATATAAGTTAACTCTTTCTAATCAACGGAATACAAACTAATAAAAAAATTTCAATTTTCTTTCAACTACGATAAAGAAATGAACTTAAATTTATTAAAGTGAAATGTTGGAAAGCCAATAAGAAAAACAAACAGAACACAAAATAGTACAACTAAAATACTTACGAATAGACCCGACCAACTTTAGTTCTACATCTCTTGCGCAAATTGTTGGTTTTAGTAAAACAATCCTTGAAATTCAAACCACGTTTTAACTGTTAAAGTTCAAAACTACAGTAAAAACATTATTTAATCTTGTACGAGATTATCTCAAATTTCAATGTTATTTATATAAAACACCATATTACACGATTATTTACAACTAAGATGTCTATAAAAAAATATTTTACTTATCCTTAAGTAATTTTTGATAGGGTTTTTAAATATTTTCCTCACCAATCTGATGGATACTACAGCGAGAATTGATTTTTAACATTTTGTTTGTTTCTACGTTTTACTATAATTTTGATTGGGATACATTACAAAACTTTATCATGAGATGAAAGCAGTACAAAGTGAATACAACTGTTACCAAAATGCCAAGTAGGCTATTGTTAAAGATTTCTCATTTCTCACAATTTGGTATTTTAAAAACCACACTATCTAATTACCCGTAAATAAAACTTATAAATTAACTATACTATTAAAAATTAAAAGTAATCCTTTTTAATTACCTATTTATTTTTCATTTTTCGCTAGACCGTGTCCCACACCACTGCCGGTGGAGAGGAAAGTAATTTTATCAGTATTTTTTTTGTGATTATACAGCATTTTTTGTGATTCCAAAAAAACAGAATTTTCGGTCTCTTGGAAAGGTTGTATCTTGTTATTTTTAGATAAGAAATCGTAAAACGAGACCTTGAGAAAAAATGAACAAAATGTCAAGTTGCGTTAAAGAAGAGATAAAATATTTTTATAGTAATTATCTAATTTAAGATACAAATTAGAGCTACTGGTAACGAGCTATAAGTTGACGATTGATCCTATTGTGCAGAGGATAGTATACTATCCATCCTACATCAGCCAACATGAAAACAAAAGTACTAGTAGCATAACACGTATCAAGCGAGTAACTCAAAATGTAACTGACGGACTAACTCGGGTATCACACTAAAATGTCAGTGTGGAGTAATTCAGTTTCTGCTGATAACTAATAAAGAATACTAAATATACCTTAGGCCTAGTAGTATAGTTTATGAAGGATCAATAAATCAATGGGATGTTTATAAAACGACATAGTTATAAACATACACAAATCGATGTATGAGTAAATAACTACAACATGATGTTATGGTTAGAGAGCTATTGTGATGTATTTAAAAAAGCACACATAGTAGCACTTCCACTCCACGCATAGTCCACTCGTACACTCCCTCACGATCTTTAACTTATAGCGCGTTACCAGTACTTTTAATATTTCATATTTACGATGAAAATTTTTATTTCAATCACAGAGGTTAATTTTAAAGTAAAATTAAAACGGGTAAACATAAATGACATTTTTATATTATAAAAACATGAGTCACTTATAAGTGGGGATTTACAGTGACTGGCCTACAAGAAACACCCAAAATTATTATACTAAGCATCAGTTTGATAATTCACATTACTACCATCCTAAAATAAGATGTACGTATTATAATGAATTACAATATTGAAAAATTGAGTTTTTATTCATGTAATAATAAAGCACAGTATAACAAAATAATACATAAATGTATGTAATAAAGAATAAAACATTTCTAGAATGAAACCACAAACGAAACAAATTGCATAAACTTGTAATCTCTATTTCATAAAAAGACGACGTAAAAAAAAATTGTTCGCTTACAAGATCACCCGTAAAAAGTTTTGAAAGTACAATTCTTTATACCATGCGTTCTGAAAGTCGCTGTGCACCAAGTGACATGACAGGGAATAATTTCATGGCTAGGTTGGTAGCTCTGTGCTGTTCAATTGTTGCCGAACACGTCGAGGCCTGTCAGTCATTGAGTTGAAGTTGTATATGTTTCATTTATTGCAGTTCTGTTGCACGTTTTTTGTTGTTGGACGCGATGGTTCTTTCAGTAGAGGAGCGCATTTTCCTCGTTGAATACGTATTTCGCGAAGGTGACAAGTACAGTGATTTAGTGAAGCGCAAATTTTCTGAAAAGTTTCCAGATTCAATTATTCCTCACCGTAATGCAGTACGAACACTGATAGAAAAATTTCGGGCAGCTGGCTCTGTTGAGGACGCTGAACGTAGTGGTAGGCCCCCTAAGCTAGACGAACAAAAGCTGCTGGATATTTCTGATTCTATGGCACAAAGTCCAAAAAAATCAATGCGTAAGTTAGCACAACAGCATAATATCGGACTTGCTACCGCACATAAAGCTGTCAGACAAGAACTTAAACTATTCCCATACAAAGTGAGGTGTGTTCAAGAGCTGAAACCTTCAGATAATGACAAGAGACTAAATTATTGTCATTGGTTTCAACGTTTCATCAACCAAAATTCCGAAGACATCCTTGACGTAACGTTTTATACAGATGAAGCGTGGTTTCACTTGGGAGGGTATATAAGTTCACAAAATACTCGAGTATGGTCGACAACTAACCCTTGCGCTTTACATGAACAGTCCTTACACGAAGCAAAAATTGGAGTCTGGGTTGCTGTGAGTAGAGCACGTATTGTTGGACCAATTTTTTTTGCAAACACAATCAATAGTGAACGTTATTGTTCTGATATTTTAGAGAACTTTACGCATCAAATAACACAAGTGGAAATGAATAATGGTTGGTTCCAACAAGACGGGGCAACAGCACATACATCTAACATCTCAATGGCTTTCCTGCGCAACGTGTTTGGTGAACGAATAATTTCAAAGAATTTGTGGCCTGCAAGATCTCCTGATCTGACTCCCCCCGATTTCTTTTTATGGGGTGCGGCGAAACAAACTGTGTATCGGAACAGACCACACACGATTGACGAACTTAAAGCCGCAATAACGGCATACATTCAAGGAATCACTGTTCTTCAGTTGCGAAAGGTGTTTGCAAACAAAATGAAACGAGTGCAATGCTGTATTGATGCCAATGGAGGTCATTTCGAACACCTTCTATAAACAATGTAATCACGGTTTAACAATGTAATTAAGGTATTGAATAAATTTTTTTCCAAAATGCTTAGTCATTTCTTTATACATATTTTCATAAATCCATAGTCACAATTCCAGTGCACAGCGACTTTCCGAACGCACGGTATTTACGAGGTGTGGCTATTAAATAACGAGACTGACGTTGTAAAAAATGTTATTTTTATTTTATACATAATCACTTATTGTCACCTTCAATATACACTCCTTCTCTATCCCTACAACGCTCCATGCAAATTTTCCATGGTTGGAAACAGTGCTGTAAGTCATCTTCTGTCAGCTCCTTCAGAACACGTGCAGCTTTCACTTTTACAGCTTCTACAGACTCAAATCTTGTCCGTTATAAAAACTTAACAGTTTAAATAAACATTAATAAATTAATTCAACTGTTCCTGAGATAAATTTGGCTCAATCATTATACAAGTTTTAATAAGTAAATATTAAATTTTAATAGTAAATAAGGTCTACAAAAAGAAAACATTGCTTACAAATTTAATAATTTGGTGACTCTAATTATGAGTCGCCCAACTGTTGACTTGATTTTTAGTTCTTATACTTCTGACTGCACCAGTTGACTTTCTACCCGGAAACAGCAGTGTCAGCACAACAAGCTTTACACGGGGTAGAGCTGTAAATGAAAAGAACTGGGCGGAGCCCCTCTATATATCCATAATAAAGTTGAACATCAGCGTTACAAAATATACAAACTAGTGGTACGTACGTGAAGTAAACGGTAGTAAAAAAGTTAAATAACGGTAATTATACAGTGAGAGTTAATGTCAGACAACCCATTTACTAAGACGGCAATATAAGATTTTTATTTAAAAGTTTTCCAGTAAGTTGGTGCTTAAACGGACATAAATAACTTTTTAATTTGAACCGTAAAACCTGAGTTCAAATCTGTTCACATCCGTGTGGGTGGGCCCAGGTCGGCAGCCAACAAAATTAACTCCTTGACTAGCCGTTAAAAGCGCTTTTACTCGTAATTAATCCTACGTCAAAACGGAACTAAGTCGTCTTTCTTTATAGTAAAAAATATCTTCTTCCTTTAAAATTTGTTATAACTTTTGAGCACGTAAACTGTATCCTAAAAAGATGTACAATAGCATTAACTAACGGACTCCATCACTAGCTAATTTTGTTGAACTCCCCCGCTGCAGTTATTAAACAGAGAACAATTTTGGTACATTAGAATTCAATTGCAGATTAATTAAAAAAAATAAATGTTTACAGGTTTCTAATAATGAATAACAATGTTATCGACGACTGTTCCATCTATCTTATGTTGACAAAATTTACTTGTTTACGCCACATTCGATAAAAACTGAAATACTCGGACTTTTCAGCCATACTGGTTAACTCACGGTTCATGTGAAACATTTTCAAGAAATTAAATTGCGTTACACGAACCAAAATTAGGGATTTTTAACAGTATTAGCTTAATGAACTCAAAAAAAAAAAACAACTTCTAAAATTAAAAACACAAAATATTCATTTTATTTACCTTTACAAAATATATTTTTACACGGATTTGAATACTAGACAGTGGTTACTAATGTTCAATGTACACTGGTTTTTTGTGTTATAATTTTTTTTTTCAACCAACGGGTTGATCTAACGGCAAGGTTGTCGCCGCAAGTCAACTGTTTAACTGCTAATTTTCGAAAACCGAAGGTTCCTTGGTTGAAATCCTAGCAAAAGTACCTTGCCTTGGTGTACTAGGTTACTTTCATACGGATTTGAATAATAGGCAATGGTTACCGGTGTACTTTGATAGATGGGTTTCAATTAATTCTGTCAGGAATGGTCGGTCTTGAATCTATTTACCTATATTAAACCTCACTTAAAACTTTATACACATCATCCTCATCACATTGGGTCGCTTATTGTTCTAAATCGAACAGATTGCTACGAACACACAAAAGCGATTTTAACAAAAAATTAAACAGTTGGTAAGTTTACAATCCTGCATTTTATACTAATAAACTGTCACAATATATTCCAGCTCCGTTCATATATACCTGAAATAATATCAGATAATATATAATATATATATATATAGTAATGGAAATTATTACTGCAGTTGATAGATCCTGATAATTCACCTTATTAGACAGTGTTGATTGCTAGGACGTATCATAGCTAGAACAGAGATAAGCTTCACTGTGATCCAGTATCAGATAGGTACACTGTTACGAACGGAATTGCTAACACAAGGTTTTAGGGTCTCTCGCTGAACCGTAAACGCGAACGTTCATGTCTGTAATTGGGTATTGATCTAACGGTATTACCGGCGAGGTGTTGATGTAGACTGCACATACTTCCCGATTAAATCCTTCCTCTACGAATTGTAGTTGTTACTGCAAATGGAGCAGATGACAACAGTTAATATTTCAATCTATCGTAAAATAACCGTTCAGGAATTTTAGAACCTTATTAACTTGTAATGTTGAACATTACTTATCAAAATATCTTGCACTAAAAATCTATGTTAGTATGGGGACAATTACACAATAATAAGAAACGATTATACACTGTAAAAATACATTTTAGAACGAACTTAAAACAAAAAATAACATTTGGGAGTAATTCAATTATATTACCCTTATAGCCCACAACAGGCATGTGTAGTGTTGAATTATTTGCACTCGATCTACTAGTTCCAAGGTTACCAAAAAAATAGTTCTATTTCTTATCACATGGTCAGCCAATATAACTGAAGCATTTAAGAACAGAAGTGGTAGAGGTGTAAAAGACACTAGTCTGATTTATCTCGTCTGAAAGTAATGAATTTAATTTCATTATACAGCCAGACCCAGTGAAGTGAATGAAGTGAAGGTGTCATTTGCAGGGTGGAAAGTAGATGCTTTTCAGAGAGCCTGGGATGGTGATAAGCATACTTTTCCACTCGGTGAGGAGAGCTATCATAAAGCAACACTCCCCGTTTTACTTAGTAAAGCCTATAGAGGTTCAAACAAGCCTTTCGGCTGAAGACCTAAACAACAACACTTGTAGACTGAAATTCATTTTAACCCTTCATTTTTTCACATAAAGAAGGCTTTGACTTGTCGCTGCAACCATGAATTCTTTTAGTAACCGTTACATTTTGTCCATGTACTTGTTGAATTTTATATCTTTTATTAATCGTTTTACGTTCTGTTTCCTCAGTCTTTCCTTTTCTTACATACAATCGAAAATATTCACAATGAAATAAAATATCTCTTAATGTTCCTAATACATTTCCTTCGTTGCGTTCAAGCTTTTAATTAGTTCTTGCGTTCATCCTATACCAAGTAATACTGAAATACTGTATTAATATTAAAAATAATGATAATATTAATAATAATGAATTATTCATCCAGCACCTCCATAGCATTTATAATTTTGCTTTGCCAAAAACCATGTTTAACGTCCATGTAGGAAAACACTTCGGATAAACGTTTTAATAAACTGCTTCCATATCACTTATACTATTCATAGAAGTAAAAAAAATGTCTTCACAAAAATATTTTTAAACTTAAACTTATTATTTTTTAAAGATCTGAAGATTTAAAATAACCAAAAACCTCAGTGGCAACAAATTCCTCTCCATTCTTCACGGATGACCGTACCAGACGATTTGTCTTTCTTCTATTTTGTCAATGAATAAAAAAATGTTTATCCACTTTTATTAGAAATCAACATTATTAAAATTGCTTTCATTCCAACCTCGATCTAGTACAAAGAACTGACAACTTCTTCGGAAACACATTTAAATAGCTGTTATTCTACTATACTGATATGAAGATAGTAGTACTTTTTGCAATAGAAAATGCAGATAAACAATTTAAATTTTAAAAGTAAAAATACTAAATCAAAAGGATACATTAAATAGTACTTTAAAAATTACTAAAATTTGATCGAATTTTAAACAAACTGAAGCATTCATTTTCCTCCTTTGAGTAAATTGTACATAAGTACACCAGGTCTAGGTAAAGGCAACTAAGAAGAGCTAACTGGAGATCATAAATATTAAGATTTTTCAGAATTCAGATATCGGATTTTTACAACTTTGTAGTACACCAACTTTCTCACTCAATTTTAATTTTGAAGTGACAACGAGATAAATTTTGCCAATGAAAGACATTAATAAAAACGATATACCATGATACAAACTCTCGTTAATATTATTTGGGGAACTTCAAGTTTAAAATGACCGAATCGGATAGTAAGCAAAATATATGAAATTTAAGGGAGAAGGAAGATATAAGTGTTCTAGAGTGAAGCTAACTATCTCATCTTATAGAGAAGCAAGTAAAAAGAAGAAGAGGTTGAGAATGAGAAAGGAAGAGGACGCAGAAGGCCTCATGCTCTGTGAAGACAAATATTGGCCTAGAGAGCTTCTCGCTTGCAAGTCAGTAATGCGTTACAAAAACAAACACGGCTTGTCTGAAGAAAAACAAAATGTTAGCCTGACTACATAAGCTCTTCTAAACATAAATCTTCGGTTGCCCTCTTCGTGTGGCTTCATCGCTACGGTCTTAATTTGTTATTTATTGATCCAGTAATTAACAGATAAACTACAGAGAAATATCCGTCATTCGCATGCGCCCCTACACAAAACTATTCTCTACAAAATATTATTTGTTTTACACGACATCCTTCATGATTTATTAAAGAAATAAAATCTGTAAAAAGATATCATAAATGTGCGTTACAGCCAAAAGAAGTTAGAACTAAGATGAACAACTTAAATTTATACTTGAACTTATACAAAGATATTAGGAGTTTGAAAGGCCAACCCGTTATAAATTATAAAAACCAAACGTTAATATATAAAATCTAGAAATATAATAACAAAAACAGTTAATAATAATGATGATGATGATAAAATAATAATAATACTAATGCGAATTAAGTATTAACTGATGTAAATATTTTTTTTATTTTTCATAGCCTCCGCATCACCATCAATGATTATTGATTCTTCGGAGTGGGACGGGGTATTTCATGTACTGGATTTGACCCACCATTAAGGCAATATATAAAAATATAAAACAAACCCTAAGAATTGTCAACCAAAGTGATAATTTAGAATAACTACACGTAATATTAGCTAGTTCTATGAGTACTTTTCCAAGCAAGCAAGTGCATTCATGAAAATTCTTAAACATCAAACCTAATTTATACACAAACTAAAATTATATACAAATCTAAAAATCCCAAATAATGTAAGGTACCTGTATTTCTTTACACCTATAAACTAAACACACACATAATTACTACCGCCTCCGTGGCGTAGTGGTTAGCGGGCTAGCCTAACAAACAGAAGATCCCGGGTACGATTTCCAGTTAAGGTCTAGAGATTTATAATACTTAAAACCCATTGTTTCATAACTCAAAGTTAACACAAAATCCTAGATGTTGATGCGACTTAAAACAAAAAAGTAAGTATACAACAATAGAATATACCTACGTAGTAAATGTAAAATCATATAATCAAGTAATGGTATACAGGTTTAATTCCTACTCAATTAAATCATAAGTTTGATATTAACACGAAAAATCGTATTAATATTTTTTCGAATTAGCTGTCAAACTAAAGAAAAGGGCAACAGTTACTCAGAATTACAGGCAGTCTCCGGGCGCAATGATACTAGCCAGATTCGATTTCCAATAATTGTATAGATTTCCAATAATTATTATAGTCTGGAAATTGACATATATTAAAACTCACACTGACAGTTCTAAAAAAGCTCAACGTAGTCACAAATATTCAAACCGTTGATGCGATTTATAATAATAACAAAAAAACCTATTAAATGGGATAAAAACCAACATATTTTTGAATAATTATGTTTTAACACCCTCTAAAATAGTCTTATAAGGTTTTTATTAACGTTATAAGGGAATATGTTGTCCACAAATCTATTATACAATTTATTTTTTATTATACGTTTTACTTTTGTACGAAATAATACCGGTTGTTTATAAATGAATAGCGGGGTTTTAACGCTCTATCATATTTGATACATCATACTTAGAGTTATAAATGATACATCAAACAAAAGAGCAACTCAAACAGTTTTACATAAATGCCTAAAAATGTTCAATGCGCACCATTCGTCACAAGACACACGTCAAGACGATATGCGAGTTCTCCCCAAACGTTGTTTAGTGTCTCTCGAGTAATTGTTGCAACAGCTGCTTCAATCTTGATTCTTAATTCGGGAAGGTCAGCTGGTAGTGGAGACACATACACACGATCCTTTATGAACACCCAAAGATAGAAATCACACGGTGTCAGATCGGGTGACCATGGAGGCCATGGAAAACGAGCCGTGTCATTGCACCCCTTGTGGCCAATCTAGCGGTCGGGTAAAGTGACGTTCAGCCTATTGCGTACTTCGTTATGCCAGTGAGGCGACGCACCATCTTGCTGAAAAATGAAGTTCTCTGGCTCTTCATCTTCCAACTGAGGGAAGAGCCATAGCTGTAGAGTATCAAGGTAAGAAGCACTGTAAAACACAAAGCGCTTTCTGTTCTTTAGTCGCCATCTTTGCTACTTGTGCTTTCTAACGGCTGGCGGTAGAAACATTGCGCACTGCTGCCGACAAACAAAACTGCTTGAGTTCCACTTTCGTTTGATGTATCATTTATAACAGTAAGTATAATGTATTAAATATTATAGAGCGTTAAAACCCCGCTATTCATTTATAAACACCCGGTAGTACAAAGCGTATGAAAAAAAAATTAAAACAAATACCATTACAATAAATTAGTTTTTGGGATAACATTTAAAAAATACGGCTGAAAAATTACTGTATAACATATAATAAGTAGGGAAAGAACTTAACTGCGTCAGGGTAAAAAAAGAAACAGTTTTACAACAAAAGAGAGCGGAAGTTGAAACCCGAAAGTAATGTGAAAAAAGTAAAGGAGCGTATGGGGGAAAAAGGATAAAACAAAGCGGGAGAATAGCGAAAAAACGCATACAAGTCGGAATTATCAACAACAGTACAGAAGCAGTTGTGAAAATTTATATTCGCAAGTGACAACCAAAGAAGGTGGGCGCCAAACAGTGCTTGTCTCATATATGTCTTTGTGCTCTCTCCCATCAGTATTGCAACCTCATAGCACTGAATACAGTCTCGAGTACTATCAAAGCGCGATAGCAAAACGTATAACACAACTCATATGAACGTCCTCCGGCGAGTTTATGACCGACAGAATGAATTTCAGACATCAACCAACCGCAGTGCCTCCAGAGCTACATCAAACATAATTCAAAGCGATCTTTTATATGCATACGTCTTCCTTTTCATTCTACAGAAATATTCAGATGTACCAGAAATTATTAGTCATAACTTCTCAAGATAATTCGCGTATTAAGAAATCTATAATAAAGACTAACAGAAAAAAAATCGCTGGCCGTTTACAAAATGTTTATATTTTTCCCTTAAACGGAGTCATTAAGTTCATTCGTCAACGTTACAGAAAATTAAAATTCTGGTGTGAAACACTCATACGATTTTTTCTTACCAATATAAAAACGGACCAATTTTTATCAGTAGAAAACTTAAAATTACTAACTGCGACTAAAATAAGTAAGATAGATGTACACAAGATTGTTCGAACAATAGAGTTTTTATTTTCAAATATTTTTATTGTCTGTTCCTTTAACACATTCATAACACTGTAAACACCGAAAGACGTATTTCGTGACTTCGTTTACGTTACAAAGTATTCCTATTTTGAAAACCAATTTTTTACCGATTTTAATAGCAAAATATTGAAAATCACCGACTGACGCTAAACTAAAGCACAATAGAAAAATCCCTTGAAATAAAAATTTTAGGTTTTTCATTTTTCTTTAACTTTTATTATATACACACTTTTAAATAAATATTAAAGCCGCAATCCTAAATAACAGTTTTTACTACGAAAGTCAGCCCCCACAAATTTCAGCAAACTTCCCCAATCTTAGAGAGCAAACAAATATATGTAGTAAACGAAGTGATTTTAAATCATAAAATTCGTTTTGAAAAATTTGCAAAGATGAATCGCACGAATAAACGCCGTTGACCGTTTTTGATGAAAATGTTCGTGTCGGGTTTTCTTGTGTTACTTAACTTCAGTTCCAATTTCAAGTTCGTACAATTTTCCGGTTTTTTAGTTATTTTGTTCACACGTGCGCGAGAACACACGCACACGCGCGCGCACACACACACACACACACACACACACATATATAAAAATTTGTGTATGGCTCAGGGGACCTGAAAACATGTATTTCCGGTGTAAACTGGGTTCCTAAAATTTAATAAGTTGCATGACGAGAGCAGAGCACCCACAAATTTCAGCAAACATGCCGTTTTCATGGCCTGTAATTCATGTAGAACAAGAGAAGGTACAAAATACAAATTTAGTAAGACTGTCAATCGCCATTATTAAACATTCACCCGCAGGTTTTTCGTACATATATAATTCTCTTGAATTACTCATTACACAATTTTCATAAAATAAATAAAATAGTGAGACAACAGCACAATCATTAATATTATGAAATTAATGAACCCGTACAGTAAGATTCTAAGTAAATCTAAACAAATTATGAAGAATTTAGATTTGGCTACACAAGTTTAGCAGAAATTTAACACAGTAATATAAGTAAGATTTAGTTCTTAAGGAATCCGGAAATGAAGTGTCAAATATATGCGATGCTGTCTACATAACTTTTCTAATTAATTTGTTCAAACAAATTAAAACATGTTTCACATTTAGTATACATTTGTACAACTTTGACAGAATCTGCGTATCATCTTCCAAGTGACTGTACAGTAATTGGTTACAGTAAATTCACTATAAATTTAAAAAAATTGATTCCATAAGGAGTAAAACATGAGCTTTAATAAATACCAACATGGGCCTACACAATTTATACCTTGTTTGAATAAACATAGTAAGTATAAAAAACAGAAACCAAAATCAGAATTCAGAATTATTTATACGATTTACCTGAAATTTTGGTAATAAATGAATTGCTATAATGGCTGGTTTCACATTTACCGACACAACACTGACCCGATACCGATACCCACACGATAAATCATTGCCACTTTTCACGTTCACCGACATGACACTAGCCGACACCAACGACAGTGAAAACAGCAGTCTGTTGGCGCACTTCGTACGGTTTGTCATGACTGCAGTTAACAAATTCTATTTACTTTATTTATTACATCTGAGACGTAAGAGCAGAAAACTAAAATCGTGAAAGGCTGCCATGGGCGCACTCTATTATGAAAGTTAGATACTTAGACGGCACATATTATAATTTGTTTGAAAAGTTGGTTTCTGACAAGAAAAACATTTTCAATTATTTTCGGATGAGTAAAGATACGTTTGATTACTTATTAAAGAATCTGGCTGACAGAATCAAGAAACATGATACTCGACTAAGAATTGCTGCGTACTGCAGACAGAGACAGACTGTCAGCGACGACAGCAGTGGAGTGCTTGCATACTACCGACATGTTGGTGTCGACAACGATAATGACATGTCGGTGAATGTGAACGCAGATAGGTAAGTTTGCAATAAATTTTTCATCCACCGAAATCGTATCGGTATCGTGTCAGTATATGTGAAACCAGCCAATGTCGTAATACAACTGGCAAACAATTTAAAACAAACTTGGTATTCCCTACTATCGATCCATCTGTTAATTGTCGCTGACTCTGCTCCCAAAATCACAAAGAGACAGTTAGAGGGGACAAACTCTTCCCCTTTTTACATTACACTAGGGTACGGTTAAGAAAATGTGTACTAAAATTCCCAGTCACTATGTGTAACGAACCCAACACTTTAGAATTAGCAGACAAATGTTGCCGAATAAGCCATTCGGAATTACTAAAGAATAATTATTCTAATTATTCTACAGAAAACACAAGTGCGTCGTATAAATTGTGGCATTGAAGGTCAACGGAGTAAGCCACAAAAATGCCGGGTCGCATTTTCCAATTGTCACTTATAAGATAACCTCACTTAAATAAATACATTAAAACAACAGATGTATCCATAAATACGAAACGTAATCGATGTGTTATGGTTCTATTTTGACTTCAATTTTTTCTATATTTAGTGTACTTTATCTATTTATTGCGTATCGTAACCTTTCGATACTTTTAATAAACTTTAAACACGGCAACGCTGGGTTACGGGGGTGATAGATAGCGGAAACTTGATGTTGATAGTAGTGCTAGACGTTAATGCTTACAATGGTGTGTCGCACAGTCTAATTACTAAAATACCCAGAAATTTGAATCGGAAATTCCATAAATGTACCTATAACAAAGTTTATTCAAAAAAACTATTCATTTTTAAATCAGTAACCTATCGGGTTGTGGTTCAGTGGTAAAACAGTCGCCATTAGTCAGCTGTTTAACAGCTGATTTCCGGAGACGAAGATTCCGTGGTTCAAATCCTAGTAAGTTACTTTCATACAGATTTGAATACTAGTCAGTGGTTACCGGTATACTTTGATGGTTGGGGTTCAATTAACCATACTATCTCAAGAATGTTCGGTCTGAGTCTGTACAAAACACCTCATTTACACGTCATACATATTCCTCAACTCAATGGGTCATGGGGTAGCTTATTTTTTAAACTGATCAGATTGCAAACATACACACATTTGAAATTATAAATAAATAAATCAGTAAGAATTTTATGGTAGAAGGAAGCTGAGAAACCACTTGAATTCAGAAATTATGTGAGATTGAAAAAGAAGAAACAGAAAACGTTAGAAATAGAAGTGAAGCATTACAGTGCACATGAGTAAATTACACAAGTAGTTGTAATGCGGCATGTATGATGTATGCAAACATTCTAAACTTTCTGACTATAATATTGATTGCAGGATTTCACACAGAAGCACTTTTCGGTCTGAAAGGTAGTAGTCGTTAGTAACTGTAATAGAGTCAACGAGTTCAAGAATACTTGAAAATCAAAGTTAAGGAACATGAAGGAGGAGGTAAGTTGAGTAGGATGGTACAAGAAGAAGAAGGAGAAGAAGAAGAAGCAAAGAGAACTAAATTCATGTCCTTACACTTGCTAATTTTCAAATATTAAATTCAAAGTTTTACTAGTAGTACCGTAACGATAGCAAATTCTAGCAACTTGCTAATTGTATTGCAAATATAACGAGTACCACAGACGATATGGCAAGTAATGATTGAATATAAATGAGCTAAGCAATAAATTGCACATCACCATCATTTTCCTCCTTCTTCGTAGTTCTTCAAGAGATCCTTTTTCTGTTCAGGCCTTGAATATCTCCTATTCACACTATTCACTCCCAGTCCATTAACGCAATGTATATCTTCCATTGTATCGCTCATCCTGAACTATGCCTAAAATTTTATTTTCGGTCTACCTTATAGTATTTTTCTCTCTACTTCTTCCATCATATACAACGTTTCCTTTGATATCCTAAATTCTTCCAACCACTGAGGTAGTGATCAGTACAACTAGCTCCTATTCCAGGCGTTACGGATTTAATTGGTGACCAAATTTGGCTTTTTTTAAAGTTACTTCTTGTACTTTTTCCCATGGTCCTCTTAAACTTCATTTCTGCAGCCTCACCCTAACTCTCTTTTCTACCAGTTTATAGTTTTCCTTTACTTGTTTACTGACTTGACATGTTCATTATACTGTAAATAATGGTCTTAGACAGAAAGTTACTACACCAAATTCGTTGTATACTCGAAGAAGCTGCAGCCCCTAAACTCGTGAAATGGTTTAGTTCTTTCAGCACTACAGAGTTTTGAATTTAGAAGAAAGCTATTAGATGTCAGGTGGGAGCAAAAATCATCTAACCACAATCAGACTATATAATATTACGTAAAATAAATTTACAGAGAATATTGATATCCACACAAGAAACAAAAACTATTACTATCTTGCTAACCAGAACACTACATTGTTTGAAAAATCAATTATGCAGGGAGAAAGCACAGCAACAACCACACATCTTAAACATTTCAGTATTTAAAATGTTATGTTTAATCAGTATTTTTTTTATAAAACTGAATATTACTTCACCACGTCTGTCAAACTAATGAGATATTTCACTGTGTACAAAAATTGTTTCCTAATTTTTTTGCTTTACAAATGAAAAATAAATGCCCAAGCGAATGCTGAAAAACTTATACCCCTAAATTTGTTCAGTACGCTTTATAACTGCCAAATTAATATTGCACGACTTCAAAACGATTTGCATCATTTAGCTTTTTAATGGACGATTTAGCGGTTTTGTAACTTTAATAACAAATAAATGAATAAATAATTAAAGTAAGTGATGAATTTGTAAATATTCTAAACAAACATTAATTATTATGTTTGGATATGACAAATTTTGATAAACTTGATGCCTAAAAACGGTAAAGTAAAAAAAAATCGAATTAATAATTACTAAATCAAATGAACGAAAACGGAAGGTAAATGTCGATGGTTAAGTGAGTTGACGACAGAGACAATAAAGGTGCGACTGAACAGTCAGTCTGATAGATACAAATCATGTAACAGCGATACCATGTTTGAACCATTCCAATTACCGTGTTTATTCATTTGCATATACTGAATTGTACCAGTTACATATATCCATCCCTAAGCGCTAAGCGTAAATCTAGTTAGATCATCTGAAATCAAATACAGTCACCTACCACACTATATCACATTCGTGTAGACAGTTAAAATTTATGGATACCAAATACATTTCACCTTCCAATTAAATCATGAGTATCTGAATTACATGCAGTATTAGTAAATCTATTATGAAGGATAGCCATTTTCACGTTTTAACAAGAAATTTTACAAAACTCGTAAAAAATAGTCAAAATACAGAACATATTTATTAGCATCTCAAGAAATAAATTTATGTACATATGTTTTTTTTTAAATTTATTTATTTAACGTCGCATCAACTACAACGGTCATTAGCGACGACGTTGGGGTGTAACTATTTACAACGGAGGATGAAATCATTTTTTGTAACGTATGAAAATATGCCGTGCCTGAGTGGGCTTCGAACCCAGGACAGCATGATGAGAGGCGAGCACGTTACCAACTGCGCCAATGCGGCCGGCACATGTTTTTATAACAACGAAATTTACTATCAATATTATTGGTAAATATAAATATCTAACTAGTCAGCCAATTATATGACAAGCATTTAAGAAAGAAGAGGTAGAGGTGTAAAAGCCACTAGTCAGAGTTATTTCCTCTGAGAGCAATGAATTTAATTATACAGCCAGACTTGGTTTCGTCGTCCATATATTTGTGCTGCATCAGCCAAAAGACCAATAGGTAAGATTTTCTAATTTTTTTTTATTATTTAGTTTATTTTTCAAAGACGCATAAACATCTAACCCTACATTGGGGTGAAATACCATTTGACTTCGGTCCGACACTCGTACTGTGTCCAGATTTTCAAACACTCGTTGGTAATAGAACACGGGAGACCATATTTCTATTCTAACACAGTACTTTATGCCAAAGAAGTTGTTAATACAACTTAGCTACATCATTTTTAAGATTTTCCGAAAAAAAAAATGAAATTTTTTAATCACTGCAATCGTAATTTTTGATGACTTACCTAGTCATTTAAAAAGTTTTCTGTGGTAAAATTTAGCCTCGTTATTTTCAGTAATAAAATAAGATTTTTTACTATTAACAAATTAGTATGGTTACCACCTGGTAGCCATGTATGAACAACAATAGGTGAAAATGTTAAAATTCACACCAAAAGAGAAATATCGAGCAAAAATTAATGGTAGATTTGGGTGGTAAAAAATTTAAAAAAAAATCACGAAAACAAAACTACAGCCAAAAAAGTTGCTAGCAAAGTATAAAAATGTTAGTAAGTAAATTTACTTCATTCAGTAGTTGGTAAAAACGGGTAGACTTACCAATATACTTATATAATTGAACAGACAACCAACAACGTAAAAACTGATAAAACAATTGAGAATGAATATAGAAAACGATAAAAAAACTTAAAATAACGGGTGGAATAAACGAATAAAACTGAATATATAGACTACACACAAGTAACGTGAAAGCAATCTAAAATTAAATAAAAGTAGGAATGACATTAAAGTTGTATGTGGCAGGCAGACATTTATTCGATTGTTTTCTAAGTTGTTCAGTGAAATTGAGCGAGATAGTGAAACGTTGGGTGGAACTTGATTGCTGAAGGTTATCAAAGCATCAGATTTAACGTACCGTTTACCCATTACCGACAACCAGGTTTGATCTCAGTTTTCTTCGGTATAGAAGTAACAATCAAACTGTTGAAAAACATAAAAAAAACAAAATTTTAAACTTTTTTCTTAGTTAATTGCTTTGTAATTCAGCTTACAAAATGCTCAATCAGATATTAAGTGTTGAAAAAATGTTAAAGTTTACGAACAATTCTATAAATTATATAGTACAGTAGTTAAATAAAATAAAAAATAAATTTAGATTCCAAACACATAAAATTTTTGCCAGGGTAGATTAAATGAAACAAAAGTATGTGAATGATAAAATGTAAAACTGCAGGAAGATTTTAAGAATTACTACCTGATTAATGAGTTTTGGTACAATCATAATGTTTCAAATGTTATAAGGGCTTCCTACGTCGGTTAACTGGTTTCCTCCAACCGAATGTAAATCTATTTAGTAAAGCTACTTCAAATCTATTAAATTGGTTTGGTTAGTATTTTTACGTTAGTATTGTCGGGGTGAAAATAATTAATTATTCCTTATCCCTGCAACTTTGATTCTACATTTAATATAATTTTAGAAAAAAAAAATCGCAAAAATCGAACTATAAATCATGCTAAGTTCAAAATTTCAAATCTGAAATACTAGAATTTGAAAAAAGTTCCCAGACAATTTATTTTTAAACACTTAATTTATTGTTTAGGATTGGTTAAAATACGCTCAACAATTAGTACTTATTTTGTGTAATGTTTTCAAAATTTTATTTTTGATGACTTATGAGCTTACAGTAATCACTACAATCCTATCCCCGAGAAATTCCTTCACCAGAAACTGGTAAACGTCTTTTTTGAGTACCTCCTATCGTCCTAATGTAGGCTATTTGTTTTGTATGAGAGGTTTCGCATGTGATTCGCATTTATCATGAATCGTCTCGAAGGTATAGTTGGTCAAGATTTATTAAAAATCTGAGATTTTAACTAAAAATTCGTTTATAATCCGAAAATTTCGAATAAACAAATCATAGAAAAATCTTTTTTTGTCTTTAATTTTTAATACGGTACTGTACATTGAGCTGCACAACTTCCGTATTTGATATTTAAATGGCGGTGGGGAATTTCACTTTAAGAAGAGGTACCTAGTAATACATTCTCCGTTTAAAACTCCGGGTATTGTCCGTTATTCAGACCAAGAGGTCTACTCCATTTTCGCTTTTTAACGACGCACAGTTGGAAAGTTCCTTGTAGCTATATCACGGGCTAGTTGGTTTGGATGATCATCTAGTTTTTCGTGAAATGTAGGCTACTATACAAGGACGTGGTTAGCTCCTTTTTACTGTAGAAATTTTTAAATCGTAGTGGAGGGTTTCATTGCTTACATAAAAAGGAGTGCTAGAAGCAAGTCTTAAGAATTTTATTGAAAGGCCAGGATCGACTTTAAATAAATTACTCTCTGCCGCTATTCCAAAGAGCTGGACACCATAAGGCCAGATTGGTCTTAATAGGGATTTGTATATTAAAATCTTGGAGCGGAGGTTCAATCTTGATCGAGGGTTAATTAAGCAGAAATGTAGCTTCTTGCAGCGATTAAGTTCTAAACGTTTCGTACGCAGATGATGCTTCCAAGTTAGTCGCCTGTCAAACTATAAGCCAAGATATCGCACCACCTTGGCCTGTGGGATATGACTGTTATTCAGCATCACAAGTGGACAAGTTTGACGTCGTAAGGTGAACGTAACCTGTGTTGATTAGAAAAATCTAGCTAAATAATAATAATAAAATACAATCTCATAACACGCATTCACTGCTAATATTCTAATTGTTTTACTTTTCGAGGGGATAGAAATCAATGTTAAAAACAACATGTACAAACAAATTCACTAATCTTTCAAACTATTTACCAAAAAAAATATAAAAATTGAGCTCACGGTTAACTTTGTGTTTTACTCACCGTCACTTTCATGATGTTTGTTCCGACATTAAAGACACGATTCTGCATTTCATTCTTAAATGCATTTTGTTCTGTAATATGTTTAAATAACAGGAAAGGAACGCTGTAGTAATAATTAATATTCCAATGTTCGTGAACGGTTTGTAACAATTTAGTGAATTTTAAGTAGGGTCATTAGCAGTAGGTTATAAAAATATCAACAACCCTTATGAGAGAAAAGGTAATGCAAATGTTCCTGAAAACTGTAATAACATGATATTTTTGATTGTATCGTCGATTGTATGAAGCATATCATTTAGATATACACATATAATGATAGAGAGTAAATTACCCTACTTATTAGATTAACGACTTCAAAATGTAAACATAACCATTTTACAATATCGGAAAAAGAATAAATACGAAAACGAGAAACATTTCTGGAGAGGAACTCAGTTGATAAATGGTGCAGGTAGATTTAGTGACAATTCTTAAATGGTAATGATGATGAGGAGGTATAATTTAATAAAAGAAATACATTTTCTGTACAACGAAATGTATTTTAAATTGAATGGCTTTCAAAAAATGAAATGAAACGAAGGAAATGAGAAGGGAGAAAATGAAAGGTGGGTTTTCCGAGTAGTGGTGGAAAAGAAGAGAAGTGATAGGATGGGCAGTTGATGGCAGAAAACAGTAGAAGTTGGAACGTTGGCAAAGCTGAACTAATAACGAACGGTTCTTTAAATAAAGATAGAAACAGTCGAAAGGCCATCTATCAATCAAGGACTAGAAACAAACTTTGCACCTCCTTTTCCTTTATCAACCAACCCCCGCCACACATCCATCTAACCTCCCTTTTCTACGATTAACCCCCACGCATTTCTTTTATGCTTCAATACGAATAAGATCAGTCAGATACTTTCTGAAAAAGCATAAAAACGATGATAGACAAAAATAATGTAAAAAAATCGAATGAAAACTCAAGGAAAAATATACTGTATTAAACTGAAATAAATACCTATCTATCAACGGAATTAAAAAAATAGAAGAAATCTATAAACCAAAATAAAAATAACAATGTAATATAATCTACTACAGAGTAACGATTTTGTCTTAATTCCATTTTGTCTCATTCCATTTTTTATATTTATTTGTATGGTCAGATCAACTTTCTGGGTCATTAAAGCTCAAGTTGCAAAACATTCCATTGAATAAACAAAAATACAACAATATCATACATTGAGAAACAAAACAAAAATTACTGTAAACAAAAAGTTTGATTTAGAGTTGATGTTTTTTTAGAAGAAGAAAGTACTCGTACAACATAGACATGTTTCCTTTTCATTTAACAAAAATTTATTTGAAGTTAATTCCATTATAAGTGAATTTATTCTAAGAGAACCTAAAACAAATTATTATAGTATCCCATAAAATGATCGATTCCCATAGCTTTCAACTAAAATACGTAGGCTATCTGCTATGAAAATATTTTTAACACTCAAAATTACAGATTGAATAACCACAGAAATAACGGCACACCTGGTCGAAACCGGAACTTGAAACCCAATGATTTTTATATCTACTCGTCAAGAGGAATCAAATGACACTATTTTTGTTGCGAAATTTCGGCTTTAATTTCTTGACTTCCGGTTTGGGCTACTTCCAGTCAAAACCGAAAATTCAAACCCAATCCAGGCCCGCTAACTTTTTGTACAGATTACAAATCCAAAAACCGTTTGTTTGCAATCTCTTGTATTTTCTAATTTTGATTTCTTGACGTCCGGTTTTGGGGCACTTCCGGTCGAAACCGGAACTTTAAACCCAATCCAGGCCTACTAACTTTTTACACTGATTAAAAATCTGAAAACCGTTTTTTGCTACCTCTTGTTTTTTGATTTTTTGACTTCCGGTTTTGGGGCACTTCCGGTAGAAAACTGAACTTAAAACCTATACATAGACCCACTAATTTTTTATGTACATAACGAATCCGAAAATCATTTGTAGCTATCTCTTGTAGTTTTTTATATCTAGTTGTGACGGACGGACAAAACAAAAAGATATGACAATTTAAAAAATGCCAGCAATAATAATTTCTAAGGTTCAAATATCATTCAGCTATATTAAATTTACTAATTATAATATTCATAAATTTCGTGTAATGTACAACAGAAAATTTAAATTAAAAAGCAATTCAAAATTCAAAGGAATCAAAATTAATAGAATCAAAAATGAAATTTCTGCGAGAAACAATGCGTTGTCAACGATTTCTTTGTAAAGAGAGCAGTAGATAATTAATTAACCGTCCTCAGTTTGCTTTTAGAGAAACGTTTTAAAAAGAAGCAAATAATGAGGTGTATTATAACAGAAAATATAAATTAGAAAAGAAATTTCAAAATAACAGCTCAATGTTAGGAATCCGAAGAAGAATTGTGCGTTTATAATAATAAGTAAATTTACCTTTTGTCCTTTTATTTATTAAGACGATAGGAAACAACAGAATTTATGCATAGCTACTATAAATTTATACATATTTTATGTTTATTTAAATTCGCATCATCAGTTAATAAACTATAACTGTGGGTTTTAAGGTGTTAAAATTTTCAGATCTTACTAGGGAATCGAACTGGGGCTTTCCACTGTGCAGTCTGCCACACTACAATAATGACAAAGAGAAGCCCACATTTTAATTTTTCATATATTATTTTTGTGTTTTGCCGTATGTACTTTTTTAATTCCTGATGTGCGTGCATTGCAATCTGTTTGGTTTAAGAAAATTAAGTAACCCCATAACCCAATGAGATGAGGATGATTTTGTATGACGTGTCAATGAATTGTAGTCTTGTACAGACTCAGACCGACCATTCCTAAAAAATACTTGTACTTTAATAGTGAATATTTTGTAAACAGTTTACTAAAGAGATGGGGCAAAAATAAAATTAATAATTTATAGAGTAATCGCATTTCTAACAGCACTTTTTGACAGCCTTATAGGTTTGCATTAAATAAACGAATTTACTGTTTTTCCCAGTTATCCCGGTTTCATTCCGAATTCTCCTTTTTCAATGTAATACTTAAAATTTTAAAAATTGCATATGCATTGCTTTAGGTAGTTACCCCATTTCTACTCCTAAAGAGAAAATAATCGAAATTCGAATGTTTTACTTTATTTATAACTTAAAGAGAATATGCACGCTGATTTTCAGAAATGTACCTCATAAATGAGTTTTCTGCACAACACCTAAGGAACATCGAAATAAAGTTGTTGGTATTTGCGTACATTAAAATTTGTAGGCCTTTAAAATTTGATGAAAGAATAGGTTATGGATATACTTTATGAGGAACTGTTTGTAAACGTCGAGCAAGATTTTTGCCAGTTCGAATTGTCCACAGAATACACCCCGGGTTTAGACAATCTTCTTACTGAGATTTTAATAGATAACACTACTTTTCCATCCCGTACCTCAAATTTTGACAAATAATATAATGATAATTTAACGTGACAATAAATCTTCATTACTATTTTAATTTAACCTTCGTTGCTGGGTCATGTAGAAAAAAATAAAAGTTTCATTTTAATGTCCTTACTGGTTAAATTAGTGTACGAAGTTATTAGAAAATCTCATCAGACAAGTTTAATCTATCACATCGTCCAAGAAGATAGAAAAACTGCAATAAACCTAACATACCAACTCCGATTGTTACAATTGATGACATAAAGATCTAATTTTACACTACATTTACTAAAGCATATTATTAAAGAAAATTGCAGCCATAAATCACAAAACCGATGATATGCTATACGAGGTGCAGCTGAGACTACCTCAAGTATATTCATATCGCTTTGTAGATCATTAAAATTGCAATACTGTTTTTGAGTTTTTAGAAGGCAATAAGATTACGATTTTATATCACTGTCTACGAGAAGATTTATAGATTATATTTTTGCTATTTGAAACAAATCTATAATTTTAATATCAGTTATAAAATGCGTAGTTAAATTTTAAATTAAATTATAAAATTTTATTTTACTGTTTTTTTTCTTATTATATTAGAACAACATTTTTTATTATAGCTAATAACAATAAAACACATTTTATTCATATTTTAAAAGTATCATTTTCTCTGCGACATTATTATTATTATTATTTACTGTACGTTACGTTTATACATTCTTCAATGTGCTTTTTACGGAACTCCGCAGTACTTAATCTTTTTATATTAAAGTCAATATTTTCATGACATTAGTAAGCTGTGTAGATTTTAAAACATAATAAACCTTACACTTAAACCATCTGGTTCTAGAAATTATGAACAAAATATGTTTATTTTTTCGGAAAAGTAATTACCAAAACCATAGTTTTAAAACAACTCGGTTGAAACTATTACGAATCGTTTTATCATCCCGCGCAAAAAAAAAACGCTCACACTTCAAAATTTTATTTATTTACCGGAGGAGGACACCATACATGAAACTTTATGAAGTCCTAGCAAAAATTCTGTTAACAGTTTTCACACCTTACTTTTCATCACAGCAAATACCAATCCCTTCCAGGTCTCTAGTTACAAGGCAAGTATAACTATACCAAGGCACTCGTTGGCCATCTACACGCAATACTGGAACGTATACGCTTCTTTTCAAAGAATAGCACAGCCAACGTTAATACTAATAATATAATAATAATAATCATTTATTTATTTATTCCCAAGATATTACATAAAAAAGAAATTACCATAATACAAAATTTCTTACAGTAAACTACTATCCTATTACGCTAGAGGTGGTGGAAATTATCCCATCCAACTACGGACGAATTCATGTACTAGGATGGGACATTGCTAGATAAATTCAGAACAAAAGAACCAAGGAACAAAAATTGGAATAAAGTCATCTTTGCCAAATTAGCGTAATTTGAAACAAGCGTTAAACATAAAAAAGTTAATTTCTTTAACACCCACAGTGATAATATTTGGTCGATATATTATTAGGTATAGCGGTCGGCCAATCGGTTCGTATACCAGGTATCCCGAGAGTTAAATTTCTGTTGACAATTTACATTTCTTCAATATATTTATTTAAAATTTTCACACTTCACTATCTACACTATCTTCACACTATCTACACTATCTGCGTGCAGGAGCGTTAATATACAAAATAGTCCGAGGTAAAACTATAAATAAAAATGTCGATTAAAATCAATTACACAATACAATGTTTAGCACATTATACATATAAACGGAATAATACATCCACCGTTTAATGAGTTCTTATTTTATTGTTTGTTTTTTACTTTAATTATTTGCAACTGTAGAAAAACAACTAGCAAAAACGTTCACGACTAAATTACCAAACAAAAGTTTTTTAAATCCAACCGCGTTAATGACTTCGAAGAGGAGACCACCCAGCGATAGCTCTCCAGATAACGTTAAATTTGTTCGTTTAAATTATATTTTTTTGAACGTAATAATGTTACATTTGCATTAATGTATCATGTCTCTACTCCATCGGCGTTTCAGTCGTCTTTGTGCGATTTCTGGAAGGTCCGCAGAATTCATATTGTATATTAAGGGATTGTTATGAATGTGTAGTTTGTCTCTGAATCTACGATAAAGTTTTAGATATGTTTCGTTGACGTAAGGAACGCGTAAGTCATTGTGTAGTGTTCTATTTATTTTATTGTAAATGAAATTATTAAAAACTAACCAAAATGGTCAAAAAATAATCAACAAATATGCCAATTAAGAAATACTTTCGTGGCTTTACCACATCGTCAGCTCGTTACAATATTTAAATTTACATGTATTTATTTTGAAAATTTGACATCCTCTGTCATGACAATTTAAAGAGATAATTCTGTAATTGTCACAAAATACAGAGGAGGATTTAATATCTCTAAAAAAACAGTGTAAATTTTAATATTGCAACGAGTTAACGATGTGCTACAGAAGTACTTCTCAATTGGTAAGTGTTATCACTTTTTCTTTGAAAAAGGTTTCTGGTGGCTTTCTAAGTTTATTTAAAACTAAAATAAATAAATACATTTATAATATGATATGGCACACGAAGAAGAAAACGACACATAATTCAAATTTACTATCACTAAGTATCCAAATCCCGACAGAACAATATTAGATATCTTAAAGAAAATAAAACCGAGCTAATTCAAGAATTTAGAAACTCAGAGGTCATAACGAATACTTACACCTAGTCATTTTAATGTCTGTAACAAATTAAAAAAAGCTTATGACAATATTGTAAGAAATTTCACGAAATATGAAACTACTTTTAGTAACATGAAAATGTTAATAAAAAATAATCATCTAACGTTAAATATGATTTATCTAATTTATAGATAATCATCTATATATAGATGTAATCTAATAGAGAGGTCATCTAATTTATAGATATTTATTTTAATAATAACTTGGTTGAAGGAGAGCGAAATGCATACAATTGAACGTTTTTGGTTTAAAATTCAAAATGACAAGCGTTACGGAATGATAAAATACAAAGCTTGAAATTTCCCTACACGGTCGCACAATTTTGAGTGATTCTTTTTTAAATTAGGGTAATTCCCAGCCCCTTTCCTATCGTGTATCGATACCACCATCAATTGACGAAGTAATCTATATCGAATTAACCAATTAAATATTTGCTGAAGGGGTGTCAATAAGCGTTACGGCTCGCTTTTCTACGTAATGACCCTTTCGTCCCACGTATACTCCCTTACCAAGGGTAGTTCACCACGGCGGTCCCAAACTACCCTCGAACTCCTTGCGATATTGATCTACCCTTTTACCCACCTTCGTAGTTTCTACTAACCTCTATATAGTCCTTTATTTCACTGTTGTCAAATCCCGTTTTTTTTTCAAAATAAGTGTTTCAATATTGAATTCTAAATTGGGTTCTATTTCAGTACAAAAGTCACATGGATAAATAAAATAATTTTTGTTTTTGCTTTATTGTGAAAATGCAGATTGTACATAAAATATTGTGTGATAAAAAAAAAAAAAAAAAAAAAAAAAAATTGTGAAAATAAATGTACCACTTGTAAGCAGATCATTGCAAATATAGAAGTAAACAGTTCCCATTAGCATATAAATATGTAATCCATTATTTATGAATTTATGGAATCAGTTAATAGTTTTATTTTAATCTGAAGTAGAAAAATATACAAAAATGCATTATTTAAACTAAGTTGAATATTTCCACAAATAAAACACGTTTCTGTTCGTATACAAGTTGCTAAGGAACAAAAATAAAGTTAGTTTAAATAGTCATCGACGAATAAAAAAATTTAACGTTTGGCCGACCCGCTGGTGTAGTGATAAGTTCGACTGGTTTTTATGTTAGGGGTTCCGGACTCAATTCCCGATCAGGTCTGGAATTTTGTTGTATATCACCTCATATCATTACCTACGCACAAACCACAGCTTACGTAGGCATCGTAACTAAACAAAAGTATTGATAAAAGTTTCAGACATGTGTTGGTGAATCGAGCGTATTTTCCTTTACTTTAATGCGACTGTCAATAAACTTAAAAATTATGTAATAAATTAAATTATTTACCATGTGACTTTAATTATATGTAAATCTTTTTAATTTCATAAATATCGGTCATTTGAAAACTAAATTTAAATTTTTAAATTTCTAAAGAATTTATCTGCAAATTTATCTGCAAACAATCGATGTAGTCTTGATTTCTAAATCGAAAATTTAACAATAAAATTATCAAAGTACGTATGTTTACACATATAAATACATTAAATTTATTATTAAATTGCTAAATAAATGCGATTAATACATCTTCTGCGTAAATATTTTATCTGGCATTAGTGGGGAAACAATGTTCATTTGATATGTAAAACGGAATAAGTATTAATTTTAGCGTATATTTTAATTGTATAAAAGTTAGATCGGTTTACAAACGTTTAATATTTAAATAATGCATAATTTTGAAAGGTCATACGGCCGTAGGAATTTAGTCGTATGTGCTGTATGTTTTTCACTTGCAAATCTGACACCAATGTACATGTATTATATTTAAAACGAATAATTAAACCGAGATACGCAACAGCATTCATTCCTACGTATTTACGGATTTTTAGAAACAACGCGTAGTTTAATATCTATAGCTGTGTGTTTTTTAACATAAATCAATGAATTTTAAATCCCTAAAACAAAATCACCCCGGTAATACTGAATTAAAAACACATATATTTCACAATGAAACGACCGTTTCTATTTAATTTAAAATATGATGGCCTCTGTTCCTCCGACAACACGCACTAAATCGATTGTCATACAGATTTTTAAAAATAATCCTCACTTCATAAAACGAATGTTTTATAATGAATGGTTAAAAATTGTAAATATTTAAGTCGGTTTTGGAAAATAATTGTGGAAAGTGCGTGTAAAAATACGTTTTGAAGGAATATAATTAATATTAACATTACTGATCACCTTTAATTCTGAAGAGATAAAAAATTACATCTGGTAGGAAAATAAATCAATTTGTTACATAAATGTTATAAATGACAATGTCGATTCTCAGGATATAAAATACGTGACAATATATCTACTACCATAAACCTAACTATTTCATCTGATAATTAAAAATGTTAGAGGTTTTTCGTTTATACAAAGAATTTTTGCCTATAACGGGCAGGTGGAGTGTTAAATCAATTGCACTCGATCTGTTGGTTCCAGGGCTACAAAAAACAGTTCTGTTTTTCATCACATAGTCAGCTAATTATGTGACTGAACTATCTAAGAACAGAAGAGGTAGAGGTGTAAAAGACACTAATCAGAGTTATCTCCTCTGAGAGTAGCCAGACCCTGTGGTGAACATTTTTTACTATTATTACATTATTATCTATGATTAGTAGGTTTTTATTATAGACTCAGTTTTATTTTATTTTTGGTCACAAGTAATATAAGGCTAATGCGCTTGAATTTAAAATCATTAAAAAAATTAATGTATGTGATTAGTTTAATACAATTGTTTGCACTTTCCCGTGTTTAAACTCATTTTTAGTTTCATCAGTTATCTTTTGGAATTGTATCAGTTCGTTTCGATTTTCTTCGTAGACTGAAGCTGAAAAGTTTTGTAAGCTGTCTTTTGTTAACATGCGTGATAGTGAATGTGTTGAGTTTTTGAAACATAAAAGCGGTAAACATTATAAAGTAGAAAAAAATTGTTTTGTTAAATGTAATGGTTAAAATAAAATTATTAATCAAGGAGTCTTTATGAAACTGCAATAATTACAAGTAATCTGAACGATATCATTGAAAACGCTTAAAGGATTATGTTTATTTTAGCTGGATGTAGATATTTTTATGATGGAACGTAGTGCAAGATAATTTTCTGGCAGAGAGGTAGATACGCGCCAACTAGTGTAAAACTTTCGTTTACAACCTATACGCGCTTGCCTCGCGCCGAGTACCTACTCTTACAGTAGATGGACTATAAATATTAAACTAAATAAGAAATAAAGACAATGATTAGATAAGGGTTCAGAAGAAACGGTGCTATGTTATTTTCAGCAAGATAAGAACTAAAAAGTTTTTGTTAAACTGAATGTAAATAACTGGTAAAAGTTACATAAATTCTTATTTACGGCAGATTTTCTGTTCTAATATATTGACAAAAGATGAACCAGCCGGATTCCTATAAATTTTACATGAAATCAGGAAGTAACGCGTTTACTTAACATATTTAGATATCGATTTAATGGATAATGGAAAACTGCGAAACTAATGATGAAAATTAAGGTTTTTAAGCAAAACGAACAAGTATTAAAAATCTTCATTGTTTATAGATGATATTGAAAAAACATGATAAATAACAAAAATGTATAAACGAAGAACATTTTGTTTAATTATTTATATTCACATAATATGAGAAATATATAACAAACACAATCGTGTATCATTATATTTAACAAGTTAAAGTACCACATGTACAATTATGTATGTGATATCGGTGTATTGTGGTACGCCTCTATTAATTAATACAATATTCATTAACCACAACAATAGACGAATGGGGTTATAATGCAACAAGAAATAGTGTAGACAGTCGAGACAACATCAATCAATTAATTAAACTAGTTCTGTGACAAACTTATACACTATTGGAATAACTTACAAGGTAGTAACACTAATAAATCCAAGATTGAAAGGTTTAATAAATTTCAATTTACTTCATGCAAACATGCGTTTCAGGTCGAATTTGCACAAACAAATTATGTCGCTTTAGAGTGTAGGTGCATGTAGCTCAATACAGTCTGACGGTTTGAGTCAGCCGCGTTGTGAATGAGATAAGCTTGACTCTTAACCATTCTGCACATTCGTTTTACTATGATTTAGACCAGTTTAGAACTAAATGGTTCTGTACAATAATTTAAATAATCATAATAATTTATTTGACCAAATAAAAGCGTTTGTACTAGTACAAAATTTGTTGTACATGTGGAAGGTTAAGTAATTTAATTTTAATAAATTATATTTTAACCAAACTACATTATGCGAGTAAGTAAAAGTATGTCCATAACTAACTTTAAATGTTCATAGTTTGAAGTGTTAATTTGTTAAGAAGAATAACTTTTTAAACTTACGAATTCGAGAGCTCAAAGAGTTAACGTAGTATTTAATTGCCTTAGCTTATATTTGTTATAAGCCCTAGTGTAGTTTCTAAATCACTTTTTTATTGTTACACTAAATAAAAGAAAAGAACACCTACCCTAGGACATGCCTTTTTAGCCATAGTTGGGTAGGTCAATTTCCTCCACCTCGTACATTGTAAATAAATTTATAGCTTTTGGAAAGAATCTGTATGGAAATAATTGTAAAATATATGGAAATAAAGTTTATTATTATATAACTTAATTGAATTTTTATACCTTAATTATATAGTAATTAATAACATTATATAATAATTATATAACAAAATGTTCAGTTTTTATCTGAACATGTCCAATACTCCTTTTTGAGTCTTCTAGATGTAATTAACAAGAAAAAACTGCTGGTACACTCGCGACGATGAAGGAAATTGTCAAATTAAAAATAAGGTATTTAATTATATTCTGGTATAGATGTAAAAAAACGGAAATTTTACACACTCGGTGTTTGAAATTTTTTATTGTCAAGAAAATCATGATTTTCAGTTAAAGTATACACATATAGACCAAAATGTTGAAGTACATAAAAAATCAACGCAAATTCAATAATCATGTAACGTTTTTGCAAGCTTAACCAGAACACAACAGAGAAACTTGTTTGAACGTCAGTTCTTTTAAGAAAATAACGTTTATGAATCACAGGGTTTATGAGTCACAGGTTAAACATGTGTTTATGAGATTTTAAATTGCTTTTCAAGAATATATAATACACTTCAGTCATATATTAAACGTGCAGAAAAATATGACTGAAAAACACACCCATATATTTATCAACAAGTAAAAAATAATACAGTACAATATTTCTACTTCCTTACCCAATTACAAAGACGAGAAGAAATAGCATGCAACGAATATAACACATTCCATAATAACGTACCTGGAAAAAGAAAGAATTTTTTTATTATTCTGAAAATAAGTGCTTTTTAGAACAGTAATTTTCATTAAATTGTATATATATTGAAACATTCCATTTATAAGTAATTAAATTTTTACTGTACATTTTCTGAAATATTTCGTTTGATAAAAAAAATAACAAATAAATATTTTACTTTACCGTTCGCGAATAACAATTACAATATAGTTCTAGAAACTAAACATACTAATTATTAGAAAAATAAATAAATAAAACGTTTACAATATTTAAATATCAAAGAAGTGCTCATGAAATTTTTAAAACACTACCTATTTTAACAACAACGTTGACATTAAGTCAAACACAAAAATGAATCGATGCTCATGATGGTCATTTCAGCATATTTTGTAACAAAAACGTAAATAAATGCAACATTTAAATTATTTAATGTATTTTTTTATTTATCCGCATCATTTATACAATTTCATTACAACTTAACCTACCGATTCTGCAGCGGTTACGTTATGGGCTCGGTTTTATGACGCTCACCCGTTGTTATGAGATGATACACGACTGTAATTAACGTATTACTTCCAATTTAAGGCGCCCTCGAATTTAAGACGCACCCATGTTTTAGGAAACGATTTTTGGAAACAAATGAAAACATCGAATTTAAAACGCGTCATAATTACAAGGTATTTAGGAAACGATTTTTTGGAAAAAATAAAAATACTCAATAAAAATAGTAAAAAACCGTATATTATAATAATAGTAGGGCTGTAAGTCAGTTAACATTAAATACCATTTATGTAAACTAAAAAGTACATACCTGACAGTAAAATTTCACAAAAACCATATGTATATGAAATAAAATACTTATAGACTATTTATATGAATTTTTTAAAAGTAATCTGTTTCTTTAGCTTCCTAATTACGTTGCTCGTTCTACGTTGTCGAGTCGGATGTTAAATCGGATTCGTTTGCGTCACTGTGATTTCAAAGGACATCATCTTCAGAGCCATCCAACGCATTCGACAAACAACACTTCAAAAAAGATTTAATGATGATACCTGGTGGCAAATCTTTCCAAGATTTTGAAATCCATTCTACAATCGTAGTTGTAGAAGCTCTTTTAATTTTGCCGGTTGGTGTAAGAGGATGATCACACTTGCGTCAACTGAAATACACGGGAACTAATGGCAATATTGTCTCCATATAATATACTCAAAAGTCCTTAGTCCTTGTACACTAATACATATGGTCAATTTGCATGTACCTCGAATTTAGGAAGCACCCATTATTTTAACCCTTTAATTGCGTTAAATATGTGCGTCTTAAATTCGAAGTAATACGGTATTATTTCCCGTAAATTTTCAACAATTTTCACTTCAAGAAAACCTTGAAATACCGTTTGAATTTTCATTTAGGCAGGTGATAACGCTAGCTTTATTTCTGGCGAATTTAAAGTTTACAAAAATAAATTTCACGGTTAAAAGATAATAGTGTAAAAATTTTTGCAAAATACATTTGAATATCTGCAATTTAATACTGTAAAATAAATAACTATGAATAATATATGCCAACATTTATTACCAAAAAATAAAGAACACCCTTTAGTTAAACTAAAAGAATAATTATTATTTAGGGTACATGGTACATTAAAAAATAATGTAAATCATTTCCATTTAAGATAATAGTGTATTTTAGGACGGCTCATTAAAGTTTTTTAATTTTATGTTGATAAAACGTAAGCTACAAATAACTTATACAAACAGCGGATTTATTTATTACATTATTAAGGAAAAGCAAATACACGCGTAATAATAGTTAAACTTCTTTTAAACAGATAGCGGGTATAATATTAACAAAAAACTTTCTTCAAAAGGGAAGAAAAGTTAAGAAAAGAAAATATAACGGTATAATTGGAGCAATTAATAAAATAATATAAGCGTGTAAATGAATAACTTAAAAGAAAATGAATATGGTAAAATGTTGTAAAGCATTCATTTTGCCGCTGATAAACAAATTGCTATAAGAAACTACATAATTACATTATCATACCGCAAGCTACTAGGCCTGTTGCTTTTCATAATATGCAGGCAACATCATTCGGAAAGTATTATAAAAATTAAAAGAGAGCTAAACATTTAATAAATAAAAAACTTTCATTTAATTCTATTTGATACCGTTTTGTTTTCTGTTGCGTTGAATTTGGTTTTAAATTTATAATCTCCCGGTTAAATCGAAAAACTTGGTAATAAATATCTACTTCCCATGACAGAAAAGTGAGATGGTAGCTCCCTCCAAAAAAATAAATAAAAAAATAAAACATTCAACAAAAATGCAAAAAATATAAATAAAAGATTAAAAAGTTTTCAATAATTAATTAATCTTTTGGCAGGTCTCATACAATTTGAGAAAATGTATCCAAACGATTTTGCTTTAGTCTTATTAAACTTATTTTTTGAAATTAGAATTTTAAGGTAAAATTTGTATAATATACGCCTCTTTAAAAGTTTCCAGCTATCCAAAAGACTTACTGGTATCAGTTTTCGAGACACGTGTTATTATAAACCTTTTCTTTCTAAAAAAAACTGTATCTTGTCTACCTTCCATAATATTCCCCAAAGAGGAATCTACATTCTTGAAACTATGTAGACCTACCCTTCACATGGTCGTTCAATAAATATCGATAGTTAATGTATAAAAGATAAAAATTTACACGATTCATTTCTTTTTTGATTCATTTCATTCTGACGGAATCGATTCCGGTCTGGGATTTAATCATCACTCATTTTCATCTATCAAATTTCATTGTCTGCATTAGAATAAATGTGCAAGATTTTTAGGGGTACAATTGGGTTGTACATATGAAATGTTTATTAATTGAATTTAATGAGATTTTTTAATAATGTTGTAAAATGTTTTGTTTCATAATTTATTAAAATAGTGTTCATTCATTCTTGTTAAGTAATCATTGTTAACTTATTGATATATGAAAAAAGAAAAACTTTACATGATGACTTATAAGTCATCTGGAATATAATCCAGAACTCTAAGAGCAAACATTGTAATTTTTTATGTTATAGCGGCCTAATTACTTAATATTTATTATATTAAGGTACTAAATAGATTCTAATCAATAGTAAAATTATACTGAAAGATTGGATACAATAAGATTATTCAGAAACGATTGTACAGTAACATATTGTGACAATATCGAAGAAGGTTCGCGAAATCTCTAGCATTTCATGGTAAAGAGTAGATAATAGAGTGGAAAAGTAACAATAGGGTGGCTATAAAGGGATGCCTATTCATGAAAGTTGTTTGAAATAACTGCGCTATTGTGTTATTTTTGTACAACTATTTATGAAAAGGTCGACCTGTAACACTTTCTACAATAGATCTATTGTTACTTGTTTACATCAGTTCATCAGTTATGACTTTTCGAGAACTAATAAAAAAGATTATTGATCGAATCTCTGTGTCGTTCGAGAAGTCTCTTTGAACTCCCCTTATATAAATAGACCTCCGAATGCGGTCAGTGAGTTAGTATTCGTTTGATCTTTGACAAGTGGCTATCGGACGTAGTGCAGACGCGTTCCGGGCATTGTGTTGGTCAACGATTGTTAAACTGTCTTTGTGTGTGTGTGTGTGTGTGTGTGTGTGTGTGTGTGTGTGTGTATTGTGTAAAGTTAGTGTGTAGGTGCATCAAATTCAGTTTTTGTGTATTCAGTTTCATTTTGTATGTGTATTCTATAAAATTGATTGTAAGTATTTATTTTAAGTAAATTATTAAGTTATTTATTGTATCACTTCATTATAATTAGTTTATTATTTATTTTGTAAATCTTTTAGTGTAATAAATATTTGTAATTGTAAACTTCAGTGTATTAATCATTTAATAACCTAGATCCCGAAACGGACCTTAGCGATAAGTGTCACAATATTCATCACCTAAGGTGAGACGTTACAAAAAATCATTTCATCCTTCACCATCTGCATTAGCAGTAATTGCAGAGAACAGTCGGACGTTAAAACCAAAAAAAAGCTGAGACGTTACACCTTTAAAACTCACTTCTCATATAGCCTACATAAAAATCGACCAATTTCAGGATTAAATTTTTTCTTAACAAATAATTTGTACTTTTAAAATTAATTTGTACTTTTAGAATTGAACGATTTCACGCACTTATAAAATGGTTTGGTAACGTTTCACTGGACTTAAAGTAAATATACACAAAATATCTTACAATTAAAAATTTATATGTTTTTGATATGAAATTTTAATGGTAACGATTTAAAAGTAGGTTAACATTAAAAATTACCGCAACGAACAATTCACAAGAAAATTAACTCTATACTACAAAAAGTAATCAAATTTTTAAAGCACCAACATTAAACAACTATGTACGTGTTAGCGTAAATGTACTGTTAAGTACCTGATAAAAAAATTCATAAAATGCAAAGAAACCGAGTTTAACAAGTGTTGTTATTACGTGAGAAAGTAGATGTTAAACATGAATACACATACATTGAATTTACAATTTATATTTGATATTAAAAAATTTGGCAAAAATTATATAAATTACAATTTGTTTATGATTACGTGACGAAAGATAATTTTTGATTAAAAAAATAAAACTGAAAAAGTAAACGTCACGTCATTTAGGTGAAATTTCATAAAATATAAAAATAATTTGGTCATGTGTTCTGCACGCAGATTGTAATAAAAGTATGCAATAAATAAAAAACAACATTATGCTCCAGGCTGAAAAGCATGAAGATGCAATTATGACGAAATAATATTACACATCACGGAAAGAAACTGTGATGTTACAATCTGACCTACATAACAATTTATGGTGTAAACCAAAACTAGATATTATATGGTTAAATAAACGAAGACTAAGTCATCCTTGAATACATTTTTATATTCATATATATTAATTCTTTCATAACACCGCAAATGATATATGAAGTAATTTTTCCGTGCAGTGAAATCCGGCTTCAGTGTTCCCGCAAAATTATAGTGCAACTATATTCACCTAGAATAGTGGTCAGAAAATAATAGGGTCTTATATTTTATAACTTGCATTCATTTTCTCATATTCATATCTGAATAATTACGAGAAAGAAAAATACTGCACTTAAATTTTCAACAACATACATAATTCATAAAAGATTTTACAATAAATTAAACTATCATCAAAATTAATTACCTCACAATTTAGCGATCGTTCATCATTGTACTACAATACGTAACTTATATCTTTATGGAAAATACAACAGAAACCACTTGAATTAATTAATTTTAACATTTATTTATACACTTTTAGGTGATCTCAGGAGATCTAGTTTTCAACGCTCAAATATAATTTTCATTTGTTCATACTAAAGCATAATCTAATACCGATGGCCGTCATTATGTCAACAAAAATTTGTAAAATATGTGATATCAAACAATTTTTAAAAACTATGCAATTTTGTTTTCTTCATTTATTTTGCAATTGTAGAAGAACAACTAGCAAAAACGTTCACGGCTAAATTACCAAAAAATTAGGCGTCATGTCTGCTGAAATTCTTGGAAAGACTGTTTTCACGTAAAAAAATTGTTTTTTTAAGGTTGCGGCTTTAATATGCATTTTAGCGCAAAAATGTATAAAATAAAAATTGTAGAAAATTAAAAATCCTACAACTTTCATTTCTAACATTTTTTTAAACCGCTTAGTTTAGCGGTAATTAGCGATTTTCTGTTTTTTTTCTCACGAAAACGTGTGAAAAATCGATTTTTTTAACATTTCGGCCTTAGTATGCATTTTACGACAAAAGTGTATATTCAAATTTATAGGAAATTAAAAGATCTACACATTTTATTTAGAGCATTTTTCTCTAAAGAGCCTATTTTTGTACTCAGTGAGGAAGGCATGGTAAACCACATCATTCCTTGTTTTACTTAGTAAAGCCTCTAGACCTTTACAACACAACCCTTCAACAACTGTAGGTGCTAATAAACAAGCATCCAACGCAACTTTAAAACAAAAGAAAATGAGTAATTCGGAGATGGATGATGTACTGTTAAAAATTTCTAACGTTCTTACTCCTAGCTGAAAAATTATAATATGGTTAAAATATATTCTTCACTCAATGTATATTACGGTAAAAAAGTTAGGAACAGCGACCTTACGTTATACGACTAATTACAAAACAATTGTTAAAACAGAGCAATTGTGTCAAATTCTTTATCATTTATTCATAATAGTTATTATTATTATTATTATTATTATTATTATTATTATTACACAGCCAAAAATGCCTATTCAGTTAACTAAGTATTCTCAATATATTACAATGCACAAAATAATACAACGTACACATGTAATTTAGAAAGACAAGGTTAACCTTTAGCTCACAACACGAAAATTTATTTTAAAATGTCAATCAAAACAAGCTCTTAATGAAATAGAAACTTCGTAATTTAAAAATGTGAAAGTTCGTTTTCGCTAATGCCAATCTTAACAAAGTAAACAAAATCTTTATCCTACTTAAATGCTAGTTATGTAGTCTAATTTAAATACATATCTTTTTTATTATTTATTCAACAGAAATAATGTACGTCTATTCTTTTTGAAATAAACGGATCAGTCAAACGGAAGGAAATACTTGATGGACATTATAACCTATTCGTGAAATCTCTAAAAATTACAACTTTTTACAGTTTTTAACTTTACACAAGAAAAAAATGATTAAATTAAAACTGAAAGAATAAAATATAAGAAATTCAGTCGAATATGTAATTTAATTAAATTAAGTAGAACTCGCGTTTCTAACGCCCAACTGTGTGTCTGTACTGGGGAAATATAGTACATACTTTCTCAAACTCATAAATTTAAATAGGATACAAACAAACGTAACAACAATGAGGCACTTTTCTTTATGCTTCGGTGTAAAATAAAATTACCTTATCTTCAGTAAAACAGTTCTTTTGTTGGAAAATAATACAGTGATTTTAAGTAACTGCTCAAGACATACACACAACTCAAATACGCCCCCTTACAAGGATATAAAATTTCATTAAAATCAGCTGAACGATCCAAGCTGTAAATCTGTAAACAGATAACGAAGGTAATTATTATGTAGCAGTTTTCTGAATTCTGTTCGTTAGTTGTACTGAATGCCTATTCAGTACAATTTTGTAAAAGCTAAACAAGATAATTAGAAAATAAATTTTTTTATCTCAATCTTAAAATTGAAAATTTGTTTTCCATTTACAGCCATTTTAGACCAACTTTATTAGCAGTAGACATGTCTGGAAGCTTGTTTTACGGCTTACATTCTCAGAATGTTTTGTTGTAGGCTTTCCTTCTTTTTTTCGATCATCTGGTATTCTGCTTTTGTTCTTTATTAAAGCCCCGGAAGAAAGTTCTCAGTAGTCTTTCCTTGATTTCTCTGTTTTTATTACATTTCTTTGTTAATTCCAATTTTCTTAATATCCTTTCTAAGTCAAATCATTAAACCACTTAATACTGAAAAACTTACGTCTATTTTTAGTGAAAAAAAAGTTGTTTTCGCCCATTATACATACCTAAATGTAATACGTACATATTTACATAAAATTATACGTTTCCGTAAAATTTTAGTCTTCGTTTCCTAATCTTCTCCGCTAATCTTAGAATCCATTACTTTAAGTAGGATCTTTCCCTCAAATTTCTCTGTTTCTCTTATTACATCAATTCAGTCATTTTAAGGTATTCATTCGCATACAGATAAGCAGGTACTATTACAATATTGTAATGCCTTACCTAGGCTTGTTTAAGATTCTTTCTTTTTATACAGGTTCAAAATAGAATAATGTTTGGATAAGAAATTGAGGAGTTTGATGGAAAAAGGCACCTAAAATACTATAGGCCCTTTTTCCGTCAAAGTGTTTATTGAGTCCGCCATGATGTTCTCTGTATTTGTATAAAGTTTCATATCTCAACGTTGGCCTTCGGGCCAGCCCAGTCAGTCAGCTGGTAGAAAGTCGCAATTATTTGTTAAGTAACACCGGTTGGGCAAGCGACTTTGTATGGTGACCAGTTGACAGCCATCCATGAACAAACTCTACTGGGGGTCCCTGTCCAAACTCATGTCTAATCCACGTTAAAAATAAATACAGCAAAAAGCAGCGATCAAATTGGGTAGTTGTCAACAATGTACAGTTCCCGATAACAAATAAAAGATAAAAAAAAAATCTCAATGTTCTTTCTGAAAGATGCGACGACGTTATTTAGAATCTCATGTCAAGGCAGAAAAATTCGTTAACTCGTAAGCAGTCAATAAGGTTATGTTGTTAACTGATTAAATTGTTGTAATTTACCCTAATTAAAGAAGTTTAAACTTTCTGTTGTGTATTCTGTATTATAATTTTGTGTAGTTCTCAGTAGTAAAAAATTCAAATTTTATATAAATGTACATATCTGTCCGCCTACTTCTATTGCAATGCATCACAATATTTGTAACAAAATGATTAAAGAATCGTTTTCTCAATATATCGGTTTTGTAGATAAGCCCTTTTTCCATCAAACTCCTCAATTATTGATAACTCTTTTTAGAGCTATCTGTTTTGTTCAAAATCATGATTTTAGATTCTGTTTTTGGTAATACTGCTAATTGAAAAAGTGCTCAAAATACACGCGTACAAAAGTTTAATTTCTTTGAACCAATGTATATAGCCTATACCCCCCCCCAAAAAAAAAAAAATCAACCGGAAAATCTGAAAATTTAAAACTTTAAAAAATTTAATCAAACATGAAAATAAGTATAATAAATCAATAAAATCTCGTAAAAAGCAGCAGAGTAAAACGAAAATGGTAAAGATTATAAAAATTCCTTTGATTCAGAAAACCTTCCGCCGTGAACGTAATTTATTTGAAAAATTCAAATAAAAAAAGAAGTTTAAAGTCTTTCGTTAACAATACCCAGTCAGTATTCAACCAGACATCAAAGAATTTTCCTATAAAGTACAAAGAATGCAAACAAGGTTAAATGTTTATTGAAAACAACATTGTACACAGACACACGAATTCTTACGCATAAATTCTGTGTTAAAAAGTGCTTAAGGTGTTTTTTATATGCTTCAATAATAGTTCAATAAACTTAATCTTTAGTAATTAAGTATAGGCAAAGTGACACTTAATGTAACTTATTTTGTAAAAAAGAATTCTAACCAATTCAGTGGATTACAATGCATTCAAAAGTTGAGAAAAATTAACTGAAACACGTGGATAAAAAAATCAAATTGTACGAGTAGTAAGGTGGACAATGCGTTTTACAACACTGTTCTAAGAGGGTTGAGTTAAATAAACTGGTTCCTTGCTTTTCCTAGAAAAACCATGTCGATTATCAAAACTATGTCCTTCCAGGAAACTAGTAAATAGATATTGGTTTAGGGTAATTACCCTATTATCTTATAGAAGCAAATGGTCGAAGTTCAATTACTTAACTTTTTTAAGTATTACTAGGATAATAAGCATGCCACTTTCCACGAAATATGCATGACTTTCCAAAGAACTGTATAAGGAGATAAGGAATTATTATACTGTGACAATATCGAAGAGGAATGTGCGTTCGAGAGGTTTCTGACGGGGACCGAGAGATTCATAAATTGTTAAATAGTAAATAATAGAATGAAAAAGTAACAATAGGGTTAGTTATAAAAGAATATTTGAAAAGGGCCGTGTATAGTACGGTAGGGTCTTTGTTGTTCAACTATTTGTGAAAGAGTCGGTTGTGACTTGTTTACACCAGTTAACATTTTTCCAGAGCCATAAAAAGGATTTTTGTATTTTATTATTGCATCGAATCTCACTGTCTTTCCAGAAATCTCTATGATCCACCTATATAAAGAGAGCCCCAAGTGCGGTAGGAGAGTTAGTATTCGTTTGATTTTTGACGAGTGTTTATTGCGTGTACTATCAGTACGTTAGAAAAGGACAAGGTGTCCGGGCGTTGGTCAACTATTGTTATTCTGTCTTATTGTGTATGTGCATTCTGTATAATTGTTTGTAAGTAGTACTAAGTAAATTATTTAAGTTATTTATTGTATTACTTCATTATAATTAGTTTGTTATTTATTTTGTAAATCTTTTGGTTGTAATAAATACTTGTAATTGTAAACTTTAGTGTATTAATTATTTAACTTACCTAGATCCCCAAACGGACCTTAGCGATAAGTGTCACAATACATCTTCAAGGTAACTAATTTACCTTGCTACGCAAGTAGCCGAATTTAAAATTCTTCAGTTTTTTTTTTATATTCTTACATAAGGAACAAATGAGCCAAATTTCAGCTCTATATTATCGAGTCGTTAAAGACAGGGTAATAGTAGGCTACTTACAGTCCCTCTACGTCTAAGTCTCAGGAAGTAATAGCTTTCAAATTATACATTTAATTATATTTGTATAGAGATAATTCACGGTAATCACAATTACATTTTTTTCACCACATGGTTTTTTTTTGAAAGAGTCATCGTACTATTTCATTATATGAATAGTATGACCATGAAATTTGTATTTTCTTGGAGTTTTCGTATGTTCTTTATTTTTTACGGTGAAAAGTGTGGTGCTTATTTGTTACGTATGATCAATATTATATATATATTGTTTAGTTCAACAGCCTAATGGCTGGTTTGAACCTCTAGAGGGTTTACTAAGTAAAAACAAGGAGTGGCGTGGTTTACTACTGCCTTCCTCACTGAGTGGAAAAGTATGTTTATCAGCTTGCCAGACCCTTCAAAAAGCACCCACTTTCCACCCTGCAAATGACACCTTCACTTCATTCACCACAGGGTCTGGCTGTATAGTTAAATTCATTACTATCAGAGGAGATAATTCTGACTAGTGTCTTTTTACACCTCTACCTCTTCTGTTCATAAATAATTCAGTCATATAATTGGCTGACTATGTGATAAGAAACTGAACTATTTTTTGTAGTCCTGGAAGCAACAGATCGAAAGCAACACTCCATGATTTAACACTCCATCTACTCATTAAGGCAAATATATGTAAATGTACGTGAGTGTTTGCTTGTTTTGTGAGTGTCTGTGTGTGTGTTTGTGCGCGCGCGCGCGCGTGTGTGTGTGTGTGTATGAGAGAGAGAGAGAGAGAGAGTATCCATGAAAATATAAGGAAAGTTAAATACATAGCAAGACGCTGAAAAATTTGTTAAATTCATATTTTCCTAAATACGACTACGAATGACAAAAATATGGTTCAAGTTGGTAAAATCAAAGAGTAAAGTTCAACCATTTCTCATTGAGAAAACTTTAAAAATTAGACTTTATACTGACGAAAAGTAACACTCAATCAAATTTAATATTATTCACGAAAAACTCAAAGATACCTTCAAGCGTTTCAGTTTTAAACAAGACCTGGAATCTTTACAAGAATTATAAGAACTTACGAAGTGAAAAACTAGGTCATTAAGAGATGGAAATGGAAGTGATATAAATGGAAGATATAGATAAAAAAGTTTATAGATATCTGAATTAAAAATTTTGTACAAAATTAACTTTCATTTCCGTTGATTCATGGCAGATTTCAACCCTTCATTGATAGCATATTCGAGCATCTACATAGTTAAGTTATGTTGAAGAACACAGTTAAGTTACGAAGCTGAACTAGAAGGCAAGACCAATGAGCACAGTAACCCCACTAATGCTTATTATGCAACCTACGTGGGGAGGTTTGAAAGGGGCAGTGCGACAACCTGCGGTAGGATTGGTGCAAAGCAATACCGCCATCTCCTAACAAGGCCCCCATCATTCAGTAATTGCCTAATCCAACAGAGAGTAGCTTAAAACGAGATTGAGTGTTATCCCAAACCATATATTTGAATGAATCGCCACATATTTCGAACCATAATTATAAACATAACCATAAATTTGAATCCGCATATACAGGATGTTTCAGGAGGAATCTACCATACTGCACAAGCTTATTGCTCTCATCAAAATAATGAAAATAACGGGTGATTCAAAAAGAGCGCCGGTTTTTAAACAGCTGGTAAATTTTTGTTTATCGGTTGGCAACATTGTTAGACCTCATTTCTATTTCGGAGAACATTCCGATTGACGATTCAGTTGTAGTTTCTCTTGTTCGCAGTGTAGTACTCTCGCAGTCTGTGTCTAACCATGGAGAAGTTTACTATTGCACAACGAGTGCTAATCGTCAAAACATTTTACCAGAGTGGAGAGAGTTATGCGGCTACTGTCAGGCGACTTCGCGGTACTCTAGGACGTAATGAAGCACCGAATGAATCAACAGTTCGCAGGCTCATGAAAAAGTTTTTTGAGACGGGTTCAACAGTCGACCTTAAAAGTTCTGGACGTCGTCGTTCTGGCCGAACTGAGCAGAACGTTGCGTTGGTTCGTGACAGTGTGGCTGTTAGCCCAGCAAAATCAATACGTCGCCGTTCTCAACAATTGGGTTTACGATGTTCTTCTGTACGGAGAATTCTTCGGTACGATCTCCAATAGCACCCGTATAAAATTCAGTTGCTGCACAAGAAACAATGTTGTTGCTCCGTGAACGGTTCCAGGATCGCATCATTTCTCGTAATTCCAACCATCAATGGCCACCAAGGTCGTGTGATTTGACGCCTTGTGACTTTCATCTTTGGGGTCATCTGAAGTCATTGGTGTATGCCAATAAACCCCGAAACATCAATGACTTGAAGGAGGAAATTCGACGGGTTATCGGGCAAATGGAAGTCGAAACTTGTCGTGCAGTAATATCCAATTTCATGGACAGAGTTGATGCGTGCCAGCGCAGTAGAGGAGGACACATGCATGACATCATTTTTCATACATGAAATCGGAAGGTAAGATGAACTTGTTGATGTATTTATTTTCAGTTTTTCAATAAAATAAATCTCTTAATTTGATATATCAAAACCGGCGCTCTTTTCGAATCACCCTATAGTTCATATTAACACTTTTTTTGCGTTTGGACTACAATAACTCCGTTAAATTGCCTATAAACAAAGAAAAATGTTTAATACAATTAGTAGAGAATTTTATTCTCAAAAAAATAAAGTTAATAAAAACGGAATAGTTTTCTTTTAAATTCAATTTTATTAAGAAACACGCAAAACTACAAATTATGAAAATCACGCATTGCAAAATGTAGGTCAATGTCTCTCAAAATAATTTTATTACAAATCCAAAATTTATTTTAATAATCTAAAGTATTAATCATAAAATTACTAAATAAACTTACATTGATAACAATATTACAAGAGCTGCTCAAAATGTCCACCTCCATTGTTAATACACATTTCAGCCCGACGATTTAAAGAGGCCATTGCATTCTCTAACATTATTGGTCTGTTTTTTATTTCTCGGGCAGCAATCATGATTCTGTGTAAAAGTTCATGTTCATTATCCAATTTTTGAGCAAACACTAATGACTTCATGTGCCCCATACAAAAAAATCTACGGGGTTCAAATCGGGGATCTCGCTGGCCACGATGTTGGGCCTCCTCGACCAATCCACCTGTTTGAGAATGTTTCATTAAGATAACTGAGTTACACGGCGATAAAAATGAGGTGGCGCTCCGTCATGTTGGAAATACATGCGTCTTCGTATTATCAGTGGGACAAATTGTATTGAACATTTTTCTTTGTTTAAAGGCAATTTAACAGAGTTATTGTAGTCCAAACGCAAAAAAGTGTGTTTTCGACCCTAACCTTTTTTTGCTTTACCCCGATTTTCCCCTAAACTATTGGAGATTCTGAGAAAGGTTTTATACGATGTGTCAGCTCATTTTACATAAAACTTATTTAATTAACAAACACAATTTACACCCTGAAAATTTCAGTGTGAGTTATTTCACTGAGGAAGCTGAATTTCAGGTGAAATCTTTGACCCTGTATAACTCGCCAACGAAGCATTTCCGGACCCATGTTTATATGAACTTTTTTCATTATTTTAATGAGAGGAATAAGGTTGCGCAGTATGGTAGATTCCTCCTGAAACACCCTGTACATATATTATGGTATTTTCACCATACAATACTGGGTGTCTAAACCAGACCAATAACATTTCTTATATAGAGATCAAATAGATTTATTAGTGAATTTAATATTATAATATCAATATTCAATATTTATAATTCAATATTTTTCGTTAAATATCTAAACAGTTGAGATAAAAAACTATTTGTAATAACGTCAATTAGGAAAGTATTACACTATGAAAGTGAAATATCAGTGCTAGGAAGATAGGGTAATGGAAGATTAGAAGCGATGAGATATAACTGTGGAAGAAAACTAGAGAATCAGATGGATCGAAAACAAGATGAAAATAATGAAGAATAACTGCGAATAAAATTCAAAAGAGAACTTATTACACAATTGAACAAAATGAAGGCAAAGTGAATTGGGAACATTACATGACACCATGAGTAAATTTATTATATTTTCGATGGTAAAATTTTGAGCAAGCGAAGAAAGGGGAAGGTCGAAGAACCAGAACTTAGAAGGGTTAATGAAAGATATGAAATTCAGTTAGACATGAAAAGAATGGTTACTGAAAATCTCGAGGTTGCAGCAAAACGGCGGAACGTTTAGAACAGAAAGGTCATAAATTAAATTTGATCAAGGTCCGGTTAAAATTTCAATGAGACTACCATATTTCGACTCTCTTGTTACTTCGGCCTACGCTGCCGAATTAAAAATATTGAAATCATGATAAATGTATTAATTGTTAATTTCTAAAAGGTTTGAGCTAATCACTGTAATAACAGTTTCAAACAACTGTAGGGCAATGTACAAAAGTTGTACTTTTTGTATTTTGTAGCGCGGCGCTATCACGAGTACCTTTAAGCCTGATCGCGGCAGTAAATTTATCGAGCCAGTATCAACTCTCTTCAGAGAAACTTACGTTTATGTCGAGTTGACTTCACCAGTTACTCTCAACGTAAATAATAATTTTACATCACACACAAAAATATGATCTGCATATAAAAAAAGTTATCACCTAAAGCTGGCGATCCGGACCGCGATCCGCTTGTTGGTGGTCTCTGATTTAGAATATGAATGATTTTAGATAAAACAAAAAAAAACTGGCTAATGGTTCCCTAACTCCACTACTATCAGAACGATGACTTTAAATACTCACCTGAACATGATTTTTCTTGAATCAGTCATGTATTTCTATGTGTTTGTAACAAAAAGTTTGTAATTTAAGATATAATTAGAGTAATATAACAGCAATATTATTTTAGTAGATCTTTCTGCTGAAGGCTGTTGGCAGTGACTGAATTCGTGTTTAAAAGTTGAAGGCATAATTTTTATAGCAATAAAAATTAAAAAGACATTATCTTAAGATTCTTTACACTTGTAATACACAGAAAATTTTTAAATAAAATTTTTACTTAAAATACTTAACTGAAAATACTTAAAAAATATATATTTTTCACTAATAAAATTTGGATATTTTTATTTTCTGGAAATTAATTCAATAAATGAGCGTAGAAACAATCATATTACTAAAAATGATTATTATGTTTGTAAAAAGTTAACAGAGTTTAATTAATTTATTAATTAATTGAACTAAGTAAGCTGTGAACGGTATATCTTACTATATAAAATACGGATATTTAAACACAAGCAACCTAAAAATTTTCAAAATTTGTATACCGTAGGATGTCACTTTTAAATCAATCTTTGAACTATACATAATCTACTCAGTTCACTGATAACGACCCATAAGAAATATTTATTGAACGAGACAGATTCAATGAAAACAACAAACCCTGTTTATTTTTAGTCGATTTAAAGCCACATCAATAGCGTGGCCATTAGCAACTACTATATGGAAGGTCATGAAACGGTGGGTTTAAATTTGTTATAATTTCCAGAAACTAACTAGGAATCCGATGATGTGCTTGGAAGCATCGCACGGTAACCAACCACAGCGCTAAGAAGGCAGTCTTTAAATTCTGTTGTAACTGAAAATTATTTAGTTACGACGGAATTAAATCGTTATTTAAATAATAATCGATGTACGGTACATCACATACATACATACATACATTACATATCCATGTAATGATAATTTTAATCATTTAAATTCTCTTGATATCATGATATTTTTTAT